>OY856383.1:1270000-2520000 GCA_963693495.1 Malacosoma neustria
ATAGTAGTTAACTGACGCCATATACTGTTTAATCTAGACAATTAACGTCTAAAGTACATTACTAAGTTCTAACTGACCAACATAGGACGCTGATAAAAAATAAACATGGAAGAAATTAAAATACTTCTTTAAAATATGCAAAATGAAATAAAACAACTAAAAACCAACATGCTCGAAATGAAGGAACACATAAAAAATATACAATTAACAATAATATTAACGAAAAATTCAAGTTTATAGGAACAGAAAAATGTGTTATTAGAAAATGAAACAGAACAATAAAAAAACAATTTTACGTATTTAGAAAGATACGAAAAAACAATATTGTGTTATTTGGAGTTGAAGAAAGCGAAAGTAAAGGGTAGAGTCGAAATAGGAGTGCGCCGGGGGTACTAAACCCTGCCCCTGGCGCCAAAACTATGGAAGATGCCCGCCACTACACGAAGGGCGGGCCACGAGATCGGCAGGCCACATATCCGTGAGCCCGGGCGTAGGCGATAGGAGAACAGCGGGGTTTTTAGTGGGTAGTCAGATGGCCGAACATCTTTCCCGGAGTCCCACAAATCCCTCGGTCCCTCGGGCCGGGAAACCCGTCAAGAGAGGGTTTTTCCCCAAAAAAGCGAAAGAAGCTATTATGATCTGGAAAAATTAACATTGGAAATAATTAAGAAAGTGAATATAAACTGCTATTATAACAATATTGAATGTGTACGTTAGGAAAGAAAAACGAGAAAAACAGGCCTATCATAGTAACTCTTACAACCATGGGATTCAAAATTAAAATTTTAAAAAACCTAAAGCTTTTCGTAAATATACCTACCTTATTAGATAAAAGTAGATTACCCAATATAAGTTTTGAAGAAACGTAAAGAACTACAATAGATCTTGAAAACGATAAGAAGGCTGGACGACAGACTATAATTAAATATGACAGGTTGATATTCCTTAATAACGAAAGAAAGAATCGGAATATAAAACGCAATTTGTCCCAGTCACCCAGAATCCTTCTCGCAGAAGGAGGTGACGGCGTCCCATCCGGCTTGGCTCCTGACCATCGCTAGAATGATCGCCGGGAGATCTATATCATACCTACTCTGTCTCGATACGGGACTGAGATCTGTCATTATATGAGAGCCACGTATGGCATACATTGGCGAGTGATATACATTTAAGCAGTGAGGAACCCGCATGCAGCAACGCTATTGCCAGTTCAAATGGATATATTACTCAATAATGCTAAAACGTAATTCTAAAAAATTAGCACAGAGGTAGAAAATAGTCTCGGATAACGTAGGTGCCTGTTCTTATGTCATTATTTCGGAAAATATTTCCAGGTGAACGACGTTGTGGGGAAAAGTGAAGGAAATTGCCATATCTAACAAGAGTTTTAACGTGCCTGCATTTAAAAGTCACAAAAATGAGATGACTTGCACTGTGAATAATCTACTACACTTTACTAAGTTGATACTTAACCATCTCGATTTATCCAACTGCCATCTTTTCCGACAGCAACAATCTAGTATTGAAATAAAAGTAGTTGATTCTCCTCTTGGCAAGAAACTCACAAACAAAATTTACTCCGGATCTTCTTTCTACAATTGGGGAGACATCGATTTAGTATTCTTTATGGCATAACTCAGAGGGCAACGTCCTCTCGGTGACCCGGCTTGAGCTACGGGAGCGCACATGTTCGACGTAGTTTTACCTCAGTTCTACGTCTGCAAGATGGGCAAGCCTGGTGGACCAATCTTGGTTAATGTTGGCCATCAGCAGCTTCTGTTGACCTGTCTTTGCATTCTGATTTCCGCGACCACGGTTGCTCATCTCATAAATCTGACGAGGGTTTTATTTAGTTTAAGGGTGCCGAATCACAAATTCCTCAACACGGTCAATACCCACGCTTGGAGAAACTTTATACTCTTAATTACTATTCTTTGAAATACGTAAAAATCAGTAACGAATGATTTTCAGTGGTAAAAACAGAGTTGTCTGGCAGATAACCTCCTGCGATGACCCCGTGTTGCCGAACATTGTTGCTCCCAAATATTTTATCACTTAATTAAGTGTATTTTTATATCTTTGAATGAATGAGTTTGATAAGTAATAAATTCAACTCATTTAAAAACAATGTGCACAGAGAGTTAAAGGGTTATATAGTATGTACATAAACACGCTTTCTGACCTACAAAATACGTTAGAGGTCATCAGACGTATGTTTAAACAGTTTTTATGTGCTTAACAGATTATTTAAACTTCAGCTTTGATTTGACCTTAGAATCATATATAGCACTGATATCTTACGCTTTAATAATGAAAGTATTACGCTTTTCAGACATTCAACGTGACAATAACGGAACCAGTCGAGATCAAGATACCACCAGTATCCAAAGAAAGCCTGAGGGCTAACACTGTAAGGTTCAACTGTTCTGCAACCGGCAGACCCAAGCCCAAGGTGGTCTGGTACAAGAACGGCAAGCCTCTCGTCCTCACTGGAAGGGTGAGAATCCATACTAATATTACAGATACAAAAATTAATATTATTTCTAAGTTAGCTTCTGCCCAATCAAACCAAGTTATTTTACTATTGTTTATTGTGTTCCGGCATTAGTGACCCAAGTTCCTGTACCCTTATGGGACAGCAGCGTGTTCGCGATGCCACTGGCGTTGCAAACACCCATAGGCGACGGTTACTGCTAAATTCTAAGCGGGCCGTCAGTCTATCGTCTGTCCTACAGCGATAAAAAAATCTCGCTTTAGCATTCTTTTTATGTATAATTTAATCGCGGATACTATTTTGGTTAGTGTAATTATTTTGTGTGTTCTTATTGTTCTTTTGTACTGTTTGTTTCCCAAATAAAAAAAAAATGTCTGTTTGTTGCGTTTTCACGCCTAAACCGCTGAACTAATTTTGATGAATTTTGGTATAGAGATATATTGAACCTTGTATACATAAAAACATGGGTTACTTTTTGTCACGAAAATGTTTTTTTTAAAACATTCTATATTGACCTATTTTTGTAAATTTTTGCCCCCCTTCCTTTGCCAAATATCCGTAGTATATGAGAAGACACCCCTTCCCCCTCTAATTTTCACATAGTAAATAGATACGGTTTCAATTTTTTTTTCAAATAGTAAAAATAATTTGGCTCATATTTGTCTATAATAAAACGCTTGCCGTGTGAGGCAAAAAGTGAATGTACGGGTATAGGTTAGTTAAGAGTAAAAACTAAACGTTAAACGCGTCATAATTTATTTAAATAAAGCTCGAAAAAGGCACTATGTGAGGTGTACAAGTATACAGTATATTTATTATGTTGTTTGTAAATGGGTAACAAATTATATATGTTTTTGTAGTTGTATAAAGTGTATCGTTCGTTTAATGTGAAGTGCAGCACAAAAATATTGTATTGCTCAATGAGTCATGTCATTTTTATAGGCCTCTGCGGAAGACCAGCGTTGGTTTCTTATAACCAACTATGCTGAGCAAAGGCCTTTTAGGGGACCATTTGTAATGCGATTTTATGTAATGTTTTTTTTGTATTAAATAAAAAAAAATCTCTTCTTTCAATGAATGAATGAAACACTAATTTAAAATATTATACAAAAACTTAATTCTGCATGGCAATCGACGGCCTTATCGCTTAAAGCGATCTCTTCCAGGCAACCCGATATATTGATTACATGACGAAAACCTAAAAGAACCCTCTCTTCTCTGTGACCAAGCGTGGTATAGTTTAGTTAACCTAGTGACATGAACAAACTAATTTTTTTTTATGTGAACAGGTTATAACTGTTTATTATTACTTTTAAATCAACCTGTGTATTTGAAGAAGCAGCCAGGATTTATTTAAGGTCCTTAAAACGATTGTCTAGTGAAAGACAACACTAGAATGTTGAGTGGGATGATAAAATTTAGTTGCCTTATATTTTTCAGAGTCTGGTGCTTCCTTCTACTGATGGGAAAAGAATGGAACTTCTGATCAGGACTCTCATTTCTGATGATGCTGGTTTGTATTTATTGATATCCTATATTAAATAAAAGCTCTTCTATCAACTGATGTTGGAAACTAATTGAACTCCAGAACGAAACTTGATTTGCGGTATTTTAATCCAGGTGTGTACCAATGTTTTGCTTCCAACGGTGTAACCATGGCATCTGCTTGGGCGTTGCTGAATGTGACTGGCGACGAGGCGCCAGCGCCCGCGGGGCTCACGTGCCGTCCCGCAGGCCCTCGTGCCGTCGCTCTTCGCTGGGAGAACGTTACAGCCTCTGTCGTCGCCTTCACTGTCCAAGTCACCAATCTTGGTATGTTTTTATTAGTTTTTCTACATTTTGTCAAGGTGAAGGTCAGCTCCTGATGTACGGAAAATTTACCGACCACATCCATCCACAAAAGTTAGCCCCCCCCTCTCCCCGATGACAATGCTCTAAAACACTTAACCTTCGGGTGTAAATGAAATAAATCTCTTCTTGTTCTTAGAGGCTCGTGGCATCAGATCAGATGATTAAATTACCTAAGGGTTACGGATTGTTTCAGCAATTTCTCTCATCCAATTTTCGTATTGTGACGTAATTACCACAGAACATTTAATAATTGTTAGACAAGACAAGTAGGCGTGGCGAGTACATCCATAATATAATCAGTCATGAAGCTTTCCACCGTTTCCAAAACAGAGCTAGCTAGAGCTGCAAAACAAACTCCCAAGGGAATATTTTTTTAGACTGATTTTATACATTTATAAATTTATGTATAATAGAGAACGTAATATAACATTAGTATGTAATCCGCAAATCCGTCTTGGATAAAAGTGGTGGGTATACTTTTGATTCCAGCTCAGCTGTAAGATTGATCTATTTTAAATACTTGGAATTCTCTGGAGCTTATTGCAAATCGACGGTAATCTGATTTTTTTTTGGACAGACGGTCCTTCGCTGACGGTTCAACCTGTCCAGACTTTAGAAGCCGTACTCAAAACGGTGGAACCGCTGACACCATATCGGTTTAACGTAAGTATCTATTGCTAAAGTTTTAACGGGGTTATACTTACCAATAGTCCATTATATATTCAAATCATGGAGTTTTCCAATATTGACAGTTTGTTTTAGAGCTGGAGTTCTGCAGACTGGCAAGCGGCCCACCCTAAACCAGGTGGTCACATTCACCTATGGACGTTTGCAACAACAGTGGCATTAACAACGCGCTGCCGGCCTCGAAGAATTTTTTTAAAACCCCATATCGTACTGCTCTGGGGAAACCTTAGCCGGATGCTCATTCCAAAACCTGAGAGTGCGCAAAATGAACGTTCTTGAAAACCGTTTCGTACAAGAAAGAAGGAGCAAGTGTCTTTCCAGGAAATGGGTATGAACACCCGCCGATGGCGGGCAGTGCGGTGGTAGAAAGACGACGAGGGCACCATTCTAAATAGCTCCTTGATCTTGTTTTATAATTGTAGTACAGTGAGAGCAAATTATTACGACTTCAAGCCAGAATTTCTTTGGTCTACTTTGTTTATTTTTATGTTTATATTATCAAAAATACTTTTATAATTACTGAATACATTTATGCTTGTGAAATGGATTTTTAATAAAGATAAAATGGCGGTGCGGAGTAGTGTAGGGTTGTTATCGTAGTGACGTGCTGGAATCGATAACATGTTCTATTAGTACAAATCGACTAAATATTTGGTTGTTCCTTTCGTGATAGTCATTTGATGAGTTTAAAGGGACTTCCATCAGAATGCAAGTAGCATTAAGTTTATAAGATGCATTGTGCTTGACAGGTCCTTGTGGTCATCAGAACGCCTTCTAACAAGACCATTGCGAGTGATTTCTCCAAAAGTGTGATCTGCCAGGGACAAGGAGGTAAATATCGTATTTCAGAAAAAAAAAATAACAGTTTTGTTAGTATTAATTCGCGGATTATCAAAATTTGTGTAACACTATATCTTCTTATATGAATTAAATTCAACGAAATCCTAAAATTATAGGAATTTTTTTTGTCTTTTGTAATTGAGCAAAATTTTTTTGATGAATATTATTTTTTTTAATTATATATCAATAAAAGTCAGTCTTAGCTTTATTATAAATAAATAATTGTTTATTAATTTGCGAAAAAAACCATTATATACGAATCGTATCGTATCATATTACATATCGTAAGGCGGTTAATGTTGATATGTACTATGTAATCGATAAAATAATCGAAAAGAGAACAGTGGGGTTTTTTAATGGTGGGTACTTAGACGTCAAATATCATTTCCGGAGTCACACATATTCCTCGACCTAGAGGGTTTGGGGTACTCGTTATATACTATATAATCATTTTAACTACTAGTCAGTAATGCCGCGTAACACTTGATGTGTTGGCGTACTTTAAGGTAACTCAAAAATTTTGAGTCCCATTATAATATGAATACCATACATAGTCATATCAGATAGTTTTTTCGGTTAATGTATATAATACAAAGTTGCCTCGTTAAAGAAGAGAAACTTCGGAAACCTGCACACTAATATAGCTTGTGTATATAATATTTGAGATCATTCAACCAGCTCGAAATGCTGAAGCTAAAGAAATTATGCACACTAAGATAGCTTGTGTATATAATATTTGAGATCATTCAACCACCTCGAAATGCTGAAGCTAAAGAAATGGATTATATCGTAGGGGCTTATAAATAAGACAATGTTTTATATGTTTATTACTTTCAGTGCCAATAAAGCTGACGCAAATGCCGGACTCCATGCAAGTATCATGGAAGCAGTTTCACTATCGGAACCCGAACGTGGTGCAGTGGATATTACAGTACAGGGCGGACAACAGCAGCAAAGTCCAAAACATCACCCTTCCCGGGGTGGTCAACAATTACATTTTGAAAAGCAAGTAAAATATTCAATTTATGGTCTTCTTGATAGATGCACTTCTTGTGTATCTCAATTTGTTTTTTATAGCTGAGGAACAATAGACAGGCTGACGGACCACTTAATGCTGTCCCATAGCTAGTAGCTAGGGTTGTTTTGCAGAGGTATTCTTCCTCCGCGCCTGCACGGAGAAGCATTTCGGAGCTCTTATTTATCCTTTCTACTTAAATAACTTTTACCATTATCTTTTACTTATTTTACCACCCTCACTTATTTAACTATCTTAGGCCCACTTGCACGTTCCTGGATTATCTTAGTTAACTCGGTGTTAACTGCTAACACAGGGTTAAATAAATAATTTATCTTGCGCCATCAAGAGTTAGGAGTAACCCTATAGTTAAACTTTTAAATATCTTAACCCACCGATGTGGACAGGTTAAATCGCTAACCCTGTGTTAGCGATTTAACCTGTTAGTGAACTGTAATGTCAATTGTCAAAATAAATTGAGGTTGAGTTGCGCTGTATCTATACTATTTTGTAGTGTGTTATCCATTATTCTTTAAAAACTCGTTTATTTTATCACTTATACGCCACAAACTCAGAAAACTAAATAAATGACACGATACAATACGGTTAAAACAAAAATCTTCAAAAGTCATACATTGTGGGATAAAAAAGGAAGCCTATATACAGTATGCTGTAGTGTAAAAGTAAAAGCTAAAAAAAGAAATGTCAGGTTAGTTAACCCGGTGATATTTTTTAGTGGTGCAAGGCACAATGAGAGTTAAGATTTTAATTAACTAACCCAGAGTTTACAAACTCTACACTTATTTATTTAACCCGACTTAAAGCGTGCAAGTGGGCCTTAGGAATATTTAATGTTGTCCCTACATTTCTCATTTCTTTATTTCAGCAATGACATTCTTCTCATTCGGGTATCAAAGTAATAAAAATGTTTTTTTTTAAAGTGACCTTTGCAATAGTTTATAGCTATGGTGTGAATTAAAAATCATTAAAAATCATTTAAAATCATTTAAAAAATTAATTGTTTCTTAGAATCACAGAAGATATTGGACATAAACGAACTTTTAGGAATTTCAGCTTGTTGTTGTTTGAGGAGTTGAATGTAAGCTGTGATATGTGTGTTTGGAGCATAGTGTCCATTTGTTATACAAGGACTGTTTCCCAACCTCTCTCATTTGTTGTGTAGTAGGGTGCACCAAAAAGTTATACAAGTTATGGGGACTCGAAAGAACTCGGAGTGCCTGTTACATCTTAATGCAGCAGGTTATACTAGTGTAATGGATTTTCTTGAATTCTGCATGTATCTGTGCAGGGGCGGAGAAAGAATACTCTAACCTCTGCGGCCGGGGTCGGCCTGTCGTAAAAGGCGACAAAACAACCCCCAAGCCCGTCTGGATGGCGACTACCTTTGGTCTTAAGTATGCCGCCATAATAACCTTGTGCTGTGTTCCGGCATTAGCGACCCAAGTTCCTGTACCCTTATGCGACAGCAGCGTGTTCGTGATGCCACTGGCATTGCAAACACCCATAGGTGACGGTAACTGCTAAATTCTAAGCGGGCCGTCAGCCTGTCTGCTGTCCTAGAGCAATAAAAAAAATTTGAATATTCTAGAAGTGATAGTATAAAAAAATTAGGTCGCATACACCTGTCCAGGTCATACTACATTTACAATTTGAAAATAAAAGGTAGTTGCTCTTACAGATGTGTCCGAAAGTGTCCAAGTGCGGTTGCTGGGCACGTTTTCGTTGCCGTGGCTGGAGCAGGACCTCTCGCTGCTCCCGTGGAGCTCGTCAGTCAACGCGAGTCGAGATCTGGACATCGGGTGAGGTTCTGGTCTCCAAATTGGCTGATCATTAATAATGTTTTGTTTATATCATAATTAGAGTTTTATGTTTCAAAAGGGTATTCAAGTATAGCTACTATACCGGCACGCTATGATGGCCGTTATTAATTAGTAAATACATTTGAAGGAGCAAATTGCTATTCTTTATTGTCAATAGCGACGTGCAGTTAAGTATTCCGCCATAATAACTTTGTGTTGTGTTTCGGCATTAGTGAACTAAGATCCTGTACCCTTATGGAACAGCAGCGTGTTCTCGATGCTACTGGCGTTGCAAACACCCATAGGCGACAGTAACTGTTAAATTCTAAGCGGACCGTCAGCCTGTCTGCTGTCTTACAGCAATAAACAAAAATTTGGAAAAATTGCTAGAAAGTACATCAGTAGCCGATATCGCGTCAATTTTTTTTTAATTGCAATGGAAGAGCATACAGGCTCTTAATACTAAGCAATTGTTATCTCCTATGGATGCTTACAGCACCAGGGGCACCGTTAATACGCTGCGGCCGTGTAAAATTTTATGGCGCCCTTTTTAATCTCCCATTTGCTGAGAAACACCAAAAAGTGCAGTCCTCCTTTATTCAACTCAGTGTCTCTGTCTATTTTGTATACTTTTTGTTAATTTTCTACCACTTTTTCTAAAAGAAATTAAGTAAGGATTTAAATTAATAATTTTTATTGAAAATATATATATTGAAGTTATATAGTCATAAATAAGTCCCGTGTAAATTAAAATGATAGTGAAAACATTAATATACATGTTATAGAATTCCTGTTATATTGTTTACCATACACAATGCTTACTGTCAAATCTTGCATCACACACTCTCACACACACACACGTACATACATACAACCATATAAAATAGAGACTGTAAGAAAAAGAAAGGAAGGGATGGTCGCTTGGAGGGGGTTTAACGATTTTTCGTTATGTTACGATTTCTGTCAGTTCTCTCTATTGTAAGCCGAATAATAGAATTTCGTTTCGAAAATCTTGGAATTGTGGAAACTCAAACCTTTGCGTGCACTATATTTTTTCTGAGTTATATATGCTCAGTATTGTATTTGTTTTTTAATTTTATTTGTTTAAGGATTATTGTTACATTCAACCTATATTAACACATAGAACCTCTTGAAAGCCTCCAAAGCGTTCAAATATTCCAAATCCAGATGTACTAATAATATATATTAGGAAATACTGTAATAGTTGCAGATATTGTATTAGTTAATAATGTATTGATATTCGACGAAATCTTAGGAATGCAATGTCCTCTTTTTATCGAAGAAATACCAGTTCCTGAAAACTGGTAACTGGTGTCTTTTGTGACCCCAAGATGTCAGTAAAGTTGAAGGGACAGGTCTATAAGACCATCATTAGGCTTGTCCTCTTATACGGCTGTGAAACATGGCCGGTGTTAGAGCGAAATAAGCAAGAACTGCGTGTCACGGAGGTGAATATTCTGCGGTGGATGTTGGAATAACGCGAAAGGACCGCGTTAGGAACTCCCGCATTTGCGGCAGTCTTCATTTTCGCGACATTGCGGATAAATTGCAGGAGTGGCTTCGTTTTTACGGCCACGTTTTACGGCAACCGGATACTTATGTGGGGAACAAATGTCTGGCAATACCGCCTCGGCCGGGCTCCGGCAGGAGGGCAAAAAGTTTGACGTCGTAGGGGTTGATATGCGTACCAATGGACTGACCACTAGAGATGCCAAAGATCGTGCGAAGGGGAGTAGAAAAAGTCGGAAAACGGACCCCGGGCGCTGAAGCGAGAGTTTGGGCTGCAACCGTTATTTAAAGCTAAGATGATGATGATGATTCGACGAAATCTTAAGAATGCAATGTCCTCTTTTTAGCGAAGAAATACCAGTTCCTGAAAACGTGGAGGGAATAGACATTGGTCCGAAGCAATTTACAGTAAAATGGTGTTACGATGAGGCTGATGGTTCCCCTGACACTCATGTCTTCTTGGTTTGTATCAGGAAAATGGGTGGCAGGGAAAGATGTATAGAAAGGTAAGTTAATCGACGAAACAGTTATATATAGATTATAATAAATAAATATATTGACACAATTCACACAGTGCTATCAAGTCCCAAAGTAAGTAGCATAGCTCTTGTCTTATGGGTACTAGAGAACTGATAAACATATATACTTTTTTTTAGTAATAATTATATATTATACATAACACCCAAACGCGAGACGGGAATTGAACCCTCCGCAAACGTACCGAGTGAGTTAGTCGCTATGCCACAGAGGTCGTCATATAGCTAGACATGTGAAGGCTATGTTTTTTATATAATTGATAGATTATGCAATACCATTCAAATATGATAGATATATTATAGTTATGAACTCGCATAAGTTTCGACATCATTTTCGCAGTTAAGGGGCGGACTGAGAACACTGACCCCTGCGGCCGTCTGGATGGCGACCACCTTTGGTGTGAAGTATGCTGCCATAATGACCTTATGTTGTGTTCCGGTATTAGTGACCCAGGTTCCTGTATCCCTATGGGACAGCAGCATGTCGCGGTGCTCCAGTATCGCAAACATCTATAGGCGGCGGTAACTGCTTACTATTCAGTGTGTGTCAGCTCCGACGCACGACTGGAGTTTATTACTTAAGTACGATTGTCTAAACATACGCAAAAATAATATACATATATAAAAAAAGTTTTAAAACAGTTTTAAGTTCAACCTAATTACAACTATGGCACCTAGTAATAAAGTCACAAATCTCCAAAACATTATCTAATACTTACGATCATTCGTCATATAAAATGAGCAAAGCAATAAATTACTCTTATCACTTACAAATGAAAAGACATATGTTAAACAACATTTAATGTGAAATCAACCTTAAGTGGTTACAAATAAAGTAATTTTTGCCTTGAGAGATACATCGTTTTGTTTTGTTTAGTGTGTTCCGGTGCACGCGCAACAAAAACGTAACGAGGTCATTCATTAGTAGATTTTACTCTCACATTTTTCTCATACCTTATATATGAAAATCGATTCTTAAGGAGTAAACTCCAAAAAACAACTCTTGCTGTGGTCACGGGTTCTACTAACGTCACGCGTCCGATTGTTTATGAATAACATGTATGTTTACAAAATAAAAGTATATAAGAATTATTTGTATTAATTTTGTTTTTAATTACTTCTTTTATCGCTCTAAGTGTACCACGTAGACCTAATTTTATATGCTAGAAGATTAATACGTGGAAATGTTGTTCATACATTTAAACTACTGTACTTATAGATATGCAAAATTATTTAGTATGTATTGTACATACATACATACATATAATCACGCCTCTTTCCTGTAGAGGTAGGCAGAGACCACTTCTTTCCACTTGCTACGATCCTTACATACTTGTTTCGCTTCGTCCACTTTCATTATTCCCTTCATACATGCTCTTCGGTTTAGGGTAGTATTGTATGGATGTTTATTTCCAAAAAAAAAAGAAGTATATCCGTTGCCTGGAAGGTGCTATGTTGATGGTGCTATGAATATACCATATTTGTTTTACTTTGAATTTAGTGAGGCGGAGTTGCTCAGAGAGCATTATTTCAGTGTTTCATCGTTTTCAAATAAGAGCCTAAAATCCCGCTCTGGCAAATCTCTGGCCTGCCTTTCTGCATAGATGCCCTTATTTCTTAAGGATGCCCTCATTTCTTACAAAATGTGCGAGATACAAATTCCTAGAAAGTGGTGATTTTCCTATTTTTATATCTACACAGGAATATTAGGGTAATTTTACTTGCATTGACGCAAGAAACGCGCGGATGTTTGGTGCGGAGGTAAAAATTAAGTACATTCAAAAAGAAGACTTGAGAGATATGACATTAATTCATGTTTTTTAGTACAAAGAAGTCATTAACGGTGGACAATCTAGACCCGGACAGCAAGTACGATGTGCGTGTTCAAGTGCAAATCCCTGGTCAGGGGTTGCGCGGAGAGTTCAGCGATCCCATATATATTAGCACTTCTTCAGAAGGTAACTCTTGCAAAAGTCTATTTGTATTGTCATTGGTTTTTACAAAATACTGAAGGTAAATGTGATATTGGCCGATTTAACAATCACGGAACACCCGCATGCGGGGCAACCTTCGTGTCCGTGGGTACTTTTTTATTGCAGTAGGACAGCAGACAGGCTGACGGCGCGCTTAGAATTTAGCAGTTACCGTCGCCTATGGGTGTTTGCAACGCCATTGGCATCGCGAACACGCTGCTGTTCCATAAGGGTACAGGAACTTGGTTCACTAATGCCGGAACACAACACAAAGTTATTAAAAGTTGGTCGCCATCCAGACGGGCTTGGGCTCTACCACGTAGCTAGGGGGTTGTTTTGTTAAGGAGGGGTAGACTAAAAATGTGGTGGCTTGATGTGTTAAAGGGTGATATACTTACTTATAAGAACTCACTACCAGGAATATCAAAGACCAACGAAATAACTAAATTTCATTTGAAAAAATGACCACCAAGTAATGACGGTCAACGGTTACGGTCAATCTATGGTATTTGTTTTTGTATCAATAGTTGATGACGTCCAGTACGAGTTTACCAACGCGGGATTGAAGGTGTGGTGGCGCAGCCTGGGGCCGAGGGTGGTGCGCTACTCGCAGAACCTCACGCAGTCTTTGGACAGTTGGCCGACTATTAATGTCACGGAGAGCGCAGTCACAGTGAGTATAATTTGCAATTGATAGTGTTTTTTTATTGCTGTGATCAGCAGACAGGCAAGAATGACCTTCCGGTTAAGGTTTTCACAAACACAAACTACTAATTTTATAACAAAATATTTGTTTGTTCGTATAAACACAAAAATTACTAAATTCTAAAAAAAAACAACGGAGCTGAGCAAGTTACCAATTTGATATAAGAATTTGTATTTTAAGTTAAAGTAATATATTTAAATTAAATTTAAATTTAAATCAATAAGTTAACTTAGCTTATTTAAAACATAATTTAAAATTATACTATTGTTATATTTTTTTACACTACGATTATTTTTAAATTATATAGTAAATATTTTTTAGTACTTAATCAATTTCTATCGTACATTTATTAAAATATTATAACTGCGTTGGTATATAACCTTTTAAAAGAAACTATCTTCAGTTTTAAGTTCTTACTACATTTAGGGTGATAGATAGATAGATAGTGTTAAGCAGAAATTTATCGATCAGGAGCATCACTCATTGTCGATTGTATATTTTATGTCACATGCCTATTATATAACCATGGGCCAGTGTTGTTCTTGATACGGCAATTGCCGTAATATACGGCATTCAGGCATCTTAACCATCATAAATACGGTATACGGCAGCTCTTTGATTACCGTATTAAAATATACGGTAATTGACTAAATTGAACAAAAAAAAACATATCGTTCTATCTCTCGCACCAAATTGTAAACCATAGATTTAGTAGAAGCCCCACAAAAATAAACGTCAACAGAATTCAATCAAATGCAATCGTATCTCTGAGACGATAAAGTCTAAAATCTTTGATTTTTAGGACGTGTGAGAATCCCCGGTATAATCGTTATTGTACTGTAACTACTGTGACTGTGATTCTCTCATTATTAGAGTATCATTGCTTCTTTGGTTTGCTGTATGACACGATCTATCAGTGAAAGTTATAAGATTTCTTTAAGTTTTACTAAATTGAAAATAAGTGTTAATGAGTGTGACAATGACGACGGGTTACCTCCACCGCAAAAAAAGGTAAAAAGTAAACACATAAAACAGAAGTATAGAAAGCAACTTTTTAAGATATTTTCAAAATAACAATAATATAAATAATAAACAACAAGCACTCCACACTTTTTTACAATAAAATTCATTTTTTTGTTAATCCCCCTATCCTTAATTTAATTTTATTGAAAATTATTTTTTACCTTTTAGTTTGACTTTTTATAAAAGCGTGTTTTTTTATTAATTTTAACTTTGCAAAATAAACATTTTGTACAATACGGCAATTTTCTTAATTTTCCCTAAAAATCCGGCAATTTTACAATTTAAATACGGCATCCCTAAATTTGTCAGGAACAACACTGCCATGGGCAATAGAGGAGTATGCCCTTAACCTCCACGGCGCGCGGTATTGTACTCTAAAGTTAAAATTAAATATTTGATTTAATAAATGATTATAAAGGACTATTTGTGTTTATTAGATTCAGAAGCGGGATTATTCATTGCCCATAATCAAGTAGAATTTTGTAAAGTATTTTATCGTGGTGAATTCTGGCATTAAAGTGGTACGAAAATAGTTCGGAACAATAGAGTTTAAAGTGTGACGCAGTACGTCGCGTAAACAAGTGAACGGGGAATCACCGAGGTATCGGCTTGCGTTGGTAGCGTTGCCGCCGAACCACGGAGCCACAGATCTGTGTTTACGTTAACGTGAATACTTGGAAATTGGTGAGACCGTTTCATATTATTGAAAATAAGACTTATGTGTTAAATGAAGAACTTTGGGACTTGTTTATTTTTAACCTTTGATGAATGATTAAACTGTTTTATACTCGAACAATGAACAGACTTTAGTTTAAGTAAAGTTACACTAGTGCGAATAGACTCTGACTAATAAATATGAAACAATTGAAGAACTATTATTCGAATTCCTTTTAATCTGTTATTGAAACTTGAGTATTAACGTTTTTTTTAAGTAACGTGTTAATTAGAAAGTGGACTATTTTATTGAATTATTAGCCTAGTATTTCGTGTACAGCTTGTTACCATATATAATGGGTCGAGCAAAACATAAGAAGAGTTCTCGCAGTGCTTCAAGTTCACCATCTTCCTCTGAGCGAGTTAGAAAAAAGTATAGAAAAGACTTAGAACATAAAGATAGGCGCATAGAGGCTTTAGAGGGTTTAATAAAAGAATTACGAAGAACAAAAAGTTACCATGATGAACAAACTACATCATCACCAAGGGCGAATGGACAGGTTGAACGCTTGAATCGAACAATTTTGAGTTCACTGACAGCTCACATGGGCGAAAATCAAAAAGGCTGGGAGGTGTATTTGCCAAAGATACAGCTAGGAATAAATTCGACGGTGAGTCAAGGCACAGGCAAGTCACCCCTGATGCTACTGTGTGGCTTAAGAGCCCGTTTGGCTAATGACTTGCAGGGGGCGGTCTACAGTGGAGATATATTGACTTCTAGAGCCGAAGCGGCTAAAACAATCGAAGCAAAAGCAGCTAAAATGAAAACACGCTTGCCTACGGGGCCTACACAGCGTTGTATTGGTGCTTGCTTACGGAGCCTTAGAGCACAAGAATTTTCATATAATTACACGCTTGCCTACGGGGCCTGCACAGCGTTGTATTGGTGCTTGCTTACGGAGCCTTATAGCACAAGAATTATCATATCATTACACGCCTGCCTACGGGGCCTGCACAGCGTTGTATTGGTGCTTGCTTACGGAGCCTTAGAGCACAAGAATTTTCATATAATTACACGCTTGCCTACGGGGCCTGCACAGCGTTGTATTGGTGCTTGCTTACGGAGCCTTAGAGCACAAGAATTTTCATATCATTACACGCTTGCCTACGGGGCCTGCACAGCGTTGTATTGGTGCTTGCTTACGGAGCCTTATAGCACAAGAATTATCATATCATTACACGCTTGCCTACGGGGCCTACACAGCGTTGTATTGGTGCTTGCTTACGGAGCCTTATAGCACAAGAATTATCATATCATTACACGCTTGCCTACGGGGCCTGCACAGCGTTGTATTGGTGCTTGCTTACGGAGCCTTAGAGCACAAGAATTTTCATATCATTACACGCTTGCCTACGGGGCCTGCACAGCGTTGTATTGGTGCTTGCTTACGGAGCCTTAGAGCACAAGAATTTTCATATCATTACACGCTTGCCTACGGGGCCTGCACAGCGTTGTATCGGTGCTTGCTTACGGAGCCTTATAGCACAATAATTATCATATCATTACACGCTTGCCTACGGGGCCTGCACAGCGTTGTATTGGTGCTTGCTTACGGAGCCTTAGAGCACAAGAATTTTCATATCATTACACGCTTGCCTACGGGGCCTGCACAGCGTTGTATTGGTGCTTGCTTACGGAGCCTTATAGCACAAGAATTATCATATCATTACACGCTTGCCTACGGGGCCTACACAGCGTTGTATTGGTGCTTGCTTACGGAGCCTTATAGCACAAGAATTATCATATCATTACACGCTTGCCTACGGGGCCTGCACAGCGTTGTATTGGTGCTTGCTTACGGAGCCTTATAGCACAAGAATTATCATATTATTACACGCTTGCCTACGGGGACTACACAGCGTTGTCTTGGTGCTTGCCTAAGGAGCCTTATAGCACAAGAATTATCACATCATTACACGCTTGCCTACGGGGCCTACACAGCGTTGTATCGGCGCTCGCTTAAAGAGCCCTTTAGTACGTGTTTAGTATGTTGTACAAACATCAGCGTTGGAAATCTACCGCCGACGGTTATCAAGCAAGAGGAATTCAACCTTTTGTGACCTCAGCTGCCGAGGCGTTTGGCGAATTTCTCCTTCGGGGACCGAAGGAATGCAGGATGGCCGAACTGTTAAGCAGAAATTTATCGATCAGGAGCATCACTCATTGTCGATTGTATATTTTATGTCACATGCCTATTATATAACCATGGGCAATAGAGGAGTATGCCCTTAACCTCCACGGCGCGCGGTATTGTACTCTAAAGTTAAAATTAAATATTTGATTTAATAAATGATTATAAAGGACTATTTGTGTTTATTAATAGATAGATAACACTTTATTGTAAACCAATCTTACAAAAACAATGAAACTTATTTACACAATCAATATGTACTTGACTTACAATGGGCGGCCTTATCGCTACAGAGCGATCTCTTCCAGGCAACCCGGGCTATAGAACATTATTGGTGTTATATTGATGTGGAAGGGAGGTATGGCAATAAATAATAACTATATTTTATTTATATAATAAATAGATAAAATACATAAAATTTAATAATACATATAAAATATAATAAATCAATAGATAAACATACTTAAATATCTATATCTGTAGAATACATAAATAAATATATGTTTTGTTGTTACACTAAAGATAAGTAGTGATTTGTGAGTGTGATTGATATTTTTATATATTATTAGTTGACCCGGCAAACGTTGTTCTGCCATATGAATTTAAAACAAGTAACCTATGTCCTTGTCTAAGGTCTAATCTATGACTATTTTGAAATTCAACAAAATTGGTTCAGCGGTTTAGGCGTGAGAGCATAACAAACAAACTCACTTTCGCATTTATAATATTAGAATTCATATACATTGCTTTAAAAATATATACAATGTATAACAAAGTCAAATAAAAATTTAAATAATATATCACTTGTTATAGATAACTGGATTAAACCCATCCGAAGTAATTTATGTGATGGTGGCGCCCCCTGCTCCCAGTACCAGGCATCAGGTCATCACCATTCAACCTCGATCCCTACAAGAGAAGTCATCGTATTACATGAGTAAGTGTTCTCATTATGTAACAAGATCAAAAGAAGCAAGAGATTGAATTAAAAGGAAGTTAAACCTTTCTCACTGCAAGGTCAGCATGTGTCACCACGTGTTCAAACGACAAGACTTTGAGTATTCGTTTTTCCTTTAAGAGTCGTAGAGTCGGACAGGCCATGTAAAAACTCAATTTCAGATCACCCTTGTAAATACTCAATTTATCCATATCTAATTTATAATTTTTTTGTGGCGCGGCAAAAATAAAAACGTAAAGGAAATTAAACAAAAAAGGCTTCTTTAACTAAAGATAACAAAAAAGAACAACACGATTAATTTGTCAATCAATGCTGATACGCTTAATAAATAAGGATGGGGCAGCGAGTGGTATGCATTTAATAATATTTTGTTCTTTTCAGACTTGAGTATAGCCCTTGGTGTCTTGTTTCTTCTGTGTGTAGCGGCGGTTGGGGCTTTTTGCATTTGGAGAAGGCGGAAGAAGTCGCAATCGCCTCTACGGTAAAACTTACTTCTTGTATTACATACACACAGTATATATTACAGTTTAGTGGTTTTCACGTAGACAAACAATATTCATTGTAGTGATTTACTTTAGTAAGTGCCATTACTTACTATACTGTAGTATACTATACTAAGGTATAGTATACTACAGTCCTTACTATATAGTAAGGAATGGTGCCTACTAAAGTTTCCATTAATATTTCAGTTAAATTTATTGATCGTTTTGCAACCCTAACTTGTTTATGATTATCATTATTTCGGATATACGTCGTATATTTTTAATTTTTACTCTAGGCTTTTTTTTATATTTACCCTACGGTTTCCTGTCGTTGTGATTATAATAACTATAATATTATTATAAAAACTCGATATACGTAAACTATACGAGTCTGTCAGAATCTTTCCAGCATTTGATGGTTGAATGTCAAGGTATGATGTGCAGAGGACAGAACTTGAAAGTGCTACCGGTATGAATCTCACGAATAAAAAAATTACGGTAATGATTGCGGATAACAAAGCGCTTAAAACTAGTATATAAACGGTAGTAGTAGTATAAGTTAGGGAGATAGTAATAGGGACCGAAAACCTCATATTAAATAAAATTTGAATTAGAATTAAGCGGATGATAATACAATGGGAAGTAAGTTTCAGTATAAGCCCTGCCAGTAATATCGAGCTACAAGGCTGTTGCTCGAAACAGGCAATGCTCTACTTGAACAGAGATACCCGACGCTTTTAAGGCGAAATCTCTTGTATTATGGTTTATGTTATTGATACCGAATGAGACATCTAACTTTTGTCCTATTTATAAATTTGATATACTTTTGTACAGTTCACGTCGCAGGAATCCATCGGCCATAGAGAATGCAGATGAACAGGGATCGGAAATGAAGGTAAGAGTTCGATAATGATCTTGATATGCAATCAAACCTTAATGGTAGTTTAAAAAAACTGTGTAGAGATCTCGGAGAGTTTAAAAGCTTGTACTTTACTTGTTTTACGTGGTACTTTGTTGTACGTGGTTATATCGAAATGCGTTCGTTAAATTGTTGCTACTCGAGTATCTAAAACTAGTTAAAAAAACTGACTTATTATTGTTAGCATTTCATCCGGCTTGAAGGACCAAAATAGTCTTCTAGATTAAGATCTAGAAGACCATTTTGAAATAAGTTTCAACTTTTTAATTTCTATGTTATGACCATAATTATCGATTTCTACCAAAAGCTTGATTTCTATTTTAGAACATCGGTGGTCGACTAGCAAATGGAGGAGGATCCAAGGAGGCCGGGGAGCCTCTGCTGAACGGGCATGTACATATTACTGAAAATCCAAATGTAAGTAATAATAGCAACTAATATAATATTGTAAACTCATTAGTAAATGATTAACATAACTGTGATATATGTGAAATATATTAATAACCAGTACTCAGTTCATGAGAGACTTGTTTGTGTACAAATATTCTCATAAATATTGTTTTTATACTCGATTAATATACATTAATTAGTTGTTAATTTCAAATAACTTTCAGGCTGACGGCCCATCTAAAAATAAATAGCTACCGCCGTCTACAGACGTTTACGTTACTAAGGGCATCGCTAACACGCTGCTGACCGTGTAGGGGAACTGGAACCTATGTAAATTATGCAGGAAAACAAGATACGGTTATTATGCCGGCATATTGAGAGACTAGGAGTAGTTGCCATCCAGATGCCTTGATCATTGACGCTTGCGCCTTACCACCCAGCTAGGGTTGTTTTGTCGCCTTTACGATAAGCTGCCCTTGTCCCCAGGAGTCGGTATTTTTACTTTACAAGGGACAGAGAAAAATTATAGAGAGAGATTACCTCATTTTATCCGTGCAGGGGCGGAGAAGGAATACTAACCTCTGCGGCCGGGGTCGGCCTGTCGTAAAAGGCGACAAAACAACCCACCTACGTGCCCTACGTGGTAGGGCCTCAAGCCCGTCTGGATGGCGACCACCTTTGGTCTTAAGTATGCCGCCATAATAACCTTGTGTTGTGTTCCGGCATTAGTGACCCAAGTTCCTGTACCCTTATGGGATAGCAGCGTGTTCGGGATGCCACTGGCGTTGCAAACACCTATAGGCGACGGTAACTGCTAAATTCTAAGCAGGCCGTCAGTCTGTCTGCTGTCCCACAGCATTAAAAAAATTATTGAGGAATTTATCTAATCTTATCCAGATATATTTTGAAAGTGGGAATTCAGATGTAGGCATTGAATTATTTCCAGTCGAAGACGCCAAACGGTCGAATGCGGAAAGCACGCCAACCAGGCTACGAGCTAGCCTTTGACGTCGCCCGTGAGGAGCCAGATACAACCCTGATCACGGTGCTGGAAGACACGTCCACTTCTACTGCCTTTAACCTCCTTGATACTTCGCGTCTCTCCGAGTTCGATCTCTCTCGCACTTCGAGAGATGAATCGTTCAACAAGCTTCCCGACGATAACATGAACTGCGAACTGAACAGGAGTAGCGATTTCCCTGTCGACAACAGCAGAATACAACCTACTCTCCAACCGAACGGTTGAGAAGTACCCTCAACCGCAAAAAGTAGAAATACACGCGGGGTAGGCGGCCCCCTCGGTTTCCGACCGATCACGTCAATTGGTGTTGATTATTTGAGATTCTGTACAGACATGTTTTTTTACAACGGACGGTTATACGATTACGTTAAGAAGGGTAGTCCCAGTTAGAATAATGAGGCTTGAAACGATGCGAGGATAGCTTGACGTGTTACGTTCCTAATATAGACTTTATTTTAACTGTGTAAGGCTGATTATGTGGTAAAACAATACGTACGGGTACATAATTTAAGTATTCTATAGAAATCAGATCGGAAATAATTGTTTTAGTAGAACACGTAAAGTTATTCTCGCGTCTTATTCCGCAACACATTGCAATAGTTAGGACAAGGTAGTTAGGTAGGGTTTGGATATTTGTTCACCACATTTGATTAGTTTTTTAATGGCTATTGAATTTCACTAACGTCGTGTAGATAGAACAAGCACATGAAATTTGTTAAGTTATATTTTCGAAATTGACATTTATTCACTCCTTAGTTCAGTTTTTGGATTCTAGACTAATGCCGTATGCTATCCAAATCCTACGTCACATTTACGATTATTGATACATTGTAAATAAAGTTTTAAATTGCCGATTTTTTGGGCGATAGCATTTGTAAATAGCTGTTTTACGGCCTGAGATTAGCGCCAAGACAATAAATATGGAAGGCGCGAGAAATAACAAAAAAAAGTTATTTAGATTAATATGCTCATTTACGTTGGTTGATAACTGGTTTCTAACGGAAAGGCCTAAACCGGTATAAGAATGGTGTAGGTTTATACCATCTTTTGACGGTAAAGCTGGCTTTTCACTATGGGATATAATATAACTTATATCCCGAAATATAAATTATTTCCCGCGATTGGCTTTTACACTGTGAGATATACATTTTGACCACTTTCTGTTCGTCATTGTACTACGCCGCACGCGACGTTCACAAGCGTCTTTCAAATAAAATGGATATTGTTTTGTTAGATAGCCTCGATAGTTCATTGATGAAGATGACTGGAACTGAGGGGCGATAGCGTAGCGGCGGCGTGGAAGGTGTGATAGGAGATATAAATAGATTTTAAAATATCGCTCAGTTGGTCCAAAAAATATTTATAACTTGAGATGTAATATACAGGGAGCTGTCTTGGCGACCTCAAATCGCTGAACTAAGCCGACGAGTTTACTTCTCTTTTAAGTCTCTTAATAGACTCAGAAATTTCCTACCGATTGCCACTAAAGTTAGGCTTGCAGAATCTTTGCTCATGCCCATTTTGGATTATGCCGATGCCAGCTATCTAGATATAACGCAAGAACAACTTAATAAACTTGAGCGCCTCCAAAATCTTTGTATCAGGTTCATATTTGGTTTGCGTAAATATGACCATGTTTCAGAATTTCGTACAAAACTCAAGTGGTTACCTATCCATCTTCGCCGGAAAACTCATATCCTTTCACTCGTTTACAAATTTATCTTTTATCCAAACGCCCCTATTTACCTCAGGAATCAATTCGAGTTTCTTAACTCGTCTGGCCTCCGAAATTTGCGTACATCTACTGAACTATCGCTTAAAACTCCTGTTCATACTTCTTCTTTTTATAATAACTCCTTCATTGTTCATGCTATCAAACTCTGGAATGCACTGCCTATTGCTATAAGACAAGCTAAGTCACTACCAACTTTTAAAAAATTGGTTAAAAATCACTACCTATCTTTAGTGTAACAACAAAACATATATTTATTTATGTATTCTACAAATATAGATATTTAAGTATGTTTATCTATTTATTTATTATATTTTATATATATTATTGAATTTTATGTATATTATCTATTTATTATGTAAATAAAATATAATTATTATTTATTACCATACCTCCCTTCCACATCAATGTAACACCAATAATGTTCTATAGCCCGGGTTGCCTGGAAGAGATCGCTCTGTAGCGATAAGGCCGCCCATTGTAAGTCAAGTACTCATTGATTGTGTAAATAAGTTTCATTGTGTTTATATAATTGGTTTACAATAAAGTGTTATCTATCTATCTATCTATATATTATATCTCAGTGTAAATGGTTCCATTTTAAAGTACGGTGAGCAATATTTATTTATATCTTGAGATATTACATTATATCCCACGGTGAAAAGCCAGCTTAAGTTTTGGACTTGAGCTTTGTAATTATTTGTAACATTTTTTTATAGATACTGATGGTACAAAATTAAAGCAATATAAGTGTAATTAAATTTAAGTGTCATAACTTTTAAGGGCTGATTATATAGTATTTTTGTCAGGGATGTAAGACCGATTAAACACCCCGTTGACCATATTAACCTCGTAAATGAGCAATAAGTTGAATATGACTCATTATAATCGACATTACAGTGCCTCACAAAGTACACGGAGTCAAAAAAAAAACAAAAAAAATATAGTCCCTCACCATTAGTGCAACATTATCGTACAAAATATAGACCAAAATAAATTTCCATACACCCAAATTAAAAATATATAAATTTTAAATATGAGATACACATTTTCACATTCTATATATTATATGGATGTTATATAAATAGACTATTAAGTTTTTATACGATTTAATCAATAGTTATAGGTTGATGTACAACGATGTAGATGAAAAAAAAAAGTTTACGCCTTATACATATTAGAGATAAAGTTATAAAATTTTATATATACTTAAAATCAAGCAGACCACAGTGTTCAGCATAACTGATTTAGTATATTTACCCATCATTGGTGGATATTAAATATCTTTACTATCAGTGGGTAGTTTATAATATACATTAAGGCCGACTTGCACAACCAATCACTAAACTGATTTAGCGCTAAACTTATTTAAATCGTCATTCTGTCCCTATCAAATGTTGTCAATGTGACGGGGACAGAATGACGATTTAAATAAGTTTAGCGCTAAATCGGTTTAGTGATTGGTTGTGCAAGTCGGCCTTAGAGTTATTAAAACCATTGCATTGTCAACATAACAATCGGTACATAGTATTTCACCTAAGTGCTATTCTTTTGAAAGGACATCGGCCTTTACGCTGTCTAGCCAACACTTCTTAGGTTTCTCCCCTGCTAAGATGCGGAGGCATCGGCTGCTATAATTTGTAGCATAAAGGTATGATTCCGAACTACGTTGCATGCAGCAGTGCTGCCGCGACACTGCTACTATTTATTTCACGTAGTTTCACAGATGTAAACAAAGACAGGCCCAATGAAGATATAATATAGCTATGCCTTAATGAGACCATATTTTTGGTGGTCAAAAGTAAATCCAGTCACATTAAGTATGTCGTTTGGATCAAGCACTAGAGGTCACAATCAAAAGAGTTTGACCTTTATCTTCACCGCATTTAATTTAGACCACCGTTCTTAGGAGTGCCTTAAACTCGCATATTTTTCAAAATTCCATAGTGGAAGTTATTTTAAAGATCAGTTGTGTAAGAAAATTATTACCTAATAATTTTTTTATTTCGGTATAAGATCTTGCAGATCGCTCTTTGATTGTTAAGAATCTACTACCGTTTGCAATACAAAACGGCGAAACAAACTCCTTTTTGAATAATTTTAAATCTTATACATTCGCATATATATCTAGGAATCAATTTTAAATATTCATCCATCTCGTTGTGTATCAACCGAATGTTAAACGAAGCCCCCAGAAGCTAGTTCACGTTACATTCCAGTTAAAAAATTGTATTTATTAGAACTATATTACAAAGTACAGTAACCGTTTATATATAGTATATACAAAACGCACATAGTACATAGTATTTTAATAGCGTATTACCATCTGTTATTTATAGATACTTAAATTTCTTAAGAGAAATGGTTTTTAGGTAGTTTTATGATACTTGTAAATTAAATACAAACCTTATACATTAATTAAAGTAATAATTTATTACAACGAATTACTGATATTTAAAATGAAATAAATTTAAATCATTGCGTTGTCATTTAAATATTGATAAGGCAGTTGTTCCCTGGTTGAAGATAATGCTACGTTTTGTCTATAAAGTCTGTTTTTAATAAAAGCCGTCTATAACATAAATATCCGGTTTTTAACGTACATAGTTTTGTTTATTTAAAAAAATAAAGTTTCGCAATACCTTTTTTGTTTGCACTTTAAAATTTAAAAAAACAAATTTTGTCACTGCTTTTAAGCACCATAGATATAAAAGATTTTTTTACTTGTCTTAACATTTTCCTTTCTCATAGAATATTTAATAGGTTTCAAGTTTTTTTTTTGGTACAATCAGGGAATGCTGAAGAATTTAATATGTGAAATATTTAGTGCCCCCTTTCAACCGTTCCAAAATGGTTAAACCTTGTCTGTATCGTTTCATTACTTCATATCACAATTATTATCTACCTCATTTTCTTCGTTGTAAGTTTTTTTTTAAATTTAAGATAATGTTGAAATAGTTTGTTTGATAAGTTTCTTTTCGCGTCTGCCCATCGAGCCTGCGGTTCGCAGGCGCCACCATCGGCAGTATTACTGAAACCTTAATCAGTTCTGAATATAGTTTAAAATATATATTATTAATATCAAAAATCAGTACAAATAACTGCGGTGAGAATACAAATATAATCTCCTCTATTTGATAATCCTTGTTGAAAAATGATATAAAAAATAACATTTTTATAATAAGCATTTGATCCCGGTCATAAGCAAAGCTTTATCTTTCACAAACACATACACACAAGATGCTTACTAAGGCGTTTGGTTCCAGAAACCGCCTGTTTTTAGAAAAGGAACACACTATAAAATAGCAACCCAGGTGTTATCTAATGCTTCTTGCTGATTATGACAAATTTATTTTTAATTTTGTTTCATTTCATGAATATTTATAACACTACACATATTGAATAAGGTTTCAGTATTTGAAGTTTACTGGATAGTTGATATTGGTTTTATTTATTTATTACTTAGTAAACTTAATAATAGTATTTTAGGATTTTTTCTTATAACACACAATACAAACAATCTGATGGCTGTACGTATCAAAAAAAAAAACAATTGTTACTGACTATATTTTTGCCTGGAGCTGCTCTGTAGATTTTTAGTATTGCTGCATATATTGTGAATTAATAGGACTTAATTATGGAATTTATGTCTAAAATAAATTAACATCACAGCACTTCATATGATGTTATATAAAATATCTTAAAAAATTACTTAAGCCATCAGATTACACCCTCTTGTTATCTTCATTGAAATGATTATCATAATTAATTATAATACACAAAGACGTGATAATAATTGCAAGATAAATGGTAAATTTTATTAAAAAAATATAAGAAATAGAAACGTAAAAACAATATTAGATATTTTTGTACACGGATTCACTATTACAATAAGCTAAATTTGAATTTAAAAGTACATCAGTATGATACGAAAATAAACGAGTTTCAAACAAATCTAATGATAGTCACTTCAATGATTTTATAAAATAAACAAACGTATTTCCCTTTTGAATAGAGTTTAGTAAATTACTATATCTATAACTTCAAAAGCCTTTTGCATAGTTTTGAATACTTATAATGACTAATCATTTGATATAAAAAGCACCTAGGTACAATTTAAGTACATAAGCATTGAGTTGGACGGCTTTAAAATCAATTTCATCGCCTTTAGGAAATATTTCTACTACCTATTTAAACATTAATAAAAAGGGCCTATCTGTAGGGCTATATGGCCTTATGTAATGAAAAAAATAAACTGGAATTACATTACGACATTGCAACCAAACATACTTACAGTAAAAAAAAAACATGCGAGGCAGTCTTTGGGGACTGCCGATAAAAGTGAAAACTAAGTAACTTGTGAATTGTATCGTCGAGCTATTAGATTATTATTTTCGGTTTATAAATAAGTGTTTATGATCAAGGATTAAAGCTTAAATTGGTCATTCATTAAACACTTACAAACCAAAAATTGTTCACCCAAAAAGTGCTCAACGCGCCTAAAGAAGTTTTCACTTCAAACACTCAACTGTATTTCATTGTAATAAAGTCGCAATTCAAATAGATATGTATAAGTAAAGCAATGCAATCATTTAAAAGTTACATTATAAAATAAACCTTAAGTCGTTAGCAATAAGGTTGGTATTGCTGGAGAAAAACTCCGTCTTACGTTTTACGAATTCTTACGATCAGGACACGTGATCTGACGCGAGTTTAAATTTTATTACCCATTACAAAAAAAGTGCGCTACGCCGCTAGAAGTTTTCACTTCAAAAATTGTTATGCAAATGTATTTACAAGACTTTAGTTAAACGTTTTGAGTAGATTGTTTCAAAACTGTTTTGTTTGACGGTACAAAAGTTAATAATAAAAGTAAAAAAATGCAGATTAGTATTTCTAAATCGATATTAAGCCGGTCGTTCTTATTGTCTGTCAAATGGAACATTAGGTCCGTTCCAGCATTTACCCCGTAATTAAAACGATTAAAGTTCTGCTCAGCCATTTCAGCCAATATGAGAATTACGCACGAGTAGGCATTTTATCATAACAACGATTATCGCGACGGGTTTTGGAATTGATATTTCAAAATATTAAATTTATTTTCAGAATAACAGTTTTCAGTTCTTAAAAATTGGTTTTACTTGCCAAACAACTCAAATTGTAAATATTAAAAGTAAAATATGAAAATAAAATAAAGAACAGTTTAAATTTTTAAATTGAAAGGGAAAGACGCCGACTATGTACCTGAAACTTCAATTACACTAAGTTTAGGACTTCTTAGGCGTAGAGTTAAGGATTAAAAATCTAGATTTGTATATTTGACGCTAGGTTTTATCACAGGGTCTAAGCTGATTAATCCATGCTGGTTAGTAAACCACCCTTTAGTAAATTTTAGATTTATCCATATTATTTCGTACTGAATCGCTACCGAGTTTATTCGATATCGTTTTGATATTGTTTTAAAATCGATTCTATATCGTTTATGTATAAAATTTAAATTTAATTGTAACTGGCAAACACATTTTAAATACTCCGCCTTTTCTGTTAAACCATTTTTTTATTAATTTCCATATCGATATTTATTACATTTCGTGAAAATTCTGCTGTTCTCGACACGTAAATTAGTTGTTAAGTTGTTAACAATATTGTGTTAATGATGAATTCATCATAGAGACCAATCACGGCCAAAAACACACGTAAGCTACAACAAAAGTATTTATTTATTATATAATGTATAGTATGATTTTCTGTATTTTTAATGAAATATTGTTCTTTTATTGAATTATTTAAGTTCATTTTTGTTTTATTATTTGTACTGTGTACAATGTTTTAACGGGTGGCTATGCCAGCTTGGCGGGCAAGGCCGATATTTGAGAAATTAAACACGTTAAGCATAGATATTTCAAATTATATAACTTTTTATTGCAATAATGATATCAAATTATGAGGTCGAGGGTTTGATAACTTTGGCAAACGCATCGTCCCTATTTTCATTTTAGCAATCTATCTAATATTTGCTATTTAAAAATAAATTGTTACTGGTAAGTTCAAAATAATGCTTAAAATTTTATATAAATCCAGTTTTTTTAATATATTCACTCGAGGTTGTGTTTTTATTTTACCAACATTTAATAAATATTGAATGCCTTTTAAATATACTGCGATGAAATAATATCCTATTAATAAAAATATTTTAAGTTTATTAAATAATGGTATATAAATGTCGGAACAATGGGCTTCATTTTAGTTCCATATGTATCGCACTCGATTTGCAGTCAAAAGGACACGGGTTGTTTTCCCAGTTTTAGAAGAAGCAAGCAGTTCTTCTCCGTAAACATCCGCTTGTGTAAAATACGCATGTTATATAAAAATACGTCGATGTGTTTAACCCGCGAATTTAGCTTAGAAAACACGGTGGGTACTCAGTCCAATGGGCTTCATATATTTATGGCGAGGTTTAGATAGTGAGACAAGAACATTTTAAGATTATTTCAATTGTATAAAATTATTCAGAGATGTTCCTTAATTAAATAAAATACTAAAACAATGTTCACATGTTTTTCATGCCTAATAATTATAAGACCTTTTATGAGGATTTATTATTTTATCGCAGTTACATACGTGCTTTTTACTTTTAAACTGTTAAATTGGCTTGTCCGTCCTTGGAGTGAAAATATACAACAATTAGTAAAATTAAAAAAATTAAAAGCCTGAAATTGTGCCTCTGATTTAAAATTTTATTTCGCTATATTTAATTGTATATTTAACGTAAAATTAGTAGAGGATGGCTAAGGTGTATTTAACAAGCTTGGGGCTGAGCCATGAACTTTATATATAAAAAAAATATATTGTAATATAGTGTTTAATAATCTTATATTATTCCGAATATAAATTACCTTTAAATTAAATTTCTATATTGTTAAGAAAATAATAATTCAGATGTTTTTTTAAGGTAATATTGTCAAGTACTCACTACACCTAAAACCTGGATACATTATTATATAATTGAAAAACTAAAAGTAATGTTAACATTGAAATTGAATTCAAATAAACGTCACAGTTGTGACATAATCTTGGCCATCCTCTAGAAGTATATTAATTGTCGTTTTAATAACATTGTTTTCACAATAAAAGCGGGTATTTCATTCCACTATTACGTTTTACATTGTTTTCCTTATAATAAATGTTATCTGGTAATTTTGAAACCGTGAGTTTATAGATGTTTTTGACAATATATTTAATGTAGCGTCCATGTTTTGATTTTATAAATTGTTCTTGTCAATCTGGTTTAATTATGACATTGTAATCTAACAAAAAAATTTACAGTGGGTTGTACGGAAATTACTTATACTTAAATTTAGTATAGGGATTCCTTAATTATCTAGGGCAAGGGATCTCTGTTCCGAAAGGAATTGATATACATACTGTCCTGAGTTTTGGGCGCTGGCCTTGAATGCGCAGTTGTAATTTTTTGGGTCTGTTTGACGGGGGTGCGACGGGTGAGATGGCCAGCGCTGGCGCCGTATTGGTTTATGGTCCAATCAAGGAAGTAAGCCCAGAATCACTAAGAAGCGCAGATGAGCGGACAAAGGACCGTCCGAGGGGCGTATCAAATCAATGCGCTCGGAGGTCCGGAGTGGGTCTTCAGGAATATCTAAGATTCTAATGATATTGTCAATAATGAAAGACTTGACTGCACTCTTTGATTGCGCACTCAGCCTTCACTTGCATTAGAAAGGGTACTCTACGCGTTACAACGATATCACTTAAATTTTAAGTTCACGCATTTCACGTTGTGATTGCTCGAAGAAGCTTCTCATGGCGTCTTCGTATCCTATAAGTCAACCTATTATAACTGACATTTGTTACATAAAGTTCCTTTTTCTAGAAATTCTGGGACCAATTCCGTGTTCTGGAAAAAACATATTGACAGCAAAGAGCAGAAAAAATAAACAATAAATAAATTCACGTTTCATTTTCCAAAATTCGTCTGCTAAACATTGTCAATTTATAAACTAACGGTTTTTAAATTTCTCCGGTGACATGAACTATACAACTCAAACATTCCACTATTAGCTGCAATAGTTACATCCTTACCAGATTTGTTTTTACAGTTTGTATATACAGTTTTATGTATTTGTTTTAAATGTATGATAAATGTTTTAAAAGGTTTTTATACATATAGTACTTCAAATTTTAAAACGTATCAAGAATATTTTTATAACTTAAATTATATTGATCTGCTTTATTTTATTCTGTTATTATATGTTTTAACTGAAATATTTCAATGTGTTGTTGTAAATATTTATCGCCATAGAAGTTAAATAAATCAGTAACATACAAGCAATAGTATAGTTATATATTTGTTGAATAAATTCAAACCATAATACACATTTGGAGAATCATTCTTGCGGAATATAAACTCAAATTTTCAATTCGAAATATGTTCCTAGCTACAATATATTTTTGATATATAATACATTTTTTTAAAGTCGAAGTGTTATAAAATTATTATTTATAATTAAACTAAAATTATCTCTACTTCACAATTGTTGCAAGGAGAATAAGCGGCAAGAAATTACCCAGTAACACTTTAATATATGTTTTTTCAGATTCACCAGGGCCAATTTTTGTAAATGTATAGCGATGCAACTGTCATGATTCCTACTCCCCTGAAAAGAGCTCTGAGAGAATCCCTAACACTTGGATTATGAATGGCCCTTTTTTAAATAGTATGTTGTTAAGTATATATATAAAATGTACAAATTATAAGTCGAGCATCACAATGTTAATTTTACAGTAAGTTTTTATACAAATAGCATATGCTAGTGGAATGCCTTAAATAATATGTACGTAACAAACGTGTGTTACCCATTTTTGTACAAATAAAACAAATTATATACCGAGTAATTAGATTCATTTTAGACACGGTTCAATTGTTTTACTTTTCTACATTTGAATATTGCACAAACAATGTTCGTAAGAATAGAATTTAGCTTTTCGTTATTAACTGATGTTGAAAATTTATGATATAAATATATTATTTCACATGCAAGATCGTTAAATTTACGTTTATCATAATTTGTTCAAATTGTTTTTCTTTAAATATTTCGCTAAGTCCTTGTGCTAATGTGGTTTGTGACGACCTTTATAAATATTTTTTGGTTTACATGTTATTGTGTTTGAGACGGAAATAAATTTATTATGCGAAATGCCGTAGTAGTGCATTTTATATTCAAGAAAAGTAAATGTATTTGCTGAATATATGGCTTAAATATACTATATATTAATACCAACGCGGCCAAATCGTGGGTAACATGATGCCTCACTCTGGCACCGCACGCGCGTTGCGCACAGCGTAAGCGACCATGTAGGTGTGTCGAGTATGTCGGAGTGGGGATCATTTTACCCGCAATCTAGCGTACTGATCGATACTATCAATTACCCGATATCCATTGTAAATGCAACTGGGAGCTGTCACATTTATCACCATTATCTCGCAGACATCGTTATAGCGAGAACAAATGGTTAGATTTTTTGTTCCTTGTTTGATGACGGCATTTCAGATTCGCGATGATGTAATTACAAAAAGTTATGATTAACTTGACTAATTCCTTGGTACACTTTTCAGAGCACTGTTTTTTTCCAGCGTACCTTAAAATTATGACAACCTAGCCGTATCTTCACATTTACAGCATCTTCCCTAATACCACAAAGAACTGGTTCATTGAATGGTACAAAAATAACTGCTCTATGATTTCTGCCGAAATCGTTGTTTTAATTTTTTACAGACGTAAAATTATAAAGGTCGTCACAATCTACTTAATACAGGTGTAAATTATACTGTTTTGTATTGAAGTAATATTTATAGAAAATCGACCGACCACAGGTGGCTCAATTTCGAATGTAAGTTACTTTAACGCCACGACCCAAGCTTTTTAAATATTTGTGTGTGTTTGTGATGCTAATACATTTCCAAACATATTAGTATATATGAATAACTTGATTAATATTTTTAATAAGTTTGGTATATTTGGAAATGTGTTGTGAAGAGAAAACCTAAAATAAGAATGTTTTAATGTTTTGTGGGTACATGAATAATTGCAGGTAGGTCATTTGAAACGCTTTGAATGCTTCTAGAATAAGATTAACTTAAATACTTTTATGAACACCTTGTTTTATAGTAATTACATCAGTCCATTGTGTATCAGTGATGGGCTCGGGGCAAATGGCTCCCGTTACGTGTTACACTATAGTATACTTCCAACAATTGAAGGTAGATTGGAAGTTTAAACACGTGGTTAACTTAAAATATTACGGAGAAAACTGCTATATGGAATGGGGTGACCCGTAATGGTTGTAATCCAAGCTTAGAGTTTAGTGCCTCTATTTGACACGATGGGAATTGACTCTTTAGTAAATTAATAATAATAAATAAATGTTAAATTTTATTTTATTTTTACTGTGTTGCAGTTCAAATGAATAGGTATATTCATGTTCCCACAAACATTGAATTAGTTTTATATAATAATTGATATATTTGAATCTACCTCAACCAAATTACCCATTAACGTTGTTTGTAAGTGTTCTTTTGAGTCTTATTACTAATAAATTACTGAAATGTAGTGTTTTTGATATATAAAATAAAAATTACTATTAGTTCCATCATCCCATTTTGATATGGTAATTATTGTTACCGCACTATTGAATGGCATATAAGTGTTGATGCGGCATTATGCTCGAAGCGATATTAAATTTGAAAATAAATTAATATAACCAGTTGTTTCATTTACTGATCCTACATAATTAAGTCTCTAATTATAAGGATATCTTTGAAGATGGTCAAACATTTGCGACTGAGATTTAAATAAAATATATTATTACGTGAAAATCTGAAAGGCAGAACTAATTAGTGTGAATGTCCTTTCGTGACCTTTGCTATCATAATCGCGATGCAAGTTTTGATTAAATATGATTCAGAAACTCAGGTGATGTTTAGTAGAGCGCATCGTCTAGCAAAGTTAATTTGGGTTGTAGAAGTCTTGGTGGATATATACGCATGCTTTTTTCATCGGTGTATAAGTAAATAAGAAAAAGTTCAACAAGTAGTTCTTTATTGTTTATTCATTAGCTGCACGAACAAGCTTTGTCTGCAAAGTCTAGAGACAGCGCCTTCATCCTTTCTGCGTAACTTCGCTGCTAAACGCGCCAGACTGAACCTTGATCGCGAACGATTCTCACGCCGACTACCTGGATAATAATAATTATATTAATAATGTGAATATAAATACAGGCGGATTTTACACTATAGTATATATACGCCGCGGACGTCGTTATATAAAAATAGCAGTTGAAAAATTCATACTTCTAAACAAGTCACAAATAATTGATTTATCAACTTCATCATTTCAGCATAGTGCTTAGTGATTACAGGGTCTCATGGTTGCAATTCAAGCTTAGACTTTAGTGCCTCTATTTGGCACCATGCCAATTGACTCATTAGTATATTAATAATAATTAAATTATTATGTGACAATTCACACAGCGCCATCTAGTCCCAAACCAAGTAGCGTAGCAGTTATGGGTACAAGACAATTATACATAAACACCTCGACGCGGGACGAGAATTGAACCCTTGACATCCGTAAGTGTACCGAAGTGCGTTATCCGTTACGTTAGAGGTCGTCAATATTGGCATAACACCACACTTTACAACGTCAAAATAGCAGTTCTATCTCTCCTGCAAGGGAACAGCAGAGAAGCCATTGATAGAAATTTGTATCAAAATTGTTCTTTTCCTCGTTATTGTATCTCAGAATGTTAAATTAATAATTATCTAAAGCTACCTTCAGCGACTCTCTGCCAGGCCTCTCTGTCAACATTGACCATACCAGTAGACGCACTCCTGCCCAGCGGAGGCTCTTGATTGCTTGATCCTTGAGATTCCGCCACATCACTTTCGCAGCTCACTCTGCTAGATCTAACATCAAACAATATTGAGTTAAGATTACGCTTTTTATTCCAAGGAAAAGGAACCAAGGTCACCAATTTCGAAACACAATACAAGGTTATTATGGCGCCTTACTTATAAAACCACCATGACGGGCTTGGGACACCCTATCACGTAATGTAAGGATTGTTTTGTCGCCTACGACAGGCCGATTCCGACCGCAGGGGTTGGAATTCTTACTCCACCCCTGCACTGATAAATTAGTGTTTGTAATTTAGTATTGTCCAAACATGTAATATGCACACATGCAAACATTAAGTCAAGATTTAAAAAATAGGTATATAATTTTGACTAGATTTGAGCAACTGCATTTGATTTCTGCAGTAGTGATCGATTCGCCAAATTTTACATCCTCAAAAAAAAATATAGCCAGCTAGCTTATTTCTTCTGGCTTTATATTTACCGTCTAACATTTCAAAATTAGTTGAAGGTTACAGAAATAAATACATACCTGTCTCCAGGTCTCAAATCACTCGCAGAACTTGTTCCTTCTCGCCTCATAGATACATTAGACGATAGAAACCGTTCTCTAGCTTCTCGTATTTTAGCTGCTCTTTCAGATAACCTCGCCAAAGTCGTATCTTCCATAAACATTGTCGGTGGTTCCACCGTGGAAATCGATCTCCCAAAAATAGCAGGATTCTCAGTTACGAATCTAAAACTAGGAACAACAGTATCCGACATCTGCCTTCGCTCTGGCAATGGCTCAGGAGTGCTGGATTCTGGTAGGTTCATCGATAGATCTGGAACTATTGTATTTGTGCTAGCAGCACCCTTAATCGTTTCTTGACTATCTTCAATTTTAGTCTCAGGTTCAGTTTTATTCTGTTCTGGGTGTAATGCATTCGCACTATGTGACTTCAGAACGCCATCAAGGTTCGATGGTACCGGTGTTAATCTTTTCTCAGCTGATGTTTGATCTCGTCGCGACAACTGACAAGCACTGGCTGATTTCTGAACTTCTCTTTCAAGGAATGGGTTGTTTCTACGAAAAAAGATGAAAAGATTTGAGTTGCATACAATATATAAGACGCGTAATGTACCATATATTTACCAAAGGAACCTTAATAATAGAAAACAGATACTATTTGTAATATATATGATAATGACAATCTTAACGACGGACCTCAATTATTGCTTATACTTCTTCGTTTTATTTTATTTTAAATAATTATTTATTCATGAGTCAATTAAAACTAGCATTCAAAAATCAACTTAGTGTACCTAAACATTTATCGGAATAAGATATTCAAGTAAATTAGCAAAATTATTTTGAACATACATGACTAGTTTAGGGGAATATCGATATTCGCCTGAGGATTTTTTATTGTTTTAGATTAGAACAGCAGAAAAGCAGTTAACCCACTTAATAGTAAGCAATTATCGTAGTCTATCAATGTTTACGACACCGAAGCGCCGCTAACATACTGCTATCCACGTAGGGGAGTTTAACCCGAGTCACTTATCACTGAACACATCATAAGATTATTATAGTTGGATGTTGGGTGATTGTCATCCAGACGGGCTTGGAGGTCTACTTTGGTGTTAGGGCTATGTTTGTTTTGTCACCTTTTACAACTGGCGGCCACCAGTCAGTTAGTATTCTTAATGTGCCCCTGCACATACATTTTATATACATTTACAGAAAACTTCTAATTACCTTATATTTACTCCTACTGGCATATCAGGAGGTCTTCTTCTCTCAGCGGATGGAGATCGCCAAGCCGGCGATGAAGCACCACTGCTTGCTCCGGATGTTGGACCTGGAACAACTTGGGGAAGTAAAACCTTACATAAGAAATCGCAAATTTTAGACCAAAGAAAATTTCAGATTGTGTTTTCAGAATTTGAAACGGTAACCTTGAGGTAGAGTGGCTTGAAGCAGATAAGGCCCTAACTCACGTGGCCAGACAGATTTTCATGTATTCACTTTTTTTAACATGACGTCGTTACTACGTATCTCCACAATATTTTAGAATGAATTATTATACATTTACTTTCTTTTTAATTAAGTATTTTTAAACAAAATTTAATTTTAAAATCTAATATACCTTCTTCATTTATTTTCTTATTATATCGTTGAATCATAATTCTAATGGACGGAGCAGTTTCTTTTGGTTGTGGTTTCCTTTGTGACGACGGAGATAACGGCAGCGGAGGTCTACTTCTCTTTTTCTGTTCATCTAATATATCATTCGAGCTTTTAGAACGAGTCTGTTCTTTGGATCTTTCCTTTATTTCTCGTCTTTTGGTATCCTTACGATCTGGTCTGACTTCAGCTAAATCTTCTACATCTACTGGTATTACTGCTCTAGGAACTGATTCACCACTTCGGACCACTGGTGAAAATATTTTTCTTGTCGTTTTTACGATCACTTCTGGGGAGCCGTCTCTCGGTTCTGGTGCTCTCAATTTGAGAACAAAGACCTGCAAGTCATTACTTTAAATTAGTCTACCAGTAAACAAAATTCTTCTTTCAGAGAAATATGATAAAATTAGTAGATAGAGTATACTTTAAGGTATTGAAAACAATCAATAAATCATATCTAAACTCATAATTTTAAGCAGATTATAAACAATATAAACATGACTTTTATTGGTAGAACATCGCAAATATTTTGATGTATCTTACTTACGTTATAGTCAATATTATAAACTAACTGAAATGGATATCACGAATATTACGTTACCTCTTCTTCTGAATCCGAGTGCAACGAAGCAGGAGGTGTTCTAGGTTTTTCAGAAGCTCGTCTTGGTCTCTTTCTGCGCCGTGGTATTTCTACCGTCACCGTATCAACATCATGTTCACTATCACTCTCTGATGGTTTCGATTGTTCTCTTTCTAACCTTGCTCTAGTTTTAATTTTCTTTTTACCATTACCTTTCTCATCCTTTTTTTTATCATCCCAATCATCCACACATTTATTTTCATGTATATCCCTTAAACTAGATTTAGAACCTTTCTGATCTGAAATTTTACTTGTAGATGGCATATTGTATTCTTCTAACTTAATAGAATCATTTCCATCAGACTTAAAACGACTAGAACCTCTTTCAATTTCTTGAATAGTTTTACGTATAAATAAAGCATCTTCTTCAATACTTGGTTGTCTACCTATCTTCTTTCTTGTCTGCTCTTTCACCTGAAAACGTTTACTGTAGTAAAAGTTAAGTTAGAAGTTTCATTATTATTAATTTTAGATTCTTTTACCTGTTCTCTGGTGATTTTGATTTTACTTCCTTTGGACTTGATACTTCGGGATTCTGAAAATAAAACTATGGAAATTGTTATTTATTATATATGTAAACATTATCTGCAGAATCTTTTTTTACTCCAAGTATTTTGAAAATTAGACAAATAAAATCTTACCTGCACCATTTGGCTGTAATACGGCAGTTCCAGTAACAGCAGAACTGGTCTCACAAAGCAATCTGGCTTCAGCTTGTCCATACGTGTATACAGGTTTCTGTGCAGTATGTCGCGGTGATACCGCCATTAATGGAGCTGCAGTGCATACTTCTTCTGCTTCCACTTCCACAAGGATTGCTCCACGAGTATGAGGATCTTCGGAATCATCCACGCCTTCGAGCTGGAGATAATAATTTTTTAATTTGTAATTAACTTTTAAGTAAGAAATCTATCAATAAAATTATCAAAACATTGGATTAAAACGACCAATTTTACAGAATTCGATGTCCAAAGTTAATTTAGTTATAATATCTACTTATTTAATTGTAATATCTCCATAAAACAAATTTTTTTACTTGTGTCCATTATTGAGTCGTGATTATCAGTATATTATAATAAAATGATTTATCTTAAAATGATTTCAGCCCGCTACGATTGTGCTATTCAGAAGCATTGGATAGCTATTGTAACGGGGAAAATATAGTGTTGATTAATTTAGAATCACCTACTAACAATTCTAACTTACTGTTAAGAATTTTATTATATAACTAACCCACTAATAACTTATGGATAAAAAAATGTCTGTAATAAATGATTATATTCCGGTTTAGTGTCTGTAGTCTACATTCTAAATTCTTCGTCACCAAATCGCACAGTTTTCAGCTTAAGAATTTATATTTGTTCTCCACAAAACTAACCGGTTACTAAAACGTGGCAATACCGGAAAAAATAACTCTAGTCAATTCCATTACAAGTTTATTACTGGATTTGATAAAAAAATACTAATTTTTTTAGTTACTAGAAAAACTACTTACACATTGTTCTCTCTCATATTCCGATTCAAAGTCATCAACATCATTAACGCTTAAACTAGATGCATGATGACGTCCAGATCCTACCCCAGGTGGAGCAACACTTCCATCAGACTGTGTTCTGGTTAATGGTGCTTCGGATATTTTTCCCCTTACTTTAGCAGCTTGAAGAAGTGCTGAAGTAGATGCCTCTGGTGCAATACCTCTGGATTTTTCCCATTCATGAAGTTTTCGAGTGAATGAACGCGAAATACCTAAAACATTGCAATATTTTAAATAATATCTCGCATCATATATGTATCCTTACTAATATTATAAACGCGAAAGTTTGTATATATGGATGTTTGTTACTCTTTCACGCAAAAACTACTAAATGGATTTTAATGAAACTTTACAATAATATAGCTTATACATCAGTATAACACATAAGCTATAATTTATTAAAATATTATGGAATTGTCCAAAATATAACGATATTTTGGATAGTGCCAAGTAAGTAGGAAAAAAATCTGCCCTCTGCGAGCTATTCTGGCGTGCGCTCCAAAAACCGTTAGTTACACGATCTTATGTGCGTTTTGCTGGCGTACCTAAGATAGGATAGTTTTATCACGTATCTTTTATAAATTGCATAATCAATTATTTTTATATTCCATATACTACAACGTATTGTATAGCGCCCATTTAATTTATGTGGCAGAACAACGTTTGTCGGGACATCTAGTTTGTTTATGTATATTTCATAAAAAAATTTGAACCTAATCCAGTCTGAATTGGATCCACTATTTCATTCATCATCATCATCATCACTATCTTAGCGTTAAATCTCGGTTACGACCCAAACTCTCGTTTCAATGCCCGCGGTCCGCTTTTCGACTTCTTCTTCGCAAGATGGTGAAGTCCTGTTGGTCAGTCTGCTATTTAAGTAATATTCTACCTATATTCTAAATACCTAGTCAGGTCATAAATTCTGTCACATGTTTAATGTAAAATAATTGTAACAAGTTTATTCATTATGTAACAATTCATATACCAAAATGAACTTAACAAAACATAGATTCTTATGACATTAAAGTTTATTCAAAATGACCTCCGTGATTTTGAATACAAGCCTTCAATCTGCGCGGCCAGTCGTCTATCGCAGCACGAACGAGGTCCATGTCAATATCGGCGGCTGCCTTAATCAAGGATAGATAGATAGATAGATAATACTTTATTGTCACCAACTTAAACTAATGATTATAATACAAGTTAAAGAGAATATTTTATTGTAAATATTGGAGACAATGGGCGGCCTTATCGCTTTAAGCGATTTCTTCCAGGCAACCCATATATAAATTTCTTATGGAGAATACTAGCACTAACTTATCGTGCGGTGTATACAGAATGAAAAAAAAAAAAAATCTACATGAATGAAAAAAAAAAAATACATGATTCAAATCGAGGAAATAGTCATCTATTAAACATGGCCTACATCTTTAAGTAATGTTCGACAACCATTCGCTTGAACACTCCTAAGGATTTTGCCTCTCTGATAGTGACGGGAAGTGAATTCCACAAAAGAGTGGCTTGATAGTGAAAAGTGGCTTGATTCCACAAAAGAGTGAATTCCACAAAAGAGTGATCAAGGATGTCTTGAGTGACTCCAAATTGGGATGAGGCTTTGAGCACGCCTTTTCCTCCAAGTGTTGCCATATCTTGTAATCTAACGGATTCAAATCTGGACTGGAGGAGGGCCAGTCTTCGTGCCGGATGAAGTCGATTTCACGCGCCGCCAGCCAGTCTTGTGTGCTCTTCGCTCTATGAGCTGGCGCCGAATCTTGTTGGAATACCCAGTGCCTGTTATTGAACATGGTATGAGAAACAGGTTCCACAAGGTTCGTCAGGACTGTATTTTGATACACAACAGCATTCGTTTTTACACCTTTCTCACAAAAATGTACCTCTGTTAAGCCCCAATAAGAAACTCCCAACCATACCACGAGCGAGGATGGAAAATGACCTCGTTGGACACGCGGAATACGGTTGCTCGCTTCTTCACTACTGTGTGCGTACACCTTATCATTTTGTTTGTTGTAGCTCTCTTCTACGGTAAACATTTTTTCATCCGAAAAAAGAATTTCCCGATATTTTTTTCCCGCGTACCGCTTCAACAAAGCGCGGCATCTCTTCAGTCTCAGGTCCATTAGACGAGCATTCAAACGATGTCCTGTTTTTCTTCGATATGCCCGAAGCCCTAAGTCTTCATTTAACACCCTTTTCACCGTGGTTCTGCTTAACCCCATCTGAAGGGCCAACAGTTTCTGCTTACGTTTGGGATTTCTTTGAATTCGTGCCTTCACAGCTTTTATCACTGCTGGAGTCCTAACAGACCGAGGGCGACCACTTCTTGACCTGTCATCTACACTAGAGTCTTCATTGTATCGTTTGATGGTACGATAAACGAATCTTTTGGTTATATTCAAATTTAACAGTATGTTAAAAATTTGAATTGGCGCGTAACTGTAACGATGCAACGCAATAACTGCAACACGGTCTTCTTTAAGCGTCCACTCCATATTTAAAAATGAGTAAAATTCTAAAAGTTATACATTTTTATTTTCATGAACAATTCGAAATTCGAATTCAATAAACTTTTTTGTGGCCAGCATTCTAAAAGAAAAGTTTTTACTGTGTGACAATACTTATGACCTGACTAGGTATGATGTAATATGTCAAATATTAGCAGTTTTAGGTTTAACTTTTATATTTGCTCTAGGGCAAAGGTCAATGTGTATTCCCAGCACCGTGTGTGTAATGCCTCTGGTGTTGCAAACGCCCATAGGTGACGGTGACGACCTGTTAGGGTGGGCCGTTTGCCTGTCTGCTGAACTCTAGCTATAAAAAATAGTAATATAAATTTAGGTGTTCGGTTTATTACTTACCTTGGAATTTGAATAAACCAGTTGAAGTTTGTACTAGTACTTCATGTGGCTTAGCTTCTTCTTCCCATGCCGGCACAGAATTTGTTTCTTTCATACGAGTCCAGGCATCTATAACAAAAATGTCGTTTTTCATAATCACCGTTACACCTTACATTCCGGTCCAACCGTAGTTCATAATTAGAACCCAAGGTATACAAGCTGCAAATTATAAAAATACCAATGCAAATACCCTTTTGCATCGGTGTAGTTTTCTAATAGTTCCTCTTCTTAAAATTGTTTAACCTCTATATATATATGCAACCTCTATTTTCTTCCAATTCATTGGAATTGAAAGAAAATAGAGGTTGCATATATATTTTCTTAGATGCAGATGCTTTCTTTGCTGAATGTGAATTTGTAAAAGAAGAAAACCTTTCACGATGCACTAAGAACGTCATAGAATACGTCTTTCTACACTTTTCACTAGCTGGATCACATTGCGAATCCAACCTTTTTTTATTGCTGTAGGACAACAGACAGGCTGACGGCTCGTTTAGAATTTAGCAGTTGTGTTTGCAGCGCCAGTGGCATTGCGATCACGCTGCTGCCCCATAAGGGTACAGGAACTTGGGTCACTAATGCCGGAACACAACACAAAGTTACACAAAGTAAAAAAAAAAAAAAAAAAAGTTATTATGGCGGCATACTTAAGACCAAAGGTGGTCGCCATCCACACGGGCTTGGGGACCTACCACGTAGCTAGGGTGGATTGTTTTGTCACCTTTTACGAGAGGCTGATCTGGGCCACAGAGGTCAGTATTCTTTCTTCGCTCCTGCTGCAGATGTGTCATATATAATAAAATCTGCTATAAATATTACATTTTCTTTTTATATCGCTCATTTTTTTGTGAATGCTGTTAGTACTAAAAACAAAACTTAAATTTAAGATGTAATAACTTGTAGTTAAAAACTAATATGAATTACCCCATCTTTTAAGAAAGTCTTCGCTGAGGTCTTGCCTTGCCGGAACAGGTGGCGGTTGCTTAATACCCTTCTTCAGTTGCCATTCGGTAAGCTTTTTTCTGAAATCTGCTGACAGCTGTTCTTCGGTGGCTACTGGTTTGCTTGCTGGAATATTTTTAGTGGAAAAGTAGTTAGAGTTATTTGGATGGAATCTTTTATTCCACCCAAATAACAAAAATGTCATTTAATGGTGGGTGTACCAAGACTCTGAAGATCAAATGTATTTTCATCATTCGCATTATGTGCCAGTAACAGTTCAAGTCTTAGTTTCCAATTCCAGAGTCTACATTCCTATAAATCATGTCCTTAATAATAGCCCTGTAAATGATAGTCTAACAGTATAAGTATACCATCACATCATATGTTTACTGGGAACGCCATCACATTTATCATCTCAGCACACTTGTTTTACCCCAAACCCACTGCTTCAGTAACCGTGGTCCGTTTGTCTCAAATTCGTACGATCTTCAAGGTCCTTGACCCCTAGTACCGTCAGGTTGTATATGGTGAAGTAGTTAAAGATGGTTTTATTATTTGAAATGACAAATTACCAGTTTTCTCTGCAGCGTGCAGCTTTCCGCGCCGATCCGAAAATTCCCTGCCGAGGCGCGTCTGCAATGCAGCATAGTCACGAGCGATCTCCTCTCTTACTCCAGTCGCTTCACATCCACTGCTTAGACCTTCTGTTTCTGGGAAATAAATAGTAGAGTAAGTTACTTTTTGATTTGACTTTTATGGGAACCAATGCTGACCACTCGTCGCACTGACAATTGTTTTGTGATATTGAAATTAAAAAATAAATAAATTCAATAGTGAATATTGTTCTTAAGTAGAATGTATTTATAGTAATTTAATTTAAAACATTAATTACTCCTTATTATGTTATACATAAAATGGTATTTTTATTCACAATTAGATGACGGCACTATCATTGCTAAATCGTTAATGTTTTTTGGTTTTGGAAACTTGTGTTATTCACTTAGCGTATGGTTTTAAGTACGTAGTAAGTTTTAAGTAACAAATATGTTTCAATTTATAAAATATATTTTAAAAGCTTAATATCACTCCATAGTAGATGACACCGTACTTATGGACACTGCCATAAAACGAAGCAACTGTATCGAATTAGGTTTTGTTTCGCCTTGACTTCAATTCAAGAGTAGGCATAAATTAATAAATTATACCTATATATTAATCCAAATATAAAACCTCATTAAATCAAAGATGGAGATTGTTGACTTCGCCACTGTTCCGAATTTTAGACAATAGCGACGGGAGAGATGCTAGGGAAAGTATTATAACAGGCATTTTACATATCAAAAATAATAAGTGAATTTTCCATCGTGATCCTACACGAGCCTTTCCCGACCCTTCAGTAAGCTAAACGTAGTGCATATTCTCCTCCAGATAAAACATGTACAGGAAGTTCAAAAACTATGGTACTCTCGGTAGCTCAGTGGTACTCTCGGAGACCAAACTAGATGCCCGGGTTCGAATCCTACGATGAAATGCACCACTTAGGCAGTTTTTGTCGCCTAATGTGCGTCATCATAAAACTTGCATACCGATGTCACCGGTATGTGTAACCCACCAATCCGCTTTGGAGAAGCGTGTCTGGTAAACTGTCCAACCCCCTAAGCGGAGGCCCGAGCCCAAAAGTGGGACGTTTATGGGCTGTTATAAATAATTTTGTATTCTTTTAAATAAGATAATCTATACGAATCGCGAAGGGCACCTTCCAACGAAGGTTTTTCTACCACCGCATTGCCCGCCATCATCTAAGTGTGAACACTTATCCATTTATTGGAGAGTCTCCTTTCTTGTACAAAACGGTTCTCATGTTGCGTACTATCAGGATTCGGAATGAGCTTCCGGCTGAGGTTTACCCATCGCAGTACGATATGGGGTTTTTCAAAAAAGGCGTTATAAAATTTTTTCGAAGCCGGCAGCGCGTTGGTACTGTCTCTGTTGTTGTAAATGTCCATAGGCGATAGTAACCACCTTTTTTTTTTTATTGCTGTAGAACAGCAGACAGGCTGACGGCCCGCTTAGAATTTAGCAGTTACCGTCGCCTATGGGTGTTTGCAACGCCAGTGGCATCGCGAACACGCTGCTGTCCCATAAGGATACAGGAACTTGGGTCACTAATGCCGGAACACAACACAAGGTTATTATGGCGGCATACTTAAGACCGAAGGTGGTCGCCATCCAGACGGGCTTGAGGCCCTACCACGTAGCTAGGGTGGGTTGTTTTGTCGGCTTTTACGACAGGCCGACCCCGGCCGCAGAGGTTAGTATTCTTTCTCCGCCCCTGCACGGATAAAATTGCCCTGCCCACCACCTGCTAGGGTGGGCCGTAAACGCCAGTCTATTGAATTCCAGCTGTAAAAAAAGGTGACTACCGAAAAATCTACACAAATAAGGTTAGTTTTAAAGAATTCGATAAGAGAATGTCATCTATGAATTAATCAAAAGACATATCACGTTAAAAATTATCAGTAATGTTTTGAATATTATCGGATTTAATAACAATTATGCGTAGTGTAATAATGCGTTTTGCATCGTTCAGGAGGTCGGCGTCAGAACCTTATGTTCGGTTATGTAGTTATAATTATACTTTGGGTACTACTATATTATCTGTGTGTATGTATTATAATATCTATTTAAGAACCTCAAATTCATTTCTATTTATTTTAATTTGTGATCTTATGTCTCCTAAAACCCAGAGCTTGACAGTATTATAATTGTAACAAAACGTTATTTTATTTATATTTTCTTAAAGATTTTTTGGGACAGAAATCCTCGTAAACTTTCCAAAACACTCTGCTCAACTAGTTTCATCATAATCTGTGTGGTATATCTATACCTCCCGTCTATGGACGTTTTTTAGCAACCAATTCATTCTAATAACTATGTCTAAACACTAAAATATGTAACATTAATATTGTTAATAATAACCTTCTAATGCAAGGTTTTGTCATTTAACAATCTGAATCGTTTAGAAACGAAGAGGTTAAATATAAAAAAATTTCTTTCTGCCCTTATCCGTAATATGGGGTCGGCACAACATATTCTCTTCTTCCACTCTTCTCTGTTAGCCGTCATCCACATTCACACCCTTTCTACCATATCATCTTTTACGCAATCTATCTTTTTTTTGGTCTCCTGTATTCATCCACTCTCATTTTTATCATTTTCCTTGTTATATGGTCAAGTATATAACATTTATTGTTATCAGTCCAATATTTACGGGACCTGTACAGTCACGGTTTACAAAGAGATAGACGGCAAGATATGATTACTGTGCCTCCGCGAGGACGAAAGCTCTAGAAGTGGTTTTTTGTTTGAAATGCTACACGTAAATGGTATTCTAGTGGTACCACTATGTATAGTCGTAGAATCTACCATTTGAAGTGTATGAAAAATAGTAAGAAACCCTATTAAAGTTATTATTTTAATAGGGTTTCTCCTGTTTCCTGCTTTTTACTCTATCGAGTAAAAAGCAGCGGACGCGCGAAGCGATGCTCCAGTCTCTCTAGCCCGTGGAAATAGTACTCGGCATTATTCCCTGCAAAATAATTGTTTACGAAGGTGATTTCCTGCTCATTAGATTCCGACCGCAATTTTTAGATGAGGCAATAGAAAGAAGTCGCTTGGGGCTAGATCTGGTGAGACGGGGCGTTGTCTATTAACATGATGATAAATTATCACATTAATTTTTCAGAATTATCGAACAGCTCAATTCGAAGCAATAGTGACCGCTGTTGATGAGATATGGTCTGGTACATGCAGACTGCAATGTCGAGGTATAGGATTTGATAACCGTTATATGGAAATCAATCAAGATGTTACCAATATATACTCTTGCGCTTGTGCAACATGTCCGTGTGAATATGTCGAAAATATCCTAAAGTATGTATGTCACTTTAGCTTCTTGACTCGTAAGTTTTCACGTCTGATTAAAAGTACTTTATTACTATAATTGGCTATTTCTTGCAGCCTATATCACTAAAAATTATAACATCTAAAAAAAAAGGTAAATATTCATTATTTTAAATATATATAATATGTAAATATCCAGTGTTTTCATCGTGGTATGGAATTGGCTAGCTTACAAATAATACCCGATAACATAAATGAGCTGATGGATAAGGCATACCGGACTGAGTTCATGAAATTTTGTGAGAAAATACGAGAGCTGTTTAATAACTACGTGACTTTTTCAATTTCCTGCACAGTAACTTTAATGAAACACTGCTACCGTCAACCACCATTTTTTAATAGACTACTGTAAAATTTTGAGCAAGCTGTGTCAATTAGTTTGTGTTTGATAGCCATTAAATGCAGACAACCTCGCGAAATTTAACAAAAATGAAAAAAAAAATGAATTTTGTGTGTTGATTAATCATTATTTTTCCGTAAAAAAATCATCACTGAAACCAGGGAAACACTTTATAAATACTATGGGAACTCTGCACCATCTGCATCTGCAAATGATTTACTGAATTCCGTTGTGGTCGTACCAGCACAAGTGACGCCGTACGTTTAGGTCGACCAAAAGAGGTCATCACGCCAGAAATCGTTGATAAAATTCATGGAATAATATTTGAGGATCAGAGAATGAAAGTACGTGAGGTGGCTGAGAGGCTGTAGGCATCTCGACTGAGCGCATATATCACATTTTACATGAGTATTTGGACATGAAAAAGCTATCCTGGAGATGGGTGCCGCGATTGCTCACACTCGGCCATAAGCGCAACCGTGTGACCAGTTCAAAGGAGTGTTTGTCGATGTTATATAACCGTAGACGAAACATGGATTCATCCCAATATCTCAGAGACCAAGGAACAATCAAAACAGTGGGTTTCACCGGGTCAACGTGCACCCTATGGGTCATGGCCACAGTTTGGAGAAGCACGCGGTGTCATTTACATAGTTTCGATATTAATTTAAAGCAAAAACGACTACATTTGGCGAAAAAAGTGCTGTTCCATTAAGACAATACACGAATGCACATGTGTGTAGTCACTACGGCAAAAATTCATAAATTGGCTACGAATTGCTACCCTATCCAGCATGTTCTCCAGATATAGCCCACTGCGACTATTTTCTTTTTCTGAACCTGAAGGAATGGGTGGTGAGAGATTTGGGTCGAATGAAGAGGTCATAACCGAAACAAACGCCTATGTTGAAGGCCTTGAGAAAACCTATAATTTGGAAGGAATAAAAATATTGGAAAAATGCTGGACTAAATATATTGATCTCAAAGGAGATTATGTTAAAACCCTTATTTGCCGAATTTTTCTTTTTTTTTATTCCAATTCCACGAAGTTATCAAACAGCCCTCGTAGCAATATTGCTATATAGTAAGAGAAATAAATAAGAATATAAAATGAAATAGAGCATATACGAGTATACTAAGTACATATTGGATATTTACTAATCAGTGTGATGTGACATACTAGAACTTTTTATCCATGCAGGGGCGGAGAAAGAATACTGACCTCTGCGGCCGGGGTCGGTCTGTCGTAAAAGGCGACAAAAAACCCTAGCTACGTGGTAGGGCCCCAAGCCCGTCTGGATGGCGGACCACTTTTGGTCTTAAGTATGTCACCATAGTAACCTTGGGTTGTGTTTCAGCATTAGTGACCCAAGTTCCTGTACCCTTATGGGACAGCAGCGTGTTCGCGATGCCACTGGCGTTGCAGACATCCATAGGCGACGGTACCTGCTAAATTCTAAGCGGGGTGTCAGCTTGTCTGCTGCCCTGCAGCAATTTAAAAAAATAGAAACAAAAATATACTAACAATAATACAATGTTAGTATAAGTAAGATAAGGGTTATGTATAAATGGCTGAGAACGAGTCCTGACTCCCTAGTGTCAGGAGAAAATATGTAATTTAATTTAAAAAAAAAATATAAATATCATTGAACTTTATATGTTTTTAATATATAAAAGAACTATTTTTGCACGCGAAAGTTACTTATACTTTTTAAATATCATCGAGAATAAAAAAATATACAGAAAAATTGTGTTTTTATTAATCTCAATGTTGTTATTTTATACATGGATTTATGAAAAAGCTGATTGTTAATGTTATGGTAATAAATACAAAATAGAAAAAATAGACTAAATTTTAAAGATTCACATAAATTCGTATTCAACACAGTAGGGGTAATTTTCAAAGAGTATTATCAAATAATATTATATTATTAAGCAGTATTATATTATCACAAATAAGCAACGAGTTAATGTTTTTATTATTTCTCAACATTCATTATTTGTTTGCCTTATTTCATGCGTAAATTTATCAGAGAAGCGTTTTCCTTATGGCCCAAATACGTAATGAGACTGCACGCTCCATTTCTGTTTGAAATGGCTGCAAGGTAAAAACCATTATTATTGTTATGTCTGGAGCGTAGTGAAGCGTTCGCGGCCAAACATTCTCTATAATTTTTACATTTACAATTTCTGACAAACTACGTACCCCAATTAGAGTAGAATTTTAAGCACATTATATACCTTCATCCGGGGGCCGTGTAAGCTCCGAAGAACAACTTTTACCGTTCAAGACTACAAGTAAGATTACAAATAGCTTCAAAAACTTATGACAACTACTACTGTAATAACACTGTGTTAATCTTAGCGTTAAATCCAGTAGACTCGTGTTACGGTAACCTGGGCACAGCTTTACAGAAAATTATTTATCTTCAAATATATTAATGTGTTTCAGAATATGTCAACCAATAATAGATCTATACTTAACAGCAATCTACGCCTTGTCTCAGCACTGCCATCAAGTTTTGGAATTCGTAAGTATTATTGTATCATCATCATCCCAGCGTTATACCCCGGTTGCAACCCAAACTTTCGTTTCGGTGCCCGGGGTCCGCTTTCCGACTTTTTCTACTCCACTTCGCACGGTCTTCAGCATCTCTGGTAGTGAGCCCATTGGCACGCATATCACCCTTTACGACGTCGAGCTAGCACATTTTAGGTCTACCCCTCCTGCCGGGGCCTGGCGGTAGCGGCATGGCCAGACATTTGTTTCCCACGTAAGTATCCAGTTGCCGTAAAACGTGGCCATATCAGCGTAGCCGACACTCCTGCAGTTTATCCGCAATGTCACGAACATGAAACTGCCGCGAATGCGGGAGTTCCTAACGTGGTCCTTCCGCGTTACTCCACACATCCACCGCAACATATTCATCTTCGTGGCATACACTTCTTTGCCTGTGTCGCTCTAACACTGGCCATACTTCACAGCCGTATAAAAGGACAGGCCTAAAGATGGTCTTATAGACCTGTCCCTTCAACTTTACCGGCATTTTGGGGTCACAAATTACGCCAGGTACTTCACGCCATTTGGCCCACGCAGCAGCAATGCGTGCCTTGACGTCGCAATCGATGTTAACAGACGCGTGAAATACAGATCCCAGGTATTTCACTTGGTCCGTGCGCTCGATCGTGTCGCCGCCTATGCGTACGGGTGTGGGATCTGTGGAGTTACAGGCCAAGTACTCGGTCTTCGCCACATTGAGTTTCAGACCACTGTTTTCAAGCGACTCCTTCGGCGCCTTCACGCGTCGCACCAGCCTACCCCTGTCCGAATCTGCCAGCGCGGTATCATCAACATACATGTGCAACCGCGGCAGCTGCTCATGTCAGTTTCTGATGTTGTCTGACAATATGTCTAAAACCACACTGAACAGAAACGGATTAAGGACGGATTCCTGGTGTACTCTGACAGTGATGGGGAAGGATTTGGAGTCGCCAACAGCGGTCCGAACCACAGAATCGGAATCATGGTACATGTCTCGGATGATGTCAATATGGGCCTTTGGAACCCTTTTGGATCGTAATGCCTACCAGATTATCGCGCGAGGAACACAGTCGAAGGCCTTCTGCAAGTCAAGAAACAGGCAATGCAGAGGCGTATTCTTCGTCCTGTATTTCTCCATGAGAGTCCTAAGGGCAAAAACAGGGTCTATGATCCCATGACCAGGGCGAGACCCATACTGACATCCCGAGACAGTGCACTCCTGCCGAATCCGAGAGTCGATACCCCGCTCGAAGAGCTTCGAGAGGGTTCGTAAGTACTATTTTATAGCTGAATTTAAATATCTCCGGCATAATTTATGGCAATCCGGTATTCCGGATTCGGATACTATATTCGAGCAGTTTGCTCAAATAATTTTAAAAATCGCATGAATAAACTATTTGAATCTGAGTCTTTTACAAACATTTGATTGAAGCTTTCACTTTGAGACATAAAATAAGATCTTGAGACCAAGACTATGCACATTTTTTTGCTTTGTTTGACTAACTATCTAAAAAGAATAACACATTTTTGTAGCATGAAAAAATATATTTTAAAATCCATATATTTTAACGGGGCAGCTACTAACCAACCCCTTGAAAAAAGATCGTGCATCAGATCGATGTTTGTTATTTGGGTACACGACCAGTAGATGATGATATCTTGATCCAAAAAGGTCATTATGGAACCTTATACCATCTTGTCAGGCTAATGAAACTTTAATCAGAATAGACATCTAGGGCAGCTAACAGCCACTTAAATCATTTCATAACTGATTTAAGTATCGTAAAATTAATATTGCAATTGTTTATTCGAGTTTTTCCGCACTATTGTGGCAAACCTTATAACTGATACCGTGCTCTCTTTCTACATCTTCTCTTGTACCCTTTTCTTGTCCTCTTTTCTAACTATGCTTGTGTTGATATTTTATAATATTAAAACATACAAGATATATTAATTAATTGAACTCTTAAATATTGTGGAGTTAAATATTATTATAACTACTCCACTGCTATCGATTCCAACAGGACTTGACAATAACCGCATTGCAAATGCATTGAAGTCTGTCTGCCGCACTACTTACACCCATTTACGATATTTTCTAGAACGAAACTGCACATGGCAAAGAATATTTTGGCAAATTGCCAAAATAGTTTTACTTGAATGTTTGACTGAGCTATCAACAGAACTATTTGAGATATGTGTTGTTTAACATTCATTGCTTGTAATTAAATCTTTAGATTTTGTGGTTGCGATTCCTAGATCCGTTTTCAGATTGTATACTATTCACTTAACATCCATTCTAATATCATAAATGTGAAAGTAACCCTATCTGTCTGTTACGTTTTTACGCCTAAGCTGCTGAACCAATTTAAATGAATTGGAATAAGATTGGACCTTGGAGAACTACAAATTTATGGCACTATTTTAGACATTAACGTGAAATCCTAATGAGCTTAACTTTTGCACAACACCATCTATTGGTCACTATGAAAGCAACTATTATTCTATTATTATTATATTGCTATCAAACAGCGGAAAGGCTGATGGCCCACTTGATAGTAAGCAGTTATCTTCGCCTATAGAAGTTTGCAATGTTAGGGACACCACGAACACACTGCTTTCCGATAGGGGTACAGGAACTTTGGTCACTAATACCGGAACACAACACAAGGATAACCTGGATGGCGGCATACTAATACTTACTTAACTTCAGACTAAGGGTGGTTGCCCAGATGAGTTTGAAGCCCTGTCATGCAGCTTAGGTTGTTTTGTCGCCTTTTACGACAGGCCGCCGAGGTTTTACTCTTGCCCTGGCACGGAGAAAGCTAGTTTTTTAACTGTTAGCAATAAAAACAGCCGATATATGCACTGATATGCAGACGTTGTAAGTCAACAAGAGCACGACCTGAATCTCATTATTATAAGGAAGTTTTTCTTCTTTACTACAGAGAGATATAGAAGTAAAATTTTAACTTTTCCATGGTCTTGCAAATTCTCTGTACAGAAAAGTAGTACTTTTCAAGAAGTGCTTTTTTTTTTTTATCGGTCTTCAAAATTGAATATATTTACAGGCTTACTTAAAATGTGGCTAATGCTGAAAATTATATAATAATAAAAATGTATTCTACAACATGAAGACACAACTTCGTTATGTAAGCTAAGAATACCCAAACATTAATTATAAATTAAACATAAACATATTACAACAAATAATAGAAATAAAAATAATAACAATAATAAAACTTACTTGCAAACACATCTTAATTTATATTTCATAGAGAGAATAGAACCAAAAAAGATATCGATTTCATTACATTTTTTTTTTTATTGCGTAGGACAGTAGACAGGCTGACAGCCCGCTTAGAATTTAGCAGTTACCGTCGCCTATAGGTGTTAGCAACGCCAGTGGCATCGCGAACACGCTGCTGTCCCATAAGGGTACAGGAACTTGGGTCACTAATGCCGGAACACAACACAAGGTTATTATGGCGGCATACTTAAGACCAAAGGTGGTCGCCATCCAGACGGGCTTGAGGCCCTACCACGTAGCTAGGGTGGGTTGTTTTGTCGCCTTTTACGACAGGCCGACCCCGGCCACAGAGGTTAGTATTCTTTCTCCGCCCCTGCACGGATTAAAACGGATTACATAAAGCATTGTAGCTGGAAGTTATTCTATATACTGGAGAGTGTTGGCCAATATTTGTTTTGCATAGTGGTAAAGAGATAATATTCTACGATAGAGAATATTTTACGCCTTACCCTGGTAGTTATCAAATGTAAGTAATGTATTGTAAGAAGATCATTCTCCAACTCAGTGCAGTTTATTATATCCACCATTAATCTTTTTAATGCACCATTATGCCCTTTAAACCTGACAGCATTTTGAAAACACATTCGTATTAACCAAGTGTTTACACGAACTCATTCATTGTTTACTAAACATCCTGTCAAGTTCAAAATACAATTGAATTCTGGTGTTTGAACTACATAGAGCTTAAATGCGTAAAAGTTACAGCATTACACGATAATAGACTACTGAGAGATTTCTTTTTTAATTGTATGATCTGTGATTCCTTTTTGACTCTTAGGTAAGTTGAACAAATGTATCGGGAAACTAATTTCTGTCACGTCATAACTCTGCAAGAAACGGTATTAGTAGTTATAATGAGGCGAAGAACTGTTAGAGTTTAATTATTTATACATTGTTTCATAATCAAGTAATTAAAGAGGTTTCAGTCAATTTGTTTTTAAATTTGACTTATTTTTAGATTTTTTACGGTAAACATGTCGCTATGGACAAGGCTCGGCAGGAGAGGGAAATCCAAAATGCGGGCTTTACGTCGTTTAAGGTAATTTGGACTTACTGCCAGGGAAGCATAAGAGTGTGCAAACCCTGGTTACCGAAGCGAATGTTTGTAACCTAACAAATTCGTCTTTCGCCAGATCGCCGACACCATAAGTTTTGTGAGAAGAACAATGGCCCGGGAGATACAATTTAATGATGATACTATGAGGCATCGACACCGTAATGAGGTAAATTGTGCATAAATTTGAGAAGTACATTGAAATAATTATTATCAAGATTTTGGTACCTGTTCTAGTTTGTACAACCATTGTCTCCTGATTTTCTATTTTTCTCTTTTGCTTTTTTCTTTCTTTTTGATATTCTGAATTTTTGGTAGTTACCTACTTTGATGAGGTCAAATTTCTTTCTGTTTCACTTTCTTGTAGGACAGGAGCAATTCTCAATTGGTAACTGGTTGCCATGATAGTGTCGGTTATCATTAACCTGTGGTTAGACGCGGTTTTTATACAAAGTTAAATTCTATATGATCCCCACTCTATCTCAAAAGGAACACCTTACATTAAAGCCTCATGTGCTTTTACATCTGCGTGAACCAGATATCATCAGTTCATCAGGTTAACTTTTAACATAAAAGTTTTGTTAGGACCATAATAAACATTCATCTATAAATATCGCCAATATTACTACAATAGTTAAGCAAGAAGTAAAAAATGCATTCAGGTAAAGTTATTCATGAAGATTCGATGATGATTATAAAATATTATATATGAAAGAAAATTCTAAGTCTTTCTACCCAATTCCTGGTCTGAAAGACGTTGTTATAGAAGATATATACATAAAGATTGATACACTTTTAATTTTAGCCACTGCCGTCAGATTATGAGGCAACAACGTCAGGTCTACAGCAAAGAGAATCAAACACTAAAACAAAACCTGGATTAAAGCAAGCAGTTTCAAAACAGGAGAATGAGAAAGAATCAGAAGAGTTAACCGCGACGAAACAGAGTAATTCAAGTGAGACAGGAGGCTGTCATCGTTGTATAGAGAAAGGGCAAGTATGTATAAATAGATGTCCGAAGAACAAAGATCGGTGACATTCATAAAAATCTGCTTAAAATTGTTTATGAATTATATAATACCATGAATATGTTGATCAAGATATTTTAATTCCTATTACACTTAATTGAAATCTTAAAAATAACAATGTAACGCTTAAACAATAAGAAATACTGTCTACATTTGTGTTTTATTATTATATCAACGATCACCGCGTTCCTATGCGGAACGGCTTTCACAATTTGAAACGCCTATGAGGTCACGGATTCGCTTCCATCCCGAGTCTTTGCGTATAACATGTATTTTGTATTTTACTTTGGGACTCGATGACACAGTGTGAATTGTGTCACGGTATATTTGTCATATATCGTAATCAGAACAAGTGAAACAATGATTTTGATTTATGAGTAATTGGGCTTTATATGTTTGGCTGATATGTGTGAATTTTGAGATGACTGCGAACAGTGTAAAGAGATACATGTCATGTCGATCCCATGAAATGTGGAATACGACCACGAAAAAGGAAGGACATATTGTGTTGCGCTTTGAGTTGTCGTCATACTATAATATTAGTATATTAACGAAATATTTTAAAAGAAATATGAGGTGACTAATATGACCCGCAATGGTTTGTTTACAGTTTGTGATTTCTTGATTGACCAGTTATATAGTTTTATGTGCTCTTCTTTCAAGTTATTAACCCAGTTCTATTAAAGGCTTACTTCCAATACAAAATGAGGCAAACTATAATATTATAAGAGTATTTTCATGAACGGAATCTCGGCGCATCCATCTGCCTTTTCGTTTAAAAAAAATTGGATTTAACTAAAGCGGCTGCGACTAACTCCCTAATTAAAAAATAATAACAGAAGCAGCGTCTTTTCTTTATGCATGTTATCAAATAACGGGCATCTTACTCCATGCAGGGGCAAAAATACTAACCTCTGCGACCGGGGTCGACTATCAAGTCGACAAAACTATCAAGTTACGTGGTAGGGCTCCAAACATGCCTGGATGGCGACCACCTCTGGTCTCAAAATATGCCACCATAATGACCTTTTATTATTTTCCATTAGTGACCCAAGTTCCGGTACCTGTATAGGACAGTAGCGTATTCGCGGTGGCCCTAGCGTCCAAACATCCATAGGCGACACTTGTTAACTAGTAAGCGGGCCACCAGCCTGTATGCTGTTCCTCAGCAATAGAAAATAAATAAAACCAGAAATTCATATACAGTCTTTTACGTCTCACTATAAAAGTGATTGAGTAGTAGTTTTTTTTTCTCTAACCGGGACCATACAGTCAAGTATTATATTTTTTAATATAATTTTTTCAGTATTCTAAGCAATAACATGCTATGCTATATTTAACAGACTACTGTCATTTTGATCTAAATGTCAAAATAATCAAAATTTTAAGCGAAATTAATCTCGAGAGCGTAAAAAATTCAAGTTTTACACATTATTATGATTCGTAATAAGTTATAATTAAAATCAAATATGGATATTTATTCCTTAAGTAAGTACTGATAAAATATCTCGTGATATTTAAACAAAAAACAATCTTTGAATTGAATAAAGTCCAACAAACGGCAGCAAATGTCTCAACAGATTTACAGAGATAACTACAGATCGAGTTTAGATAAAAAATATATAGTCCTGTACAATTGGCTGGTGTGCAATATTAATGACATTATTTATATTATATATTTTTTATTAAACTTAAATCTGTTTGCAGACAATAACAATGGCTGTACTGTGTTGTGTGTTACTAAAGTCCTCTCATTCGTTTTCATTTATGCGTTTATTCTGGTAAGATATTTTTCCCTATTTTTTAAATAGACTCAAATTATTGTCTTCAAGGTCACATTTGCAGCCCTTTCTGGGAGCTTTTTCAGGAGGTTTTCTTGGGAAGGTTCGTTTTTTGTATTATTACTAGCAAAATATGTGCGTCTTTTCCGTGACTTTTCACATAAAAAGGCACAACATGATAAATGAAATAATTGTTGTAAAATATTGTTTTTTCAACGGCAATTGTCTTAAGCCCGAAATTAAGAAGGAAAAACTGAATGCTCTATAATAGGCTGGCTATTTAACAACAGTCCACTAGATTGATCGTCAAGTAAGACACCACTTGGCTACCATGTACCACTTGGCATATCTAGTAAAATCATTTGCATGGCTCAAAGATGCCAATAATTACCTCTACGTTTGCCCGAATCCAAAGTGGAAGAGCCTTACATGAGCAAGTTGAGTGTCTATGTTTTTTTTATTGCTGTAGGACAGCAGACAGGCTGACGGCCCGCTTAGAATTTAGCAGTTACCGTCGCCTATAGATGTTTGCAACGCCAGTGGCATCGAGAATACGCTGCTGTCCCGTAAGGGTACAAGAACCTGGGTCACTAATGCCGGAATACAACACAAGGTTATTATGGCGGCATACTAAGACTGTACTCTGCGATAGACTGACACAAATTGTCCTCGAGTTTTCTTAGCTATCTCTCCCTCTGAGGTCGTCACCTCTATTAATACGTCATCGGCTCTTAATACGTCTATTAAGAAAAATAGACCACGGTTTTCCATTCGCAATCAGCGCAGGGGATGACGGCGACCATATTTCGAAGCAATAGTCAGCCAATCGTGATCCACTGCTGAACGTAGGCTTCATCCAACGCCTTTTCCTATCCAGCTCCGACCACCAGCCTTGCACAGGTCATCGGTCTGGAGCGCGTCCTCCCTACGTTTGCCTAGACGCGGTTTTCACTTCAGGACACGTTTGCTCCAACGCCTATCGTTCTTGCGACAAACGTGACCAGGCCATGTCACTTCAGCTTGCATATTTAATTAACTATATTAGAATTCTGTCCATAAGATAAATATCCAACATAACCTCTCCATGACCGATACCGCCGTCTGTGTCCGCGGCATTTGCTCCGTAGGAAGGTTCCGGCTACGAAGCAATAGCTTCGGCTAGAAAAGCGACTTGAAAATATGAAGGGTAAATCCACTGCTTTAGATATGTGATTTGGACAGTAGATTCTTTCATCGTCAGTACGTTGCAATCATGTTATAAGTGATAACATTTACAGAGTTTACCGTTAGAGGATATGATACAAAGTTCGACTGAAGACTATAACGAACGCATATACTGTCATATTTGTCATACTTACATGTTTATGTTGGAGTAAGTTTCCATAAATAAATTATAATTTCTTTGTTAACACCTAATATAATTACTAAAATATAATATAATGCTTCTAATGCTGTGATAATACGTTTTCATTCCTGTATATCAGCAGACAGGCTGGCGGCCTGCTTAAAAGTAAGCAGTTACCGACGCCTGTAGATGTTTACGACACCAGAGGTATCGCTAATACGCTGCCGTTTTCGTAGGAGAATGGGAGTCTTATGTCGGCATAATATATGAAATCAAAACATTGGATTAGAAATGTTAATTACGGCCGGAAATCAAAAAGCAACAGAACACCTAGGTGTTAGAAAAGCCTAATTTTATAAAAATATAAATCCTTTTTATTATGTATGATCTAAAAAATCTAATATATAAAATTCTCGTGTCACAGTTTTCGTTGCCATACTCCTCCGAAACGGCTTGACCGATTCTCATGAAATTTTGTGAGCATATTGAGTAGGTCTGAGAATCGGCCAACATCTATTTTTCATCCCCCTAAATGTTAGGGGTGACCCACCCCCAAAATTTTTGTTTAAAATTTTTTGACATTTTATTATTTATATGGCAGAACAACGTTTGCCGGGTCAGCTAGTAATATTTAATTTAAATTTTTCTAGTGTTGTAAATAAAACCCAAGTGCTTGTAGAAGATACGGCTATTAAATGTTCAGATTTTCTGTATAATTGTAAATTAAAGGTAATCCTTTATTTATTATTTATTTTATATAACTGATGTTTTGTGTTTTTGATGCTTGAATTTGTTTATAGTTCTACCGGTTATTGGCGATATTGGATCAGACCGATTTATGCAGATGTGCACGATGTGAGGTAGACTATAACCGTGTGTGTCGCGAGAATGAGTTGAAGTGATCATAGCTGATTATGGACATTAAATCTCTGACTAATCAAATTAAAAGAGAATTCCAAAGTGAAAATGTAAAAGGTGTTTAAGTTTCCACCGTTTGTTAACAGATAGACATATCAAAAAGATACAAGACCGTACATGTCAGCAGTTGGAGAAACAAACATATGACGTCCAAGGGCGAAGAATGTCCATAGAATAAGATTGTTGAATAAATCCAAATATACAATCCCCACTTTCAAAGCGATAAAACCGATTTTATGTTACATTTTTATAGTAAACATGATGGTTGTTACATCAATAAATACATCGCCATGGAATTTATTTTTGGTACAAAGGCTATTTTTATAACACTGCTATTATATCAAACTGTTATTATGGCTCGCGAGAAATATTTCATTAAATTTTATTTTGTTTTCTCTTTATTTTTGGTGAGTTGCTCTTTGAATGTATTGAATGATGAAGCAGTTATTATTATTATTCCAATTGACTCGCTCTGAGTCGAGAGTGATATCACTCATTTTATTACTACAAATGTTCTTTCATCTTTTATTATTATAGTTAATAAGAAATACACTATTTGATTTGGGTTTGGGGATAGATGGCAAGTAAATATATAATTTATGTAATATATTAATCCAATTCTTCATTATTGTAACTCTTTTGAGAAAAAATAGAACTATGGTAAAATATTATTGATGATAAAAGATACGCAAATTTTTTACTCTGTTACATCAACTGTATTTCTCGGATTTTATATTAAAATAAATTGAAATAAATTTTATACTAAATTAAATTTGTTATTTTAAATAATATATCTCTAGAAGAATGTTAAACCTGAAAATAGAAGGGTACAAGGGCAGAGATAGACCTAAAAAGCGATGGAAAGACTGTGTGATGCATGATATGAGGTTTGTGAAGTGACAGCTGAAGAATGCCAGGATAGGATAAAACGGAAGAAAAAGACAAGCCAATGATAATACCACTGGAGTTTAACCACATTTAGACCATTAACTATAGTTGTTAAAAATAGCACCGATTGTGGAACTTCCATATCATATGTATTTTATTATTAAAACTTATTGATATGATTAAAACAATTTAATCTTGAAATTTATCAAGAAGGAATTTCTTTTACTCTCTGGCACTCCCATGGTACGTAACGGACTATACGTAATGTTTATAATTACTAAAATTATCCCGAATACAAACAGGGTATGGCATCAACAAAATTAGTAAAAGAACAAGTGGACAAAGTAATTGAAGATGAGATCACTGAGAAGTTGAGCGTAGATCTTCTACAGAGCATCGAAAAGAAATTTCAAGTGGATTTGCAAAAGTATTATTTGTTCAGTTAGCTTCTCTCATTTTTAAAATACTACTGCTATATACGATAATAAGTATCGTGGAGCTTTTTGTGGAAACATACAATTAACAAATATACAGGGTTATTGGTAATTTGACGTATTCCTGTTAGGAGGTGGCAGGGGTGACTATTTGCGATAATTTTAACCCCTATATGTATTAGGCAAAAGTGAACCGTGTTACACAAAACCAATGCACGTGTGAATAGTTATTGAAAAAAGAACTCTTTGAAAAACTTTGTTACATTGACTTAGGTACGCATTAAACCTATTTGCAAGGTATTCAAACAGCGATTTTAAGTTTAATTCGAATACGAATCTCCGCCTGCTTCGTTTGTGATCATTTTTTTTTTCAATTTTTTTGAAATAAGTTCCTAGTTGTTATGCATTGTTGGAGAGCTAAGAAAACGTTTACGTTTTTAAAATGATCTGCAAACCAAGTTTCACAACGTTTTTTTTTTTTGTTTTTAAGGCATTCGAGTGGAAAAAATCCCAAAAAAGTATTGAAATAATATCGTTTTTCGTCTCGCATCTTTAAATTTGTCCCAATAATTGTTGTTTTAATATTGATAAATAACTAGTGTTTAATCGTTTTTATAAATAAGAAGAAATAATGAGATTCAAATTGATACTCTTTTTAAATAAGTTTTTAATGTTGCATTTATGACTTATTTTGAAAAAAGCTAAAAAAACATGATAATTCAAAAATGGTTCACTTTTGCATAATGCATATGGGGGTTAATATAATCACAAATAGTCACCCCTATCACCTTCTAACGGAAATACGTCGAATTACCAACAACCCTGTATACACACAGACAAGAACAAACTGTTTGCAGATTCCTCGGTGGAAATCGAATGCACGAACACGAATGTACAAATCTACTATAAATATCACAACTATGTGATTTCTAAATAAAATAACATTATAATTCAACGAACTAAGCTAAATGTTTTCAACATTTATTAATATTTAGAAAAACGTTTAAGGTTGTATAACATTTTAAATATGGTTTATGCATTTGCTAGAACATGTACGAATTAATGTGATAAATCTACATATGACATCAAAACTTATTGTGATGTAGGAAATAGTTTAAAAACAAAAGGTATTTAAGATATAGGTAATTAATACAACAGATAATTAGTTTCAATGGTTCAACTTCGTCTAGATAACATCACGTGAATTCCAAGACACGTAATAAATTACGCATCGAAGGCGTTCAATTATTGTTGTTTGTTATCTTTAGTAGCAATATCCGGATGACCGAGCTTTGATCGGTATTTTTTTTATGAATTGTGTTTTTTGGAAATTAACAATTGATTTTCTTAGTCTAACCTCAAAGCAAATACTCATTGACTTCGTGTTACTTAACAACGCCATCTGCTGGCGTGTTATAAATAATAGCCTTAGTGTTGGTGTGTCGTTAAAGCAATTAAAAAAAATAGTATTATTATTCGCCGATAGATGTTAGGAAGAGTCATTTTTCAGTTTAAATTGGGACTACTCAAACGCCACCTTTTGATATTTTCTAGAAATGATTCCTAGCTAGATCGATTTATCGCCTCCGAAACCCCCCGTATACTAGATTTCATGAAAATTGTTGGAGCCGTATACACAAGATATATACACAAGAATTGCTCGTTTAAAGATATAAGAGATTGCTCGTTTAAAGATAAACTATTTAAAATATTTTTAAATTATAAGGATAAAAGTCTTCATGTCTTCTTGACTTTATTGAGTGACATTTCTCTTTTTATGTTTAGTTCTGTGGATATGGTATTAGGCAAGATAAAGGTACTACTTCAAAACGGCACCTCCCAAATTCAAGATAAAGTTGCTGAGCTAGAGGAGATGCTGGATAAAATCAAAACTTATGGTGAAAAAGAGGTAATATTTGTGTCACAAATAGCATTATAATTTTTTGTCTAGTCCAAAAATAATTTGGATGGATATAAGTTAGAATTTATAATTTAGTAAAATTCGAATAAATGTTTGAATAACTTGGTCTACCAACCAAGTGACATTAAAAAATATTTTAATTTGCTTAAGTTGAAGAAAACAACGGCTCTTTGTACATAAATAACATTTAAATACCATAAGTGTTTGGTATTCATTCTATTGATGTATAAAAGTTATAGTTTTTTTTTGTTTAGGAACTGCAGACAAGGTAACAGCCTACTTTATAGCAGCTATTACAGACTCCTATGAATGTTTGCGACGCCAAAGCCACCGCGAATACGCTGCTGTCCGCATAGGGGAACTAGAACCTGGGTCACTAATGCCGGAACCTAACACAAGGGTTGTGGTTGGTTTGGGGCCCTATCACGTAGTTAGGGTTGTTTTGTCACTTTTTACGACAGGCCGACCCCGGTCGCAGGGGTTAGTATTGTTATTCCGCCCCAGTAAGAATAAAAAAGTCACGGACAAAACAACGGAACTGGAAACATATGAATTTAAAGCCAAGGGGATATCACATTTGGAGACCTACCTTAACATCATGAGTTTGAATACCACGATGACGTCCACCGTTTAGGCATTCTTTCTAGTTTAATGTGCATCTTATAACCTGATTGCCCGGCTTTCCTTGAATGGCATTTATACATTCATTTTCTCTAGGAGGCGCGAATCCAGCAGTAGGAGGTTTTGGGCTGTTATTTCTTTAAATACGAATGTTAAGGTCTTAAGAATTTTGTCAAGAGTAAGAGAAGCATTCTAAATTAGGTATGTAACTGACTATTTTATTTGTAGATGGAGCAATGTATGATGGAAAAGAAGAATGAGACAGCTGCACTAGCAGAGAAAGCTCTACACCAGATGGTGGTTTGCGGTTACGCTTTGATAGGTTACGATCCAACGCAAGCTGTTAAAAGTGTTATGGCGTTGAAAAGTATGATAAAGGAGAGTTTGGCACCGGTAAGAGTTCCAGCGATTAATAATTTCCAAATTTTCATGTACTTGAAAATGAAAATTTGGACTGATTGCATATACGATACTGTATAAAAATAAAGCTATATTGCTGTTGGTTAGAAATTTTTAATAATTTCTATTTATTAGTTTTGTTCTTTGGCCTTCTACTGCCGTCCGTGTCCGTGAGTTGGAACTTCATGAAGGATACTATATTTGTAGGATCTGAAAATAGTTTATTTTCGTTTGGACTGCGAGATGAATGATGTTCCAGTTTCTTTCTGTGTTGGAAGCAGAACTTTTTATAACTTTAATATTTAGTGTTTAACAGTAGCATAGGATTTTTTTGAGTTTTAAAAATATTTGCTTGCATCTTAGTATAGTATGTAATATGATTATACGAAATCGCCATAATTTAGTCCGTACGGTAATGTTGTATTTAATATACAGTCTGGTTTTCCTGTTGAGGGTCGAGGGTCGAGGACAGCAGGACAGCAGGACACCGACATACATATGTAGATTTGCAGAGGCTCTGACAATTCTCAGCTACACTTCTCCCACACTGCGATGTGTTATGCTTTTTAAAAATAAAAAATATAACTACCGTCACCCATATACATTGTAATTATACGTAGAAACAGATTTATTTCGCTTTGAATTATAGCAATAAAAACTTCATATTGTCCAAACAATACGCGCGCGAACATGAAACACACAGACCAGGTGCAGGTATACCCACTTTTACGATATCCACAGATAAACGAGCAAAAGACCGAGGTTTACGACTTACTAAAAGTCTGCGGCCACGACCACGACACGCTCAAGAAGGTCATAAAGTGCGTCATCGCGAAGGTAAGGTTTAATTTTAACATTACGAATGGGTTTTTTTTTTCAGTTTGACATATTGATTTTAGCGGGAGAAATTTCTGAGTGCACATTTTATTATCTAACAACACTGGTGGCGTAAATTTTAAAAACTTCGATGTATGAATTAAATGTGAAAATGAAGATATATTAGCATAAAGGGGTTAGATATATGTAATCGAGTATGCCATACTTAGATATCTTCCAAGTGTTTACTTAGAGTGATAAAACTTGCACGTTTTTTTTTGGTCAATATTAAGGATATTTTTTACTCAGGGACACACAAAAAAAGCTATAGTGAACATGGATTTTTTGGAAGTTAATTGCTTGAATCTGAAAGGAAAACCTAATGGTGTTTCCTTTGACCCCGTGAGGAAGCAACAGGTGTTACTGATAAATATACGTGACTGAACCGGCATTTCCAGCCCCAAATAAGATTGTGCTACTTACTTATCTCGTGTCGCTAAGGCCCACAAATATATTACTCCATTTACTAGTTTACACATGCCAAAGGACGTCAGATTTTATTTTCCGAATAAAATGTCAAAGTTTGTCAACTTTCTAAAAACCAAATTCAGTCGCATCCATTTTTTTCTTATGGTTATTTGCTCAGATGATAAATAGGTTAAGGAAAGGCAGAAGCGCGACAGGCGCGCAGAAGTTTAGCTCTGTGACAGACGCCTGTCGCGATCCGGGCCACCAGTATTAGTATCAGTCCCATTTGGAGGGGTGTGAAAGAAACCGATCGATACTGTGTTAAGCGGGATGCCGGAAAGTGAAGACGTGCATGCTCAAACGGAGGTGACGAACTACTCGTACATCAGTAGTGTACGGAAACGCACACGAATTGAAACGCTTACAAGAAGAATAATAGATAAAAAAATGTTTAGCTTTTTGGTACGTAGAAGCTAGGAGGTATGGCGCTTGAAGACCACCCTAAAGGTCACCAAATGAATTCCCACTACAGATTTATTTGGTGTGTTTTAAGCTGTTCATCTCAGATTACGTAACAGCGACAACGGATGAAATCCCACAGACACACTGACAGACATACTGTACCGCTTAGATATTTTTAACGTGTACAACATATCATATTTGCCACATACCAACAAAGAAGAAAAATATAGTACCTGCATAAAAAACTTTGTAAAATAAATTATTAAGCAATTAATTTAGATCATAAAATTATCACAAAACATTAAATATATTACAAATACTTCATAAAGATAAAAAAACAATTTATTTAAGATTAACAACACTTCTTGATAGAATATCCACCAGATTCTCACCTCATTACCGAACTTACGAAAAATGAATAAATCTCTTCAAATTACTCATTTCCGTTCACCGTGTAAATAAAACGCATTCTTGAAACGTTTTTGGCTCCAAAAAGTAAGATATAACGAGATAAAAGAGGTGTTATACTGTGTTGATTTATGCACAGATATACACGCAGAGTATATTTATCTAATTCCTGTTTATATAAAAAAAATATCAACTTCCCGTGGATTGTGTAAGGGGTGAGAATATAAATGGTTTAGGAGGAAAAAGATTTGTTAATACTGTTAGATTATGAACACAATATGGCCGTGTGGTCCGAGCGGAAACAGAAATAATGTCATCCACTCACTTTATTAGAGAGCGGATAAAAGTGAAACACTTCACGAAGGTGAAGCGCAATTTTCATGCAGTTTTCCTTTTGGAGATGAAGACAATCGCCTCTATAATCCATCATATACCACATGTAATTTGTTTTAGCTAAAGTATCTGTAATGTACCTGAATATTTTAGTAATAGCCACATATTGTTACGACCGATATAATTTTGATGGTTGCCGGACTGATTCGCTTACATTTTGCCCAGCTAGTTTTATAATAGTTTCAGCCGCTCTATAGCATATCCATGTGGTTTAAATATATCCTTTCTACACCACGTTAAGTGTACTTTGTATAATTAATGATTTTTTATTGCTGGAATTTAGCAGACAAACGGCCCATCTGGTAGCAGGTGGTCACCGTCTCCTATGTTAGTTTGCAACACCTGAGGTATTACAAATGCGCTGCTGGCCTCAAAGGAATTTTATAAATGTAATCAATCGCTGACCACTCAACGTTCAACTTAACGATTGGTATAATATAAAATTAATTAAAAATTTCATTTTATCTTTGAACATTTTAAAAATCAATGAAAAAAGTTGAATAATGAGCTACCCTATCGAGACGTAAAATATAGTACAATGCTTCTAATTTCACAGTCACCTGTCATCAAGTCATCAATGATGGAGGTAACCAATAAACTTCTAGAGGGAACGGTAGAATTAACAAAACAAATAGCACATGGCTATGCATGAAGCTTGTTTAATAGAAGTAATAAAGAATATAGAAGATGAAGCGGTTCAATTAATCGATGGAATAAAGAAATGTGTATATAAAAATGAAACCGTGTTAAAAGAGAATGAGAAGTTCATAGAAGAAAATAATGCTACAGTCATAGATGTCGGGAATAAAGTTGATGATAAATCAGATATTAAAAGTCTTGGGCATGATAAAGATGTTAGTGAAATGAAAAATATTTTGAGGAGAATGTTATCAGATAATACAGGTAATGAGTTAGATAATAATTTTAAAAAGAAGTTGAAGAAGCTACACAAGGAATTAAATTCTTTTGGTGATAATAAAACTCAGAAAAAAATGTGAACCACAGTTTATTTAATTTCTATTTTTATTTACCTGATAATATCCTTTGCGAGAGCGAGAATTTGATTAGAATCGGTATAGTCTAGCAAAATATGAAAACTGATTTTCATATGTTGCTTTGGATTTTACCATGATGTTATTTGAATGAGAATAACATTTATAATTCCTTTCTTTTAGTAAATGATTAACTAACAAGGAGTTAATTTTGCTGCTATGTAACATGACACTAAATTTACTAATATTTTTGGTTGCTATTGAAAGTTGCTTGAGGTCTTTTGGGAACCTCCCTTTATTCCTAATTGAATTATGAAACTTATAATATTTATAGTAGTTAAACTGAGGTGAATGCCCTTTTACTGTTATGCATGTTTAATTATTAATTTTTTTGCGTTTGGCGAATTGCCAAGTATTAATGGAGGCGCGGATGAGCGGCAGACAAGGCTCATATTAGGGGTAGTATACATTAATAATATTAAAAAAGTAAAAACTGATATATAACTGCTTAGTGACCAATAAGTATTAGAATATATTTTATTTTTAGTACGATTTGTTGTTTCTTTTTCGATGTGCATAAACTGAAACTTTAGAGAAAGTTGGATGAGGCACACGTTCTGTGGAGAAACACCGAAATATTTGTTATGGAAATTGTTCAACGATAAATAGATAGAACACACACACAAAGCGTATATGGCAGCCGCTAGCCATCATATCTCGGCCAGCAGCACAAAGACGGCCACCGTTAGGTTAGAATGTTGAGACCGAGATAAAAATAGCGGCTTCCCTCTGTAACCCGTCGTGGTATTTTGATTTCCTCGGGATATAAAAAAAGGCCAAAATACCTACCTACGAGGGTAACACCTAAAATACATTTACTTAACACTTAAAAAACTGGAAGATATCAATAAGTATATACGTATAAATAAATTGTTTGAAACTATAAAAGTTGTATGTAAGGTATTAATTTGACGGCTCCTTCAGAATCCAAGATGGCTTCCAAAATCGTGATTACGCTTGGCCAGTTACTAAATTATAATCAAACCGAGATTTTATATTCAACGATTGCCAACAGGACGAAGTCAACTGCCAACCTATTGAAAATAAAATAATAAAAGGTTTTTTTAATGTCGTCATGAATTTTAAGTCAAGCTTATATTAGAAAAAAATAAGTAATGTCTTTAGGAATTGTTTTGTATAGTTGACACGGTAATAATAACTGGCTTGGATAAGGCCTTTTTCAACCAGACTCTTGCTACGTTTAGATCAAGATCCTTGGGGGGCGACCCCTACAAAACGGTGCGGGGCAAGCTCCGCCCGTGGGCGCCCCCGCTGACCGAGAGTCTCCCCCCACACCAGGTGGATGGTTTTGTCGGCGCTCTGTTCCCCACGAGGGCTGAGCACTCGCCTCCCGCCATGGTCCCGCCTCATTGGGATGAGAGGGAGCCCAGCGCGGACGACGACCCCGTGCCCGACGTGGACGGGGCAGAGCTGAGGGCAGCGATGTTGCGGCTGAAGGCCAAGAACACCACCCCCGGCCTCGACGGCATACCGGGGCGTGCGTGGGTTCTGTCCCACGACGTCCTGGAGCCCCGACTACTGAGGCTCTTCAACGCGTGTCTGCGATCGGGCCGGTTTCCCCGCAGATGGAAGACGAGGAGGCTCGTCCTGATCGCGAAGGAGGGGCGCCCGGCGGACTCACCGTCCGCCTATCGGCCCATCGTGCGGCTGGACGAGGTGGGGAAGATCTTCGAAAGGATCCTCGCGGACCGCCTCGTCCACTGAGGGGTCGAACCTGGCGGACGAACAGTTCGGGTTCCGAAAGGGGCGCTCCACCATTGGCGCGTCTGAGGAGCCAGGTGGAGGACGCAGTGGCTCGAGGCAGGGTGCTATTGGCGGTGTCACTCGACATCGCCAACGCCTTCAACACCCTGCCGTGGAGCTGCGTGCGGGAGGCGCTTAACTACCATCGGTTGCCTCCCTACCTCCGTCGCATAGTCGGGGCATATTTGGACGATCGTGCCGTCGTCTATCCGGTCCAGGGTGGGCAAAGTCGGCGAGACGTCGTGTCCGGTGTTACGCAGGGGTCGGTCCTGGGCCCCCTGCTGTGGAACATCGCATACGACTGGGTCCTGAGGGGGGTGCTCCTCCCCGGCGTCGGCGTCATATGCTACGCCGACGACACGCTCGTCATAGCGCGCGGGAGGAGCCCCCGCCAGGCTTGCCTTCTGTGTACGGCTGGGGTGGTGCACACGGCGGCTAGAATCCGGCTATTAGGCCTGGAGGTGGCCTTAAACAAGACGGAGGCCCTTATATTCTACGGGCCCCGCCAGAGGCCGCCACCGGGCCTAAGCATAACGGTAGGAGGCGTCCGCATCGCCGTCGGGCCGTCCATGAATTATCTCGGACTGGTGCTCGACGGGTGATGGGACTTTGCGGCGCACTTCGAGCGCCTGGCGCCGAGGCTAGTTTGGGCGGCGGTGGGACTCTCCTGTCTGCTGCCGAATATCGGCGGGCCGGGCGCAGTGTGCCGCAGGCTCTTTGAGGGAACCGTGCGGTCGATGGCCCTTTACGGGGCCCTGATCTGGGCGGATACCGCACGGTGTCCTTCGAAGCGGCCTCCCTGCTGGCCGGATCCCCACCATGGGACCTCGAGGCAGGCCTCGAGGCCCCATGGTGCCACACTGCTACAATAGCGCCAGGACTCAGGAGTCCTGGCGCTATTGTAGCAGTGGCGCCGGGATGCGGCCGAGCGTGGCTCTCGCCCCCCGCCTCGCGAAGTGGAGGTAAAGCGGGCGGAGCTGCACGACGAGGTGCTCATGGTGGAGTGGAAGGAGCGCCTCGCGCACCCCAGCGCGGGCCTCGCCACCATCGAAGCGGTGAGGCCCGTCGTGGCCGAATGGGTGGAAAGGCGCCACGGCGCCCTGACCTTCTGCCTGACGCAGGTCCTCTCGGGGCACAGTTGCTTCGGGAGGTACCTGTGTCGCATAGGGCGGGAGATGACGTCGGGGTGCCACCATTGTGGCGCGGGCGACGAGGAGGACACGGTGGACCACACTGTCGCCGTGTGCCCTGCGTGATGCGAGGAACGCCGCACCCTCGTCGCCCAAATCGGCGCGGACCTGTCGCTCCCGGCCCTGGTTCTGTCCATGGTCGGGGGCGATCTTAGATGGACGGCCGTCGCCTCCTTTTGCGAGGCAGTCATGTCCGCAAAGGAGGCGGCGGAGCGGGAGCGGGAGTCCACCACCACACTTCCCTCCCGCCAACGCAGGCCACGTCATCGGCGCCGGAGGGCGAGCAATGACCTCCGGCCGCCGTAGAAAGCAGCCGCGGGCGGCTCGGGGTAGGATCCGCCGCCCGCACTATTGCCGCGAGAGAGCGAGCCACGTGCTGTTCCGGGGCCCCCCTCAACTCCTACAATACAGAAGAGCGCCGGGGGAATGAAACCCTGACCCCCTGGCGCCAACACTTTAGAAGAGGCCCGCCTTGAGACAAAGGGCGGGCCGGCGCCGGCCCCGGGCCACGAGATCGGCAGGCCACATATCCGTAGGCCCGGGCGTAGGCGATAGGAGAACAGCGGGGTTTTTAGTGGGTAGTCGGATGACTGAACATCTTCCCCGGAGTCCCACATATCCCTCGGTCTCCCCGGGCCGGGGGAACCCGGCAAGAGAGGTTTTTCCCCGAGACAAAAAAAGGCCCTTGCTACGTTGCGGATTACAAAAACCTATAAGTTGTTTATTGTGCACTACTCTTAATAATTTGTTATGTTTGTGAGCTACGTGAGAAGTGGGCTGGCGAGGTATCTTGCGATATTATGGCAAAAGTACCAGTTAATGGTTTATTGGGAGAATTGTGTTTATATTACAATTTTATCCGACCGTACCGTTTCGCGTTGCATAAGTTTTGCGTCACTCGAGATCTCAGACAATATAAGAGTAACTATTATTTTTGTATTTGATATATTGATTCAATTTACTGCCAAGAATCTTAGTTTTAGTATTTCACAATAGGCCTAGGTTGGTCGTTGGATTCAATTGGGTAATTACATATCTCGTTGATACTAACTAGTACACCATTGTCAAGTATTTTCGTGGCTCGGCACGGCACACCCAGAACGAAGAAATACACGTGAGGTTTTGGATACATCAGCGATGTGCGACCGAACCAAGAGACAAGTGCATGGATGCATTGGACGGAGAGTCCCACACCAGTCTATTGCACTATTTCACGCGATAGAGTGTGTGTAAAACACTTTGATGCCGTAAAAAATCGAGAAGTAACCTAAGCAGAGGTAACTTCGGCGCATTTGATTGGGGCGGTGTAATTCCGCTCCTCTTTCTGAGTCACTGGTCACAAGAATAAAAGAGAAATATATCTGAATTTCTTCTTGACCTTAGAATTCAAACAGAACAGTATCCTATTGGCTGTTAAAAGTAAGGTATTGTTTAGGAGGATAGCCCTGTTTTTATTTTAAATAATATAATCATAATTTTTTTGTAAATCTGTAATAAAATTTAAGGAAGAATGAAGATTTTCGAAAATGTAACACCACTTTCTAATAATGAAAATATTGAAAACTTTCCACCATTCGCAATATAACAGAATCCATTGCTGCGTATATTAAAAGCGTATTTACCTTTGAGTAAACATAAAGAGTAGTGTAAACACAACTGTTGAATGTTATCCGTTATATCGCAAACACTTGGCGTTTCGTAATACTGTCCTATTTTTGTTATAACTTTGTAATGCACGTATATGACGGAGAAAACGACTTCATAAAGAAAACAATTTTTCCAGTGGTAGATGTGTTAGTTCATAAGTAAAAGATTAAGAATCACTGACAGCAACGTATTAGTGAATTTTTGAGCTCTCAAAGGAATTTTTATTAATTCTTTGCTATATTTTTATTAATTCCAAAATAACAAATAACATAAGTAAAAGTAAAACAAATTATATTCTATTACGGCCTTACAAATTTTTAATTTCACTACGGCTACAATTATCTAGGTACTTGATCCAATACTTTTTTTCTTTGGTCCTAAAACGGCTTATAGTATGGATTTCGACAGTGTTAGAGAAAAGACGCAAGTTTTAGTATAGAATTTCGTGAAAAGTTATGACCGGTATATTTTATATAGTTTTCTGACACTTAAAGACAAATATGTTAAGGCCGATATTGCATTACGAAAATAGATGCCATTAGGCTAATTGTACATCATCAAAGTATTGGCATGATATTATTGTCACAGCATTAATCATCACTTCTACGTGTATGTCTGAAATTTGAATTGTGCCTCATTGATGACTTTAACTATACTAGGCGGCAATGTCAATCGCTACAAACTACAAAGTACATTAAATGAATTCTATAAAGATGTAGAATTTATATATATCGTGGATTTACCCAAGCAAACATATATCGAAGTGGGAATTATTTACTGAACTCCCAAATTGTACACAACTAACGGATATTCGTCAATGCCACGCCGGGAAACAATAACAAGAGTAAGTAAAGAAACATTTGGTAAGTATTTTGGACACATTACAAGCGAACAGGCTATTGGTAAATATTTATTGTCGCCTAAGAAAACCTGTTATACCATTGCCATTACTGATGCTTGAAGGGCTAGGAAAGAAAAGGTAAAGACAGTTTCCAAAGTTAAGTCCATCTTTTGTCATTTTCATTTTTATTTGAATAGTGTACATACAATTCTTGGGACTAAATTTAATTCAACTTTTTTAAATTCAATATTTAAAAAAAACATAGGAGATTGATTAAATTTTGAAAACAATCTATAATAGCACCGATAAAAGAGCAGCAGTAGGGTTTTATATTTGTCTGGGATCTATCTGAATCTAGTAATAACCAGAAGGCATTTAGAGTATTCCTCTAACAGAGGTATATTCGAGGGGTAGGTTGTGGTAACCACACTGTCACACTGTCTGTGCCTGGGCAGACGAAAAATGGTCTTAACAATACTATGGCCTAAATGATGGACCAGAGCACATGATTTTCGCACGTGAGAGTTAGGGGAGTGACAATGGACAGTGGTTTGATTTTTTACTTATGTTAACCTCTATTTTATTTGTTTATATTAATTTTTATATTATAATAATATTTAATTTAGAAGGGTCCATAATTCAAAATTAATTCATAATTAAAATAATATCTAAGAAGAAGATAAGAGTTAAGTAAATATTTAGGTAGTGCCAGATATATTTTGTGAAAGCGCGTTCGTTGGCAAAATTTTTAATGCAAAATATGAGGAAATCCAACTGTAAGTTAAACGGTGTACACTATCTGGTAATTCACAGGTATTTTAGATAAGTTTGTTAGTAACTGGCTCTCATGTTCGAGGTAGATTAATGTCAACTGATCATAGTTTTCAGAATTAATAAGTAAAGTATACGTGCCTGAAGGAGGGCCAATACCGGTCTTAAAATATATCTTAGTAAATTTGTCGCCAATTCAAATCGTAAAATAACAAAGTAACAGCCTTCGACGAATAATATTACAATACAAATACCGAAATTACAGAAGTACGCTACAAACTATATATACCCACAATTGGCTAATATTATCCGACTTTATAAAAAAAGTTTAAAATATAAAAATAAGCGTAGGATGTATTCTGGTTTTGTTTTTTGATAAATTATTACACAATTTTTTAATCATTCAGTCTGTTGACAAAAACGCCGTACAGAGCTTGTCTTCCGGGATATGAACACATTTTGGATACTTGAATATTGCTCGAGAGTTTATGTATGCCGATGAGAATTGACTCATTTTGCTGACTTGACGCATACTATGACGAATGGGCATGTACGATGCCAGTTACGGACCGAGATTGGACCGTACAGAAATGAGAAGTATAGCTCGAGAGCAGCGGACTGTATGAGTGAGGAGGGGAGAGGAGCGATGCCTAGAGATACCCGATACCTTACAGTGGGCAAAGAAATTCGCGCTGACCTTGATTTTATCCCTTCCCGATCGGTTCAGGTTCGCTCGCGGAGGAACTGTTGCACGGCATCAGCTAAATGTCATGCACACTGAACACACATCTTATGGCACGGTCAATGAGAGTTAGGAGTAATTGAAGCCAATTGCGATCGGCGCAGAAAATGGTCTTCAGGAGTTTTTTAGGAGCTCACGTTTAACGTTTAGGAGCTCATGCGATACTAATTATATTATTTTCGACCCACCCTCGCTTTTACCATTTACCTCACCGAGAGTGAGGGTAGGAAACAAAAATCATGAGGCAGGATTTCAAATACTCTTTATGCAAGGATCGAACAGGGCACAACATGGCTTTTCATTGACTCTGTTCTTTTATCTGTCATTTCAACATCATCGACTCTCATATAATAGCTAAAGCATCTCTTGTAGTCACAACATATTCGAGTCAAGACTCAGAGGTTCATCCTGCGATTCCCTTAAAGAAAATCTTCTTAAAGTGTATGTATATTTTTTTTATGCTACAGCAGTAGGACAGCAGACAGGCTGACGGCCCACTAGAATTTAGCAGCGTCGCCCATGGGTATTTGCAACGCCAGGGTCATCGCGAATTAGCTGCTATCCGCATAGTAGTATTGGAACCTGATCTATCTGAGCCCTATCACCTAGTTTGGGTTGTTTAGTCGTTTTCTACGACAGGCTGATGCCAGACCCAGCAGAGGTCAATATTTTTTCACCGCCCCTGTATGGATAAAAATGCTTTGTATACACATATTAGAAACTTTTTATCTACGTTTTTTTACATACACATTACCACATTGTAATGTTACCTATTGACGAAAGAAAACATTAATATCTGAGGTCACAGATGAAACCAGCCAATCCAAAGTGGACAAACGTGGTTATAATATTTGTTTTCTCTAATGGGAGGTTCCGGATCAGCAGGGGGTCGGAGTGGGCTGGTATTATTACTGTACCTCTTAAGAGCGCAAAGTATTAATCTTTATTTCTGTATTTTATCACTTTGTGATATTAATGTGAAACAGTCTTGCTATTATTTCGCCTGAATTACTCATACACAATATAAGAGATCTTAAGACGGCAATATTGTACGAAACTGACGTCATGGCGAGCCTTGGCATATATTTGTATCGAATAGAGTATCGATTTTCACTATGAGTAATTAAAATTGAAATTGCGATGTTTTTATGGCGCCATACTTCTACACCAAAGATGATCGCTATCCAGACGGGTTGGGGGCCCTAAGACGTAGCTAGGGTGGTTGTTCTTTTGCCTTTTACGACAGGCCAACCCCAACCGGAGGGGTTAGTATTCTTACTCCGCCCCTGCATGGATTAAAAGAAATGAAAGAAAAGCGCATGAGGCAATGTTCTATTCACACCCAAGGCTGTATGTAGATTATATAGCTAATTTTTAATTAAATAAATGTTTGAAGCTTCATTTGGTTCATTATCGACAGACACATTACACATTTGAACAAAAGAAAAACATTTGCTTTACCCGTTTAGTTTCAGATAACCAAATTTTTTCGTATTGATGCGATGCTATTTTGGTTTTACAATCATTTACCATTAAATCAGTCCTAACTCCAGAAACTTGTTAGTGTAGACGTAATTAAGAGCTCTCATTAATCTACATATATCCTAAACATCCATTAGTACAAGTTGTTCATCGTTTATTATAATTAAAACGTTTCTAACGTATGTTTAGATTTCGCTAAAAATTGGCAGCTCACAGCGTTTGTATTGAATATTGGCCTCAGCAATGCAACAAAAAAAGCTTGCATACTCTTTTGTTGCGTAGATGAATTCTTTGAATTCTTCTGTTTATTTCCTCCTGTCATCATTGGTCATAATTTCAAGCAGAATGTAAACATGTGATTGCGTTAATATCAAGCATTGAATCAATGAATATCCATTTAGCAGCTTCAATGCTTTAGACGGACGGAAGTTAAGCTTGAATTAGATTGTCAAAGAATTTAACACTCCGTGTTTTACAATGTTATACCAAATACGTTTTACGCTACGTTCTCACGGAGTCACGTTTTCCGAATTTTATTTTCATCAGATCTGGAAAAACTCTGTTTGTATCGTATGAACACATGTATTGAATACACTACGCCACTGCACTGGATCGTTCGTTTTGCAGTACAGTCGGTTTGTAGTCGCCAAATCGGATGTCAACTTCACCAAGATTCGGTTTTTTTGAAACTGAATGCATGTGTGAACTCATATATTGAAATACTGTTGTCACTAAACCGAATCCTGAAAAAAAAACCGATTCGGTAAAGAAACACACGACGCCGTGTGAACGTATCGTTAGGTGTAATTGTGGGAAGCCGCGTTATTGAGTATTGCAGAGAAAACTTGTACGCTATTTTACGACCGTGCTCTTCTTTTGACTTGTCCAAAGTAGTATAATAAAAATAGATGAAATTAGGGTAACAATAGATCATTTTTATGCCAGGAGTGATGCAGTAACTCTTTTCTTCATAAAAGCTAAAATAATCATCATCGGAATCATAATTAACAAACAAATAGCAATTTATAAAGAGACTCACCAGCATCCGTGAAAAATGCCGAATGTCGATTAGGACTCGAGGGCACAGACGCTGAAGCAGTTGTGAGGAAAGCCTTTTTGACTTTCGTCCATTTAGATGCACGGGGAGGGCGATGCTGGGGAGGCCTTGCGCCCAGTTCCAGGGAACGTTGCTTCCGTAGAACGGGATGTGAGGGCTCCGATTCTATAACAAGAATGTTATTTAAAGAAATAAAAAGCAATAAGTACAGGGTAACTAAACGATCAGCTGGAGATCAATCTATAGATAGAGATGATTGGTTTGATCATTTTTCCTGCGTAATATACATATTATAACTTAATTGTCATTAGGTCAGAGATCATCGGCATGCGTAATATGTCTTGGACAACCGTGGTCGGTATACAGGTAAAGGCTCTAAGTAAAGGCTGAAACTCTTTTTATTAGTAATATATCCTTTTCATCAGCCTTGTACCGATCACTTGGGGCCGGTACAGTCTTTTTTATCTCTTCTGGAATACCTCACATATTGTCATAAAACCTGTTATCATCCATCACACATCTATCTATACCTCATAAATAAGTAGATAAATAGGTACTCGTAGATAGATAATTGATATACTCAATTATCTTGTATTCGACGTCCTCCGTGGCGTAACGGTTAACTCATGTCGGTACGCTTGCGGAGGGCACGGGTTCGATTCCCGTTCTGCATCTGGGTTTTTATGTATAATATTTGTTTATTTACTAAAGAAAAGTATATATTTAGTATATTAGTTGTCTAGTACCCATAACACAAGTGTTATGCTACTTACTTTGGGACTAGATGGCGCGTGCGTGTTAACGTGTTTATGTAACAACATAAACACTTGCTTTGAAAAATATTTTTTATATTAAATTTACCAAAATATTTGAACCTTGTTAATTACTTACCCAACTCTTCAGAAGAAGGTATAGTCAAAGTTAAAGCGGGTGGTGCATCGCTGTCACCACCATCACTGAACGACCTTCGCCTCAAAGGTACCACGTCTGGGGAGTTTTTGGACACTCTATTCGATTTCTTTTTGACCGAATCTCTATGTGTTTGAATTATGTCTCGCATTTTCACCCAGGGGCTTTTGTGAAGTTTGTTTGGGGAGGGGGAGGTGGAACTGTCATCCTGAAATATAGGCGCGAAGGTATTTTATCCTGAAACAATGTTCAGCGGTGCACTTTGGGTTCCAAAGCGAAAACTGACTGAACCCAAGCACTACTAGCATAGTTTGAGTTGCAACTAAAGCTAATTTATTAGTAATAACTAATCGACCCGGCAAAAGTTGTTCTGCCATATAAATTTAAAAAAATAGCCTTCAAACTCCAATCTATCTTTATACTAAAACCAATCAAAATTGATTCAGCGGTTTAAACGTGAAAACGTAACAGACAGACAGATACTTTTACATTTATAATATTAGTATAGATTTAAAGTTTAGTAGAGTTTAGAATTCAGTATATTAGATTCGAAACACAAAAATAACAAAGATGAATGAAACTATTTGTGATGATCTATTTTGATATCGATCTTGTTATCACCTGCGCAGGCGCATGGAGGAATGCGTTCTCGCTCTCGTCACATCTCAGCATGCTCTTTCGGCCAATACCTGGAATCATAAAGTTTGTTGTCGATTTGTTAAATATTTTTAAACAAATAACAATAAATTTATAAATATTTCCAGAAAGCAACGAAAACTTGTTTTGGTGAACACACTTCACAAACAGGAAAATCTTTCCTTAAATTCTTAGAGATTTTGTAACTTTTACTATCTCTCCGTGAATCAGGTCTACCAGTTTTATTTTTTTTTATTGCTGAGGAACATCAGAAGAAGCTGGTGACCCACTTAATAGTAAGCAGTTATTGTCGTCTATAGATGTTTGCGACGCTAGGAGCACCGCAAATACGCTGCTCGCTCGTTGGGGTACAGGAACCTGAGGTACTAATTCCGGAGCACAACACAAGGTTTTTCTGTGGCATACTTATAAACCAAGGGTGGTTGCGATTCAGATGAGCTCAGGGCCCTACCACGTAGTTAAGGTTGTTTTAGGTCAGGCCGACCCCAGTCGCAGTGGTTAGTATTCTCACTTGGTCAAGTATTAAATAAAGATTTAAAAATATACCTAATTATAATGTAACATTAGATTACATACTTGTGTCCATCCTCAGTTCTTCACACGAAGAATTTGGAGTTAATGAGATCGCACTACCAGGGGTAAGGCTGGCAGAGTCACGAGGTTCTGGGTTCGGTAGCGACCCTGCCGCTGCTGCTGGCGTTGAGCCAGCTAATGCTACCGCTCCTACCATAGCACCTGCTGCTACAGCAGCTCCTCCCATAGCGGCTGGTGGCCATTGGGCTTTTTCCCATCTGTTTATTTTAGTATATTTAATAGAAGCACTACGCTACGGCCACACAACTAAATAGCCAAAATAATTAAATAACTTTAAATAAAGCTTGTTTTCTTGTACCATCCATCTCGTTTTGGTTGTATTAGATAAATATCTAGTAAAAAATCACTTTGTAACCTGAAGTACGTTGATCAATTACGGAGTAATTAACGCAGATAGCTGGAGAAAGACAGGAGGGAAAATAAGGATCCTTAAAACTTTTGTATGCAACGGAACATGATTAACTCAAGGTTCTTTTCTCAACAAAACTAGGATTTCAAACCGATTGAGTTATCAGCTCTTTTTGGCGATTTCACTATGATTGGATTGTAGTTCTGGGAAATGAAAAGAACATGGCTTTCATTCTTATGAGTGAGAACAGTCAACAGTGTCTCGGGTTATGAAGCAACGGCGACAAAACGCTTGTGAGCGGAACAAGCTGAAGTGAAAATAATGATACTTTAGTTAATTTATCAAAACATTTATTGCAGTGGAACCGCAGACTGTAATAGTAAGCAGTTACCGTCGCCTTTGGATGTTTGAGATATCAGGGGCACCACTAACACGCTGCCATTCGCTTAAGGAACTGTAACCTAGGTTACTTATCATCATCATCTTAGCGTTGAATCCCGGTTGCAGCCCAAACTCTCGCTCGGCGCCCGGGGTCAGCTTTCCGACTTTTTATTCTCCACTTCGCACGATCTTCGGCATCTCTGGTGGTCAGCCCATTGGTACGCATATCAACCCCTACGACGTCGAGCCAGCACTTTTTGGGCCTACCCCTCCTGCCAAGACGCCAGACATTTGTTCCCCACGTAAGTAGCCAGTTGCCGTAAAATGTGGCTATACCAGCGAAGGCGACACTCCTGCAATTTATCTGCAATGTCGCGGGCATGAAGGCTGCCGCGAATGCGAGAGTTCCTAACGTGGTCCTTCCGCGTTACTCTATATATCCACCGCAGCATATTCATCTCCGTGACTCGCAGTGCCTGCTTGTGTTGCTCCAGCACCGGCCACGCTTCACATCCGTATAAAAGCTAATGCACACCTAGGTTACTTATGTTGGAACACAAGGTAGTTCTCATTAATATGTCGGGTTTGAAGTTCTACCAGTATGATATTATAGGGTCAGTATTCCTACGCCACCCCTGCACGGGGAGATTTGTCTTATGCTTATTATTCTTATCGTAAATTCATATATATATTGTTGGATCCACACAAAGAACAACATCTTTATGTGATGCAAGTACAGTCCCCCTTATAACACGGTACTCTTATAACACATTTTCATATTACGCGATTTCAGTCCTTCGCACAACACGGAATTTCCCCCATAAAACGCGGTGATTTCTTAAGTTATATTTCTGTATGTACTGTGAAATTTATAATCATTTGTACAGTTCATAATTAATTTCGCGTACCTTAAATTGTTCTTAGTTTGATTTGAATAGAGCGCATATATTTCGTTCATAACAAAGTTTTTTCTTAACATTCTATTTAAATCCCCTTTAACGAGAAAAATTAAACGTGAATCATTTGTACATAACGCGTTATATGGGGTGATACAAGCGCGTTATACGAGAATACTCCTAGAACGCGTTTCCTATAACGCGGAACCAAACTACCGTGTTATAGGGGGATTACTATATTTTGACCCAGTATGTTAGTGTGTCCGTAAATTGTATGACTGTGAAAAAGCCAAAGTGGAAAAAGGTTTTGATCTAATGCAACAAACTGTCTTAAAATATTAATATATAAACTGTATAACACGATTATTCACCTGCGAAAGTAGACTTTAAATTGAGTAGTCATATGTACTCTGTTAATTAAAAAAATTATTCACACTCCCGAATTTGATTTCAGGAGTATAATAGCTAACTTCTTCTTCTTCCTGCCCTTATCCCAAACTATTTGGGGTCGGCACAACGTGTTCTCTTCCACTCTCCTCTATTAGTCGTCATCTGCTTGACCAACCTTTGTTGACCATATGATCTTTTTACAAAATCCATCCATCTTTTCTTTGGTCTACCTCTCCTCTTGTATCCATCCACTCTCATTTTTAGCATCCTCCTTGTTACATGACGCTCCTCTCTTCGCATTATATGGCCACACCAGGCTAACCTATTACTTTTCAGCTTCTCAATCACTGGCAATACTTTTAAACTTCCCCTAATATGAATCATAGCTAATAATTTTTATACTAATGTGAATATCTTCTTAAGAAACTAAATAGCTTTGTAGTTGTTATATTTTTAGCGTCTTCATTTCTTAAATAAAGAGAATCCTTTACTTTTTAACAACCCTCTACTATACTTAACGTTAAAAAAGTACTACTTATTAAAAATGTTTTTATTAATTAGCTTTGAGGAAAAATTTAATGGTTTTTTGCATATATAACAAATTATTTTATTAGGTAAATAAACATATCTGTGAAATGATAACTAAATAATTGATTTTGATAATTTTTTTCTTTTAATGTTCGTTGTCATCATTTGATGCATTAACAGATCATCATTATGAGCATGATTTTGAGAGCTTCTAAACAGATAAACTTCTCTTTAATGCTGAAATGACTGTTCGATTTAAATTAGTCGAGTTCGAGCAATTATGAAGTTCACATTAAGGTAATATTTGTATTTATAATAAGAAAGAAACGTTGGTAATGCTACAGTCTGAGATAATTTTTAATATTTAAAAAGTTAATAATAATGAAAAAAATTAAATTTTGGTTTGCGTATGACATTGGAAAAATATCTAGTTTTATCCGTGCAGGGGCGGAGAAAGAATACTTACCTCTGTGGCCGGGGTCGGCCTGTCGTAAAAGGCGATAAAACAACCCACCCTAGCTACGTGGTAGGGCCTCAAGCCCGTCTGGATGGCGACCACCTTTGGTCTTAAGTATGCCGCCATAATAACCTTGTGTTGTGTTCCGGCATTAGTGACCCAAGTTCCTGTACCCTTATGGGACAGCAGCGTGTTCGCGATGCCACTGGCGTTGCATACACCTATAGGCGACGGTAACTGCTAAATCCTAAGCGGGCCGTCAGCCTGTCTGCTGTTCTACAGCAATAAAAAAAATCAAACTTTACTAAGAATGTTATTAATAGAATAAAAATAATAAACTAATAAACAATATCCATATTGTGTGTATATATGCGTTGTATTCATATTATAATTTCCAGAGTACAAATAACTCTAAAAAATACTTTTTATTTTGACTGAATTATTTGTCACTTTTTTACAAGATTTTTATGGCTGGGTTTGTTTAACTTTCTGTTATATTAATTGAGCAATTATGAAGTTCACATTAAGGTAATATTTGTATTTATAATAAGTAAGAAACGTTGGTAATGCTACAGTCTGAGATAATTTTTAATATTTAAAAAGTTAATAATAATGAAAAAAAATGAAATTTTGGTTTGCGTATGACATTGGAAAAATATCTAGTTCTTAGACTACGATAAGTTCATCTGTTCATCATATCATTACCCACAGGGCGTGCAAATATTAGCAATGATATATAAATTATTAAAAATTATTTATACGATTTCATTAAAATAGGAATCTGAATGATGTCAATAATATAAAAAATATAGAATGTCACATGCATATAACAACAGATTATAAAACATGTTTATCTATTATATTATGTCTTCCAATTAAAATAATCATTAATATTATAAAAGCATTTTTCCAATAGCAAAAGCATTTAATTTTATTCTGAATAAATTAAAATTAATATTCATTAAATCAGGAAGCAGATTAGAGGAATAGGGAATAAGATTTTTTGTGGTTCTTCTTAATAATCTTCTACTTGTTTCTCCCTGCGTTTGGAAAAAATCGTGATATAGAGTGATGGTACAGTAAGAATCTTATATTTTTTTTAAAAAGGGATTTACATGAGTCCAAAAATCCAAGACTGAATACAGCACGTAAACATTTGTTTTGTATCTTGAATACTCTGTCAACGTCAGTGCTGGCACCCCACAAGACAATAATATATAAGTAATAATATTTTTTGTGACAATTCACACAGCGTCATCTAGTTCCAAACTAAGTAGCACTTGTGTTATGGGTCCTAGACAACTGATATACTACTTATATACTTTTTTGCCATGTTGATGAACTGAACCAACATACCCATTATAGGTTTGAAGCGTAACTTCAATTGAGGCATTAAGTACCAATCTGCGTAGCACAAAAACGAATCTATTTAATTTTTAACACAAGTCGTCAATCTGATTTTTTCAATTACACTTGTTATCCAACATTACTCCTAAAAATTTTGTACATTCTACGGTTTCTATCTAACAATCCAAATTATCTTCGTGGTAGGGCCCCAAGCCCGTCTAGATGGTGACCACCTTTGGTCTTAAGTATGCCGCCATAATAACTTTGTGTTGTGTTCCGGCATTAGTGACCCAAGTTCCTGTACCCTTATGGGACAGCAGCGTGTTCGCGATGCCACTGGCGTTGCAAACACCTATAGGCGAAGGTAACTGCTAAATTCTAAGCGGGCTGTCAGCCTGTCTGCTGTCCTAGAGCAATAAAAAAATCTGACTGAAATGTTAACAGTAAACAAAATTCGTAAAATTATATTTTACTGTATCTATAATCTAATTCTTTAAACCATTGTTAAAAAGAATCCTTGTTAAAGAAAGAAGAAAGAAAAATAATTTATTTAGGACAAGTACATAACAAAGACACATTAAAAAACATAAAGAAAATAGTATATACAAGGATTGTACAGTTCTAAAATTGGACCTATTTCAGCATAATGCTGGTTTTTATGCAAAAACCAGCGCTGTTCTTCCAATAGGCCCAAAGAGAGATGTCACGGACATCGACATATACTAAACAGAATCTAATGCCCTACTTAACAGTTCTTAAAAAACGTTAACAATCATGAACAGAAAGAAAAATCTTCTATGTATATATTGCGGCAAACTAACACTACACAAAATGATACATGATTCTTCATATATATTTTTTACTTTAATCGATTTGAATCTGATATATGATAATTGAATTATAACTAACGACTAACCTGAAAGCAGCTTTAACCCTAGTCCATTTAGAAACTTTAGATTTTTCAACCTCCTTCAAAAACACTCCTTCAGACCGTCTCCTCAAGGGAGTACCTGGAGGAGCGTCACTGTCATCACCACCCGCTGACCTTGACCTGTGTTTCCTCATCAACGAACCTCCAAACCTCGCATGTCCTTTCCATTTCGATCCTGATCTTTTTATAGATCGTCCTGTCATCATAGATTCGAAAACCATCTGTCCGTATTCACTCTCTAATTCCGCGTCTAAGGCTTCATTTATTAAGTCTATTTCTCTTCTTTCCATCATAACTCTTTCGTTTTCAATTGCAATTTTTTTATGAATACTATGAAGCTTTTTTAAACTATTCACTTCCTTTAATCTTCTTAGCAGACGGCCGTTCTCTTCTTTATGCGTAATGAATCGGTCCAAAATTTCCAAAAGTTTTTCCAATTGGTCCAACGTTTCTACGGTTTCTTTTGTACTTTGCGCGAGTTCTTTTCCACGTTTCGAAGGAGCATCTTCACGATCTTTCAAGCGTTGGAGCATCGACTCGCATAAAGACTCTGCATCTCCATCAGTTATCACCCAATCGTCAGGAGTGGGGATAATGTATGGAGATGAACCATCAGCATCGGGATGCATTTGAGAAGACTTAACAGATAAAGTAGCTGGTGGCTCTCCTCGCCTTCTTTTATGCAGAGATGTTCCGCTAGGCGGTAATTCAGAAAGATCTTTATGATCTTTGATAATATTCTCTTCACTGTCCACATCACAGTTATCTTTTGATGACGCCATTGCAGACAGTCTGATTTATAAATGAAAATATAGACACGTGTTTCGCAACACTACGATATATACCGAGGAATGCATTTGTTATAAAACGTTTTGAATCATAAATTAAATTACGATTTTAAATCGCACACTTTTCTCGAGAGTTGTAACAACTCGGAAAATCCTTATCCACACATACTTTCACACAAATTGGTATTCACACTGTTTTAAAGCTCTTTATTGATAAATAATTTACTATTTTACGTTTGAAAACATCTTATTTACTTAATATCTTAAGCACTTTATTTATATTTACAGATTTATTGGTGTATTAATGAATAATAATAGTTTTATATGAATTATATGCGCCGCCTAAGCGCACGCGCATGTCTTTGGGCGGGCGGGCGTCCGCTCACTGCGACGACGAACTGGGCCGAATATTGCCGAAGTTCATCGAAAATATTTTTAACTTCACATTCCACAGATTACTATCATTGTAATATACATTTTAATACTTAAGTTTTGAGGTATACTTTTTAATGATAAACCTCCTTTTGAATAATTTGAAGCGTGTTACGAACAGAGCATCCGATTAACCTATTTTTCGAAATTGTGTATAACATTTTTTTAATGTTCCAAGACTTTTTCATTGAGTGATGTTTTCACGATTTCTCATTTCATTATAGTTATACGCGTGGGTATGTTTATAATAACACCCACTTTTTAAACTAGGTTATTTACGAGTTTTAGCTTTTTTTGAAACATCGCATGGTTTGTTTTGAATTGTAACTAAGGCGTTCCTGGCGTGTTTCTTCTGTTTAGAGATTTTTGAGTTTGATGTAATTCGGAACCAAAATATTTTCGTCCTTATGTCTTTCTTTAGTCAGTTCAATGCTGAATGCGTAAGGTAGTAATGTAATGGGGCTCTTAACATTATCTTTATTGTAAGTTATTATTTAAGCTACAGTTAAATAATAAATATATAAAATAAAAATGAAAAGCCGGTTATTGCACTTAGCTCCTAAATTACAGTTTTTTATTGTCTACCATAACCTGAAATTACCAGTCGATCTACTAGCCCTTCCCATGCCCATTTCCCAAGATGTTAGGGAGACTCACCAGTCCAAAAAACGCCTAGAATTTTATTTGTAGTAATCGTAAGTTATATTTGCTGACAATAGTTATGCAGGCGTAAACAAGTTATTCTGAGACATTTTAATTTTATTTCAATTTTATTTTCTACAATAAAAGTATTTGATTTTATATGAAATATATAGCTCTTTTTACCTACAAGAGTGTAAAAGGCGTTATGTTTAGGCACTTATTGAGTACCATTAATTTTACCCACTAAAACCTATTCCTGAGTTAAGAGCATTAAAGGTCCGAATATTAGTCATTTGACTGAGATCTTTCTCAGTACCCGTAAGATATTAGGACAGTCTCGCTTATCAGGAGGTGTGAGTTTTAACTCATTGCTTTCCCTTCCCATTTGCGACACCATTCCATCTCACAGCATGTGGGTCAGCGGTCAGATGCGAAATTAATAATTTAAAAAACTTACTACATAATTGACTGTATAAGTAATAACTGGTAAATATTAACGCCTAGAGGGAGTGGACATTATATCCGCCTGCTTGATAAGACGGTTTGACGGGTTTCAACTAACGGCGATCTATGTGCAGGTTTTCTCACGTTAGTACGTATACGTTGTTGGTACGTGGCTATTATGTCATGCATTTTAGGAGCTAATAAAGAACCCGTGACCTCTAGGCTGGTCTCCAAGTGTGAAACCACTTATCTATTGACCTCCCACTATTAAAACGCACCAACCACACATTTCTAATTCGTTGAATACAAATGTTTGTACCTTTTTTTTATTGCTATAGGACAGCAGACAGGCTGACGGCCCACTTAGAATTTAGCGGTTACCGTCGCCTATAGGTGTTTGTAATGCCAGTGGCATCGCGAACACGCTGCTGTCCCATAAGGGTACAGGAACTTGGGTCGCTAATGCCGGAACACAACACAAGGTTATTTTGGCGGCATACTTAAGACCAAAGGTGGTCGCCATCCAGACGGGCTTGGGGCCCTACCACGTAGCTAGGGTGGGTTGTTTTGTCGCCTTTTACGACAGGACGACCCCGGCCGCAGAGGTCAGTATTCTTTCTCCGCCCCTGCACGGATAAAAATCTAAAAAAAACGGTACCTTGTAAGTTATTATTTATGTAACGTCGGGTTAACTATAGTATTATCCTAACTAATATTGTAAATGTGAAAGTGAGTTTGTTTGTTTGTTACGCTTTCACGCCTAAGCCACTGAACCCATTTTGATGAATTTAGGTATAGTCATAGATTGGACATTGAAGAAGGACATACGTTACTTTTTTTAATTCATATGGTAGAACAACGTTTGCCTGGTCAACTAGTTGTCTATATAAATAAAATGATAGAGGTCTGCAGTTGTACGTGCATCACGGCAAAACTACTGGATAGATTTCAATAGAATTTTTTACAATTTACAATTTTACCAGTTTTATTTCTTAGACAATTGACCCTTATTTAAAAAAAATTATGCGATATCTTCATTTAATATAGAGTTATTAAAGTTTTAAGAAACATCAATGATGTGTTATTTCTTGCCGCGGAGAAGTGTGGCAAGCGGTGTAGTGCGTGTGTACGAAAACTTCTCATATTTTTTCGATTTACTTTTTTCTGTTATTCGACTAATGAAGCGGGCGGGAACGGCTAGTTTTATTAAACAAGGGTAAAAGAAGTTCAAGATAGTTTAAGGCTGTTATAAAATAGAGTATTCTATGCTATCCTACAATATCGTCGGCTTATTGCAAGAAGTAATTATGTGACATTTCATTATTTTGGGAAAACAGCATTTTAGTTGGAATTAGTACTAACTACTAGATTATGTCATTGTTGATTAGCCAAATACGTAACAGCTAAAATTGGCCAGCTAGTGATTAGTGTTTTTGCATTTTGTAGAATATGTAAAAATGAGCCCATTATAGATAAAAACGTATTTAGTGATTTTTTGCATTTAATGAGTTCTTGCAATAAGCCGACGATGTGGACGACTAAAATATACCTTAAATGTTGAAATCCATGAAGATTTAGCTTTTGGCGTTTTTTGTCATAGTGATTCTTTGTGTCACGAACGTTATGAGAAACCCCTGTTCAGCCTGTGAAGTAACCAATTGATTCCCCATATTCACACCCTCATGAACCGGTTCATTTATTTCTTCTTTTTGCCGGTAGCATTACCTTTGCTTTGGAACCGCCTGGTGATGCGGGCAAACATTTATAAGTTAGGTCGTTTGCTTGATTGAAAAGCTATTTGCATATTAAAACGATTGAAATTATCACAAAACAAGTCTTTAATTTTTAAAATTCCTTAATTTAATTATTACAGTATTTGCACACATGATATGCTACCATTGAATTCATATCTTCACCATAATTTCCTGTAGTGGCTTCCTTTGAATGTCAGGGACTGTCGCGTTTTCATGAGGTCTTCCTACCGGAAGTAGGAGTTCCAGTCTTTCGTTGACAGGCCTCGAGAGGAGGTCTCGAAGACGACTGTTGCAATTCAAGGGTGTCGATGTCAATGATACCAGACCACAATACTGGAATGAAAGCAGAAATGCAGAAATTGTGCGGTAATAAGCGACGCCAAAGAAAAAAATAATAAGGAAAAAACAAATGAAGACTGTTTTCAAAACTCAAATGTACCAGCTAAATGAATTAATAAATTTGAATTTGGAATTCTCAACCCAAGAGGAGATATTTCAGATCAAAGTGGTCAGTACGACAAAACGCTAATTTCATATGTAAGGACCTAATATGTATAATGTCATCGTCATTAGATATTATCAGATCTACAGCCAGTTGCACAAACATATTGAACTTAATCATTTTATTTAATGTTAATAGCAATGTTACTTCCAGTTGAAAAACTATTTTGTCAGGCGTAATGTATAAGACCTCACCATATCTACTCAGATCATCAGATATTTTATTTTTTATCTGTGCAGGGGCGGAGAAAGAATACTAACCTCTGCGGCCGGGGTCGGCCTGTCGTAAAAGGCGACAAAAACCCACCCCAGCTACGTGGTAGGGCCCCAAGCCCGTCTGGATGGCGACCACTTTTGGTGTTAAGTATGCTGCTATGCTAACTTTGTGTTGTGTTCCTGCATTAGTGACCCAAGTTCCTGTACCTTTATGGGACAGCAGCATGTTCACGATGCCACTGGCGTTGCAAACATCCATAGGCGACGGTAACTGCTAAATTCTAAGCGGGCCGTTAGCCTGTCTAAAGCAGTAAAAAATGGGTAAAATAGTAATAAAGAATTGTGACCAGAGACCTGTATCGCAGCCAATAGGAAACCAGTAGCAATGGCAGTACTAATCTCATTGTAGTAATGCATTCTTTTCTTTCCATCTTCTCGCCATGAATACGCCTGCCTAAAGACTAGTATAAGAGCCGGTGCGTCTGACAAGTATGGCTTCTCTGGCTTCGTTGCAAAAGGTTTGAGATCTGTTACCCATTGCCGCGACATTCTTTTATTGTAATTCAACTTTTCTTCTTCTTCTACTATGGTTCGAATGGCAGCCTTTACGTCTGGGTCCTGGACGACTACGAACGTCCAAGGTTCCGTGTGAGCTCCGGAAGGTGAAGTTCCTGCAACATATGTGTTTTATAATAAAAATTGTAATGATGGAAACATGATGAATTATTGGAAAGCAAGGAGCGCTGCTGAAAGACCAAGCGAGAGGTATGAAAATGTGAAAGAGATACGAAGTTTGATGTAAGACAAATTGAAAGAACGTTTGAGTGGACGACGCGCTCGCGTTGTCTATATATAATAAATCTAATAATAAATCTAATAAATTTTAATGTATATAGTAAGGTGATTTACTCAATTTAATCATCATCATCCAAGCGTAGTATCTCGGTTGCAACCCAAACTTCCGTTTCGGTGCCCAGGGTCCGCTTTCCGATTTTTTCTACTCCACTTCGCACCGTCTTCAGTATTTCTGGTAGTGAGCCCATTGGCACGCGTATCATCCTTTACAACGTCAAGCCAGCACTTTTTGGGTCTACCCCTCCTGCCTAGGCCCGGTGGAGGTGACATGGCCAGACATTTGTTTCCCACGTAAGCATCCGGTTGCCGTAAAACGTGGCCGTACCAACGGAGCCGACACTCCTGCAATTTATCCGCAATGTCATGGACATGAAGACTGCCGCGAATGCGGGAGTTCCTAACGCGGTCCTTCCGCGTCACTCCACACATCCACCGCAGCATATTCATCTCCGTGACACGCAGTTCTTGCTTTCACGCTTCACAGCCGTATGAAAGGACAGGCCCAATGATGGTCTTATAGACTTGTCCCTTCAACTTTACTGGCATTTTGGGGTCACAAATGACACCAGTTACCTCACGCCATCTGGCACACGCGGCCGCAATGCGTGCCTTGATTTCTCAATTTAATAAAAGAATATTCTGGAGCTTCGAACTATTTTCTTTCACATTCTGCACTAGTAACATATTTCAGCTTAGACGTCTCTTATAGCAAGAATTGATTGTTATTTTTATCTATTTATCTGCTCGATTTACAAAACAAATGAACCTACTTTGAATAAATTAAATCATAACATTGTTGATGTTACAATATTAGGACTAAGTTATCCTCAAGAAGTATTTTTCAGAAGCGCTATTATGAGGGGTTCACGAGGGGATCAGAACGAGGCTGTCAGAGACGCGTTCTAGGTTTACGTGATTTGGAAATTAGGCGAAAGTCTACAAATCTATTCAAAATTATTACTGCTCTCTTATTATTATTTTTGTGGGACAAGAAAAATAAGTATCGTGGAACGTGAAAAATAAGTATGAACACATACGCAAACTAACACGTATTTTGTTAGTTTGTGTGTGCGTAACAGTAGATATGGGCTAAATAGTATTTTTTTGTTCAGTAGATAGCTAAATGGCCCACCCGATAGCGGGTGGTCACCGTTGCTTATAGAAGTACACAAGAAGCATTGTCAACGCGCTGCCGTCCTCGAAGAAATTTCACATCTTTTTTGAAACATCCGATATCATGCTGCGATCAGTAAGCCGGAAGATTATTTCAAAATACGGAAGATGAACGTTCTTGAGAACCGTTTCTTAGAAGAAAAACGAGGCTCCAGGAAATGGGGTTAAACGTTCAGCCGATGGCGGGCAGTACGGTGGTAGAAAGTCACAGCATTGATTAATAAACCTTTATTAAAAAAAATATTTCTTGAGAGAATTCAATGTGAATCATTATTGGTGCGTGCATTTGATACGAAAAGCTAGCTATTACTCAAACAATGACTTATTGTTATTTCAATTACATTACACCTAATGAGCTACTATAATTACATCTCATTAACCTAGCTGTTGTCATTGTTACTTTTCAACGTTTGATTTGATTTGTTTTAATGTTTCTCTTAACCCAAGTATAATTTACTGTGAAATTACGTCTTAGTGGTATATTTAAATAAAAGCAAATGACAAGTGAGTATGTAATCCGTATGGTATACATTTACAGTATCAGTATCTCTTTTGTCACTGTCATATATCATATTTACTATTTATTTGAGCGTGTTGTGGAACAGCAGTCAAGCAAGTGGCTCACCCAATAGTGCGCAATTACTATCACTTAGGAATGTTTGCTACGCCTGAGGGCACCGCTAACACGCTGCCATTCGCTTCCAGGAGGTATTTGTGTCGCATAAGGTGCGAGCCGACGTCGGGGTGTCACCATTGTGGCGCGGGTAACGAGGAGGACACGACGATACACACTGTTGTCGTGTGTCCTGTGTGGCGCTAGGAGCGCCGCGCTCTCATCACCCAAATCGGCGCGGACCTCTCACTTCCAGCCCTGGTTCTGTCTATGGTCGAGAGCGACTCTGGATAGACGGCTGTCGCCTCCTTTTGCGAGGCAATCATTTCCGCAAAGGAGGCAGCGAAGCGGGAGTGGAAGTCGACTACCACAGTCCCCTCCCGCCAACGCAGACCACTTCGTCAGCGCCGGAGGGCATCAAACGAACTCCAGCCGCCGTGGGCGACCCCTCGGGGAAGGATACGCCGCCCGCACCAATGCCGCGAGGGTGAGGTCTGTGTGCTCTTCCGCGGCCCCCATCAACTCCTTAGGACAGACAAAGGAGAGCGCCGTGGGCACGAAACCCTGACTCCCTGGCGCTACAAACCCAGAAGAAGTCAACATAAAGGGCGGGATGGAGCCGGCCCGGGCAACGAGATCGGCAGGCCACCTATCCGTGGGTCCGGGTGTAGGTGATAGGAGAACAGCGGGGTTTTTAGTGGGTAGTCGGATGGCCATACATAATTCCCAGAGTCCTACATATCCCTCGGTCCCCCCGGGATGGGGAACCCGTTAAAAATAGCGTTTTCCCCGAGACAAAAAAATACAAATACTTTACACTTACTTAAAATTTTCAGAAATATAGTTTTGTACATATGCGGCCTTATCGCATAGAGTTCTCTTCCAGGCACCCGACCAAGAAATATTCCATAGTCGGTAGATACAAAGGTGTATTTAAGGACTGCGATGCAAAAAGATATGCTTTTGTTAATGACATCTAATCAGTATTCAACGCTTGAATTATACAAAAATTTTTAAACATTCCAAAATTGGTCTGTCGTCATCCAATAACCGCAAAAAGTATATACCTAAAGATCTCGAAAAAACTTCATATATAAGTGCATTGTCCGCTTAGCGGTCAAGAAATGTGTTTCTAAACAAGTTTTTATTACGAATATAAACATATATAATATAGCTCCATGACTAACGTTTCAAATCACGTGTATAATAATAATAACAATCTGACAGAGATAATAATATTTTATCGTATTTCGTTGCATATGTTTCAGCATTACACATTTTGTTGTAAAATCAAATTACAATAGATAAACGACTGTAGATTGTGATTGCTTGTTACAATTTAGAATGTATGTAATAATAAAATTAGTAACAGGCAGTCCTCGATTTCTAACTCTTAATCATAATATTCAACCTCTTCTGCCAGCTGGCGTAAAAAACGAAACTTAGAATGTCTTTTAGATTTTTTAGACTTGTATGAACCAAATTCAGCCAAATCTACTTCACCTATAATATATATTATTTTTATATATATATATTTAATGCTGAGGATAGACTGATGGCCTACTTAATAGGATAGGCAATTACCGTCGCCTATGGACCTTTGCAACACTAGGGGCATTGCGAACAGGCTGCTAACCCATAGAGATATAGCAACCTGGGTCATCAATGCCTGAACACGACATAAGTTTATTATGGTGGGATACTTATACATCAGGAGTGGTCGCTTGGAGCCCTACCACGTAGCTAGGGTTGTTTTGTCGCCTTTTACGACAAGCTGACCTCGACCGCAGGGGTTAGTATTGTTACTCCGTCCCTGCACGAAGAAGTTATCTGTTTTGATAGTGAAGCATGTTTGGTGGTTATCTTTACACTACAAAAGGAAGAAACCCGGGCGGGCGTTGCAAACAAGGAGTCAAGAGCGGACGCAGTAGGACCCAGGTGTTACCGTATAAAAACTTCAAATCAAATCAGCTCGATATATCGTAATAAGATAAACTTATATTTGAGGTGGTGTAATAATAAAAGTGTAGCAAATTTGCAACGATGGCAGCTGCGTCCCTGAGATAAAAAGGCGCATCGGGATGGCTAAAGACGCTATGACCCGTTTGAACGTCATTTGGAAGAAGAGAGGAATAAGTATCAAAACCAAGATGCGGTTGATCCGAGCTCTGGTGTTCCCTATTTTCCTCTATGGCGTGGAAACGTGGACGATCTTAGCCCGAGAACGACAAAGGATAGATGCATTCGAGATGTGGTGCTGGAGGCGTTTACTCCGAATACCCTGGACCGCAAAACGCACCAATGTATCTATCTTGAGTCAACTCAAAATAAAAACCCGATTGTCGACCATATGCCAACAACGCATCCTTACGTATTTCGGACACACAATGCGCAGAGGCGATGAGAGTCTTGAAAAGCTGATAGTCGTTGGGAACACCGAAGGCAAAAGATCGCGTGGTCGTTCACCAACGAGATGGACCGATCAAGTGAAAGACTCATCGTCCTCTAAATTGTATGCGGTCGGGAAAGACGCGCTGGATAGGAACCGGTGGAGGCAGATCATCCGCTCCAGATGTCAACCCGATGCTGACCACGATCCTCAGACATGAGGGACCGACTAGAGAGAGAGTAATAAAAGGTTAAATATAATATTGGAATATACATAATACTAGCTGAACTGACAAACTTTGTTCTGTCATATAAAAAAGTAGCCTATCTCCTTCTCCAAGCTACAATCTACCGCTATATCGAAATTCATCAAAATTGATTCAGCGGTTTAGGTAAAAACCTAACAGACACAGAGTTATTTTCACATTTATAATATTAGTATGTATAGAGGTTTTTTTAAAGAAAGAAAGAAAAACACTTATTTGCCAAAGAAAAGACACTAACCAAATACATTATTACATAAAAACTTAAATATAAAATCAATGCCGCAATCCTGACAAACGAGGTTGGCCACTCAGTATTTTGCTGCATCGAAATTATTCCGACACAGCGCTGGTTTTCAGTGCCAACCCCCAGTTTTACTATGAAAATAACCAAGCGTCAAACAATAAATAGTCAAGCAATTACAAATTAAAAGATAATTTATAAACAAATAGTTTTTCTGTTCAGTCATTAAATATTTTTTATATTTATCTTGATATGGTGATAGAGTATTTGTGCAATAAAAAGTAAATAGCTATGTTTTGCTTTGCTAAAAAGTTGCTACTAATTTTTTCTAACGATATATCATTACTAGTTGGCCCGGCAAACGTTGTTCTGCCATATAAATAATTAACGCACCCGCAACCCCTCTTGGGGGTGGAATTTCGTAAAATCCATTCTTAGCTGACCTCTACTCGGTGAAAAGAATATTCCTACCAAATTTCAAGTCTTTAGCTCTAATGGTTCCAGAGATATCGTGATGAGTGACTATATACGTGGAAATCTCTTATATATGTCATTATTATTATTATTTTAACAGAAAACCCTCTTAATAGTAAGCAGTTACCGTCGCTTATGGATGTTTGCGATACTTAGGGCAACGCGAACACGCTGCTGTCTCAGTACGTACCTGGGTCACTTACCATACCCACTCGCATACTTATACACCAGGGGTGATTGACACGGGCTTGGGCCCTACCACGTAGCTAGCTAGGGTTTTTTTGCCACCTTTTCATATGTAGTCCGTGTCCGTAAGATATTTGCTTTAAAAATGAATAAAAAGAAGATTACCAGCAGTCTTAATAATATTTTCTAGAACTTCTTCTGGTACAGGTTCCGTGCTAAACGACCTGACGGTCCTCCTTCGCGCCATAAGCTCATAATACTCCCGAGACATTTGATGGAGCTCTTCATTAGATCTATTTATTGGTCTAAAGGGAATGTGCGGAGTATCTTCTGGTATCGCCGGGACCAAGAGCTCAGGGTCATCGTCACCATCGTCTGGAAAGTCTCGGTCTGGAACTAAAGACGAATATTTTAGAAACTGTACAATTAATTAATGCTTTGAAGAATAATTAATGCCTAGTTTTTTTATTGTTGCAGTACTCCGCAGACAGACTGACAATCTATTTAATAGTAAGAAGTTACCGTTACCTATGGATATATGCGGCGCTAGGGGCATATAGGTCCGCATAGGAGTACTGAAACCTCGGTCACTGATGCCGGAACACAATTCAAGGTCACTATGGAGGAATACTTATAGATCAGGTGTGGTTGCCATCCAGACAAAGTAAAGAATGTTACGTAACAAGTGAATTGCTAGAAAATAATTTCTATCGAATGAGCTCCTAAGCGCGCGGGACGGTCGACGTTCGACCTCCCTGAACTCTTAACTCTCATTGGCCGTGCCATAAGATTGTGTATTCAGCGTGCATGCCATTTAGTTGATGCCGCTTATTTATTTAAATTAATTAAAACCAGCCAGTTACATTAAATAATAATAATTAATAAATAGCAATTAATACAAGTCAAGTCAGCGATTGTTTTAAAATATCTCACAGAACTGAATAAATAATATCATAAAGGAAAGCATTGAGAGCAGTCAAGGTGAGTGATATCGGAGACAGCACGGCAAGACTGGACCGCGAACAATCTGTTTCCTTACCCGGGAATCGTTATTGGGGACGTATTGTCTCATTAGCTCGTTGTTGAGGTCCGAGGCAATTATTTTCCCGTTAAGAACTTCCGATTTTGAAGCTAGCGGAATAGCACTTCATAAATATTTATTACTGAGAATTTCCATGTCAATACAACGGTTATGTACGTATTGAAAAGTGTGGTATACAAGCCTTAGTACGTCAGCTGGCTTTTTTGTACCCATGGTAAACATTGACAATGGTCAAAGGTTATTTACGTGTTAACATGTTTAGCGTTCAAAGTCTCAAATATTATTTAAATTTAAATATCTATATAAAAGATTAATGATTTCATTGACTTTTGTATATTTTTTCTATATACACACGTGTAAAATGTATTAATAAATATTTTTTTTTAAGTTATGTTGAAATATTATTTGTATTGCTGTAGCAGTTACCATCGCCTATGAGTGTTTGTAACGCTAGTAGCATCGCGAACACGCTGCTGTTCCAGAAGGATACAGGAACTTGGGTCACTAATACCGGAACACAACAAAAAGGTTTATGGCGGCATTCTTAAGACCAAGCTTGGTCGCCATCCAGACGGGCTTGGGGCCCTACCACGTAGCTAAGGTGGGTTGTTTTGTCGCCTTTTATGACAATCCGATCCCGGCCGCAGAGGTCAGTATTCTTTCTCTAATATTTTGGCTACAACGTACCTTATAATGATAGTTAATTTAAAAATTTGGGTCATAGATAAATTAATATTTTATTATCTTGTACCTTTTTATTAAAAAAAAGAAGAGTAGCAGGGGATTTCCGCAGAAGCATGTCGAAAGTTTCACTTATAATTACATTCGTACCCGGACTGCAATTTAAAAATTTCGTCAGTAACCGATATTAATCACTGAAATGAATGATGAGTAAGCCATGTGCATAACTTATTTACAAATATAAGATAACTGAGTGAACTATTATCATTTTATGAAACCTGGCCTTCGTCCCATTGTGATTTTCACGTGACAGATTCAGTGAGTTCTTTGAATTCAGTTATCTTGACTTCACATTGCTATCGTTGTTCTACTATATATAAAAAAAGCATTTGTGGTGGATCAAATTGTGAATTTAAACCACTCGCAAATCAATTGATTGATTTGTTGTAAGTGTGGTATACCCAAAAAATCTCATCAAAATCAGTCCAACCATTTAGGAGTTCAGTCTAGAAATAATATATAGATCAATAATCTCCACTATGCGGGACATGTACGGTTGGACTATGGGCTTTTAAATGGCTTAGGTGTAACATAAATATTACGCACCAGTGTGATTTTCTTAAGTGGACTGATAGTAGGGGAGATCCTTGTACCTTGGGAAACTTTTCTTCAAGTCCCCATACTTCTGTTTCAATTGATGTGCAGCTTTGATTTTCAGATGTGACATGCCCATAATAATACTACAATACAGTCATATAAGGAACTATTAAAAAAATTTAAGTATAAAAAATATTGATAACTCTTTTTATGTTTTTGTCCCAAGGTACAATCACAGCTTGTACTTTGGGACACTGACGTTTGTACCTTGCGACAAAATATATCTATAGTATCGCTTTATTATTTTTACCTTTGTTTTAGCATTGAGGAATGATAATTACAAAATGAAGAGAACTTTTGATAAATATTCTTTATTCATTAGCATAAATATTAATACTATGGTGTGAGGAACTTACAATAACATCGTTGCAAAAATTAATCAATCACAACCTTGCTCTCAGTTTTTTCTGAACATATAGCCTTAGGACCACATTTTTGGCAGTAATTTTTGAAACTGGTGCAATCTTCGTGCACCTAAAAGTGATACGTTAAACATTGAATTCAGTCTTATTTTCTTATTGTAGAGAAATAATTTTCTCCGCACCGTATGCAATTATTTTCTTCTTTTACATCATCACATGGAATATCTTCGCCGTCTAACAATTGACCATTGTCTTCTTTAGAGCTAGTCTCCTTAATATTTTCTTCAAAGCTCTTTTTCTAACAATATTTTCTTTTTTCTTTACTTCTGTTTTCCTTTTTCTTGCAGATAACTCCTTTAATTCCTGCTTTTCAGAAGTATACATTAAAATCCTTGTTTTGCTCTTTCTGTTACGAGACGTCTTGTTCTTTCTTGACGGGGCCATTGGGAAAGGTCAAATGACTTTTGGTGACAAAAGAACGTCTTTTTGACATGTTCTATTGCACCCGCAGGCGTAGATGGTACCGAAGATTCCGTGATAATTTGATTTCCCTTTATTTGATGTTCAATATTTTGCGGATTCGGTGTATCAGGTAAAACTATATTTTCTTGAGACTTGTGAATTCATAAATTACAATGGTATTCTCATTCTCTGTGTTTTTCTTTACATATCAGCCTATTGAAGATTTTGAATCATTAAATTCCTCAACAACTTTTTGGATAGACCATTTATTCTATAACCTTTTTAATGGATTTATTGACATGATCTGTATTTGGTTTAAGTCTGGTTACTTTATTCTCATTTCGCGACATCTAAAATAACATAAAGAACCATAAAAATAGTTACATAAAAGTAAACTTTTGAAAAAGTTCAATAGCTTGTACCTTGGGACAGTCCCAAAAAACAAAAATATGAGTGTTCCTAGGTACAATTATGTCGTGTTTTACCAAAGAAGTGAAGTTACATAATATGATTCGGGAAACCATCGAAAAACAACAAAATAAGCCAGATGTTCTATCCATTTCCGTCTGGGAGAGGCTCGCGCCTATCAGTAGGACATTAAGCCCCTTATAATAAGAAATATAAGGCCCTTGATGTTATACTATTCATGTGCTTCCTAGATAATTTTGTAACAACAATAATATAATTTCCTGCAATAAGAGGAAAACAGTAATTTAGTATTATTAAGTACCGACGGTTATGATATTCCAACATTATGGCATATGACTACATTATAATGTTTATTACAAAATTGATTATTCGAAATATAAAATACGACACAAAATTTATTTAAATGAAAAAAAAAATTTTGTTACTTCTAAATTAATTTCTTTCCTTTCTGTTATGTATGATAATATAAATAATAATAACAGCTCATATCGTCCCACTGCTGGGCTCAGGACTCTCTCTACAGGGAATGGACGGTATTCCCGCCACGCTTGTCCAAGGCAGATTGGCGGGTTACACACACCGGTGATCTCGGTATGTAGGTTAGCGGTGTAGCGCGTGAGTACGAAAACTTCTCGAACTTATTCGATTTACTTTTTTCTGTTATTCGACCAGCAAAGTGGGTGAGAACGGCTAGTTTAAAATTTCTAATCTGATCTGGCATCATCGTCTTGGAGTAGAGCCCCCCGAGGCTTTTGCATATTCAATGCTCTGCAGATTCAGAAACGAGTTACCTAGGTTTTTTAAATATGTTTATAAAAAAACAGTTTAAGCTAGCAAAACCTTAGCAGAAGTGTAATCATTCACGTCAAAATATAATAAGAGTTATGAACGATAGCTTATCAAAAACATGACTGGAAATGTAGAGCAGACACTCGAACTAGATCAAATATGTTTTGTTCTCAATATTTATCATAATATTTAGATAGTATTATGTATTAAATATGTAATGCCATGTTTAAAAGGAAGAAATTTGTATGAGATAATGGAAGAATTAAAATGTTGCTAGTAGTCTTCTCCGTGCGACGTAGTAAGAGTAGCCCCGTGGGATGTAAAAAGCGGCAAAACAAAATTAGCTAGGTGGGCCTTGAAGGCTTAACTTATTAGCAACCACCCCTGGTGTTCAAATATGCCTCCATTATCCCGTACGCGGTCGGCAGCGTGTTCGCGGTGTCCTAGCAACGCAATTATCCATACTAGTTAAATATATACTGTTAAGTGGGCCAGCCAGTGGAATGCCAGCCAGTTTGCCGTTCCAAATTATTACAAAAATAGTACTATATTTACTACTTTTTTTATTGCTGTGCGACAGCAGACAGGTTGACGGATTAGAATTTACAATGCCAGCGGCATCGCGAACACGCTGCTGTCCCATAAGGGTACAGGAACTTGGGTCACTCATGCCGGAACACAACACAAGGTTATTATGGCGGTATACTGAAGACCAACGGTGGTCGCCATCCAGACGGGCTTGGGGCCCCACGTAGCTGGGTTGTTTTGTCGCCTTTTACGACAAGCCGACCTCGGCCGCAGCGGTTAGTATTCTTTCTCCGCCCCTGCACGGATAAAAACTGATATACGGATACTATAACTCAATATATGCATTTAATTTAAAATCCTATTTCATTCAACTCAAAATTTCTAACTCGGTGTCATTGGTCAGTAAGTGGTTGCAATCTCTTAAAAAAAAACCAAATTTCTCATTACTTAAAAATGATCCAGAGGGAAAAGTTTCGTTGAATGATTTGTGCTTTGTGGTGAAATGACGAGACATATATCTTATATCTTTAAACGAGCAATTCTTATATATATATATATATATATATATATATATATATATATATATATATATATATATATATATATATATATATATATATATATATATATATATATATATATATATATATATATATATATATATATATATATATATATATATATATATATATATATATATATATATATATATATATATATATAATTGGAATCGGCTCCAACAATTTTCATGAAATTTAGTATACGGGGGGTTTCGGGGGCGATAAATCGATCTAGCTAGGAATCATTTCTAGAAAATGTAATTTTATTCGCTTTTTTTTATTGGAAGAAAAATAACAAAAATGTGACTCTTCCTGACATCTATCGGCGAATAATAATACTATTTTTTTTTTAAATTACTTTATCTGTGCAGGGGCGGAGAAAGAATACTAACCTCTGTGGCCGGGGTCGGCCTGTCGTAAAAGGCGACAAAACAACCTACCCTAGCTACGTGGTAGGGCCTCAAGCCCGTCTGGATGGCGACCACCTTTGGTCTTAAGTATGCCGCCATAATAACCTTGTGTTGTGTTCCGGCATTAGTGACCCAAGTTCCTGTACCCTTATGGGACAGCAGCGTGTTCGCGATGCCACTGGCGTTGCAAACACCTATAGGAGACGGTAACTGCTAAATTCTAAGCGGGCTGTCAGCCTGTCTGCTGTCCTACGCAATAAAAAAAAATAAAAAAAAAAAAAAAACGACACAACAACACTAAAGCGATTCCAGCAGATGGCGTTATTAAGTAACACGAAGTCAATGAGTGTTTGCTTTGAGGTTAGACTAAGAAAATCAATTGTTAATTTCCAAAAAACACAATTTATAAAAAAAAAATACCGAGCAAAGCTCGGTCATCCGGATATTATTTCTCTAATATTTCACGGCATATCATATAACGCATTGTTTATGTTAAAAACAAAAAATATTAAGTGTCGAAGCCATGAAAAGGGGATTCGTGCGGTCTTCTCTCTTCTCTTCTGTTAAGGAACTAAAATGCCCAATGCAACACATCAGTAATCTTGGATTACCGATGTATTTAATAATAATGAATTCTTAATGACTGAAAAACTGATAATAATTTACAAAAATACTAAAATGATGTACTGTGGAAATACAATCAGACAGACTGTATATTAAAGAATTAATGAATAAATTGCCGTATATTACGGCAAATTTTTGTACCAATAGAATTACTGCACACTGCGTCGCGGTACCATTATGCCGGGCCTATTTACTAAGTGCGCTCACATTTTTCTAATTTCTAAGTTTAAAATGGTTCAAAATGAAATAAAACCTGGTGGGCTATCCACAAAAGCCCGGTGGGCCATATGCAGCTCGCAGGTTGAGTAAGGCTGCCCTAAAGGGAACGGACAGTAACCTCGCCTTGTCCAAGGTGAATTAGTGGACTTTACACACCAGCGATTTCGATGTGCTGTTTTCGTTATAATACTTGTACTGTAAATACACATGAGGTGAGAAAACTGCGTGATGCAAAGAGGATGCTATCGTGAGGATCGAAGGTATAACCTTTTGGGTTAAAGTTCTATACCACTTGCCTATCTTGGTATATATACATCATATTTATTTATTTTTACTACTACATCTCATTTAACTATTTAATTATTAATATAATGGTTGTTATTATATATTAGTTCTTATGTTAGAAATACTGGCCCACTGAGATACAGTATTCACTAGTTCAGGGGCCAATGTGATTTTCTCTAGCCAAATAAGTTGTTTGTACATGAACTGTTATGCTATGTATCTTTTATTTTTAAAATTATATCTCATGTATAAATAAATAAATATTAATAACATAATCGGCCAATTGTTTAAAATGACTTATGATAACAGCATAGTAATTAATTATTATTCTTCTTCCTCATCCTGCCCTTATCCCACATTATATGGGGTTGGTTCATGTACTCTTCTTCCACTCTCTTCTGTTAACAGTCATACCAACATTCACACCCTTTTTTGCCATATCATCTTTACCGCAATCAATCCATATTTTTTGGTCTACTCCTGTATCCATCCATTCTCATTTCTATCATTTTCCTTGTTATATGGCATTCTTCCCTGCGCATTACATGGCCAAACTACGCTAGTTTATTACTTTTAAGTTTTTCAATAACTGGCGCTACTTTGACACTTCCTCTAATATATTATTTCTAATTTTATCTATTTTCGTAACTCCATAAATCCATCTCGACATTTTCATCTCCGCAGCAAGTAACACCCTTTCGTCCCTCCCCTTTGTGGCCCAGCATTCCGATCCATACAATACGACAGGCCTTATTACGAACTTATATATTTTACCTTTAAGTTTAACGGGACTTGTGGATCGCAAATTGTTCCTGAGACCTGTCGCCATTTCATCATTGATGTAAACCCACCGCAACATTGAACGTGTCTGTGACACCAGCCAGCTAGGGACCGGACGTGTGTACTTGACATCACATGAATAAGATGCAAGTACTTCACACGCACTCCTTTTGCTTTCATAGCCCACCACAAAACCTTTCTAGAAACCCGATCATATGCCTTTTCGAGGTCAACGAAGTAGTATTAATTAATTATGGGAACAGATTTTTAAGCACACCACTTATACTAGTAGTTAGCAAAGGACCACTTATACTAGAAGTTAGTTGGATGGATACATGAGTTTTACTATGCCAGAACAGCTGAACGGATTGGACGAAATTTAGCACAGAGATCAATTAGTCTTGACAACCTTGCACGCAAATTCGTTGGTGAAACGTAACGAACACATACTTGTATGTATTTCAAATACATATTATGAATTTAGTCATTATTATTGTTGTGCACTATGTTCTATCGAGCTATTTATTATTCCTGTTTTTACATCATTTTGATGACCCTTCTTATCGTATGGTTACCGATTTGTTTTGACTAGGCATAGAATCTCGAAGTTACTATTTATTTAGATTCTCGGCGGCATTATTACAGAAATATTTTCTGAGATTTTCCTCTTAAACAAACATTATTTTATATATTTGATATGTTCTAATTGATTACTTCTTTAAATGGAATTAATATAATTTAAATACCAGACTGGTGGAAAGAAGGATGATTTTACTCTTCAAGTCAAAAAGGGGTTAACGTCAGGCAGGCCGGTTGTAAAAACTGAACCACAACTATTACAACGTGTAACATAATGTGCCGACCCCATATAATTTGGGATAAGAGCAGGAGGAAGAAGAAATAGATGAGTCTACACCTTCTAACAACTACAAATCTTTCTTGGTGTATACGTAATTAGAATAAAATACGTGGTAGCTATGTGGTATCGAATCCCAGAACCATAATCCTGGAAAACGTATTGGTATGCACCGCTGAGGCATTTCTTATCTAATGTGCATACTATATATAATATTATTGCCTCGTACCGATGTTGAAGGAAAACGTTTATCATAGAAGCATTATAAGTTTATAAATAAATTAAATTTATATTCCAATTCAGTAAAATTTAATATTATTATGTAAAATTTTAAAAATAAATAGAATAATATAATAGTAACACATGTTTAGTGAAATTATAAAATTTTGTTCTATAAGGGTATCGCAGAAGTTATTTAGATTAGAGATTTTATCAGAAATTTTATTACAAATACATTCTTGATAATGGTAGGTAAAGTCCAAGATTTGTATTATAAGAATTAATGCTGTTGGCAAACGGTAACAGGGGAACTTGTGTGGTTTACTTTACTGAATGCAGCTTAAACGGTGTTGACATTTAGTTTTGTAATTCATATAAAAACAGCAAGTCACTTATAAAGCAACGTTCACAAAGGGGTCGCATCTGGAATAAATTCAGTCTTTCCTCGTACGCCTGATGATAGATAGATAGATAGATAGATAGATAGATAGATAACACTTTATTGTAAACCAATTATATAAACACAATGAAACTTATTTACACAATCAATGAGTACTTGACTTACAATGGGCGGCCTTATCGCTACAGAGCGATCTCTTCCAGGCAACCCGGGCTATAGAACATTATTGGTGTTACATTGATGTGGAAGGGAGGTATGGTAATAAATAATAATTATATTTTATTTACATAATAAATAGATAATATACATAAAATTCAATAATATATATAAAATATAATAAATAAATAGATAAACATACTTAAATATCTATATTTGTAGAATACATAAATAAATATATGTTTTGTTGTTACACTAAAGATAGGTAGTGATTTTTAACCAATTTTTTAAAAGTTGGTAGTGACTTAGCTTGTCTTATAGCAATAGGCAGTGCATTCCAGAGTTTGATAGCATGAACAATGAAGGAGTTATTATAAAAAGAAGAAGTATGAACAGGAGTTTTAAGCGATAGTTCAGTAGATGTACGCAAATTTCGGAGGCCAGACGAGTTAAGAAACTCGAATTGATTCCTGAGGTAAATAGGGGCGTTTGGATAAAAGATAAATTTGTAAACGAGTGAAAGGATATGAGTTTTCCGGCGAAGATGGATAGGTAACCACTTGAGTTTTGTACGAAATTCTGAAACATGGTCATATTTACGCAAACCAAATATGAACCTGATACAAAGATTTTGGAGGCGCTCAAGTTTATTAAGTTGTTCTTGCGTTATATCTAGATAGCTGGCATCGGCATAATCCAAAATGGGCATGAGCAAAGATTCTGCAAGCCTAACTTTAGTGGCAATCGGTAGGAAATTTCTGAGTCTATTAAGAGACTTAAAAGAGAAGTAAACTCGTCGGCTTAGTTCAGCGATTTGAGGTCGCCAAGACAGCTCCCTGTCAATAATAATACCAAGGTCTTTAACCTTATCACCAATCTGAATATATAATCCATCAAAATTAATTTTCGGCAACTTTTCCCATTCAACTTTAGCTAGCATTCTGGAACTACCGATGACAATAAGCTGCGTTTTTTGTGGATTGACTTTTAACCCAAATGAATCACTCCACAGCATTATTCTGTTTAAATCTGAGTTTATTGTGTGAAATGCTTTAAATAACTCAAACACAGAAGCTTGTGTGTATATCTGCAAGTCGTCTGCATAGAGGTGAAAGGATGAAGTTAACTGGTTGGAGATGGAGTTAATAAAAATTGAGAACAATAATGGAGACAAAACGCCACCCTGAGGAACACCAGCAATCAAGTCACGCCAAGACGAATAAGTTTCATCAAGCCGGACTCGCTGCCGACGACCATAGAGGTAACTTTGAAACCAGCCGATCACTTCAGGAGAAATGTTAAGAGTAGAAAGAATCCCTAATAATACATCGAAATCGACGGTATTAAACGCGGTACTAAAGTCAAGTAACGAGAGCACTGTTAGCAGACCATTATCCATACCATACCGGATATCATCAGTTATTTTTACTAATGCTGTAGTTGTGCTATGACCTGGGCGAAAGCCTGATTGAAAAGGGTTCATTAGTAAATTTTTATTTAGGAATGCGCTCAGTTGCTTGTGTACTAATCGCTCCAAGACTTTAGATAAGAACGGTAAAATAGATATAGGTCTAAAATGGGATAAAGAAGTAGGGTTCGATTTTTTAGGTAGCGGGATTACTTGGGCTTCCCTCCAAGCTGAAGGGAATGTACCGGAAGACACAGAGTAATTTAATATGTGAGTAAGAACAGGATGATGATGTGATATGCAAAGTGTTATGTATGCCAAATACGTAAATTTCTGAATGAATGAACACTGTAAACGATATTCCAGGCGACACTAGTAAAATCGAGATAGCTTCAAACGTAAACTTTGTAAAATTATATTCGTACTTAGATTTTGGAGCTTTGTTTATTTTTAAATCGTAGTGATGCAAATATTTAAATTTTTAGTCTATTGTTACCACATCTCTCGTACTGAATTGAGAACGTTCCCGCCCAGAAAGTTTTATATTTTTGTAAATATAATAATATTTGCTAGATTTTAGGCGCATACCATTTTTTTTTTGGTCTCGGGGAAAAACCTCTCTTGACGGGTTCCCCCGGCCCGGGGGGACCGAGGGATATGTGGTACTCCGGGAAAGATGTATGGCCATCCGACTACCCACTAAAAAACCCCGCTGTTCTCCTATCGCCTACGCCCGGGCCCACGGATATATGGCCTGCCGATCTCGTGGCCCGGGCCGGCGCCGGCCCGCCCTTTGTCTTGAGGCGGGCCCCTTCTAAAGTGTTGGCGCCAGGGGGCCAGGGTTTCGTCCCCCCGGCGCTCTCCTAACAACTCTAGGAGTTGAGGGGGGCCGCGGAACAGCACGCAGCCCTCACCCTCGCGGCAATAGTGCGGGCGGCGGATCCTCCCCCGAGGGGCCGCCCGCGGCCGCTTTTACGGCGGCCGGAGGTCGTTACTGGCCCTCCGGCGCAACCGGCGTGGCCTGCGTTGGCAGGAGGGGAGTATGGTGGTCGACTCCCGCTCCCGCTCCGCCGCCTCCTTTGCGGACATGACTGCCTCGCAGAAGGAGGCGACGGCCGTCCATCCAGGATCGCCCCCGACCATGGACAGAACCAGGGCCGGGAGCGACAGGTCCACGCCGATTTGGGCGACGAGGGCGCGGCGCTCCTCGCGCCACGCGGGGCACACGGTGACAGTATGGTTCACCGTGTCCTCCTCGTCGCCCGCGCCACAGTGGTGGCACCCTGACGTCATCTCCCGCCCTATGCGACACAGGTACCTCCCGAAGCAACCGTGTCCCGAGAGGACCTGCGTCAGGCGGAAGGTCAGGGCGCCGTGGCGCCTTTCCAGCCATTCAGCCAGGACGGGCCTCACCGCTTCGATGGTGGCGACGCCCGCGCTGGGGTGCGCGAGGCGCTCCTTCCATTCCACCATGAGCACCTCGTCGCGCATTTAGGCGCATACCACAATTAACGCACCAAAACTTAATGTTATTAACATTCGGTTGTAGTAGGATCAGGTCATCCTCGGAGCTTATGTTTTTTTATATTTTGAAGTACGTGGAGTATTTGAAGTATTTGAAGAAACAATGACATTTCACTGTGTTTTATAAGTCTAATTATGTCATTAATAAAAACTAGAAATGAAATAGGTCTAAATTGTGGTCCCTGCGGGGCGCCAGGTATTGCGTAACAAACATTAGATTCACAATTAATTAAAATTAGGGACTGAGGTCTCTGAGCAGTTGTACTAGTATAGTTGTAAAATAGTTAGTTACGTATTGTTTTTTATTAATAAATGTTTAAACATTTGAAGCAAGTTGTGGTTTCTGTTTAATAATATTTCTATACAAAGAAAAGAAATGGCAGCTGAGACAATGCAACTTTGGTTCACACATTATTTTGAGCAGATGTTATTGTGTTTATTTTTAGGAATAAATATTAGCATTAACTCAGCCGGAACTATGAAAATGCAGAATATCAAAAGCATTCGAAAGTACAAAAGACACCATTAAACACTACATAAATTTTATTTAAAAATTTGAGTAACCCTAGATAATCACGAGGTCGTCTGTTGTTTTTTCTTCTATAATTATCATGGTGAAAGACAGCGTCTTGTCAACCCTTATTTTATGTTTATTGGAATACATTTATATTTAGTTAAGTTTATTTCATAGGTGAAAGCTGATGCAGCCATTTAAATTGTGATCTAAATAAACAGTGATTTATAATCTGTAAAAAGTAGCTTTATTGCTTGTTAGCCTATATGTACCACATCATTTCTCATGCGCAGCAGAAATTATTGCTTCAAATTTAGAAGTAACACCATTATTTTGTGTATATCCTTGTACCACTTTGAATTTGAAAAAGTCAAGGGTAAAGAGGTAAAAAGGTGCGTGTAAATTTTGCTTTACACGCAACAGTGGATTCGATTTATAATATTGGATCTTACAATATAATAATACTTATAATTGAAATATAATTATAATAAATTCTCCTCTTAAGTTAAACCTACCAATGGTGAAAGCTAAGCCTTTTCCCGTCCCGTTTACATTTGATTTCAATTAGGAATACGAATACGATTCTTAGTATTAATCACAGGACAAGTTTCAGCACTATATCATGATTGTTTGAATTTAAAGTGTCACCCCGAAAGGAAAGCCTCTCTTATGTTGTCTGTGGAGTAAAACAAGTACCTACGCATTAAATAGATCCTTGTGAAGGAATGAATCCAAAGTGTGGAAAGACGTAACAGCTAACAATGTTATGGCATCAGTATTCTAGGACGGGCGTGGTATTATATTCATTGATTACCTCGAAAAGGACCAGACCAACAAAAGTGATTATTACATAGCGATGATAATTGAAGAATAAAAAATGTTTCATCAATACAGTGCACTGTTATAAATCAATGAAAACGATGGCAAAATTACATGAACTACGAATGCTTCCCCATCTATGGCATTCTCCAGATCTGGCCCCCAGTGATTTTTTTCTGTTTGTAGACCTCAAAAGAATGCTAGCTGGAAAGAAATTTAGCACTGATGAAGAGGTGATCGCTGAAACGGAGGCCTATATTAAGGTTGAAGAAAAATTCGTACTATAAAAATGGTATCAAAAAGATACCCGCTATTAGCCTACGAACTTTTCAGCCTACCTGTTGCTACGATATAAAAATGTGTAATATTTATTATTTATAAAATAAGCAATATACATTAATTTTGTAACATAAATTTTTTAAACATTAATCAACTGTATTCAAAATCTATTTTAAAGTCTGATCATGAGTATTTGACGTTAAAAATAACATGAATAGTGAATATTTGAAATGATACAATAAATAACGTACATTTGAGGTCAACGCGTGTTTACTTTAATATGACCTCGTAGAAATCAGTGATAGTAATAGTTTTCAGCTAGCCGTTCCGCCAACTTCGCTGGTCGAATAACAGAAAAAAGTAAATCAAAAAAATATCAGAAGTTTTCGTACGCATGTGCGCTACACCGCTTGCTCTACTTCACCGCGGCAAGAAAACACACATCACTGAACACGTAGTGCTTATAAAAATCCTTATTTCTTAAAACTTTGTATTAAATTAAGATATCGCAATATTTCTTTTAGATAAAGGCCAAGGGTTTAATAAATAAACCTTAGAAAATTTAGATAGATAGAAAACTCTTTATTGTACTAAAACAAAAGGTATATATATATATATATATATATATATATATATATATATATATATATATATATATATATATATATATATATATATATATATATATATATATATATATATATATATATATAATTGGAATCTCGGAATCGGCTCCAACAATTTTCATGAAATTTAGTATACGGGGGGTTTCGGGGGCGATAAATCGATCTAGCTAGGAATCATTTCTAGAAAATGTCATTTTACTCGCTTTTTTTTATTGGAAGAAAAATAACAAAAATGTGACTCTTCCTGACATCTATCCATGAATAATTTAAACTGAAAAATGACTCTTCCTGACATCTATCTAGATAGCACAAAGGGCCGTCTTATCACTAAAAAGAGATAGATCTCTGCCACACAACCCGAGCTTGGACTATGCTTTGATATGCAGACACTGGGAGGCACATTAATTTTAATAAGATATATATTATATACCGCAGTGTCTCAAGACGAAGGTTTTTAACCAATGTGTGTTGCCAGTGATGACATACGGAACGCAGACGTGGTCGCTAACTATGGGCCTTATGAGAAAGCTCATGGTCGCTCAGAGGGCAATGGAGAGGGCTATGCTCGGAGTTTCCCTGCGAGATCGAATCAGAAATGAGGAGATTCGCAGGAGAACCAAAGTAACCGACATAGCCCGGATGATTGCAAAACTGAAGTGGCAGTGGGCTGGGCACATAGCTCGAAGGACTGATGGCCGTTGGGGCAGAAAAGTCCTCGAATGCCGACCGCGTACCGGAAGACGCAGTGTTGGTAGGCCCTCCACAAGATGGACCGATGATCTGGTCAAGATCACCGGAATAGGTTGGATGAGAGCAGCGCAGGACCGATCATCGTAGAGATCTTTGGGGGAGGCCTTTGTCCAGCAGTGGGCGTCTTCCGGCTGAAATGATGATGATGATGATATATTATATGTATTGGCCCACCACAATCTTCTTGATTCTATGATGACCACCGTCCATTTATCAGGATCTGTAATCGTTTACTAGGGTCTTACCGAACACAAGAAAAGATGCTGCTTAGTTAAATATATTTGTTCTTAATCTATTTTTAGTGGGACATTTATTTTGTTGAAGTGTGGTTGACACACAAGGTGTTGACCTTGTACCAAAATGAGCTGAATGTCTAAAGAAGAGATATAATTCAAACTTTAAGTCATACCTCGTCTGTTAGTTCCAGTTTTTGCCAGCTTCTCCTTCTTCTCGGCTAATCTTCGGTAATGCGTTTCAAGTTGATTCTTATGGAAAATTGTAAATCCCACAAAACACACTATTAAAGCTGTATAAACTATAAAACAATTATGTTCTAATGTCCAAACTGTCATGGATATAATATTCATTTTTGATCCCTTTCTGTTGCCTATTTAATTATTATAAAAAAACAGAAATACAATTCAATTAACGAAGCTCGAAATATTATTATTATCAAAATATTATCATAACCAAAAATACAAATGAAAGTATTATGTTTATGAATGCCGCTTAGAATATAATTATTAAAATACTATTGCATCTGTCAAATATTACGTGTTTGCGTGTAAAGGGACGTTATATGCTTGCGCGCGCACACACTGCACGCGGCCAACTAAACTGTGTTTGCATTATTCCAACGAAACAAATTAATTTACTACTGATAATAAAATTATAATCAAATTTGAACTCTACATGTATGTAATAAGAATTACATGAATAATAAATAATTGTATAAGACTGCCAGTTGAAAGACCTTGACTTTTTCTCAGACTGAAGAGTAAAAAATGTGGTCAGCTATTCTTAACCACCTAGGAAGAAGTTCTTTGTTTTTATACCTTAACGGGCATCGATTCTGGCTCGAGATCAAGCATAGAAGCTTAACTAGGATTTTTTAAAGATACGTTTAAGCCCAATAGTTATTTTATATCTTATGAAGCAATAAATTAAATAGCACAATTTCATTGTATGCAAATATAGCAATCGAAACACATAAAAGATTGTGTAAATGAGTTTTGAATTTAGGTAACTAGGATAGTCTACTTAAACATGATTTTAAATAAAAAAAGTTTTTCAAATGATTCCAATTCAAACAATCATCAATATATAATAAATAGTTAATAAATTCGTATTTAATTTAAATTATTGAAGCTTAAAAATAAATTTAAAAATATTTCAATTATTTATTATATTTAAATATTATTTTATTTGAACTGCATATTAAATTTAAAAGAAATTAATATGCAGTGTGTGACTGCACACGGCTTAAGATCAAGTTTATATTCGTTTGCCATCAGTGTGGGGTGGGTAAGGAGGAGGTGCACCTCACCCTCGTCACTACCACCGACCTTGGATCTTGCCAAGGTCGAAGCGTAACCGGATGGGCCGTCGTCGAGCGAGCCGATGGAGTGGGGGCTGACAAGCCCAGCTCCCCTCCCGCTTACGCAATACTTTCTATAGGCCCCTCAGGTTCTGTAGCCTGGAACTATGCCGCGAGGGAGAGGACCCGTTTGCTGTTCCGCCTAGCCCTGTATTGACAAAAAGAGTGCCGGGATCAAAGCCTCACTACACATAGTCATACGGTGGCTCAGCGCCGGCCTGGGCTATGGAATCGGCAGAGCTCTGTTGACCCAGGTTCTAGGCGATGGGAGAACTGCAGGGTTTTTTAATATATGTGTTTCTTTGAGACCTCGTAATTTATGAATTATTTGCTTTTCTAATACCACGGAGTAACCTTGATACCGACAATGCTGTTTAAATTTAACTACTTATTATGATTAGGAACAGCTGTTGAAACAAATAATCAAGTGACTTGACGGGTTTGGGTTTGTGTCTTCAATCTACACAGGACTAAGACAGACTTCATCTGCAAATAGTTTCCGGACTAAACTATATCTACGCATCATATTAAATACATATTTTTTTATAGGTGCAGTTAAGCAGAGAGGCAAATGGCCCACCCAGGAGCAGGTTGCCGTCGCCTTTGAAATACCAGAGACACTGTCAACGCGCTACAGGCAACCTCGAAGTAATTTTATAACTCTTTTTTTTTACAAGAAATATCGTACTGCCCTAGGAAATCTGAAGAGTACGCATATCTGTAAAAGCCTGTCTTTTCAGCTATTCCAGTCTTCTTGCATTGTCAGTTATCAGCAATTAACAAAATAAGAGAGAGAAAGTGCAGAAATGAACCATAAAAATATTTCTGTTTGGTTAGAAAATATGTGTTTGTAAATGAAAGCCGTTGGCAACGTAAGGCTTCATTGCGGGGTAAGGTTTCTATAGAGCTGCGGAAATAAATATTGAACAACGATGTTTTAACATATATCATTCCCGTGCAGGGGCGGAGTAAGAATATTAGAATACTAAGCCCTGCGTAAAAGGCGGCAAAACAATCCTAGCTACGTGGTAGGGCCCCAAGCCCGTCTGGATGGCGACCACCCTTGGTCTAAGGTATGCCGCCATAATAACCTTGTGTTGTGTTTCGGCTTTAGTAGTGACCCAGGATCCCGTACCCCTATGGGACAGCAGCGTGTTTTCAGTGCCCCTAGCGTCGTAATCTAGTATAAAAAAGTGGGCCGTGGGTCTGTCTGCTTCCTTGGCGATAAAAAATTAGAAATGGCGCCTTGGCTGCCGTTAAGGTGACAGATATTTTTGCAAAGCAATCACCAAAAGGCGGTGACCGTAGAGACGGCGAGTTTGAAATAAGTTCCAACTTAGTACTGGTTACGACGTGGATCACATTAATCTGGTATTAGACGTATTTGCACATATATAAATTCGATAGCATTTCACACTCAATCCTGCCTGGTTTCATTACATATTTCTTCTCACTATTCTCCCCATTTCTTATTTTTCTTGCCCTTCTTGCATTGCATCAGTCACAAATAGAGGTTGCCTTCCTTTGATTGCCTACTAAGTATACGAGAACCAATACTTCAGGATAAAGCTTCATTTTACACAAAATAGCTTAATAAACATTTAATAACGTACATGTAATGAACATATGTATAATATTATCGTCATTAGATATTATCAGATCTACAGCCGGTTGCACAAACATATCGAACTTAATAATTTTATTTAATGTTAATAGCAATGTTACTTCCAGTTGAAAAAATATTTTGTCAGGCGTAATATATAGGACCTCACTATATTTACTCAGATCATCAGATATTTTATTTTTTATCTGTGCAGGGGCGGAGAAAAAATACTGACCTCTGCGGCCGGGGTCGGCCTGTCGGTAAAGGCGACAAAAAACCCACCCCAGCTACGTGGTAGGGCCCCAAGCCCGTCTGGATGGCGACCACTTTTGGTGTTAAGTATCCTCCTATGCTAACTTTGTGTTGTGTTCCTGCATTAGTGACCCAAGTTCCTGTACCTTTATGGGACAGCAGCATGTTCACGATGCCACTGGCGTTGCAAACACCCATAGGCGACGGTAACTGCTAAATTCTAAGTGGGCCGTCGGCCTTTCTGCTACAGTGATTATCAGAATTCAAAATGCATGTTCCTATAAGCCAAAAATATTGTTATATGTATAATAATTTGTTCGTAAAATGCGAATCTAAGGTGAAACAGAGTTTTCTATATTTTAAATTCGAAGTAGTATTAGTAAACTGATAAAGCTTTGAATTCATTAAACCTAATTAAGACGGTCTTATTATATCATGTGAGACTATGACAATATTTCGATGTACTACTACTATATATACTATTTCATTGTATTATTTCAAGGCATTAATTTCTTAAGCGCCTAATCCATTCCAAGAGACAACATCTGAAATATTGCATTAATTCTTTTCTAGGCGTAGTTTGTATATCTCAAGTGTCCGGACACAAAATAAGCTTTATATTTTTTATTTATTACTAGCTGACCCGGCAAACGTTGTTTTGCCATATAAAAAAAGTTCTTTTCTAAGGTCCAATCTAAATCTATTACCGAAATTCATCAAAATAAAAACGTAACAGACCGAGTTAAATTCATATTTATAATAATAGATGACCCGGGGAACTTCGATATTAAAATATGTACATATCAACATACAGCATGGGATGCACTCGGTTTAATTCTCTTCATTGCAGCACCTTGTGATATACGACATTTTTTGTTTTTTTATCAGACGCAAGAACAAATAAAGCGGATGATTTGCCGACACGTGAACATACCACGTACAACTGACCATGAGAAAAACATGGATTTTCTAAGTTGAAACCACAAACAGTCAAGGATTGGCCTTTTGATTTGTTAATCGTCACGGCGAAGGCAAAATGAATCGGGAACTGAATTCGTTTCAACTCAAAGTGCATATCCGTTGGGATCATTGGAATCCTCGGAATGAGAACTAACTCATCTTTAATTTTCCTTTGAGTATCGTCGCGTGATGTACATTACTCATCAGTTTTCTGATCACCAAGCGCGTTCCATTCCATAGTTTTGGTTGATTTAGATTTCGAAGCATGATGACTATCGAGCTTGCCTTCAGTTATAAATTGTGCGGTGGCAAACCAGGCACATCCAAGGAGTTTCCAACATTCAGTTGGATAATTAGTGGCTTCTTCTTCGTTTGTTACACAGCCAATAAGTGTGAATGAATGCAGAGTACCAATGATTTGATTCTGATTTTAGTTAGATTAATTATAAAGTTATAGTGATTCACATCTTTATTCTTTGCCGCCAATATTGCTTGCTCGCTTAACCATTTTAAAATTAATTTCTGAACGCACGCCTATAACTTTCTAATTACTGACATTAATCTATATTTTTAAAATCATTATCATTAAATATAATACGCCATTATCCGAATATTGTGAACATACCTTGTCGATTCGAAACCTTTATTTAAATACGTTCTTTTAATTGAGAGGAGAGTTTACTGTATCGACGACGGGATGAATATTAAATATTTGACAGTTACAAAACTCATGAACATTTTGTATGGAAAAATAATTTTTCTATTATTTTATTTTTAGTCGATTTTAAAATTTTTGAATTATACTCTATCCACTTTACCAAAAAATAAAATGTAAACAAACAATGTTTCTCAAACTTTTTTTGTCAACCGACTGCACATTCAAATATGTTTTATGAGGTTATTACTTGTTCAGCTAGAATAAAAAAACATGGCGGGTATAATCCGACCGTATTAAGAAAACACTCCTTCCAATCGACAATAGTACGTTGAACAGTACACTTATTACAATTACCAGCATATAAAACCAGTAAGAGATTTAGAAACATTTTTAGTTTCTTTATAATGTAAGTTAGTTATTACAGTTAATATTTTAAATATGTAAATTTTATACGCATTATATTTATCATTCATAATTGTAAAAATAAAATTAGTTATGTTTTTTTTTCTAAAAGTAAGGAATAGTAATATAATAAAATAAGAATATAGGAGATATTTCTAATAAATAAGTAAAAGTTGCTATGATAATTATTATATCACGTTGATTATTGTAAAATCGACATCCAAAGAACCCTTTTAACGATTTGTTTACATTTAATTTTTTCGTAAAACGGATAAGGTATTAGGACCGACGGTGGTCATTGCTCTATGCGAGCAAAGCGGCATTATATTTACGCGGGAATGACAGAGACAGATAATAACAGGTCAATGGCCGAAATTCTTCCTGCTCGGCGTCCGGAGTATAGTAATATTATACATGCGAAAGTGGGTTTGTTTATTTGTTACGCTTTTACGCTTAAACCCCTGAATCGATTCTGATGGATTTCGGTATATGTAGTCATAGATGGAACCTTGGAGAAGGACATAGGCTTTTTTAAATTCATGTGGCAGAACAACGTCTGCCGGGTCAATTAGTTAAATTATAATTATACTATGAAGTAATGTAAAATAATATGATGATTTACGAAAACAAATTTTGATTTTAGATCATTTTGTAAACGCAACACGACTGCCTAAGAGATGGAAAGATGAACTCAGAAAAGTAGCGGGTCCCACATGGATTCGTGCAGCAAGGAATGGAACCGAGTGGAGATCTTGAGAAGCCTTTGTCGGAAGCGGAAGACAAGTTAAAACAGAATAACTAGAGTATACGCCGATATTATTAGATATTCTAAATAAGTTATTTAGAAAATTAATAACGGAAACAAAGGCTTTTTATTATATTTATTTATAAGTGTAAACTCTGGGGTATTTTACTCCATTTAAAGGTCTGTTATTGCACAATGCGTTTATTCCCTTTACGCTGTCTATCTACGAGATCAATAACCACCATGTGCGTACGGGTTCTTAATCCGCTTATACAGACACCTAATTGACTTTTGATTATTTGGATGGCGTAAATAGTAATGCACAAGCCGTTTAAATATAAGAAAATACGTATAAATTGATACACTTACTCGTGCATGTATTCTATTTTGTCGAGAATATTGGTAGTGAGACACTTCTAGGAGTTCAGCGACACAAATTAGCTCGTAATGTTTTAAATGCTAATAAAGCCACCTCAGATAGTGGTTTGCAGTGACATTGGTATGGCACTAAGAAATAAAATTTGTAAATTATTCAGTAAACTTTTAGTTTTTTGTTTCTGCTTATTAGTTTATGCTTATTTCTCTTTTATTTTCACGTAAAGCACAAAATAATTAATAAAAATTTAATAAGTATATTTTTTTCATTGTATACCATAACATTTTCTAGGTAGTACAGCTCTAAGCTCATATGAATGGCAACCACCCCTGGTTACTAAATATGTTCGTATAATAACCTAGTGTTGTATTACGGCATGAGTGCACAGGTTTTTCTCCTACGCGGAAAGCAGCGTGTTGATGATGCCTTTGGCGTCGCTAACATGTACAAAGCGATGCCCGCAGACGGCCTGTTTCATAACAATAATAAAACTGAATATAGTGATACTAAAATTGTAGCATATTTTAATAACAAGATTAAAAAGCACAATGCCCTTCTGCATGATCCTTTTCATTTAACTACGTCATTCATACGCATGACGTATTTGAAACCACATTTCTGTTCTTATTCGCTCACAGTGTATGATTATAATTAATGAATTCCTCACTCCCACCTTATAGCTTCAACGCCGCACGATTTCTGAGTCGGGCTTTTGGATTTCCCACAAAATGTTAATCGCATTGGCAATATACTCAAGAACAAATCATGTTTGCATGTTGTCGTTATTTCGTCATACACCTAGCTGAGGTTTATAGTTGCTTTAACGTGATCAGTAGCGGGGCTCGACTTCGAATTCATATCTGCTGGTACCAGTGTTTTTTTTTGAAGTGAAAACTTCTTAAGCGGCGTTGTGCACTTTTTTGTGATGGGTAAAAAATGTTAAACTCACGTCAGATCACGTGTCCTGATCGTAAGAATTCGTAAGATGTAAGACGGAGTTTTGCTCCAGTAATACCAACCTTATTAATAATAACTTAAGGTTTATTTTATAATGTTGACCAGATCGAAAATTCGTAAGACGGAGTTTTGCTCTAGTAATACCAACCTTATCAATAATGACTTAAGGTTTATTATATAATGTAATTTTTAAATGTTTGCATTGTATTACTTATACTATATTCGAATAATATTCGAATTGCGACTTTATTACAATGAAATACAGTTGAGTTTTTGAAGTCAAAACTACTTTAGGCGCGTTGAGAACTTTTTGGGTGAACAATTTTTGGTTTGTAAAGAAGTGTTAATGACCAATTTAAACTTTAATCTTTGATCATAAACACTTCTTTATAAACCGAAAATTATAATCTAATAGCTCGACGATACAATTCACAAGTTATTTAATTTTCACTTCTATCGGCAGTCCCAAGGACTGTCCCGCATGTTTTTTTTTAATTATTAAACAACGTTCTGCTAGGATTACGTTCATGTTTATTTGATTGCTTATAATGAACGTCACTAGCCAACAGCTGGTTTATACAATGTCCGCCGATAAAAATTCTGAGGAATTTCTCAATGAATCATTGAAATTAAAAAATCTTATCACCTAAATACCAAAGATAATACAAAAAATGTTTTGTCCTGTAATTTATTTTCTAACTAGTTGATCTGGAAAATGTTGTTCTGTCATATGAATTTAAAAAATTAGCCTATGTCCTTCTCCAAGGTCCAATCTATGACTATACCGAGATTCATCAAAATTTGTTCTGTGGTTTAGGCGTGTAAGCGTGGCAAACAAACAAACTCAATTTTGCATTTATAATATTAGTTACAGACTAGAAAACTGGACAGTTTTTACGAGTTAAAAAAAATTTAACAAAAAAAAACCGCCTTCAAAAAAAGAAAAACTATTCCAAAACAAATTAATGTGCACTAAAAAGTTAAAAATAATTGCATATTCTTCTATAAGTTGATAATCAACTTACTTTTTCTACTCATCAATATGTAGGTACGATCTATATTACGATAGTATAATGTAGTTACAATTATTGTTATTTTTGGAGTCGGTGTCAGCCAAGGTAGGTTTGTAACTACATACATAGTTATAGGTGAGATGTGCTTGTATCGCACGCGCGACTTGACGAAGATTTCTTAAAGTATTATCATATTATTATTGCTAGGTATATTGTAGTGTTTTCTGTTTCCGAACCTAACCAAACTCTCATCAAACTACACTTGAAGTACATCCTTTCCAATAAAAAATGAATCGTCGAAATCGGTTAGCGTGATATTGAGTTATTCGTCCATTTGTCGCGCACATACTTAATGCAAATTTAAGACTTATGTGGTTTTCTCATGGATGCCATTGTCAGAACTGGACCAAATGGGACCACACAGCAAACACTAGCTTTCATATAAAAAAGAAGAATCATCAAAATCGGCTCGCCCAATCGAAAGTTTTGAGGTAACAAACATAAAAAAAATACAGACGAATTGATAACCTCCTCCTTTATTGAAGTCGGTTAAAAATATATTGGCTATTTCTCTATCAATACAATAAATAGCCAATATGTCATTCTTATTTTAGTCATCTTCCTTTAGTATTATCTTTATCAAAATAGGATTCTTTTCTTCATATTGTATAATCATTACAACATTACATACCTATTTATATACTACGTGGTGAACAATAAAGAACTCTGTAACGGGGTGTTTGAATTCGGGCCCCACGTTGGGCGCCAATTGTAACGGGGCCGTAGGCGAAGATTCAAAACACGAAGTTCTTGAGTACAAAATGTATTGCAACAATATACATTAGATAGTACAAAGACAAACTAGTAATTAGACTATGGCAATCGGCCTGACACGGGCGCGGGCCGCATAAGTTAGCGCGGGGGCACACGATGCGTTGCGGCGGCGGTGCGATGCCGGAGCGGTGTCGCCGCGTCATTTTACGTAGAAATATCTGTGGCATGTCACACGATGCGCTGTGGTGCCGCACCGGATTCGCAACCACCGAGACGAGGCGGGGAGGGGTGAATGCGTTGCGACGTCGGGGTGGCACCGTGGTACCGCTCAGACTGTGACATAACAACGTTGCGGTGCCCCCGCGCTTACGTTGCGACATTTCTAACGACACCGATAGCAATACCGTCCGAGGAGGTGTGGAAGCAGTCGTATGGCGGAGCTCTTAGCCATGATGTCTCGAGAGTTTTCAAAATGCCTGTCTCAATCCCAACGGAAGTGGAAGTCTGTGGAAGCAGGATCTTTACTACTCTAGCGCCCTAATTAGGCAAGCTCGCAAGGTCGCAAGGTACGGGAGTTCACTTGACAGCCGGAGGATCTTGCCACCGCGATCTAACTAGACGCCTAGCGCCATCTAGTGGTGGCGTGAGTAAACACCATGTTACAACTCTCTATTTGATCTATTCTTCTTCGTATTTTCACAGGAAAAATGTTTACGACTCCATTTCTGTCGCTGCATATAATATTTTCCCTTTCTTAAAAAATAGATACAAAAAAAAAAAACATTGCCGTCTAGGGACGCCCGAAAGAAGCGAAGCTTTATATTATAAAGCGTAGGAACTAAACGTTGAAAAAATAATGAAAAAAAGACGTGAAGTTAAAAAAATCGAAAAAATAAAAATAAACTGAATACCTGGGAAAATAAAAATAAATACAATAAAAATAAAATACACACCAAAAAACACAAGGCGGAGCTCTCCAAATATTTCTTCTAACCGTGAAGAGCTCTATCGATATTGTAGTGGGCAACGATGGTAATCAGTTACCAAAAGCCGACCGACTAAAATCGAACGATAACCAAGCCAAACTAAACACGACCATAAATCTATAAAATAAAATGTAGAATCCCTATATACTTTAACACGTGTGACCTTGACTGCCTGCCGGCCGCGTCGACATGGCTGGATTTAGGTACATTGAAAAGGAAGTACAAAAAATTAAAAAAAGATAGAATTTGTAAAAAAAAACCTGTTGTGGCACTCGGAGACTGCCGCGGTAAAGCTATTGCATAGCATTTTAATCAACTTATGCAAATATAACTATTTATTTACTTTTTATTTATGCAGTAATTTTTTTTCTAAAGTATCGATGTTTTCAATCGCTATTTTTTGGACAAGATATATCGATACTCGATAATAAATAAAAAACTAAAACTATCGATGTCGGAGTGGGGGTGTTAGGTTTTTTTTCGTTACGGAATTTCTTGATTCGGTCGCCGCCCTCAACGCCCGCGATAAAATCTATGCAATAGCTTGAAAACCACTTTTGCTACCGTATTCGATAGCGTCACAAGACAACAAAATGGCTTGATTGTGTTGCTGTCACTACTGAATAGTCTCGCACAGTCAGAATTAGCATGGGGAAGTACTAAGCAATCTCGGGCAAATTTTGATATATCTATCTTATCCGTGCAGGGGCGGAGAATCGCGATGCCCCTGGCATTGCAAACACACACACACATATATATATATATATATATATATATATATATATATATATATATATATATATATATATATATATATATATATATATATATATATATATGGCCTGTGGTTTATCAAATCATGCCATTGGTAGTATAGCTTACTTCAAAATAAATCTGTTTTTTTGTTCAGGAGTGATTTCTTTCGTTAGTATTGCTGAAGATAATGCACGCCACTAGGTAGTTGTTTGTATGTTACCAATGTTTTTTATGTCAGCGACTCTGGGAAAGACAGAAACAATTGGTAAAATCGATGGGGTAATCTCTCGTTCATGTGGACTTAGTGCTTTAACAGGACTCAGCTCTGCAATTAAAAACAGTGGCTTGCTATTAAAATCGTAAAGCCTGGACCGATGGCTTTTAGAGTATTAGAACTTTTTTTTTCCGAGTGAAATTCATATACTTTTATATCTTAGAATCTGCTCTATACATTATCTTAATACTTTGCCTAGATGGTCTGAGACATTAAATGCTATATTGTGCTCAACAAAAAAAGCAGCTAACTTAATTTACGCAATTAGGTATAGCTAATTTTGTAGTGCTAGGTTCTAAAAAATCTGGATACATTTTTTGGGTGCCTCGTGTAACAGACAAATTTTTTATATATTTCTGGACTTCACTGTGCTTTGTGATTACGTGTTTTTCTGCAACCATTGGAACGTCACAAAATTTGTACAAAGTATTATAATTATTTTTAGGATCCGGAATGCCACTTACTGTACTATGGACCCTTTTCCCAATCTGGCCTATGCTTTTGGAAACGATGTTTCTCTTTTTCTACCATATCGCCTCCACTCAAACGGTTCTTCTTTGGTGTCAATACTTCCGGTCTATCACTGCCACTTTCCACAATGTAAGCACAAAAAATTAACTATTTTACTTAAAAACTCGCAGATGATGTGATCAGTTTAATTTTTGATTAAGAATAGCGAAATGAGATTACTGCCGATAATAATAAATAAGTCATAGAGATAATAATAAATAAGTCATATACTATTAGACATCTATGAACTCTATTATTCACATTTTATAGTGCAATATGCAAAGTTACTGTACAAACAAATGAAATATCAAAAGAATAAGTATAATGCACGGGAAGTCCCATAAATAGTTCATCGATTACGATTATTTATACGTCCTTCTTCTTTCTTTGTTCTTATGGCTCCAATGCATTTGGCATTGATTTTGCCAATGTCTACGTAATTAATAAAAGTGACAGGTTAAATGTAGCAATAGTAAAGAGTTATGGTCGGTAAATTGAGTTCTGAGATCCTGAGGACAACACAAGAAGCAAGTTTTCTTATTTATAAAATCTGTGGTAATAAAATAATTAACAATGACGTTGACAAGTCGTAATTTATAATATGTAGTATATAAAATATTTATAACACAGTAATTTTTTTATATTTTGGATTGGGATTAAAAGGTATTAATATCAAAATTATCATTTATGGAAAAAAATAAATTATAGTATTTTTTAAATCCTTAAAAATTATATTATCCTTAGATATGGATAGTACATAATATGAAGCATGAAATTATAGTATAAATATTATAATTATAGTACGAAATCCAACCCTGCGCATCGAAGCCGCATTCCGGCCGCCACCTTGAAGTTATTTATAGACGGTTTATTTTAATTACTTATTTCATATTTGATATTTCCAATTTTAATATTGATGATTATTCTAGTTTCGATTTTAGAATTGATTCTAATACGGATTCAATTTTGAAATTGCACTTATATTACGGTACTAAATCTGATGATTTTGTGTAACGGTAAAATCTGACGCTTAGCACGGATAGACTGGCCGCGCGGCGAGCGCCTATATGCGAGCGGCCCGCACGTCCGTATAAAAGCTTCGCTTCAAAAATACGTATATGAAAAAGGAACGGTTAGCAAATAAAATATCTGGTGCATTTGCTATTGTTAACAGTAGATATTAACTGTCGAAATTTGTAAGTATTTGTGATATTAAAACACTCGCTTGTTTTAGCAATACTCGCCTCATTACTTTCCTCTCACGTAATGACTGCGTACGTGATTCGGTTTTGTCCTTTATTAAATTGGGCCACACATTTCTTCAGACCTTGATCTAGTTGTTAATACCGATGACTGTAAATTTGAGATTATTATTATACCAGTAATTGTAGCCATGATTTATTTTATTACTATTATATCTAATATTCGACGACACGCGTATGATTGTTTAGTATATGGCTTAGGTAACTGGCAGTAAAGAGGTATTATATTCGAAGATTAACCAGGACATCATGGGTTCAAATCACTTGATGGCATGCATTATTAAGACATATTATCTCTCATAATTTGTATAATATAACATTACCGCGTACCAGCGGTAAAGAAAAACATCATGATGAAATCATCTGTCAGTCCGGTCTCTCTAGAAGGAGAAGCGGGCACAGCATTGATGCCTTATGGACTATTATTATATATTATGCAACTTTAAATTCAAACAAAGATCCAAAAATAACTTCATCTACCTCGGGTGCGCATCAATAAACAATCGACTAAAGCAAGGTATATCCTTGCCATTTGGGATGTTAGATGAAAGTTGCTTCTGTAAAATCTTAAAATATACTTAAATGTATTTTTTTTCTAGTCGTAATAATATTCAGATAAAAAAGGAAGCATTGTGAATAGGTGCCGACACAAACGTTGTCTCTAGGACAATCAAACAGCCAATCTGCCCTCTAAAGCTTTGGATACAACAAGGACTGACTATTTAGATTTTAGGATGCTGCATCATAAATCTAAGTGAGAAATTCTTGTAACAGACAATGACAATGCAATTCATTAAATTCGTGTCACTTTCTTGATAAAGTTTAAACATGGTTCTCACTATCAGCAATAAATCCTTCATTCACCTGCGCTTGCGTCCATCTTAATATATTAAAATGCATGTGCGCAGCCAAACATTACCTAACTGCACAATATAAAAGGTTACTATACCAATACATCAGTACAGTTAACTTACGTTGCCTGACAAACAAACAAACATGTTCACCAAAATCATTGTAAGTTTCTTATTTTATTCATCCCATATCTAAGAAATGCAAATGTTTGGATTTAGATTAAAAACTATTCTTAGATTAAAAAAATAATTAGAGAAGTATATTTGTTGTGTCTGTAGGCATTTGCTCCTTACCCAATGTCAAACCCTACACATCCGTACCATCGCTATCTCGAGCATTTGCTCAGAACAGAAAAAAGAAGTATCACGAGGAGGTGTTGACGCAAACAATGAGTACTAACTTAAATCTAGGCAGTACTGTATCGGAGATTTGGCTACAAAAGGAAGACTGATTGCAACCAAAACCTCCCTCCTAGACGAAGAAATGAGATGAGGCCAATTCTCGTTACAAGACCAATTGTACAATATAATGAAGTTTGCTAGCATGCTAACGTTCAGTTTAGCCTATATTTAAGAACAATAAATATTATTGCAGTTGATTATTCTTCATGGCACTACGATTATTAAGGAAATTTATAAGTTTCGCAGAAATGTATTTAGATTTGCTCCCTACTGATAAATACATTATTTTCCTTCAAACAGGTATTTGTTGCTGCCTTCGCCGCAGTTAATGCTGGCATCCATTCAGTAGCCCCGGCAGCTTACGTAGCCGCTCCAGTAGCGTCAGCAGCTTACATCGCTCCAGCCGTAGCCCCAGTAGCTTCAGCAGCTTACGTCGCTCCAGCTGTAGCTCCAGTAGCCTCCGCCGCTATCGTGGCTCCGTATGCTTCATCTTATTCTGCTCACTCTGTGAACCATGCCATAGCTGCACCTGTTGTTGCTGAACCATTTATTGCTGCGAGATACGTTGCAGCCCCATATGTGTTGAAGAAGTAAACATGATTCCAAAACAATGATTAAGAATTTTGTGTGATATTTTATAATTATATTATTCAAAGATAATAATTTTTTTTTATTTATTTATTATCTTCATCAATACATAAAAAAACTAGCTCATTTTAACTATACTTATCAGCTGGTGTTCTCTTCTTAACAAAGGGGCTGATTCAAAGTTTACCTTCCGGGGTTTTCAGGTCGATCCTTCGTCAATTGTGGGGTGCACGAGTGCAGGTAAACTACCCCGCCACCAGCTCCTAAGTAGTGGGGTGTACATTGAGCGTTACTATTGAAAGAAAGACGGTCTTCGCTCCTATAAAAACCAAATTTAGACAAATGTATTACAGTTATGTATAGATGATTAACTTGGTATAAGGATTATCAAAAACGTCCAATATTATAATAATAGTGTGTTCAATTTTCTTAAATATCTACTGATTTTTACTAGCTAAAAATACTTAACTGACAAAGAATTGTTCCAATTTTATATCAACAATGATTAAGTTAAATTATTCGTCTAAGAACATCCTAGTTTCCAATAATAAAGCACGATATTATGTATCGTTAAAACTATAAATCAATGAACGGTCAACGACCTTTATCTTTGGAACCCAATATAAACTCTTCCCCAAATTAATGGACCAAGTCGATGATATGGTAATCAGCGCAACCTAGAAAATGTTCAGTGAGAGCAAAATAGACTATCGTTACACAAAAATGAGAAACAATGATATCATAAATAGGGTAATAGATACCGAAATTTATTTATTGCGACATGATTGGTAACTGATTATAGCCCAAGGCGTCGTTTAAGAATAATTAGCATGTAAAATTATAGAACAATTATACTTAACGAACTAAATATATAAATATAAATTCAAAATGATAATAATAATAAATTTCAATTACATATATTATTAAATATTTGCAAAACTTTTAGATAGGATACATACGGACACTTCAATATGTATATACGAGTAGGTGTCAGCGAGATTTTAATGTTTTGAACACCTCACTCGACCTTCTTCACCTCAGTCGTCATATTGATGACGTTTGTGACGGAAACAACTTAAGAGCTCATCTGATAATTTGTATTTGACTGATAAGTAAAAAAAATAGACTTTTTGTCTATACTTATAAAAAAAATTAACCCTGACAATCACAATGCCGTCTTCCAAGGTAAGCGCTTATATATATGGGAACCAGACAACTGATACTTTTCTTTTGTAAATAAATACGCACAGCAGCCAGACTTGGGACGGGAAGTAAAGCCGTGACCCCACAGGCGTATTGAAGCGCGAAAGTTGTTGCGCTACATTGCATCATAGGTATACTTGGAAAGTTTATTCATTCATCATTATACGATACGAGTCGTATAATGATGACGTCGTAAGGGGTGATATGCGTGCCAATGGGCTCACTACCAGGGATGCTGAAGACCGTGCGAAATGGAGTAGATAGAGTCGGAAAGCGGACCCCGGGCACCGAAACGGAAGTTTAGGTTGCAACCGGGATACTACGCTTAGATGATGATGATTATACGTTGCGAGTATTTGTTTTGTATATTTTAAATTTATATTTTTATATATACATAAATTTTTAATTATAATAGATATATAATTTTTTGCATCTAAAATTGTATGTATCAAATCATTTAAACCTTTTAGAGCTATAACATACTTTTAGAGCCTTTGAGTTGAGGGTTTGATATTGAATATTGAATGACAGGTAGAGCGCATGTGTCGGTGGCCTTCTATAATCGCTAATCTCTATTAAGAATGTATAAGAAAATGTTAAATTATGCCAAAATGTGTTTTTGGAGTAGAATGCCCTTTGACCTTAACAATAACAAAGGAAAATGGTTGAGGTTCACTTGGGAGACGACGCTTTTTCATTTATTTTTATTCATAAAAATTAACAATGTTTGTGTCTGAAATAGTGAAGATAATGTTAACAATAAAATTGTATGTATTGTCATTTATATTATAAATTATTTCTTTGTAACATGTCACACGCAATGAGTCAAATAATACACGGAAAAATATTCATCAATTGAGCAAAAAACATTTTTAAATAATTTAAAGTAAAACGATTTGTTTATTAAATCTATTGGTAATTTATTTTAAATTCGAAGCCTTCCCCCTAAAAGTTTAAATTCAATATATTTTTATAAAAAAAACTTATTACTTTTGCCATAAGAGATAGAGATACAATTTACATACTCTGCAGTCTTTGATCTCTGTTTGGAATCCATCAAAAAAATAAATCACGTTTTAGTTGTTTTTGCATTTTATTAAATAAATAATAAAATCATTACAGTGAGTTAAGTACGGGAAATATTTTTTGTTACAATGTGCGAACCTCTCGTAGCAGTTGCTTTTTTACATATTTAATTTGGCGACATCTATTTGCTCAGGTTTAGTGTTACGATATCCTTTGTAAACTAAGCTCAGGGTGTACGAAAGAATGCTGACTGGACACATGGTTTTAAATTCAAATGACGATTATTCTATGACTTTAAAAATAAAAATCAAAAGACAAAGGTCGCCACCTTCAACTTGTCAAATATAAAGAACTAATTGTATTGTTTACCGTACTAAGACTAAAACATATTATTAAACATCTCTCCGTCTGTTTGTTCCGGATAATTGATAAAATGAATGAACTGGCTTGAAGGGCTGGTAGTCAGCTGTTGTTATGAGGGGTAGCTTGGCCTCTTTTAGGGTATCAGATGGTAAGCTTCATCATCATCATGTTGCTTTTCGACTATTTCTTCCCAACCTCGCACGACCTTCGGCATCTCTGGTGGTCAGTTCATTGGCACATATATCAATCCCTACGACGTCAAGCCACCACTTTGTGGGTCTACCCCTCCTGCCGGGCGGTGACGGCATGGCCAGACATTTGGTTAGGTTTCGGCACGTCAGAACGCCTGCGAGGTAACGGCTTCGATCCCCGTCCAGAATCGTAGTGTTTATATATAATATGTATTTATTTAGAAAAGGAAAAGTATGTAAGCAGTTTACTTTGCTGTTTTGATTTGTGACAAGACAGCGCTGTGTGAATGTTTATTTATTATTACTTTTCTGGAATATTCTTTATTGCGATTTCTATGGGACTGTACCAGAGATTTTATTCGTATGTGACTGATAGCAAAATCATAAATAGTTTACGATTATGATATAATGGGGTGATTGAGTGAGGTTGCCTTTTCTAGTTTACATGTGGCTAGTTAAAGCACACAAAGCGGTTTTATTTTTGAAGGTCAACTTAGACAAACGGCAGGTATCTTCAAAAATCTACAGCCATATGTATATTTCCCTCTTTCCAATAAGAAAGAAAAATGTTAATAAAGAGCAAAAATTTAAATATTTGGGATGTCTAATTACATCTTCTTCAGATGTGCATCTGATATTATAGCGAGAATAACAATGGCGAAAAAAGCATTTAACAACAAGAGACATCTGCTGAGGGCGAAAATATTAAAGCGTGTTCGCAAAAAATTAATAAAGGCGTCCACGGAGCATTGCATTGTATGGATGTGAGACGTGGACCCTGACACAAAAGGATAGGGAAAGGCAAGAAGCATTTGAGATGTGTTGAAGAAGAATCCTGAGGAGCTGGGCAGAAAAAAGAACAACAAAGAAGTTCTATGGCGAAAGAGAAAATGAACATCTTGAGAATTACTGAGGACAGATGCTGGGACACTTGATACGACAAGACTATCTAATCAAAACCATTATACCTAGTCAGGTCATAAGTATTGTCACACAGTAAAAACTTTTCTTTTAGAATGCTGGCCACAAAAAAGTTTATTGAATTAGAATTTCGAATTGTTCATGAAAATAAAAATTTATAACTTTTAGAATTTTACTCATTTTTAAATATGGAGTGGACGCTTAAAGAAGACCGTGTTGCAGTTATTGCGTTGCATCGTTGCGGTTACGCGCCAATTCAAATTTTTAACATACTGAAAAATTTGAATATTACCAAAAGATTCGTTTATCGTACCATCAAACGATACAATGAAGACTCTAGTGTAGATGACAGGTCAAGAAGTGGTCGCCCTCGGTCTGTTAGGACTCCAGCAGTGATAAAAGCTGTGAAGGCACGAATTCAAAGAAATCCCAAACGTAAGCAGAAACTGTTGGCCCTTCAGATGGGGTTAAGCAGAACCACGGTGAAAAGGGTGTTAAATGAAGACTTAGGGCTTCGGGCATATCGAAGAAAAACAGGACATCGTTTGAATGCTCGTCTAATGGACCTGAGACTGAAGAGATGCCGCGCTTTGTTGAAGCGGTACGCGGGAAAAAAATATCGGGAAATTCTTTTTTCGGATGAAAAAATGTTTACCGTAGAAGAGAGCTACAACAAACAAAATGATAAGGTGTACGCACACAGTAGTGAAGAAGCGAGCAACCGTATTCCGCGTGTCCAACGAGGTCATTTTCCATCCTCGCTCATGGTATGGTTGGGAGTTTCTTATTGGGGCTTAACAGAGGTACATTTTTGTGAGAAAGGTGTAAAAACGAATGCTGTTGTGTATCAAAATACAGTCCTGACGAACCTTGTGGAACCTGTTTCTCATACCATGTTCAATAACAGGCACTGGGTATTCCAACAAGATTCGGCGCCAGCTCATAGAGCGAAGAGCACACAAGACTGGCTGGCGGCGCGTGAAATCGACTTCATCCGGCACGAAGACTGGCCCTCCTCCAGTCCAGATTTGAATCCGTTAGATTACAAGATATGGCAACACTTGGAGGAAAAGGCGTGCTCAAAGCCTCATCCCAATTTGGAGTCACTCAAGACATCCTTGATTAAGGCAGCCGCCGATATTGACATGGACCTCGTTCGTGCTGCGATAGACAACTGGCCGCGCAGATTGAAGGCTTGTATTCAAAATCACGGAGGTAATTTTGAATAAACTTTAATGTCATAAGAATCTATGTTTTGTTAAGTTCATTTTGGTATATGAATGGTTACATAATTAATAAACTTGTTACAATTATTTTACATTAAACATGTGACAGAATTTATGACCTGACTAGGTAGAAGGGAGAATTGAAGGAAAGCGATAGAGAGGGAGACCAAGAAGGACATTTATGGAGCAATTAAATGAAGATTGCATGTCGTATTGTATTAAGAAGTCAAAGAAAAGACACTTGATAGAGATGAAGGAAGATGCTCCACCGACAAGAGTGGCTCTTAAATAAATGATGAAGAGAACAAAAATAATAATATATTAAATTTTACGTCTTTGTTTACTCGTATTTATTTTATTTATTTATTCTCTATTATAAAAGTATTAAAAACACTATTTTAAAATGGTACATTTCACAAATTGCGGCCTTATCGCTTGGAGCGATAAGGCATTTTATATAGTAGACTAACTATCGTCTGAACGATACACTTGCTGTGTGATTGTCAAAAGAAGTAACTCATTAGTTACTAAGCGATGCCCTAGGGTTTTTTTATTGTTGTAGGATAGCAGACAGGCTGACAGCCTTCTTAGAATTTAGCAGTTACCGTCGCTTACGTGTGGCATCGCGAACACGCTCCTATCCCATAAGGGTACTGAAACTTACGTCACTAATGCCGGAACAAAATACAAAGTTATTATAGCGGCATACTTGACCAAAGGTGGTCACCATCCAGACGGACTTGTGGCCCTACCAATAAGGTGGGTTGTTTTGACGCCCTTTACGACAGGCCAACCCCGACCGCAGAGGTCAGTATTCTTTCTCCACCCCTGCTCGGATAAAGTTTGAAGGTGAGCTATATGGTGCCATATTATATAAATTCAAAATAATATACTCGCTGTCTCTATTAACCAAGCTAAAGTCTTAATACTGTTCAAAACTTTCAGCTGACAGACTGTCTGAACAAGTTTTAAGCAAAGGGTTATATATTCATCTCAAGTTTACACACGTTCAGTCAGTCCTATGCGCGGGCGCAAGACGTATTTATGTACGAACATTGTTACGCGGAATCGTAAAAGTTTGCGAAGTGTCAATTATTTACAAATAATTTCTGGAATATTTTTTTAAATATATAGGTGAGTACCTTATTAAGTGAATATAATAATTTTTTTTATTAACTTCCGATTAATTGTAGTACGAGTAATAATAATAATAATAATTTTAATAGTGTAAAGGATGAATTAAAAATTTTTTTTTTTAAATTTTATACTAAATTTAAATATTTTAAATAAATAACAAGATCGTAATACTGATAATAACAAATCTTTTTTGTTCACAATTTACTCTCTGTTATTATTAAATACCAATAAAAAACATAATGTTCGTAAATAATGTTTATTTAGAACAAATTAAAAAAATTAATTCATATCTTTAAAATTATTACAAATATTTCATTTCCATATATGTGGAATTAATATTAGACAAATAACATGTTTAAATTATAATTTGCATAAATTATTTAAAAGTAACTACTTAACATTCAAATGCTAATAATCATTATATTATTAATATTGTGTCTACTTTGGCGACCTCCTGGCGTAACGGATAACGTATGTAAAACGCGCGCCGAGGTCACAGGTTCAATTTTCGTTCAGCATCTGGGTGTTATGTATAATATGTATTTATTTACAAAAGAAAAGTATATATATCAATTGTCTAGTACCCATATCACAACCAGGGGAAAAAATTATATATAATCATATATATTTTATATAGTATAGTTAGGTATAATCATATAATATATAAATAGTTATATATACATAGTATCGCTTCTCGGCCTTTTGGCTAAAATCAAAGTGTAGTATTTGCTTTTCAGCTTATTATCTGAAAGTTCCCGCATCGCGGGGTCAGTATATTGAACTAATTTTTGTAAACCGACGGAATGTTCGGGACTCGCTCCACTCCCGTCACGGGTCTGCCCGGCATTGCATAGTTATATACATATAATTATATAATGCCATTTTTCATATATAATCATATATAATTTTTTCCCGCGGAAGTGCTATGTAATTTAGTTTGGAGCCAGATGGCGTTGTGTAAAATGTCCTAACACATTTATTTACGTCGAAAATTACCTTCATTATCGGACCATATACTGGCAATGATATTAAGAAGCAAAGATATTTAATATTTTATTTTTCAAATCAAAATTATTTATTTCAATATATGATCTTACTTATTCGCGTCTCTAATACAATACGCTGGTTATAGAAAAAAACGACGAAACAAACTCCCCAGCGAGTCCTTTTTCAATGTAATTTTATAATTGTCGTTTTTTATTCTGTACAACTTTAAAAAAATTAAATTAAAATGAAATTAGAGGAAATAAATTTGAGTTAACGTAATGACAATATAATTATTTTTATTCCTAGTCTGTGCGGTCGACAATATAATCTTTAATAGTTTAATATCCTTTCCCACGCACATGTTGCTTCATAGCTTTTTTATATTTATTAATTTTTTAAATAATTAATAAAATTAATTTTAAGTTGGATATTATTCAAAACATAAATACGATTATACGAGGGTGGTCTGTAAGGTCTCCTACCTTTCAAAGATACAATAGTACTCGGCGTTTTTTTCTGCAAAATAATTTTGCCTCCTTTGACGAAAATCTCTGTCCTCTGAGTACAATTTTAAACGAGAGAACAAAAAAGACGGTTGGGGTTAGATCTGGTGAGTAAGACGGATGATCAAGTTGTTCAAACTGTAATTCGTAGATTTTTACCATTGTAACCGCTGAGGTGGGAGACGGCGCGTTATCTCGTTGAAACATGATTTTATTTTCCTACAAATGTAGCCGTTTTTCCGCAATTTCTGCCTTCAGCTTGTCAATTAATGATGCGGCAGTACGCTCCTGTAATGGTTTTTCCTTTTTAAAGATAATCGTTTAAGATAATTCCATGAATATACCAAAAAAACAGTCGCCATCACTTTCCGAGCTGAAAATCCGTTTTTGCTTTTTTAGGCCGGTTCCCCCCTTTTGACTGTATTTTTGTTTTTTTGGGCATATAATAGTGTATCCCAGTTTCATCTATAAATAATCGACGCCAGAACTTGGATTTATTGCGCCTAAACTGCGCCAACAAGGCGTTGGAAATGTTCATTCGAACACGTTTTTGGTGTAACGTCAGCAAACGCGGCACCCAACGCGCTGACAGCTTTTATCTAAATCTTGATTTAGTATTTGACAAACACGTTCATTGGATATTTCCATAGCCTCTCCTATCACTTTAATTCGGCGGTCGTCTAGCACCACTTGGTGAACTTTAGCCATGTTACCGTCAGTAGTTGCAGTTTTTAGATGTCCCGAACGTTCATCGTCTCCCAAGCTCTCACAGCCACGTTTATATTCAGTTACCATTTCACTCATCACAGAAATCAACTCATCTTTGATTTATGGAGGCATCTTTTGATTGCCTTTCAAAAACACAAATTTAATGACAGCTCGATACTCAACTTTTGACAAGTGCTATTTTCTACTGAACTATCTTCCCATTGAGGTCTTTAACTTTTGAGTCCACCCTCGCATAGCGATGGGTATATTTTAAGTATTATTATAAAAAATCTGATCTTCTGTAATTATTGCTGAGAAACAGTAGACAGGCCAACGGCCCATTTAACAAGGTAAACAGTTGCCGTCTTATGGACGTTTGTGACGCTAGGCGTACCGCGAACTTGCTGCTGTCCCGTAGAGGTACAGGATCACTAATGTCGGAACACAACATAAGGTTATTATGGTGGCATACAGACCAAGGGTGGTTTCCATCCAGACGGGCTTCGGGCCCTACCACGTAGCTAGGGTTGTTTTGTAGCCTTTTACGACAGGCAGCCCCGGCAACAGGGGTTAATATTCTTACTCCGCCCATGCACGGAGAAAACTAACTTCATGCGTACGGACGAACTTTCATCTGCATTACTTTCGTAAAACATGGTTAAAGTTTTTACATCACGTATTAATATCAATATCCGGATGACCGAGCTATGCTCGGTATTTTTTTTTTATAAATTGTGTTTTTTGGAAATTAACAATTGATTTTCTTAGTCTAACCTCAAAGCAGACACTCATTGAGTTCTTGTTACTTAACAACGCCATCTGCTGGAATAGCTTTAGTGTTGTGTCGTTAAAGCAATTTAAAAAAAATATTAATATTATTCGCCGATAGATGTTAGGAAGAGTAATTTTTCAATTTAAATTATTCGCCGATAGATGTCAGGAAGAGTCACATTTTTGTTATTTTTCTTCCAATAAAAAAAAAGCGAATAAAATGACATTTTCTAGAAATGATTCCTAGCTAGATCGATTTATCGCCCCCGAAACCCCCCGTATACTAAATTTCATGAAAATTGTTGGAGCCGATTCCGAGATTCCAATTATATAAGTATATTTAAACAAGAATTGCTCGTTTAAAGATATAGGATATAAGATAATGTAATAGATAATATGCAAAATATGTTGTGTATTGTATTTCAAAAGTCATTGTTTAGAAAATCCTTGGTATGTTTTCTGTTAATCTCATATATTTTCGAAACGTACCACCCCGATTGTTGTAATTTAAATCTCAGACTAGTGTTAAGCGTGTCACGATGCACCTTATTGCATATGTTTAATGGGGCACAAAATAGAATAGTGGCTGGCTTTTTACAGGCACGACCTGTCGTCAAACACAACCCGAGAAGGAAACTGTTTTGCTTCATTTGAATAAAAGGCTAAAACTTTAGCTGTCTTTAACGAAATACTAAAATGAAACGAGAAATTTATTAATTCTAGACTCTTTATTTCAATAAATATGAATGTGTTTAGCTAAAATGATACAATTATTTAGTCCAGTCAAATTTGGTTAAATTATAAAAACAGAATGATATACAAGTTTGCTTATAAAGTTGTTTATATAATCTGTAGTGTCGATAAGCCCGATATAACTTTGGTTCGTTTCATTTTCAAATTCATAATAATTTATAGTACAAGATTCAAAGAGATATTGTACTACATCCAGTATTTTTGAAAAGTATATCGATTTAATTTCATGGTAATATTGTATTCACTAATATCGATGTTTTCTTAATTTTTTTACGCCTGTTATTCAATTAATTCTATTTTTAAATCTTATCAACGGCTACTAAAAGTAGTTCAAACGTCAACGGTAAAAAATAAACACTTGCTTTAAATTCCTAAAAATTAATTAAAACGATAAATTTATTATCTATAAATAAATCACACGGAATTGCTTATCAAAAACTTGTTAGTAAGATCTATAAACATTGTTTACTTATATATCTTGTTTTAGAAAAGGTACTTTTGGCGGGAACCAAGAGTGCTTTACTTTGCCGTTTTATTTTTATAAATATATTTGATGGAATGCACATTTGACTTGGGAGTTTGAGTTTTGAAGTAGTATTTAAATGTACAATAATATATGAATAATAATAATAATAAAATATGGATTAGGCACCACAAAGAGTAAATCCAGATCACATATTTATGTGAATATTACTTGAATATTCACGGTCTAAAATTCAAAGAGCATTCAAATAAAATTCATATCTGACTTAAAGGATACCACTGGATACCAAACCATTTAATTTTCAAAAACTATAATTTAATAATTTGTACATATATCTTTTGTTTTCTGAACGAATTTTTAATTAATAAACCTAAGTAATATACAAAGGCTGTATTGTTTACTTTTTCCGGATTTTTATCACTGTTCGGGTTTAACAGGAAGTACAAGAAGGTAATTTTACATTTTAACCTGGTTTCTCATAAAAATATGTGAAACTCTGAAATTATAGGATTTAAATAACAGAAAATTTTATTTGTAAGCAATGGTTCCTCGATGTTATAACTAATAAGCTCCGTTTATAGTTTTCATAACAATTATGATCCATAATATTTTATAGTTGGTAATCAAACCATAAATTTATAATTAACTTGCATGACTTACATTTCGATAATGAACGTGTAATTCATATGCAGTAAGTACTCGTGTTTAATGAACCTATAGACAATTTTAATATATGTGAAATAAATGTACTGAGTATATGGTAAAACCGGGTCATGAATACCAGAATATAGCGTAAGCTTATTACAGCGGAATATTTAGAGTCCGAGGGGGGTTCTTATCCAGACTCACCGCCTCTGCACGGATTATAACCTTAAAATATTATAATATTAAAGCACTTTTAACCTTAAACTATTTGCCGTTTATAGATAATTGCATAGTTATTAATTAAATTCAAAACATTTAAATAAATATGATTTATGATCAATTTTATGATCCTTGACTTGATTGGGCTTTACTTGATTGGGCTTACGAGTGAGTACACAGAGATAAAGTCGCATACAAATGCTCAACGTTTAAACGTTTAACCAAAACTGTACTTTTTATTGCTCTTGAACAGTAGTCAGGCTGACCGCCCACTTAGAATTTAGCAGTTACCGTCGCCTATAGGTGTTTGTAACGCCAGTGGCATCGCGGACACGCTGCTGTTCCATAAGGGTACAGGAAATTAGGTCACTAATACCGGAACACAACACAAGGTTACTATGGCAGCATACTTAAGACCAACCGACCGACCGACAGCCCTGTCAGCCTGTCTGCTGTCCTACGCAATAAAAAAAAACTACTAAATGACATCTCCGTTGCTTTATTCCAAGACTACTACTACTAAGGTTACTACTTAAGGAATATTTTATAAGCTATGTCAGATCACTCCCACCGTCGGTGACTAAGTTATTAGTTGAAAGCGACTATAGATTCTAACTTGATATGCCATATGGATGAGCCATATTAGCTATAGAATCGATCAGAATAAACTATTTGCAGCTAAACAAGTTGATAGATGAATTTGATTTGAATAGAGTTGCAAATCGGGTTTGGTGATGAGACATAAAACTATGTCGAGCAGATAACTTCCTGACAATGTTAATAATGATAATGACCCTACAGATTAAATTCTCGTGAGATATAGCTGTTCTTTATTATGCGTTTCTCAGAAGTTTAGCCTCAGTATGGATTTAATTTGCATTCAAGACTAGTTCCGCGTTAAATGGACGAACAAGAAGGTCTGATATAGATTTACATAAATATTAAAAAAATATTCTTTTTTTAGCGTAACCTGTAAGAAACTTATTAATTTACTAAATACTTATTATAATATATTATGAGGGCATTATAAGACCAGGTAACGAACCCATTAAATAATAAAAACAATGTTTTTATAGAAATTGTTTATTAAATTAATCACTTATAATTACTTTATTATACTTGATTACTCGCGTATCAAATATTTTATTAGCACTATAAAATTCAAATTAAACAGTATGTTTAATAGAGGTTAAGTTTTAGGCGGTTTTTTTAAAGTTTAATATTCATTGTAAATACTTTTTTCTAAAGAAGTAAGAACTTAAAACCTGTATCGTATGGTTTTTTAATAAACTAACAACTAACGGACACCTACATCCTTATCCTGTACTTTGTGGCCAGTATGTGAGGCTTAGTCCTGGGATACGACACTCAGATCAGAATAAACTATTTGCAGATCACACGAATAATTTGTTTTGTTGGCTAATATTTACTAAGCCTTGAGCGTGTTCGCTAAAATGTGACTGTTCGGCATTTCCTCTCTGACACATGCGAATCACTGAGTCGCAATGGAAAAACGTTACAAAGTGACCGTGAAATGGTGAAACCTATTTTATAATAAAAACAGCTCACTAGGTGTACTTGTAGCGCAGGGATTCAAACAAGCAGTTTACGAATACGTATAGCCATATCAGAACAATTTCCAAATTATACAAATATTTTGTCCCTCGTGGAGATCAAAGCTGAATACCTAATTGAATTTTATTTTCATTTTAAATTATTATAGATAAATAAGTTATTTCTGAGAAAAAAATTGTGGAACAACATTTGCTCATTCGTCAATAACATTTTATATCGTATCATAAAATTCTTAATACTACGAAAAATCTCTACGTGGTAGGGCCTCAAGCCCGTCTGGATGGCCACCACCTTTGGTCTTAAGTATGCCCCCATAATAACCTTGTGTTATGTTCCGCCATTAGTAACCTGTTCTGTTGTAGTTCCCTAAGGTTCGCTAAGTTTTATTTAAGTTTTGTTTAAGTTCGATACTGTCCCATAAGGGCCATATGGGACAGTAGCGTTTTCGCGATGCCATTGGCGTTGCAAACACCTATAGGCGATGGTAACTGCTAAATCCTAAGCGGGCCGTCAGGCTGTCTGCTGTCCTATAGCAATAAAAATCAGTAATTAGGTCGTAATAAAACACATTTAACACATGATTCTCTATTTCATAGCATATATTGACGTAAGATTGTAAAAAAATCGCTTCCGGGTTGTTAATACCAACCCTTCGTATAATTACATTTTTCTTCCTGCCCCCTCCCACATTACGTGGGTTCGACCCAACATATTCTTTCTTTCCACTACCCTTTGTTATACAAACCCATCATCATCAACTATATCATATTTTACGTCTTTTTGCTCCAATACTCTTTTTTTTTTCTCCTTTCATTCTCTTTTCTAGGATTTTTTGTCTGATGACATTCTTTCCTTCACATTACATGGCCATACCAGGCTAGTCTATTACTTTTTAGTTTATCAATCACTGGTGCTATTTCAAAACTTCCCCTGATATACTCATTTCTAATTCTATCCATTTTCGCATCTCTACACAACTATTTCAACATTATTATCAACTCATCATGCAATATTCTTTCATCCTTCCCCTTTGCGGTGTTTTTTGTAGCTGTGGGACAGCCGATAGGCTGACGATCCACTATACAAAATATAGTAGTTAACATCGCTCATAGATGCTTGTTTGGTCGCCTTTTACAACAGGCCAGACCCGACCGTAGGGGTCAGTATTCTTACTCCACCCCTGAATGGAGAAAACTCTGGTCTAGTATTCCGATCTATATAATACGACAGGTCTTATTACGGACTTATAAATTTCGGATCCGAGTGGGGGCGTCTTACAATACATTTGCCGAGTTGCAGTCTCTGCTCCAGCTCCTTCACCCATCGATAATTTATATTACACAAGCCTTATAAATAAGACAATTTAATATATGCTCAAATAAGGTTGGTTTATACCAACTGATAACAATTACGTTGCAAAGGTTTTATACGATACACCGTAATCTCCATCCCAATCATAAACAGAAACATGAACAGAAACACGTGTAAAAACCAAGATGTTATATCTAAATTTGTCATACAAAATTTAACGGAATTTTTAACTCAAAAAGTAACACAATTAGCGGAGATCTGCTAATTACATCGCTTACGCATGATATCAGTAATTTAATAAATAATGCTATTCGATATATATTGTTTACGACAAAAAATAGGTGTCAATTTGGGTTTTTGCAATCATAAAGGTTAAAAAAAATGTTTTACACGTTTACAGTATTTATTATTATTAATGAATATAGTCATCGTGTTCCTAGAAATATGTGATGTGTTATTGAAACACATCACATATTTTATTATATTAGTACCAATGAACTCATTGGTACTAATATAAGCTGAAACAGTAACTTATAGATTAATGCATGTCCTCATAACTGTTATTGAATCTGATTGATTATTTGACCGTGTGATTGTTGCCCTAAATTGGAATAAAGTTATCCTCTCACTAACGGCTCGTAAATGGTGATAAATAAGTAACTTCATAGTTAGTTCCTAGTTAGAGTAAAAGAAGCTAGCGGTAGCCCCTTTTTTGTTTTCAATGATAAATTGCACTTGACGAGTTCTTCCGACCTGGGGGATTGGGGGATATTTGGGATTTCAGAGAAGATGGCCGACATCCGATTAACCACTAAAATTCCCATCAAATCAGTTTCTTCCTTTAAAAAAACTGTAGTAGATCATCTTCAGTCTATGAAGTAGCAAAGCTGTATACATGTTATCAGCAAAGTATTGATGCACTGTCTAATATTTTGTATGTATATTGCTTCTGATATACTATATGTTATATACATGTATTTTAAAAATACAACTTTATATTTGGATGCATATTTATATACTCATAACATGTTCCGTTTATATTTATATATAATTTAATTACTAGATATATTACACCACCACTAAAGTTTCTTGTATTTGTAATATATACGTTTATATCTCCTGGGTTAAACGGTTGCCTGGAAGAGATCGCTTTAAGCGATAAGTCTACCTATTGTTCATGCTATGTATATAGATATTTTTCTCGCTGATGCTGTATTACTTTAGTTGATGAACAATAAAGAGTTTCATTCATTCATTTATTCCCCGCTCTCCTTCTAACGTCTGTGCCTGGGCCAAAGTATAAACACGGCCCGCCCGCCGATCGTGTGACCCAGGCCGGCATCGGTCCAACCCTTGTATCAGGGCGAGTATCTTCCACGGTAGACACCAGGAGGTCAGGATTTTATCCCCCCAGCGCTCTCCTAAGTCAATTCGAGACATGAAGAGAAGATTGGTACGGACGGCGGATCCTTAAGAACGGTAGTCCCTAAGCTTCCTTACTGAAGAAAAACATCTATCTTCAAGGCAATGACGATTAAGGGGTACAAAATAACAGGCTTCGCAAACAGCAATGAAAGTTTGTAAAAAAAATTGTCTGAATGTTTGGGTGCCTTTTCTAGCTTTTTATCGAAATGTAAGCATCGTGCAGAGCAATATTCCGAATACTGAGAATCTTATCTTTAAGACGTCAAGTCTCTTTGACACTTCTGGTGGTGGGCGACAGCGTGAAAAAACATTTCTTCCCAATTTAGCATTTATAACCCATTGTAGTATGATATGTAGCATTTATTAAAGGCGTTATAAAATTTCTTCGAAACCAGCAGCGCATTAAAAATGCCCATAGACGATAGTGATCACCCGCTTTCAGGTGGGCCGTTTACCTGCATGCTGAAATCCAGCTAAAAAAATTGTGATTTAAGTCATGGTTCCCCATAAATAAGGCAGGACTAAAAATAAAACCATGTGTAAGTAAAGCTTATAGTACAAGGTTTCAAGTTCTTACGACCGGTACTAAAAGTATTATTATGAAATCGTATAAAAGTAATTAAACAAACAGAACCTTGGATATTTGGCCCAGTTAAATAACTCGCCTTGACGACTGCGATCTTTATCCGAATTTTAAAAATAGTTACGTGTTTTTCAAAATTCAATACACCAGGTCCACACCTGGCCGCAGCCAAATGCGGTTTAATTAAATGAGGTAAACTATTTTATCCGTGCAGGGGCGGAGAAAGAATTTTAACATCTGCGGCCGGGGTCGGCCTATCGTAAAAGGCGACAAAACAACCCACCTTAGCTACGTGGTAGGGCCTCAATCCCATCTGGGTGGCGACCACCTTTGGCGTTGCAAACACCTATAAGCGAAGGTAACTGCTAAATTCTAAGCAGGCCGTCAGCCTGTCTGCTGTCCTACAGCATTAAAAAATAGTTATTACTTCTTCACTATACTTCAATTATATCTTTCACAAATTTAAATAATATTTTAAAAGTTTGTTCTTTTGTAAATATTGTCCATACTAATGTTATAAATGTGAAAGTAAATAAGTAATAGTCATTCCTTAAATGGTCATTCCTTCTTTCAGCTCCCATGTTATTTACTTAGTCCTCTACGGGAAGTCAGGGTTATTTTCTTACAGCTGAGTTGGGTAATCTTCTTTATCAATCTTTAAATATTGGTATTATCTTTTTCTGAAATTCTGAGACCATACTACTACACGTTATGGAGGTAGATTGTCACTGTTGCGTATTTAGCACAATCAATTTACCGCGAATATTTCCTAGCATCGAGTTAATCGTATCTAAGCAAATGCATTGCCACCCCTATTCTACGACGACCCTGCCATCTCTCGATTCTTTATTCAAAATTTACGCTGCGCACGCGTCGCTTCAATTTCCGTTGTTCTCTTCCAATATTTCAAGAAATTAACTAGCGCAATCGAAAGTAGTTCGTGCCAGTGCCTCCTACAGCCATAATCGAAGAGCCCCAGCAGCACGAAGACCGAGGTTAGTGGTCATGTATTTGTGTTGCTCAAAGTCTATTACCGATACCGAACAGTCACATAACACGGGAAATGCCAAAAATGAGCGTGGATGGATACAAAAGGAGAGGTAGACAAAAGAAAAGATGGATGGATTGTGTAAAAGATGATATGGCAAAAAAGGTGTGAATGTTCAGATGACGACTAATAGAGGAGAGTGGAAGAAGAGGACACGTTGTGTCGACTCCACGTAAATGGATTAAGGACAGGAAGAAAACGTTATCTCTTTGTAGATGAAGTCAGCTAAAATATCCTTAAGTTCATTCAAGCGTATATTTCTGACGGCCAAAGCTCTCATTTAGCAGTTCAGGGTACGCAAAAGCTGTGATTACCTCAAAAGAAACATGCGGGGCAGTCTTTGGGGACTGCCGATAGAAGTGAAAACTAAGTAACTTGTGAATTGTATCGTCGAGCTATTAGATTATTATTTTCGGTTTATAAAGAAGTGTTTATGATCAAGGATTAAACTAGGGATGTTATGATATGATATTTCGGATCTGGATACGAATATGGATATAGGAATAAAATTATATCGGTTTCGGATAAGGTTACGGATATGCAATTATTTCGGATTAACCGTTAGTGTCGGATAGTTTCGGTTACGGATATTAGATTGAAGTAAAATATAAACACAAAATGACACAAATATATCGAAACATGTCGTTTTATTTAGACCAGGGATATTATGGATGTGATATTTCGGATCTGGATACGAATATGGATATAGGAATAAAATTACATCGGTTTCGGATAAGGTTACGGATATGCAATTATTTCGGATATCCGATAGTTTCGGTTACGGTTACGGAACTCCATAACATCTCTAGATTAAACGTTAAATTGGTCATTAACACTTCTTTACAAACCAAAAATTGTTCACCCAAAAAGTGCTCAACGCGCTTAAAGAAGTTTTTACTTCAAAAAAACTCAACTGTATTTCATTGTAATAAAGTCGAGTAGATTTGTGTAAGTAATGCAATGCAATCATTTAAAAGTTACATTATAAAATAAACCTCTAGTCATTATTAATAAGGTTGGTATTACTGAAGCAAACTACGTCTTACGAATTCTTACGATCAGGATACGTGACCTGACGCGAGTTTAACATCACAAACCATTTACCCATCACAAAAAAAGTGCACAACGCCGCTAAAGAAGTTTTCACTTCAAAAATATTTGTACTAAATGGTTCTGTAAAAAGCTGAATGAGAGCTATATGAATAAGTTGGATACTTCTATTTATTGTAAATGCGTTAGAACTTTAGATAACAATGAAAAAACTCCAAGGATGACAGAAAGGTGCCTGTCATTATATGCGTTGCTTTTCTCGAAATGTTTTGGCTGACCATCTCAACCTCCTAGCTAATATGCTGAAATGGAACAGTCGAGGTTTTTGACTTAAGACCGAGGGCCCAACTAACGTCGCAAGCTCGATTGTCTGCCGTCACTCACACGTTGTGGAATGTTAATACGATGATAAGTCGATATTTTACCCTGCTTCCTCTCAAGCAACGGTCGAGTCGAGCATGCTGGTACGGACTGCTTAATCTCGCCAGGTGGGGCCGGCTAGCTTAAATCTTCCTCTTTCACTGTTACATAATTGAAACAGACAGCCTCTTTTCATTACGAAAAAAATATACTTTTCAATTTGATAATTTCGTTTTCTTTTCAGTGTAATATACAATTACTTTAATTTCATATGCATTGGCCAATTACAGTTGCTATTTAAGTTGAAGTGAATTATTTTAGAATCCTGTTGAGACGAATCCAAAATAATGATAGAAACATTTTTTATATTTTAAGTTTTCAACTTAAAGTCAATTAGCACTGTAATCTTCGAAGAGCGATAACAAAAAAGTCACGATCATGGCTATCTAGTTAAGCTACAACGGTTGATAGTAATAGTTATTTGATAGTACCCAAGATTTATCATATACATCATATACATATAAATATAAGTTTATCTTACTGCCAAATTTTGCGTTTTGCCTAAAATAAAGCGATGGATACAACAAAAATCAAGGTATATTCAGACATTTATAATAGTAAAATAAGTTAATACAATAATTGGCTACTAGACAAGTTTTTAAGTAAAAAAAACTTGACATTGGTTTATTTCTTGTCTCTTACGTACAAAACATTTATTAGACAAAATGTTTTGTAAAAAATAACCGGTCACCTGACATATACCATGATATATTAAAATAATTCGTGAAACGTCTCAGAAATATCAGGATTTTAAAATAATTTGAACTAGTTGACCCGACAAACGTAGTTCTGCATTAAATTTTTTTTTAAAGTAGCTTATGTCCTTTTCTAAGGTTCAATCTATGACTATACTGAAATTCATCAAAATTGGTTCAGCGGTTTAGGCGTGAAAGCGTAACAAACAAACGAACAAATTAAGTCACTTTCTCATTTATAATATTAGTTAAGATAGTTAGGATGTTTATTTTGTAAGCAACTTGCGGAGAATACACCGTCGTTACAAAATAATGTGCGTTTCAGTTTATTTAATCCCCAAAAACAAACTAAAACGACGACAGTTCAACCTTATTTTTTATATCACATACCACATACCATATCATATGATGTGAATATTCTCATCATATACCGTAGTGTATGTATTTTACTTCTAACAAATTTAATTAATTGCTTATTCATGAACAAGTTTACTCATAATATTATAACGTAACATTTACATATAGTATAAATTATATGTGCTCTTGGTATGTGTCATGATAAAAAACGTAGTAAAAAACAAATTGCTTCGTAGCATTTACTTCACTGAGAAAAGGTTACAATTAATTGCCGATGCTATCAAGTGCGTAAAAGAGTGAAACGCGTCACAGATTTACCAGTATAAGCCTGGGGCGGATCCGAACCTGTTTCCGCCTCATTAGGCTACTTGTTCGTATGATCAAGGTCGTATTAGCATAAATATTTTTATCATCTTCTTGGTTGGCTTGACATGTGAGTAGCAGAATCTGATTTACTATATATTATTGAAATAATAAAATTAATCGTACACTATCTCAGTCCTGGCCTATCTGGGGCCCTCTGCTGTGTAAGTCATCATCATTTTTGCGTTGAATCCCGGTTGCAGCCCAAACTCTCGCTTCGGCACCCGGGGTCCGCTTTCCGGCTTTTTCTTCTCCACTTCCCAAAGTCTTCAGCATCCCTGGTAGTGAGCCCATTGGCACGCATATCACCCTTAATGACGTCAAGCCAGCACTTTTTGGATCTACCCCTCCTGTCGGGGCCCGGCGGAGGCGGCATGGCCAGACATTTGTTTCCCACGTAAGCATCCAGATGCCGTAAAACGTGGCCGTACCAACGGAGCCGACACTCCTGCAGTTTATTCGCAATGTCACGGACATGAAGACTACCGCGAATGCGGGAGTTCCTAACTTGGTCCTTCCGCGTCACTCCACACATCCACCGCAGCATATTCATCTCCATGACACGCAGTTCTTGCTTGTGTCTCTCTAACACCGGCCCCGTTTCACAGCCGTATAAAAGGACAGGCCTAATGATGGTCTTATAGACCTGTCCCTTCAACTTTACCGGTATCTTGGGGTCACAAATGTCACCAGTTATCTTACGCCATTTGGTCCACGCGGCAGCAATGCATGCCTTGATGTCGCAATCGATGTCACCAGACGCATGAAATACAGATTCCAGCTATTTCACTTAGTCCGTGCACTCGACCGTGTTGCCGACCGCAATGCCCACCAGATTATCGCGCGAGGAATACAGTCGAAGGCCTTCTACAAGTCGAGAAACAGACAATGCAGAGGCGTATCCTTCGCCCTGTATTTCTCCGCGACAGTGCTTAGGGCAAAAATAGGGTCCATTGTCCCGTGACCAAGGCGAAACCCATATTGACATTCCGAGGCAGTGCACTCCTGTCGAATCCGAGAGTCGATAACCCTTTCGAAGAGTTTCATGGTCTGGGACATAAGCTTAACCCCTTGGTAACTACCGCACTCCTGCACCGACCCCTTGCCTTTGAAGACTGGAGTAATGATACTCAGTCTCTATTTGCTTGGGATCGTACCGGTGAGGACTGTTCGGTTGAAAAGGTCGGTTAAGACGCCCACACCACGAGAGCCCATCGCCTTCCAGGCTTCGATGGGGACTCCATCGGATCCAACAGCTTTCCGATTCTTCATGCGGCGAAGACAATTCTGGACCTCTGCAGGCGTTATCAGTGGGACCAGTCCTTGATTCGGAGGAAGATCTGTGGCGGCTGCACCTCTTTGTGCTGCGTGTTCAGCAGCTCGTGGGAATACGAGCTCCATCTCTCCTTCACCGCGATGTCCTCGCATAGCAGGTTGCCCACAGAGTATTTTACACAGCGGCACTTGGAAATGTCCTATGCCGCTTTGATTTTGGAGCGCGCCTGAGCTTCTGCCCCTCAGACGATTCCAACTTACCGTAAAGTGGTTGTAAGTGGTCTCGTCTGTCTCTGGCAACAGCTCTCTTAGTGGCGCGCTTTACCACCCGGTTTGCGTCGCGATTTTCAGGAGATCTGGACGCTTGCCACTTCTTAAAGAGGGTTTTCTTCGCTTTAGTTTCCCTCTAGACTGTGTTGTTCCACCACCATGTCTCCTTGTCACACTTGCGACCACCCTTAGATACCCCAAGCACCTCCTCCTCAAGCCGTCTGCTGTGTAAGTAAAGGTTCAAATTATTGTGCCCTTTATAAAGAGCTTTCTTCTGTAATATTTTCTTTTCCTATGCCAACTCCAATAACGCTTGAAAATTTATGGACTATACGTAGCTTGAAAGCCACCGCCGTATAACCCATGGTTCAGCTCCAAGGTTGTATGTCAGTCAGAAATTGCTAGTAGTCCCAGTTAGTACCCACTGAACATGTGAATACCAAAACGCACCGCAAATCAAGGGTCTTGCACCAGTCTGACGACAGTTCTTCTGGTGATATTTTGCATCTGATACCAATAGATATGCCTCCAGGCATATCATATCTAAAAACCTAGACAATCTTACGTAAATAATTAGAATAATATCCACAACAATAAAATAAACTTAATATTGGTCAATAACATTGCTAAAATATCGAAGGTTGTTGTCAGGTTGTCAGTGTCAAAATAACCAGTATTTCATAAAACAAACAAAGTTCGCCGGCAAATTGAAATTGTTAACCAATTACCGTATGTTAGGTATTTCCAATTAAAAATATTTTTAATCATATCTAATTCTTAATTAGTGGTAATATGGATATGATAATGACTATAATATGATGATTGCTTTTCTTGAAGGATGTCTTCTCTTTTATCATTTCAACACTGACCATTTGACCATGATGAAACTTTTACATCCAACAATTTAGTATATTCCTCGACAACTGCGGTAAACATTGATATGTATATCGTCTACGATATCTAGCTAGCATTTATCCACATCAAACTTCCACATTGTATATACCTATATATAAGCTACACAAATTGCTGGAAATGAAAATACTGCATGAATCTTTTAAAAATATTCTATTTCTTACTAGTTTTGTTCATTTTTGTTCTGTTATAGTACCTGATACAATATTGTGTAGTAATACTACTCATCATCATCATCATCTTTGCGTTATACCCCGGTTGCAGCCCAAACTCTCGCTTCGGCGCCCGGGGTCCGCTTTCCGACTTTTTCATCTCCACTTCGCACGATCTTCAGCATCCCTGGTAGTGAGCCCATTGGCACGCATATCACCCTTTACGACGTCAAGCCAGCACTTTTAGGGTCTACCCTTCCTGCCGGGGTCCGGCGGAGGCGGCATGGCCAGACATTTGTTTCCCACGTAAGCATCCGGCTGCCGCAAAACGTGGCCGTACCAACGGAGCCGCCTCTCCTGCAATTTATCCGCAATGTCACGGACATGAAGACTGCCGCGAATGCGGGAGTTCCTAACGTGTAGTAATACAACTAGTAATGACAAAAAAGTAAAAGGCTAGCGTGTTACGGTCTTATAATGGGAAGGGAAAAATATCATGTAACAAGGAAAATTTTGCGAATGAAAATACCATCAAGTAAAAAAAAAATTTTTTGGTGATATGACGAAATGAGGTGATAGTGTGCTGATGACGGATTAATGTAGGTTAAGCGAAGCGGCCGCGGGTGGACCCTCGGGGGAGGACCTGCCGCCCGCACTATTGCCACAAGGGTGAGGGCTGCGTGCTGTTCCGTGGCCCCCCTCAACTCCTAGAGTTATTACAGGAGAGCGCCGGGGGGACGAAAGCCTGACCCCCTGGCGCCAACCCTTAAGAAGGGGCCCGCCTTAAGACAAAGGGCGGGCCGGCTCCAGCCCGGGCCACGAGATCGGCAGGCCATATGTCCGTAGGCCCGGGCGTAGGCGATAGGAGAACAGCGGGGTTTTTAGTGGGTAGTCGGATGTTTGAACATCTTTCCCGGAGTCCCACATATTCCTCGATCCCCCCGAGCCGGGGGAACCCGTCAAGAGAGGGTTTTTCCCCGAGACCAAAAAAAAAGCTTAGCTTAATAAGCTTTTATTTAAACATTCTGCTTGTTAAATAATTAAATAACTTAAAATAAATATAAATGCAATCAATTTCACTATAAATAAATAAAATATAATTAGCTGGTGACGTTAAAAGGAAGACAGCTGCGAGTACAGAGTTAAGTAATAACTTTTATTAAAAACTTATAAAGTTCTTTTTATACGGTCATAAGATTGTATTAATCATATTTATAAAATATTCAATGGGTAACAGATAAGAACTTCCGGCACAAAATTGCAATTCATTGATGAACTTAAGTCGTTGAAGCTAAGTTCCGTTTTTATAGATTATATCATCAGCTGTAATAAGTATTTTTATTATGTGTAATCTGACTTTTATTATTATAGAAGCTCTCTTAAGTCAATGTAGAGCCAGTCTATGTAATTTGTAGTCGTTGTAAAAAACAACAAATAAATTACTTTATCTGCTAACTCATAGACAACAAAGAAAAATCGTTTTTTATTCAGATAATGTAAAAAAATATTTTCCGTGCAGTGGCGGAGTAAAATACTGACCTCCTGCAGCTAGGGGGGCCTGTAGTAAAAGGCGACAAAACAACTATACTATAGGGCCCCAAACCCAGATGGCAGTCACTCTTGGTTTCTAAATATGCCACCATAATAACCTTGGGTTATGTTCCGGCATGAGTGATCTAGGTCCACTCTACACGGACGGCAGCGTGTTAACGGTGTCCCGCCACTGGCTTCGCAAACATCCATAGGTGACGGTAGCTTCTAAGTGGTCCTTCAACCCGTCTGCTGTCCACAGCAATAAAAAAACCACAATCACTCTTGTAAAAACTAAAACTCCTTCATGACTGTGGGCGCGACTTTGCATACGTAATTTGTATAGGCGCAAACGTGAAAATAGTTCACCCTGTGACGACTTGAAAACTGAACTAAATTGAAAGCTTCGTTTAACCCATACGAAATGCTTACAATAAAAAGTTATTGAATGTTTAAATTTGTTACAGATTTATCAAAATGGTGGTGGGGCCAAAGTTATCAATACAAAATGTGGAAGGAAAAGGGAGAATATCAATATTAAGGCTTCAACATTTGACGGTAAAGAAAAAACGTAAGTATAAATTATGATATTTTCTTATAGCTTTGGCAAATTTGGATGTTTATTGCAGTATAGTAGAAAAAGAAGAAGAAGATGTTAATGTAACACAAATAGCGATAAAATATTTGAACATAATTGTATACGGCAGCGTTTTGCGAATATTTTGAATAGTAGATAGACACATAAACTGGATAAAACCTGTTCGATAGAAGTTGGCTGTTGACATTCGGTCTGTGTCACCTGCGCTTGAATATTGAAATGACCCCATATCACTTGTTTATTAGAACTTGCAAATATTCAGGACGAATAATAAAGACGATAATTAATAATGAGATGTAGAATGACTTCTATTTTCGGCAGGATTTATAATAGTCATCATATTCTTAAAATAAAACCGACATTCGCAATAACATTTTTATATTATTATTTAAGAACCGTGGTTTATTTATATAAAGTCCTTGTAATATAATAAGTTTAATAAATTGACGATTTTTTGAATAATTAATTCTTGACAAGTTATGTGTTAAATCATGTGCATTTTGTATTATTTTAATTTAGATTTTTATTTATTTATAATTCTGTAGTAATACAATTGATTAATTAATATTTATAAATGTCAAATAACAAAATAATTAAATTTAAGTTATTGAATTTATTGTAATAAAATAAAAGAATGGGTTCCCCAACATAATATTTGTATGCTTAAGGGCAAAAATGCATCGAAAAACTTTTTTTTTGTATAATAACATCTTATTATAATAACCTGCATTTTTACAAATAGTTATGATTATTAACTAATGTGACTTTGATTATATATTTTGGTTTAACGTTAAATGAGTTGAAGCTAGAATTAACGCGCTAATTTGAGGTATAACTTCATTAAATACATCACCAGCTGGATGACCGAACTTTGCTCGGTATTTTGTTTTTATAAATTGTGTTTTTTGGAAATTAACAATTGATTTTCTTAGTCTAACCTCAAAGCAAACCCTCATTGACTTCGTGTTACAACAACGCCATCTGCTGGAATAGCTTTAGTGTTGTTGTGTCGTTAAAGCAATTTAAAAAAAATAGTATTATTATTCGCCGATACATGTCAGGAAGAGTCATTTTTCAGTTTAATATGGACTACTCAAACGCCACCTTTTTGTAAAATAGTATTATTATTCGCTGATAGATGTCAGGAACAGTCATTTTTCAGTTTAAATTGGGACTACTCAAACGCCACTTTTTTGTTATTTTTCTTCCAATAAAAAAAAGCGAATAAAATGACATTTTCTAGAAATGATTCCTAGCTAGATCGATTTATCCCCCGTATACTAAATTTCATGAAAATTGTTGGAGCCGATTCCGAGATTCCAATTATATATATATATATATATATATATATATATATATATATATATATATATATATATATATATATATATATATATATATATATATATATATATATATATACAAGAATTGCTCGTTAAAGATATAGGATTACAAGTACATGGTTTTCGTCATAAGTCTTTTGTTTTCACAGTGATAAAAGAAACGCGCGTTGAACGTTTCTGTTCCAATAAAAATGTCTACACTTGGCAAATGGAAATTCAAGTTTTTTTCGAAAAGTCCACACAATTTGTTATTGTAATTATTCTCGGATACATCCTAGCTTTACAGAATTTCTCTTATCGATATTCTCCGTGCAGGAGCGGAGTAAGAATATTAACACCCGTGGCTGGGGTCGGCCTGTCGTAAAAGGCGACAAAACAATCCTAGATTGCGTGGCGCCCCAAGCCCGTCTAGATGGCAACCACCCTTGGTCTATAAATAGCAGTGCCCCTAGAATCGCAAATATCCATAGACGACGAAAGAAAGAAAGAAAGAAAAATAATTTATTTAGGACAAGTACATAACATAGACACATTAAAAAACATAAAGAAAATAGTATATACAAGGATTGTACAGTCCTAAAATTGGACCTATTTCAGCATAATGCTAGTTTTTATACAAAAACCAGCGCTGTTCTTCCAATAGGCCCAAAGAAAGATGTCACGGACATCGACAATAACTAAAGAGAATCTAATGCCCTACTTGACAATTCTTAAAAAACATCAACAAATGCTGTGCTGGCAATTATTTTTGTCATTTGCCAAAAAACCGTGTCCTATTTCGAAGAAAATTAACAATTATTTTAGTTAGATAAGGAGGCCTACTGAATATATACGCATTATCCGAGTTATTTGCGATTTTACAAAAAATCATGATAGGGGACTGTTCGAGGCATCAGGGGACTGATTTTCTGCGTACTCAAAAAAATCATTTAACATTAATCAAACATTTATTGTTTTTATGACATATTTTCGCACCAATAATCAACAAAGTTTCTTTATAAAAAAATTAATAAAAAATATTACTTTGTTTAAAACATTCATATCAAAATTTTTTCCCTAAGTGCTAGAAAGGTCGTCTTCATCGTCATCAATCTCATTAATTACGGCAGTATAAAGATATTTTACATTTTTAGCTGGATATTTTACAAGGACGTAATCTACGTAGATCAGGACTTAATCGACGGTAACTGCTTATTATCAAGTGTGCCGTTAGCCCCTCTGCTGTTCCTCAGTAATTAAAAAAAAACTGTGTGTGTCAGCTCCGACATACGCAAAAAGAGTTTATTTAACTGAAAAAAGATTAATACCATATGAAAGGGTAAATTAACAAGTTAATGAAAATAATGTACATATATAAAAATATACATATATAAAAACAATTATTGTGTTGATTATATAAAAATAAGAAAATCTTTTCATATGGAGTAAACTCCAAATATTATACCAATAAGACGACACAAGGTCGTTCGAGCGTGCGTCGCGCGTCATCTTGATACAAAAAGTTTTAAAACAGTTTTAAGTTCAACCTAATTACAATTATGGCACCTAGTAATAAAGTCACAAATCTCCAAAACATTATCTAATACTTACGATCATTCGTCATATAAAATGAGCAAAGCAATAAATTACTCTTGTTACTTACAATTGAAAAGACATATGTTAAACAACATTTAATGTAAAATCAACCTTAAGTTGTAACAAATAAAGTAATTTTTGCCTTACGAACCAAAAACGTAACGAGTTCATTCGTTAGTAGATTTTACTCCCACATTTTTCTCATACCGGGCGCCTTATATATGAAAATCGATTCTTATGGAGTAAACTCCAAAAAAAGTCAATTTTTTTTTAATAATGACACTGGAGAAGGGTGAGTCAAAAAATGAAATTGGATCTATGGTTCCAATTTACAAGTAGAGCAAGTGGGGTGGTCCATCTCATTCCTAGAGTGGCATATGAATTACTCCTTCTCATTCTTTCAGAGGTAGAAATTCTCAATTCATACTCCATTGGGGGCATGCGGCGGGAAAAACTGGGACAACGGGACGCAAGTCGTTAATGTACCCACTAAATTAGACTAATAATATTGTACTGTCCGATGCTCAGGGGGAGGAATATGTTTTCACGTGCACCTACGGTGGCGGATTGCAGCTAGCTTACAGGGTAGGGGACGACTTAAAAGGGGTCCATGCAGATGTTTATTTTGGAGTTAGCCTGTCATACGCCTGTCGTAATATAAAACCAAATTTTATCTTATGTATTCCATTATTATTTTGTATGAATCTGAATAGAACAAGAAAGTATTAGGAAATGGCTAAAAAGACATACTAATAAGCAAACCTTATATCTCGAAAAATATGCTCTATGAAACTCTATACAATGGAGGGAACGGCTGAAATAACAATGGTAGAACAATATACAAACAACAACAACAAAACAAAATTATATATATATATATATATATATATATATATATATATATATATATATATATATATATATATATATATATATATATATATATATATGAGGTGTGGGGGGTATAGGTCGTTAATTGAAACACGTATTGTCTGTACGACGACTTTAATTATACTGACTAAATCGACTTACACACTACACCACCGGGGTACAAGAAAAAAAAAATGTAACCTAAACATTTTTTTTTTTTTTTTAACAGTTATTATAATAAAATTGGTATTATATTAGTATGTACATAGTGACTTAATACTAGAATTCAATTAATGCTAAGCATATTAAACATTATTTTTAAACAACTTAGTTCTATTTTTATGCACAATTTCTATCTTATTGTTTTTCATAATTTTTACATTAGGTTCTAAATCTTCAATTACAGTATATGGGCCAATATATAATTTATCTAATTTTGTTGCAGGTTCATTTTTTAACAATATTAAATCATTTTTCTTATATAATACCTGTTTTTTATTTTTATCATAAGTACATTTTCTTATTTGTTTATTTTGTAACAAATTATTTCTAGCATCTTTGTGTGCAACTTGCAAACGATACCTTAATTCTAAACTATAATTATCTGGATTATACAAAGGTTCAATGTTTTTACTTATTCTACTCGGGATTTCACAAGGTTTCCCAAAAACTAACTCATATGGAGCGTATTTTGTAGAAGAATGTACAGTGTTATTAAAAGTAAAACACCAGAATGGAAGCCAGTGGCTCCAAGTTTCAGAAAATTGGTCACATTGTATTCTCAGATATGCACCTAAATGTTTGTGTGCATTCTCAAGAGATCCTATTGATTCATGGTGGTATGAAGTTGAATTTAATTTTTCAATTCCCAAAAGAGTACAGACTTCTGTCATTGTAGATGACATGAACTCTGTTCCTTTATCTGTAGCTATCTGTTTCGGTATTCCGAACCTTAAAATAAAATTGTTAACAAATGCTTTAGCTACGGTTACAGCTTCCTTATTTTGAAGTGGATACGCCTCTACGAATTTAGTTAATTCGCATTGTAATGTAAGTATATAACTATTATTATCTATATCTTTGTCCAGTGGACCAACTAAATCTAAGAAAACTTTTTCAAAAGCATACGAAGCTGTGGTTGTTATTACCATAGGCTCCTTAGTATTTCTTGAATACTTTGAAAATTGACATTTATCGCATTTACTTACAAATTCTCTAACATCTTTCTCCATTTCTGGCCAGTAATACTTTCTTTTTATGTTATTAATCATTCTGCGCACACCAGCATGACCACTTGTGGGCAGTAAATGATAGTCATTAATAATAAATCTTTTATCATTGTCGTCATTAATTCTTTCAACACCTCGCAAAATACAAATGCGTGGACCGGTCCACATTTCGTCATTTTTAATTTCGTCTACTAAATCTTTAATAAATAACGCGTTATTATTTCCTTTTATTATACATACTTTATCAACGTTTATGTTTTTACAAAACTGACTTAATTTCTTCACAAAAACGGCTCGCGTGTATTGCGCTTTGAAATTAAGGTTAATGTATAACGTTTTCTTACTTTGAGAAAATGCAAAACACTCGGTTTCTACATTTATATTATTTTGTTTCTTAAGTTTATTTATCTCCTTTCCTTCTATTAAAACCATCTCTACAGCGTCACTCGGTATCCGTAACAATTCCACAACTTTCGGGTGATCAGTCCGATTGTCCGTGTCATTGCTATTGATATGAGTTTCTGTATTATCTTCCACGTTGCTTATTTTTTTCTTTTGTGCTCTAGTCATTACTGTTAATAATATTGAGTTCATACACCTTAATTCGTCCGAGTTTGTTGGTAACCTAGATAATGCGTCAGCTACGCAATTATCTTTTCCTTTAATATAAGTGATATTAAAATCGTATTGTTCTAATGTTAATCTATGTTTTAGTAATCTACTTGACGGATCTTTCATTCCAAACAAATATATTAACGGTTTATGGTCAGTCATAATTGTAAATTTTTTACCTAAAAGATATGGCCTAAAATACTTTACTCCCCACACGATTGCAACTAATTCTTTTTCAATTGTTTGATAATTTCGTTCGGCTTTGTTTAAAGGTCGACTTGCATAAGCAATCGGTCGCATATCTTTATTGCAAAGTACTGCTCCAACGGCAATACCTGAAGCGTCAGTTTGCAAAATGAACTCATTTTTGTTCGAAAAATCTGGGTACTGTAAAACGGGTGGTGATATCAACTTTTTTTTTAAAATTTGAAATGAATTTTCACACTCGTTGGACCAAACAAAAGGTACATTTTTACGACACAAGTTATTTAATGGGATAGTTATCTCAGCAAAATTTTGAATAAACTTTCTATAGTAGTTACAAAATGCAACAAAGCGTTTTACTTCATCTGTATTTTTAGGCTTAGGGTAATTCTCAACTATTTTAATTTTGTTTTTATCAGGCAAGATTCCTTTTGCTGATACTGTATGACCTAAATATAATAATTCTTGTTTTAAAAAATTACATTTATTGGGATTTAATTTTAAATTTACTTTTCTAAGTCTTTCAAAAACATCAGTTAAATTTTTATTGTGACTTTCTAAATTACGTCCAAAAATTACAAGGTCATCAAGGTAGATAAAACATTTCTCATAGTTTAATCCTGACATAGCTATAGTCATAGCTCTTGAAAAAGAACTAGGGCTGGTTTTAAGACCCATTGGCATTCTTTTCATCTGGTACTGTCCCGTATTAGTTGTAAATGCCGTAAGTTTCCTAGACTCTGGATTCAAGGTTACTTGGTAATATGACTGGCTAAGGTCTAAATGACTAAAATAAACTGCACCGGAAAGAGATTCTAAAATATCCGTTATATTAGGCAATGGGAATTTATCGTCTTGAATAATTTCATTTAATTTACGGTAATCAATAACTAATCTCCACTTTTTATTAACATCGTCGGACTTTTTTGGTACAAGTAAAATAGGACTTGACCATTCACTTTGAGTTTCTTCTATAATATCGTCTTTTAGCATTTGCTTAATTTGTTTATCTATTTCTGGTTTTTGACTATTTGGTAGTCTATACGGTTTCGTATAAATAGGATTCGTATTTGGTTTTAAATAAATGTTATGTTCGTATATATTGGTAGTAGTAAGTTTATCTCCTGGGAGATAAAATATATCGCTATACTTGGAACAAATAGCTTCTATAGTCGTCCGTTCCGTAGGGTGTAAATGGTCTATATTCAAGGTTGATAACAAAGTACTAGCTCGTTCTGCATTCGACTTACATGCAGTAAATTGACAGATTTGGTATTCATTTAACGAATGTACTTCTGGCTGAAAAGTTGGTATAGTAACTAACTCCTCACCGGTATTCAATATTTTAATCGGTATAACATTGTTAACAGGTTTAACTATTAAGGCTGCTAAATACAAATTTTCATTTAACTGTTTTGGTAAAACAACAATATCATGGTTCAATTTATTATTCTGTAATTGTATATAATGGATTGATTCACTTCTAGCAGGTACAGTCAGACAGCTATAAGAAATAGTTGGTGTCGTATAAAGTGGTATGGTACACTCGTGCACATTACGTAATTTTAATATATTATTTTCTAAGTCAATATGTGAATCATAATTTGATAAAAAGTCTAGCCCAAGTATTCCATCTGATTTACAGGGTAATTTATCAAACAAATAAAATTTATGATTAAAGCAAGTTCCATTTTGATCATATAAAGATAGATAAACAAAACCTTCAGATTGAGTTTTTCCCCCAATACCATTTATTTCGATGTTGTCTCTAAATAGTGGAATTTGTTCCGTTAATGCTTTCTTGGTAACTGCTGAAATTGATGCTCCGGTATCTACTAGCCATGAACATTTGTTATTATTTACATTAAAATGAGCATATCTAACATTTTCATTACAAGTCATAATATTAAAATATTTAACCCCGAAAAAACCGATTTTCATTTTCCAATTTTTCTTTTTGTTTTTCCGTATTGTCACATAATTGAACAGGGAACATCTTATGTTGTGAACTTCTACCACGATTTCCTCTACCACGATAAGATCTTGTCGAAGAATAATTATAATTATTTCCCCTGTTATTACTTGTTCCACGGTAATATCCACCACGGGAATTATTATTGAAATGTTGTTGTTTAAAATTATTATATTTATTAACTGTGTCATAATTAGCATATCCAAATGGTTTTAGGGAATTAAAACCATTCTTATAATAATTATTTCGACCTCCTGTGTTATTATATCTGTTATTTGACCTACCTCTCATGTTGAAAATATTGCTGGATGAAGAAGGTTGAGCCAACTCTTCGTCTTCAGCTGCTCGCACCGCATCTTTGAGGTCCAAATAGTTACGTGCTGAAATAATGGTACTTAATCGCCTATTTCTTAACCCATCAGAAAATCTTTTAATTGCAAGTTTTTCATTTATAGGTCTTAGTATTTCACATGCTTTTTCGTTACCGTCAGCTTGTGCGATAGTCAGGCCTACGAATAATTCTGATAATTTATTTCCATATTCACTGATAGACATATTATTTTGACTCAAGTTATTTATTTGAGAAAGAATAGAATTTGCAGATTTTTTTGTAAGCAAATAAGATTTCATGTCTTTTACGAGACTTTCTATATCATTATATTCACCTTTTAATTTTAACTTAGCAGATTTAGTAAGCCTAGTTTTTAATACGAAAGATATTAGTAACTTTATCTGATCTTTATTTTTTAAACAATCACTATACAATTCTACAGTGTCAATAATTTTTTCTGTTGTTTCCTCAGAACCATCCATTATAGGAATTAATGATGTTGCCGTTCTTATCTCAAAGTTTTCCATTTTGCAAAAATTATTATATTTTAAGCTAGATTCAGTACTATAAGTAAGAATTTTTGAGTAAGCTAATTCAATTTTTTCTCCTAATACTTCAAGTATAAGTTCATCTAATTCTAAAGAAATTTTATGCTCGGGAATAATACTTATAATATTTTCATAAGAAGAATATAGCTTTTTAGCCTTTAATATTTTTTCGTCTACAATAATTTTATATTGTTTTCTTTTAGAGCCCAATTTCCTTAAATATATTTGTATGTCAGTTAACTCACATAAAATTTGTTCTACATTTTCTTCCATAGATTTTTTAATGACGTTAAAATATACTCACTAATTATTAACTAAATTTAAAGTTCAATAGAAAATCAGTAACGGTACCTTGTTCTGGAATAAGTAGCGCACAAAAACACAAACATAGCACTCTTAGTTTTATAGCTCACAGAAAAAGAATTAAAAAAATAATAAAAGCACTACACATCCTCAACTCCTTCTCCTTCGCCGTAGATCCTTTTGGACAGCCGCATACGCATTCTTCTGACAAACTCAGCATTAATTCTCTTATCTATCCATTTCTTCTGTCTGTCCAGTACTTTTTTAATAAGTACAACCAAAATGAAAAGTATGATTAATCCCAAGGCCGACAGCAGTAGGATGTTGTTTCTTTGGATATGAGTTTCTATAATAGTATTCTCTCCAATAATCACCTCCTTTATTTCTTGTTTATTGTTTCCGTTGCCCATTGTAATTTTTATAATATATAATTTTTCTGTCTTCAAACGACGTTGTCAGTTCAGTGGTTGGCGTCATTATATCATGTTTTTTAATTTTTATAATTCAAAAGTCTTAACTTCGTGCACTGAGGCACACAGGAATTCGCTGATCTCGCTTATTTATCCGTCGCGCCGTCGCGTCGCCCGGCACCTGGGCGAAACCCGATACCTAGGCGATAGCGCAAGGCAGGGTCGCCATGAGGTGTGGGGGGTATAGGTCGTTAATTGAAACACGTATTGTCTGTACGACGACTTTAATTATACTGACTAAATCGACTTACACACTACAATATATATATATATATATATATATATATATATATATATATATATATATATATATATATATATATATATATATATATATATATATATATATATATATATATATATATATATATATATATATATATATATATATACTTAGTCAGGTCATAAGTATTGTCACACAGTAAAAACTTTTCTTTTAGAATGCTGGCCACAAAAAAGTTTATTGAATTAGAATTTCGAATTGTCCATGAAAATAAAAATGTATAACTTTTAGAATTTTACTCATTTTTAAATATGGAGTGGACGCTTAAAGAAGAACGTGTTGCAGTTATTGCATTGCATTGTTGCGGTTACGCGCCAATTCAAATTTTTAACATACTGAAAAATTTGAATATTACCAAAAGATTCGTTTATCGTACCATCAAACGATACAATGAAGACTCTAGTGTAGATGACAGGTCAAGAAGTGGTCGCCCTCGGTCTGTTAGGACTCCAGCAGTGATAAAAGCTGTGAAGGCACGAATTCAAAGAAATCCCAAACGTAAGCAGAAACTGTTGGCCCTTCAGATGGGGTTAAGCAGAACCACGGTGAAAAGGGTGTTAAATGAAGACTTAGGGCTTCGGGCATATCGAAGAAAAACAGGACATCGTTGAATGCTCGTCTAATGGACCTGAGACTGAAGAGATGCCGCGCTTTGTTGAAGCGGTACGCGGGAAAAAAATATCGGGAAATTCTTTTTTCGGATGAAAAAATGTTTACCGTAGAAGAGAGCTACAACAAACAAAATGATAAGGTGTACGCACACAGTAGTGAAGAAGCGAGCAACCGTATTCCGCGTGTCCAACGAGGTCATTTTCCATCCTCGCTCATGGTATGGTTGGGAGTTTCTTATTGGGGCTTAACAGAGGTACATTTTTGTGAGAAAGGTGTAAAAACGAATGCTGTTGTGTATCAAAATACAGTCCTGACGAACCTTGTGGAACCTGTTTCTCATACCATGTTCAATAACAGGCACTGGGTATTCCAACAAGATTCGGCGCCAGCTCATAGAGCGAAGAGCACACAAGACTGGCTGGCGGCGCGTGAAATCGACTTCATCCGGCACGAAGACTGGCCCTCCTCCAGTCCAGATTTGAATCCGTTAGATTACAAGATATGGCAACACTTGGAGGAAAAGGCGTGCTCAAAGCCTCATCCCAATTTGGAGTCACTCAAGACATCCTTGATTAAGGCAGCCGCCGATATTGACATGGACCTCGTTCGTGCTGCGATAGACAACTGGCCGCGCAGATTGAAGGCTTGTATTCAAAATCACGGAGGTCATTTTGAATAAACTTTAATGTCATATGAATCTATGTTTTGTTAAGTTCATTTTGGTATATGAATGGTTACATAATTAATAAACTTGTTACAATTATTTTACATTAAACATGTGACAGAATTTATGACCTGACTAGGTATATATATATATATATATATATATATATATATATATATATATATATATATATATATATATATGTATATATATATATATATATATATATATATATATATAAACTACAGAAAAGTATTACCGTTTTAGGCACACCATTAGATCTAAAAATAGTTAAACGTCTTTTTTATATAAAGTTGTACCATTATGAAACAGTACAATGATTAATGACAAAATAATGATGAGAAAAATGTGGGTAATCAAGCAGTATATAACCTTCATCTGAGTCGAACACTCTTCTTAGAGTGGTCGTGGGTGCGTTGAGGCACTCGGAGTGGAGTTTGCAAGGTCCCGCATCATATTCCCGAAGATCGCCTTCTTGGCAATGCGCTTCCAATTTTGTCGGTTTGAGGCATTCCGAGTGCACTGGATTATGGTAGACTCCGTTGTTTTAGTAATTAAGTCAGTCCAGCGGGTTGGTGATCGGCCACGTGATCTCTTGCCTTCGCGCTGACCCTGAATCACCAGTCTCTCCATCGAGATTTCCTTTCTGGAAATATGACCAAAGAACTTTAATATCCGCACAGTTGACGAAAGTCAGTCTTTGATATAGAGTTCTTTGAGGGTGGATGCATTGGTGCGGAAAGCCGTCGACGGAATTTTAAGGAGGCGTGTCCAGCACCATATCTTCAAAGCATCGATTTTACGGAGATCCTGCAGTCTCAGAGACCAAGTTTCAGCTCCATAGAGAAAAATTGGAAATACAAGACATCTCATCAATCTGACCTTTGGCTTCTTGGTGACTCACGCGTCCCCCAAAATCTTTCATAGCCGTTCCACTGCTGACCTGGTAATGGAACATCGTCATCTGATATCGTCGCCACATCCTTCAGTATTGGAGATAGTAGAGCCGAAGTAGATATAGCTCTGTACCACTTCACATTTAGCAACGCTGTTTAAGTTGTTTTCACTTTGCTCAGCTCATTTACTATCATCATTTTCGTCTTGTCTCTATTAATAACAAGTCCAAATTTGAGGCTGGTAGTTTCTAGACCAGACAATAGAATTCCCATGTCTTTTCTAGTCTGTGGGAGAAGAGTAGTATCATCAGCGTATCTTAGGTTATTTATCACGCATTCCCCAACTGATATATCTTTGTCCCAATCTTCCAATACAATGCGCATTATGTACTTTATGTAGGTGTTGAAGTGTAACGGCGATAAAATGCATCCTTGCTGGACCCCGGCCTCGGTCTTAAAGTTGCTTGAAAGGGTGTCATGCATTCGTACCGCTGCAGTACCGTTTTCATACAGCTTCCTCAAAAGCATTATTAAGTGGGATGGTACACTCATTTCCGCAAGTATCTTCCAGAGGTGTATCCACATGACTGTATGAAACGCTTGCAGAAGTCTAAAAAGCAGATGTATAATATAGAATTAAATTCCTTGGCTTTCTCAATAATCTGGCGCAATATGAAAATTTCCCGAGTCCCTCTACCCTTTACAAATCCGGCTTATGTGCAATTTGCCTTAAAAGGTAGTCCGACAGTCTATTATTAATTATGTGGAGCATCATCTTACTTGCATGCGATATTAGGAATATGAGTCGGTAGACCCTTTTTTGTGCATTGAAATGAAAATGGATTTCGACCAGTCATCAGGCCATATGCCAGTCTCCCATATTTTTTAGAGTATACAATCATTGCATTGTATTAAAAAAAAGTAAGCACTCGAGCGCTTGTGTATTGGTGCTAGGAATTTCGTATACTTACACAATATTATTCAAATAAAGAATAATATTTCAGTGCAGATAAGACAAATGCATTCTTTTTACTTTCGGCGACACTTGTATGGCTATAATTTCGACTCTAGATCAAGGCAGGTGTTCAAATCCTGGAACAGTGGGCTACTCACTCCTAACACCATTCAGGTTCAGATAGTCGATTAATCATGGTTTACTATGGTAAGATCGCCCGATAGTCTAAATCGTCAGAGGAAACCTGCCTACCAAATTGGTGTGGATTTAATCACCATGTTTTATGCTTCATCACTAAATGGAGTTTAGTACAATATAAATTTCGTTTTTCATTTTAGTTTAAAAGTAAATCCACTCTTAAATAGTGGGAGGTGAACTTTTTATAAGAGTTGTTTTAAAAGTGAATTTTTTTTCAGGGTCTGTTGTTGGCATCTCATATGGTCTTCTTCTAGTGATTATATCCATTATAATGATGTCCATTAATCCATTGGAGTTGGTAACAAATGGGGTAAGTATTATTATTAATACATTGTATATTATTTTACGTTATCTAGCGATCTGACAGTGGCTGGAAAAACATCGGACCTGGCTACGTCAATATAAAACAGTTGGCCAATATATAACAAACAGTTTTGCAACCTTAGATCAATCCATCTTCTTTTTCATCAAGGGCCACTTCAATCCTGAAGGTTTGCCGTTAGCTTATTGTAGTCGTCTTTATTAATAGCGATACGGAACAGTTGTTCGACGGCGGTAATATCCGTCTACTTCCTACTGTATTGCAGCCAGGACTTCTTTCTGCGTCCAGCGCGTCTCTTCCCCTAAACTTTCTCCATCATAATTAGCTGAAGCACATTATCTATCGTGCCTGAGCCGAGATGTTCATTTAGCTTTTTATGGTTAGCATCACTTTTCGTCACTTTTCGTGGCATATGAACACGCTGAAGTACGGTTTCGATCCTGACTTTTTGTGTCCAACTGATGCGCAACATTAATCGCACAAGATCAATCCATACTATTATTATAAATGTGAAAGTGAGTTTATTTATTTGTTACGCTTTCAGATATATCAGATCATTTCGGTATAGTGATAGATTAGACCTTGGAGAAGGACATTGGCTACTTTTTTGCAGAACAACGTTTGACGGGTTAGCTAGTATTATAATTAAAAACATTTCAAATAGAGCCGGTACGATTTCCTATTAGGAACAAAACATTTTTGTGCATTTTTTATCCAAAGTTTCTTTGTTTAAAATTTTACCATTTTTTGCTATTTAAACATAAGGTCAAGTTTTGTGAACTTCGGTTTGACTTCAAAGTAATACGTCACTGTTTCATATTGTTTATAAGAGAAGTGTGTAAAAACTATACAAAAAGGGTTAACAACATTAAAGCCTGCTACATTGTGGTATTACGCAGTAAATAACTATTCTATTGTTTTTTATTTCTCCATATTCGAATTAATTATCACTAGAAAATTATTCTTTGCATAAATATATTTATTTAACAGTGATCACACAGCACATAATTCATATTTTCACATTGAAACACAATTGATTCGACGACCGCCTGGCTTGCGAATATCTTGGGTTCAATTTTCGTACCGTGTCTGGGTGTTCATATATATAATATATGTAGTATATCAGTTGTCTTTTTTTTGGTCTCGAGGAAAAACCCTCTCTTGACGGGTTCCCCGGCCCACGGATATATGGCCTGCCAAACTCGTGGCCCGGGACGGCGCCGGCCCGCCTTTTGTCTCAAGGCGGGCCCCTTCTAAAGTGTTGACGCCAGGGGGTAAGAGTTTCGTCGCCCCCGGCGCTCTCCTGTGTTATATGTCTGGTACTCATAACACAAGTGCAATGCAACTTAGTTTGGTACTAGATGACGTTATGTGAAATGTCCCAAAATATTTAAAAAAATGGTCATTGGTCAAAATATACAATGGAAGAGAATACCTTAAAGTTTTTATTAAACTATTTTTTTAATGTTATATTCAAAAAAATATATAAGAGTAGTATTTTGTATAAACAAAATAAAAGTTTTGAATACTATTTTTCCTTGGATCGAATCACAACAAAGAGCGTTTCTTCAAGGAAATTAAAATAATCTCAGTGATGTAACATCGCAAATTTTGGTGAAAATACAACATCATCCATTGAATTATATTTTAAATAACGAATAATTATCCTAAATTAATCCTAATTGTTTACTCATTACAAGTATCGAAATAATACGGTTTAGATAATTTCTAACGTCGTATCATCAATGTGGCCAAACCTTAAGATTGTTTTGTTTAATAACTCATTAATTTTTTGTCCATTTGTTGAAGACGTATTGTCAGAAATACGTCGTATTCATTTTACACGTGGTAATATTATATTCATCACGTTAAGCTTATGTGTTTGCGGATGATAACTGCTATAGAGCAAAACTAGTAGGCTTCATTTGGGTTTATTCCCGTCCTGTCTTATGACTAATTAACTAAATTCTAATAGGGGAGAAATTTATTTATTTATTGATAAGATATACAACAGGTTAAAATCTTAAAATAGGACTAAGTATAGCTACAATGATCTAGACTGTAAAGCAATATAGTATACACAACATAACTAAAATTTTGAATATAATAAATTGACATGAAAAGGAAGTTATTAGAAAAAAGAAAAACTAATAACAAAAATATATAAATAGTTTAAAAAAGAGAAAGACAAAGCCTAACTAATCACATACATAAATGAGTACAAGTTTTCTAAAATAAGAATGCGAGCTTAATTAGTATATATTTATCAAAATATATACAATTGGGTTTTTGGAAAAAGATAAACTGTTTTTGATTTACTTTAAAACTTAACATAAATTATATTAATAGTCGTTGCGAAAAACTCTTAATATTTTTTCCAATTTATTAAATAATTGAAAACAAAATTTTTCGTGTTTTTTTGTAGTATTCGTAAATAATGGTACGAAGCAAGTACGATAACTTTTATGGTTCGATATTATTTTATATTTTTATCAATATATACATATATACGATTTAATCGATATAAAGTCAAAACACTGTATCAGCTATGTGGTACGATGAGTCGATATTAACATTGTGACGTCACACGCGCTCGCGTTTGTTCGGGAACTGTCGCCATGTTTTCCAGTACGGATTCAAAAATTTATTTTTGTTTTGATATAACTTTTTAATTATACAAAAAAATTATGACAATGAAAAGATTATGACAATTTTTTTTCAAAAGCTCAATTGAGTGTGAGCTGCAGAGACTGTGTTATAAGTTCGACAACAACGTACGATTGGATTACAATAAGACGTATTGTTCTTAAAAGTTTGTAGCATGAATGTGTTTGCTTTACGAACTTTAATATAGACGTATTTTTGTAGTAAAATACATGAAACTATAAAGTAACTTTAAATACAGATGGTTGGTTCGCTGAATCGATGTTTAAAATAACAGCTTACTAGTACTCCTCACCCAACACAGAACAGATCATTTACTCGCTACGACAGTCTAAGAAGGGTTATACATGTCGGTGTAGTCGGAATGCAGGCTTCCTCGCGATGTTTCCCTTCGTTGCTGCTGGAAATTGTTACAATATGCCTGTTAAACTAGAAAAACTGCGTAAGCGGTGCGGTCTCATTAGTAATATTTTTTATTGCATCGGCAATGATATTTACATAATTACCTTAAATTATCAATACCATAAATATTCTAGCCTACGTAGAAAGAATTGAATTGAATACCACTTCTAAATTTAATTAAAAATAAAATAGATGATACTACCCAAATGAGTATACGACATTTTAAAGGTTGTTAGTGTGGGACTCTCCGTGTAATGCGCCCATACGTCCTATTCTCTAAGCTGGAGGACGCACGTCACTGGTATACCGACAAAGTCACCCCAGTATTCCTTCGTTCGCCTTAAACCCCGAGGTTGCACACGGCGAACTAGTCCGGCCGCGACCCGACTGGTGCTAGTCAAGTTTTACGGACATCATGAAAACCGGGGCGATGTTGGGCCCCGGGCGTATTTTTGTCAGGCAGGGGTGAGCTGGGCATGCAGAACACGTGTGCTCCCTTCTTGGCCCCGTTTGTGCGGGCTGCAGTCGTTCCAGAGAGCTTCGCCCCCAATCGATCGGCGCAGCATTGTCTCACAGAACGAGAAAACGGCATCCCATCCGGCCTTCTAAGCGAAGGCCGGGGCCCATCATTAAAACGTTATGTGGTATTATTATATATCTACATAATTTTTCCGAACGTTAGAACTAGTCACGTGATTGATGACTCTCATTTAATTTGTTGCAATTTGTTTTTTGTTACCAACTTTTTTACAATAGTTATGCAAAACCATTGGCGTCATTGTTTTAAACAAAAAACACTTAAATTAAGTTCTAGAACCAATCTTTAATAATCGACACGAAAAATTAAACATTAGATCCAACGTAACTTAGACATGGATCGATTAGTTTGTGTGTTATTTTTGGTTTGTTCAAATTCTATTTTTATTTGCATGCGAATCATATGCATATTTCTAATCAAGTTGAGTTAAGCAATTTTGTAATAAAGAAATATACGGAAACAATTCACACAACGCGATCTAGTGCCAAAGTACTGGGCACTTGTGTTGTGGGTACTAGATAACTAAATATATGCTTTTATTTTGTAAATAAATACATATCGTCGGTCCAATTATCAGAATGAGTAGTTCCACGAAATATCAAGATAAGACTTATGTAACTAGATGGCTGTTGGAATATTTTGAAGCATATCTATGTAATTACTTCGTATGTTCTACAAAATATGGCTGATATGTTATGAGTGTCAGTGTTGAGTAAAATAATTCCCGTGAGTAGCAAAAACTAACAGTTTTTACTCATTCTTGTTAAGTTATTCTCATAATTATACTGACGATATTGTACATACAAACCCAGACGCAACATGAGATTAGAAGGTAATCTTCGCAAGCTTACCAAAGTAGGTACGTTAGCTGCACCACGAGGTTGTTAATAACATTCTAATTCAGAAAACTAATAATTAACGAAATGTTACATTTCATGGATATATTTTGAGTAACATTAGTCTCCATATAATCATCGCCATAACTTTATATTATATATTAAATTTATCATACATATAATAATCACGCCTCTTTCCCGTAGGGGTAGGCAGAGACCACTTCTTTCCACTTGCTACGATCCTTACATACTTGTTTCGCTTCGTCCACTTTCATTATTCCCTTCATACCCTGGTTTAGGGTACTCTTGACCTGGCCTTAGTTCAAGACGTCCCTGATCTGGTCTTGAAACGTCCGCCTAGGTCTACCCCTTCCAACACTTCCATTCACAATCGCCTTATACACTTTTTTCGTCAATCGTCTTTCATTCATTCTCTCGACATGGACAAACCATCTCAGCATACCTTTCTCAATTTTTGTCACTACATCTTCTTTCAGACCACAACGTTTCCTTATCTCACTATTTCTTATCCTGTCATAATTTATCATAAACACAAAAATTCTTACAACTAATACACAATAGGCATCCTTATCGCTTAGAGCCATTCCAGGCAACATTTTATCTGGAGATATCATATGAGAGATGATGATAGCAATAAATGTTTTCATTTATATCCACGAACTGTTTGGTTGTCTGATTTACCATAGTTATTGGATATCATAAAAATTAACAATACGAAATGTAACAAACTTGTACCGGATAATACTTTTACATTACAAGTATGCAAAAATAATTTGCATTACACGCTTTCAATAATATGTATACAACGAACTATTGAAAGAGCACATCTTTCACCCCATATCACCTTTAAATGCTCATTGTTTAAATTGTTTAAAAATACACCTTAACTCATCATGTAAATTTCGCTGACGAATTATGTTGAATATCTATTTAAAACATGTTTTGACTTTGTTGTTGATGAAGTGGAAAAATTTTATGCACACCCCACCGACGCCCACCGTTAGGGAGCTTGCAACGGTACACCGTGTGGTATTCCCGAGAAATCCGTCCAAGCATCCCAATATTTGGCAAGGGGACGTACGTCGCTGTTCCTACAAAGTACCTACGTAAATATTCTAAAGGCTCGTGCACATTATGGTGGGCCGCACTGCACCGCATCGTATAACAATAATCTCCCTAAATCACTTATTAAATCTTATCTTGTATGAGAATAAACATATAATTAAATAAATAAAACCATTTTAAATGTGCAATTATCCCTGAAACCTTGGAAAATATTACAAACTAGCAGATATTATGGTTAACTAAATTTCTAAATCGATTTCGATAAAAGTTAGCAAAAAAGTAAATTCATTATGTACTCAATATGATGGTGCTAAGAAAGGGGTGGATGGTACTTACTACATGCCTGGGGCCTAGGGCAGCCAAGACTGTAAATCCGCCACTGCCCACCGTTAGGGAGCTTGCAACGGTACACCGTGTGGTATTCCCGTGAAATCCGTCCAAGCATCCCAATATTTGACAAGGGGACGTACGTCACTGTTCCTATACTTCCTGATGTCTGGGGGGAAGGAGATGCTTTCGCGTGCGCCCCTGCGGGCGACCCGGGCAGGCGGGCTGGGCCGGCCTCTTCTGTTTTCAACTGAGGGGTGTGTGGCTTACCTTAGCTGCCTCTCACAAAAGACGCAGGTCACGATCTCCGGCCTATGGTTCCCAATGGCAACAGTTCGCTTAGCTAATTTAATCTGGCTTAAGTATGCCGCCATAATAACTTTGTGTTGTGTTCCGGCATTAGTGACCCAAGTTCCTGTACCCTTATAGGACAACAGCGTGTTACGCGATGTTACGCGACGGTAACGCTAAATTCTAAGCGGGCCGTCAGCCTATCTGCTGTCCTACAGCAATAAAAAAAGTCCAGGACCTAGCTCTAACATAAATTTATTTATAATACTATTTTATTCTTCTTTACGGTCGAATTCATTGCTGAAGGTCGTATCCTTAAAAATCAACCGTGGCCTGTCTCGTAAGCTGTTTCCACTTCGTCTGATCTTCAGCTTCTCGAATAGCGGTTGCTATTGGTAGTCCATGGGGCTGCTTTCCTTTCACCTTGCCCATCACGATTAGTATATCCAAGTTATCCGACTCTCGTCAGATAATGTGACCAAAGTACCTAAGAATCTTCCGATAACAGATTGTTGGGAGCCTGACTTTAATGCGAAGCTGGTCCAGAATAGGTTTATTTGTCCTTTTGGACGTCCAAGGTATGCGGAGTATCTGTCTCCCCCATTACACTTCGAGTGCATCTATCTTCTTACGCTCTGATGCCTTAATTGTCTATGACTCTCTCCTGATTATTTTATTACTGATATTTAAAATGTTTTAATAATTCTCTACTAATGGTACTAACTAGGTTGTCAGCGCGCCTTGATAGCGATCTAGATTCAAACAATAACCAAGTGTATGTTAATTAGGTATTTTTAATTGTCATTTGTTGTGCTATCCAATAAATATTAAAACTAGAATATAATTTTTTTTAAGGTGATATAGGTGCTTTCGATAAATAGATTCTTAGAATAGAACTTAAAATAATATAAATCAACTGTCATTGAATAAAAAAACATTAAATATAATTGATAATTAAAGAAATAATAATTTAAAAAAGCGTCACAAATACTAGTGTCGTTGAGTTGATTACTCGGCTTTTTCTGAAAGTTCTTACAACACCGAATTTTAATAAAGATGAAGTTCTGTTTTAACTAAAAAGAGTGAGAGAAGAGAGTAGAATAAGCGTCAACGCTGGCTAAGGCTTCGATGTTTTGAACTGTTGATTTGAAAACGCTGCTTGAAATCGTCACACAAGCTTTTGAGCTTATTTAAAGATCTATAAACCACCTAGCTATATCTAAAATTTAAAGTTATATTTGTGTTGTTTTCAGATCCTAAATATGAAGGAAGGGAGTTTTTTATTCAAACTGTGGGAGAATCCACCCTATGATATATATACCGAAATATGGGTATACAATTATACGAACGTGCCAGAATATTTAAGTGGGAAAGAAAACACTTTGAGAGTTCATGAAATAGGTCCCTTTACGTTCCGGTAAGTTTTTATTTTCCTTTTGAAGTAATCTACTAAACTTTTTAAAACACTTTCCTACACAATATTAAAACTGTTACAAGTTTTAACGTTGTGTAGGCGAAGATCTTTTTCACGAACACAAATATTTAGACCAGAAAAAAACCTTCGCTGCAAATAGTTTGTCTTCCAGGGATAGAATAAACCCACGGACATGACCTTATAAATAGCCCCGAGCTACCAGGAACTTATAAAAAAATCACCTGGACCCATCAAAATTGAGCTGAGACAGCTGAGAAAGGTATTCTTACCATAACTAAGAAGGTTTGAGCTCAATATAACTTAAAATACTTTTATAATCAAATATAAAAAAGTTTTAAAAGATCTTTTTCAAGAAAAGTGAATCGTTGACCTCTGTTTTGGGTCACGAGTACGATAACATTTGGATACCATGCATTTTAAATATCTATAACAATTGGTATTTGTTTTGCATCACGAGTATGATGTATGCATTTTTAAATATCTATAATATTCAGCATTTGTTTTACACGTAATATGATAGAATTGGTATAAAATTTTCACTAACATTGTCAGGAACTGATAAAATTCTTCTAGATATAAGTTCAACAACACTTCTAGAATGCTGTTTCCCACATCTCTTGTTATTTGTCCCTTAATTGTCTTTTCCTTATCTTGGCTTAAGCTTACAATAAAATTCATTAAAACAGAAGTAATAAAACCAACCATGGATTTAAATTTATAAGTTCGTAATAAGGCTCATATTGTATGGATCAGAATGCTCGACCACAAATGGGAGAGACGAAAGGGTGTTACATGCTGCGGAGATGAGAATGTCGAGATGGATGCATGGAGTTACGAAAACGGATAAAATTAGAAATGAGTATATTAGAGTAAGTGTGAAAGTAGCGTAGTAGTAGTGATAGTTAGTGAAAAATTTAAAAGTAAATAGATTAGCGTGGTTTGGCCATGTAATACGCAGGGAAGAATGTTATATAATAAGGAAAATGATAGAAATGGGAGTAGATGGATACAGGAATAGAGGTAGACCAAAAAAGATGGATGGATTGCGTGAAAGATGATATGACAAGAAAGGGTGTGCATGTTGGGATAATAGCTAAAAAAGGAGAGTGATTTAAATTTAATGTAATAAAATTGATTTAAAAATGTTTTCTATTGTTTTAGAGAGATAAAAAGAAATGAAAATATGACAGTAAATGAAGAAAAAGGTACAATGACGATGCGGCCAAAGTCCTCCCTGGAGTTTATTAAGGAGCTGTCAATATCACAGCAAAATGAAACCTGGATATATATACCTAACATACCACTCATTGTACGTACTGTCAAATGAATATGCCCCTTTGTAATATTAATAACAGCTCGTAAAATACCACTGCTGGACTCCAGCTTTTCTCTAGAAGTAACCGACTACGCATCAAGACCACAAATAAAAACAGTGTTTACTTCACTGAGAGAAACTGCCTAAACGATGCATGCTGTTGTCGAATTTCTGCAGTTTGGGAGTCTCCGAATGTGATACTTTTCAGTTACCACGTAGCTTCTTGCAAGCGTTTGATTCCGATGGTATCCGAAGTTTATTAGTTCATTTAGTTGCCAAGACATTGTGGTGGATTGTCACATGCTGGATGATTAAGCATCTCAGGAAGTTTTGTCTTGGCAGGATCCAACGCGATGCTGCTGTCAGGCGTCGAAAAAATCTTGTATTTGATTGGAAAGATGGCTAATTAGAAAAATGTAATTGTTAATATAAAATAATTTATAAAATTTGATCTTCTGTCATCAGGCACTCAGTACTCTCGCGGCAGACAGGCTAGGTTACGCTGGGAATTTAGTAGCTTTCTATTCTATGAGCGCGTTAGGATCGAAACTATTCAAGAATTTGACTGTGGAACAATTCTTATGGGGGTACCATGATCCACTGGTGGCCACTGCTAATACTTTGCTACCTGGCTGGATCGACTTTGGAAGACTTGGAATTTTGGACAGAGTAAGTCTTAGTGTTGTTTAAGGTACTATATTATCATACCCGTGTAGGGGCGAAGTAATAATATTAACCCCTGCGGGCGGGATTGCCCTGTAGTAAAAGGCGACAAAATAACCCTAGATAGGTGGTAGGGTTCCAAGCCCGTATGGATAGAAAGCACCCCTGGTCTCAAAGTATATCGCCATAATAACCTGGTGTTGTGTTCCGGCCATAAGTGACCCAGGTTCCAGTTCTTACAGTCACAAACATCTTACAGGCGGCGGTAACTTTTAAGTGAACCATTAGCCTGCCTGCTGCTCCTCAGCAATGAAAATATAGGCATATCAAGTTAGAATCTATAGTAGCTTTCAACTAATAACTTAGTCACCGACGGTGGGAGTGATCTGACATAGCTTATAAAATATTCCTTAAGTAGTAACCTTAGTAGTAGTAGTCTTGGAATAGAGACTACAGCTTGACAAAAAGAAAGACAAAATACATACATTCAGAAAGCAACGGAGATGTCATTTAGTAGTTTTTTTTATTGCGTAGGACAGCAGACAGGCTGACAGCCCGCTTAGAATTTAGCAGTTACCGTCGTCTATGGGTGTTTGCAACGCCAGTGGCATCGCGAACACGTTACTGTCCCATAAGGGTACAGGAACTTGGGTCACTAATGCCGGAACACAACACAAGGTTATTATGGTGGCATACTTAAGACCCAAAGGTCTAGTCTGATCGCTATCCAGACGGGGTTGAGGTCCTACCACGTAGCTTGGGTGGGTTGTTTTGTCGCCTGTTACGACAGGCCGACTCCGGCCGCAGAGGTTAGTATTCTTTCTCCGCCCCTACACGGATAAATTAATAAGGGTTTAATTTATTAATTTATTATTTAGTCGATATTTTAATGATCACAAATTTATAAAATTGTAAAACAGGATAATGATGACGGCTAGCTACCGTTGTTGAGATATTAATTTCAGAACATCAACTGTTATTTAATATAGATCAAGCAAACCACCAAATGACGATAATGTATTTGTATTCTAAGAATCGTATATATTTTTTTAATTTAGTAGAATAAGGTTGTACTACGACGTTACAGCATTTGCATATTTATGACATAATTTAATACATTTAACAAACATAAATTACAATAATTTAAGTTAATGTTGAATGAACAGGATCGTTATCATAGATGTGATCAGAAATTTGTCTATTCTAAATATTTTGGAAACCTGTTGAAGACATCGTTACTGCAAATAATTGTCTTTCTACTTAATTAAAGCACAATCTTTTTTTCAGCTTTATGCGCCAAAAGAGGAAGTATCGGAAATTTCACTTAAAAATGAATCTAATAAATATAGTATTCAGACCTGGAATGACTCACCTGGATTACATGAACAGGGATTCACCAATCTTAATACAAGGTATTTAATAACTATTGAACTTTAATACTTTTTTGACAGTATTGTCCGGGTAGCCTTCATGTTCATGACACTGTGCGCAAACTGCAAGCTTTTTAGCTTGTATACGCGTCCATATTCGCTTCCAATATCTATACAATATATAGTTGCCAATTCAGATGAGATAAATACCCTCAAACAGACCTTTTCTTTCATCAGCCATGAGGATGTTGAAAAAAATCTTTACATTTACCAGCTATTACCGTACAATGTAGATAAGAAACACAAGTCTAGGAAATGAGTTTCTATAGCGAGCTTCTACAGACCTAACCGTGTTCTGTCTACTGTCTCTTTGGAATTTAAAATTTTTTTAATTTTTTAAATCTTTTTTTTTTACTTTCCTGATCTTTTCTTAACGAGGAATGGAGATCGAGATTCCACTACTAAGGACATATTAGCCATTTTTAGAAAATTTTATATGTAACGGTAACAATTTCTACTAAGCAATTAAACTAGTATCATATTAATATCGATATGTACCATTAATACAAAATTACACATGCTAAAAATGTATTAATTTACAGCACTCTCTGCAATAGAATCCAGAACACGTATGAAGGTATTATGATATCCCCCAACTACCCAAAGGGGAAGGCCATTCCCATATACAGAAGACAGGCTTGTGGTATCTTCCCTTTTAATTATGAAGGAGAAAGTTCAGACAATTATGGATTCAATCGTTATAGGTATGATTTTTACAATAGATTTAGAACTTAGAACTTTACCAGCTGCTTTTACTTTGAAGTCGTAAGTTATGTTTCAGAATATTAGTACAAAACCTTTGACATCTATATTTCATGGCTCTTAAATCTTGAAACAAAACCCGAATAGCGTCTCTCTGTCTGAAAGCTAGCAAATTCAGGAAGCCATTCATTTCTAAGGTCTAGAGAAAACTATGATTGATGATGAATTGATGAAAATTGTTCGAATCATCAAGATTCATTAAAATAAATTTGTGTTTACAAACTTGTTCCATGAAGCTGAATTTAAAAAGACTTAGGAATTAACTCTAAATTGTAATTGCAGGTACAAACTTGCAGAAACAGCTTTCAGTCGATCTTCTGAATATGCCTGCAACTGCACCAACACATGTCTGCCCGATGGTTTTGTTGACGTCCACAAATGTTATTATGGTAGGTTTCTAATAACCTTTTATTTATTTACATTTATATACAGTAGTTATAAATCTGTTTGGTAATAGGACTCAGAGTCCGTCTGGATAGTAACCACCTTTGGTATCTAAATATGCTGTCATAATAACGTTGTGTTGTGACCCAGGTACAAGTATCCCAGGACAGCAGCGCTTTCGCAGTGCCTTTAGCATCGCAAACATCCATAGGCGACGGACTGCTATTAAGCATGTCTGTTGTTCTACAACAATTAAAAAATGATGTTGGTGACTATTCTGTACTTTATTTAAATCCGTATCCAATTTGACATTAATTCATTTCTATGATAAATATCTTACTATGATAAATATACCAAATAAGCCATTTAAAAAATAATGTATTAATTATGAAACATTACTTCCTTAATAATTCTACAAAGCCTAGCAATTGAGGATGTAGAATAGATTTGCCATATCAAACTATTTAAGTGGGAAATAATAAATCTAATATATTAACTTCTATTAGAAAAATTAATTAAAGAAGGTCGAGTTGATAGTCATTGTTTTTTTTCGATAATTCTAACACGTTTTATTCATATTTGTTTTTCATTCGTTTTTTATTTGTTCACGTAGAGTTAAACTGATCGAATAATATTTCTGTTATCTAAATGGATTATTTATAGCTATTTTATTATCTTCTTCCTCCTGATCTTATCCCACATTATATGAGGTCGGCACAACATGTTACATGTTGTAATAGTTGTGGCTTAGTTTTTACAACCGGCCGCTAGCCTGACGTTAACCCCTTTTTGGGGAATATCTGACATCCTTTTTATTTACATTATTTTTCTCGTTTTACATCGAAAGTAGTTATTTTGTTATATAATGCAATATTTTATACGCGTTCGTCACTGTTACCCTTTCATTTTTTTTTCAATATGTAATAGTTATGTTTTTTCCTTTCCTTTTGATCTCTGTGAGCCCACTGAAGGATTTATGTGTGATATTTTAATGCATTGGAAACAAAGTCCTACCTATTTTTAGTCAGTTAGAACTAGGTGGTTATTATCATAATCATACATCTATAATTATAGATGTATAATTTTACATGTTTTGGCCTAGTCCCCACTAATAACAAACCATTCACTGTTATTACGACATTTTTTGTGTCGATGATTATTTTGTTGCAAATTCTAGTTAGAACAGGAACTATAAAAGGAAAAATTATTAATTTAAGTAAATTTAAATATTTCATAATTTCGGAAGTTGTTATTTAACGAATGTTACAATTTCTGAGATCTTAGTCACTTCCTGAGAACCTTCGAATGATCAAGCACTTAATGAAGAATACAGATTAGACAAACTAGACTGAAAAAGCAGCTTGTGTGTCAATACATAGCACATGCGGATCCAGGGGCGGAGCAAGAATACTGACTTCTGCGGCCGGGGTCGACTTGTAAAAGGCGACATAACAACTTTAGCTAAGTCGTAGGATTGCAAGCCTGTCTGGAAGGCAATTACCCTTGCTGTATAAGTATGCTGCCACAATAACATTTTTTGTGTTCCGGAATTAGTGACTCAGGTTTAGAGAATACAATCCCGAGGATGTTTTTCGATCCCGGGATTACGGGACTCTTGATGCGTAATCCCGGGATCCCAGAGCCAACCTGGGATTAGACTATGTGGTTTCTAATTGGGCTCAAATTTAAAAAAACGAGTAATTTCTAGAAAAATGATTTTAATTTTATTCCACGAGTCCACGACACAAATCACATTATAGTAAGAAAATAAAAAAGACAAAACAAAGACTATATTTTGTAAGTAAGAAATAACGAGACAAAAAACTTATTTAGAATTCCGAAAATACAGTTGTAGAAATATCAATGCATCCAAGGTTTGACTTCCAAGCCTGCTGGGAAATCTCTTCTAAGTTCTACGACAAACATATTATTAGAGCTGTACCTATGTAGTACGTATCGTACGCATATCAAAGGTTTGTTTTTTTGTCGATATGTAATAAATGCAATTAATATAATCTAGGCAAGGTCATTGTCAACTCGCAACGGACAACGGAATGTAAACTAGACCTGTTTGTGGCAAACCCGAAAATCCCGAGATTAGCCAAGTACAGTCCCGGGATTTTCGGGGTCAGAAAACGGTCGGGATCCCGGGGTCCCGGGATTCGAGATTCCGGGATTGTATTCTCTACTCAGGTTCGAGTACCCCTATGCGGACAGCAGCGTGTTCGTGATGCCCCATCACAAATATCCATAGCCCATGTTAACTGCTTATTGTTGAGCTGTCTGTTGTTCTTCAGTAATAAAAAAAACGGAATAGACCACCCACCACAAATTTTCAGTTTATTAAACAATTTCGATAGTAGCTCGTACACGTAGTGTGGATAACTGCCCTAACATTTTAGCGAAAATTGAACCCTTGACCTCGCTGCCATGTACTTTTCTGCCGCAAATAAATGACGGTCTCCGAAGTCCAACGATTTTCGCGTATCGGAACGGCTGGCGTAACAGGTTTGATTACCATCGGTCTGTGTGTTTATGTATAATGTGTAATTATTTACAAAATTATGCATTTATGAGTTGTTGTGAGTAGTTTATAAAATTTAATTTAGCAACAATATAATGGTAGTATATAAATATTGATATAGTTTTTAATACTACAATAGCTGTCCTTACTTTTTCGAGTTCGAGTCGAGAACTAGGCTTATAAGAGAACACAGATGTACCGGATGTATCCGAGTTCACTGACTCGCCATTTTGAATCATTATTATTATACTGTACTAGCTGTGCCCGCGACTCCGTCCGCGTGGAATAGTGACTTTGGGCAACATTTTTTGGATATATGAGATCAACTTAAATTGGAAATTCAACCTACTAAGACCAGCCTAAGCTGAACCCTATTTCGTATGATTGATGATAAAAATCTGAGGTCAACTTAAATAGGACATTACAATTTCCGAAACTTATCATTTTTAACAAAATCTATTTTATTTTTCTAAAATAAAAATAGCCTATGTTACTCCTTGATACATCAGCCATCTGCCAGTGGAAGTCCCGTCAAAATCGGTGCAGCCGTTTCAGAGATTAGCCGGAACAAACAGACAGACAGACAGACAAAAATCGTAAAAAATGTTGTTTTGGTAATGTCGTTATATAACGTCCGAATGAACTTAGTAAAAAGCGGTTATTTTAATGTTACAAACAGACCCTCCAATTTTATTTATTTGTATAGATAAGCACAATAGTTTTTTTTATTTCAGTTATATAACGATGAATTGTTGTTTTTACGTCTATTCATTGTGTAGAATAATGCTTATGAGCTGCCAATCAAATTTACCATTAATAATAACTGGTTTTCTGTATAGTACAAAAAATAACTTAGTAAATCATTTGAAAAATCTAAACATACTTCGTGAAATATAAAAAATTACCCTTGTACTCCTTACAGAAATAATAAAATACCACATTTCTTAGTCTATGAGTCACGATGGAAACAATACAGCATATACATAGGTTTCCAGTTTCCTCCATTGGCTAAGATAAAAACCACTTTCATGACGCCTTTCGCACGTCGGAGCGTATGCTAGTGACATGGTTTGATCCCAGTTCTGAGTCTGGGTGAAATAAAATGCAAAACGACCTATCTAGATAATTATAAAATGTAATTAAATTAAACGATAAAACACAAAATCACGAAACACGAAAACAATTAGTTCGTAAAACACTTCCGTCGCATCCGAGCCCTATAGTAAGAACAAGAATTAAGAATAGTGAGTCGTGGTTGGTAGCGAGCCCCGCCGCTTACGCAACCTCCTCACTTCTACCTGCTACGTCGTCGCAACCACGCGATGTCCCCGCCCCCTCGGCGGACAAATCCTCGAATATTTATATTTACTTTCAAAGAAAATCATATTAGTAGTTTATTAGTTTCCTAGTACCCATAAGACAAGAGCACTGTTGTTGTTTTTCTGGGACTAGATGGCGTGGTTCGAGTATGTACACATATGTTAAATAGGATAACGAATGAACGTTGCTTGCAATTGTTATAAGTGTAAGAAAAATTCAATAAATAATTGTTTCAGGATTTCCCATCGCAATATCAAAGCTCCACTACGCAGATGTGGACCCAGTGCAGCAATCTTACTTCGAAGGAATGGTCCCCGACCCGGAGGCTGATGCGTCACGTATTGATGTAGAACCGGTAAGTTTTAAGAATTGTTCATGGATTTAATTTAATTTTTAACTCAAGCAACTGATGATGATGATGATGATGTCCTCCCAGACGTATCCGTCGACGGCGACACCCTTAGCTCGTCCTTGCCTGGACTCTTGCATGAGCGCGAGCATGACTCGCAAAACCAAATTTTGTTATGAAGGTCCTATTACAAGAAGCGCAGTAAAGAGACCCACTTGAATTGCGAGTATAGTTGTAGGAGGGCTTGGGTCGAGTTTTTCGGATCAGGCGTTTGGCGTCAAGGTTTTCAAGACGGGAACGCTCAAAGTTTTTTATACCCGTGTTGACAGCAGTTCGCCACTCCGACCTCTGCGTTGCAAGCTCCTCCCATGACTCACTAGACATGCCAATTGCAGTCAAGTGGCGTTTTAAGACATCCCTGTAACGCAGAAACTGTCCTCCAGGCTTTCGTTTACCTGAGCTAAGCTCAGAATAAAATACCTTTTTTGGTAATCTGGAAGACTCCATGCGTACAAGGTGTCCACACCAGCGTAGTTGGCCTTTCATTAGCATACACTCCATTCCAGCGAGCTTAGCTCGACGTAGAACCTCCGAGTTTGGCACACGATCCTGCCATCTCACCTGAAGAATCGCCCGAAGACACTTCATGTGGAAGGTATCAAGGCGTCTGATATCTCCCTTGTAAAGACACCAGGTCTCCGAGGCATAGAGCAACAATGGTAAGATTATGGCCCTGTAGACAGCGAGTTTTGTGTGGAGTTTCAGGTCATGTGATTTCCAAACCCGTCGGTTAAGACCACCGAAAGCCGCAGCTGCTTTGGCGACTCGCGCAGAGATCTCAGACTCGAGACGATTATCACTGCGCAAAATAGTTCCAAGGTACCGGAAGGTACCCACTTCCGGCAGTGGCTTTCCTCGTAGGTAAACAACACCATCGTCCGCAGATTTACCTTTCGCAGGTTGTTTTAGAATCTGGGTCTTAGAAGCACTGATTACTAAGCCGAATTTACGACAGGACTCATCTAATTTGTCCAAAAAACTCTGTAGGTCGCCCAAACTGTCAGCCATAAGGCAGACATCGTCGGCGTACAGAACATCTATTACTGAAACAGAGTCCATTTTGCGTTTTGCTCTGAGACGTGCGAGGTCGAAAACGCTTTTGTCCATGCGGACATTTATGGTAATCTTGCCATTACAGCTTTTAAGAGCGTCATTCATTACTGCAGCGAAGTAGATAGCGAAAAGGGTCGGAGCCATTACACAGCCTTGCTTGACACCGCTAGTGACCGGGAACCGGTCTGTAAAGTTGTTTTCGTGACGCACACGGGCTGTCATGCCCTCGTGGAACTGGCGCACTAAATTGACGAACTTTGCAGGACAGCCACATTTTTCCATAACAATCCAGAGGGCGGTCCTGGAAACACGGTCAAAGGCCTTTTCTAGGTCCACAAAACATAAATAGAGGTCGCGGTGTTGTTCAAAACTTTTTTCTTGAAGTTGCTTGACTACAAAGATGGCATCAACCGTACCTCTTCTAGGTCTGAACCCGCACTGGGTCTCCGGAAGGAAGCTTTCAGCTAAATTACTAAGGCGACTATTGATGATGTGCGCCAGAATTTTGCCAGCTGTGGAAAGCAATGCAATGCCTCTAAACGAGCCACAATCAGAGAGGTCCCCTTTGCCTTTATATAGCTTGCTAATAGAAGCATCCTTCCAGTCCTGTGGAACCATCTCAACATCCCAAATCAGTTTGATAAGTTCAAAAAGTCCGGACCTGATACTCGGTCCACCGTATTTGAAAATCTCAGAAGACAAACCGTCCGAACCAGGTGATTTACCATTTTTTAAGCGGTTGATCGCAGTAACGAACTCGGCGTACGAAGGCGGGTCATCCAAGCCCGAAGCAGATGGCAAGCTCTCAAGTGAAAAAAATGTAAGACAGATCTGCTCCTTGACTACCGGGATTGAGCACTTCATTAAAGTGTTCAGCCCAACGAAGAAGAACCTCTTTTGGATCTGTTAACTTCTTAGCTTTATCTCGCGAGTAAACAGGGGCAGTCTTTTTAGCGCGGGGTCCGTAAACGGATTTTAGCCCTTCGAAAAATTTTGCTGTTTGGCTAGTGTCACCTAACCATTGCAGTTCTTCGGCTTTACGGCGCCACCAACTATCCTTTTGTTCTCGGATCTTTGCTTTAAGATCCTGCTGAAGAGACTTGCGCTGCCCTGCACCGACGACTCCTCTCAGAGCGAGACGATAGTTTTCAACAAGCTGCCGTATTTCCACATCAGAATCATCGAACCAGTCTTGATGTTTTTTATGTGGTGTGCCAATAACTCGCTGAGAAACACCATAGAGAGCCCTGGAATAAGTACGCCACCCGGCATCTACTGAGGTATTGTCATCAGTGCCGGGCATCGCTGCCTCAAATTCCGCATCTAGCTCACGACACAGTCCCTCATCACGCACCAAACGCGCACAAGCAAGTCTAGCCGGAATCCTGTGTTCTGCTCTACGCGGAGGCTTGTAGTAAAGCCTCATCCTGGATCTAATAAGACGATGGTCAGTCCAGCCTTGGGCACCACGCATTGCTCTTGTAATAAGTACATCTCTCAGGTCTCGCCTGCGTACAATGATGTAATCAAGAAGATGCCAGTGCCCTGAGCGTGGGTGCATCCAAGATGTCTTGTATTTATCGGGTAGCCTGAAGAATGTGTTTGTTATGCTGAGGTTGAATTCGGAGCATAACGTCAGAAGAGCAACACCGTTGGTGTTGCACTTACCTACTCCATGTCTCCCCAGTACGTTCTTCCAGGCAATATATTCTGTGCCAACACGCGCATTAAAGTCACCCAGCAGAATCAACTTGTCACAATCTGGAATCCCCAGCAAAACATCACGCAGATTCTCATAAAATTGAAGTTTGTCCTCATCAGGTGTTGTCATAGTAGGCGCATACACGCTCACAAGATGTAGGTATTTCCTGGGAGCCATGTGGAGTCGTAGTGTCATGAGCCTGTCATTGATCCCTTTTGGAGGCTCCACTAGCGATCTAGCGATGTTGTTTCGGATCGCAAATCCAACACCATTTGCGGCTCGTTCACTTGCAGGTTTACCCTCCCAGTAATACGTATATCCACCCAATTCCTCACAGAGCTCACCGCTATCCGCTAAATGTGCCTCGCTGACTGCGGCTATGTCAATGTTATAGCGGGACAATTCACGCGCTATGAGTGCAGTTTTCCGCTCAGGACAGAGGTTGTTTTCATTGTCCAGTAACGTTCTTACATTCCACGCAGCTAAATTTAAGAATGCATTTAATCTATTATTATGTTTCTTTCGACTGCTTTTAATTGGCGACCAGATGACCGCGGTTAGCCACCTGGGTTGCAGTGAGGCGAGCTTTGTTTAGGCCACCTTTTCTAGGCCCCTCCCCGGATTGGGGAAAGCAGTGCGATCCCTAAATAGGGCTGCTTTGTCGTCGGGTAAGCTGCCGTACCAGTTCTCCCGCCTCTAGTGAGTTCCAATACGACCATCACCACCCAACCGCCGTACGTGCAAAGATCTAGCTAGGGACCAAACTCACCCGCTCAGCCCCCACCGCCAGTCCTCATCGCCGCAGGACTTGCACTCTCCATCCAGTAATGAGCCACGGGTCATCAGCGCGGGAATATATTAAAGTGGGTAAGCATTTGCGCATACACGAACCCACTCTCTCGTCTTCCAGTCCTTGTTACCAGTGGGGCGGAAGTCCGCTACGACTGATTAGCACTAGAAGATGCAGTGACTGGCCGCATATCTCTTGGATCCCGACATACGCCCTATCAGGCATGTCACAGGTGCCCTGCTGCAGCGCCACGGTCGCCGGGTTTGAAGCCATACTGACGGTGTCCGCCTTCCGAGCCGCTGCAGACTTTATGCAATTTATGAGGGAATCAGCCCATTAAACTAAGTTTGTGAAACTCAGTCCCCTTCACTGGATTTAGCCCGTGGATCGACACGGTTTGCCGGGACACGGCCGCTGCATGCACAACAGCTACTTGGAGCCACCAGTAAAGAGATTTGTGGAATATTTACAATGTAGACAGAATCCACCATCTGCGATGCAGATCGATCGGTAGTATTCTGCAAGATTCCACTGCAAAACATCCCACTTATATCCCTACAAACTCAAGCAACTACAAACTGTACAAACCCATTATTAACGATTTTTAATTGACATGGTATATTATTATTATTTAATTGGTAAATTTTAAATATTTTTGACCTATTTTGATATATTATTAATAAATAAATGACATACATATACTGTATAATGGTTTAATAGACATTTCTTTTGAAATATTCATGTAATTTAATTCCAAATATAAGAATGAAATAATGTTATAATGATGAATATACACCCAGATATATTGTTGTATGCCGATTGACTGAATATGGCGTCCTTATTATATTATATTTTGGCATCGATGTTTTTAACCCATAATTCGCAAATTAATAAATTTGAATTTGAACGAATAAACTGGAAACTAGATTAAATTTTACCTGAGTATTTTATCGTTTTTAATTGAGTATTTTATCGTAAAACCCGATCTAAAACCAGTAATTTGACTTTATAAATACATGATTTATTTTGGTTTTTTTTTCATATCAAAGAGAATAATGATAAGACAAATTAATTCTACCAAGGTTTAGTTTGTGAATAAACTATACTGTCTTTGGTCGATAGCGACACTGACGAATTCCGAAACAGTTCAGTTGTTCTTTATTATTTCTGAGGAACATCAAGCTGACGGCCGACTTTATAGAAAGTAGTTGCCGTTGTATATGGATGTTTGCGACGCTACTGGAACTTCACTAATGCCGGAATACAACATAGGGTTATTATGGCAGCATACTTATAGATCAAGGGTGGTTGCCATACTTATCCATCCAGACGGGCTTGGGGCCCTACCACTAGGGTTGTTTTGTTGCCTTTTACGACAGGCCCACCCCGGCCGCAGAGGTTAGTATTCATACTCCGCCCCTGCCCGGAGAAAGAGAAAGGAAAAATTACCTGGGGTAGATTTCTATCCCGGTTTCTAGTTCTTTTTGTTATGTTCTCTCGCTTTTATCGTAGCCTCATGATCGTGATTAAGGTATTCATTCTTTTGCGAAATTTTCTTCCAGTATGTTCTATTCTAACCCAGCTTTGGGATATTCTGTAGGGTGTGTGTCCAAAGCATTTGTGGTCGTCTTCTGCTTCTTTTTCCATTGACACAACCTGTAATGAGTAAGTTATCCACGCTGTCTACATCACGTCTTACAAGGTGTCCAAAAAAATTGAGGACTTTTTACTACAAATATTTATTGTTTCATTTATAATAATAACAGCGCATAGCGTACTACTTCTGGACTCGGGCAGACAATATACACGTCACCATTGTCCAAAGCGCATCGACGGGTTACATACACCGATGATCTCAGTAGACAGGTTTCCTTCACCCCCGGTATGTCGTGGCTGAGTGCACTTTAGCTGGTAGCTCAGTGGTGTTCCGTCCGGAGCTGAATCTAGACATTTTTAGAATTTAGATTTTTAGTTTTCTCCGGGCGGCCTCCCTCTCGAAGTTATTTCTACCGAGGCATAAAATTTGACCAAGATAGTTATATTCACTGTGCGCTTATGGCGTGTATGGTTTGGTTCAAATAAGTAGAGTCTTCTTTTATTATCACTCATTTATTCGCCGATGTACATTGTTTGCGAGTAGCGCGTGTACGGGACAAGTGATGGAAAACAACTGCCATTCGGAGCGCATCGCATGACGTACGTTGCAAACCGCTGAGTAGGCAGTATCCCCATACACTAAAAACTTGGAGGAGGACTCCGGGTTTTAGATTTTAAGTGATCAGGATCAAAGACTCCGTGAGGATGTCCCCCGGCAATACTCTGACGAAATACCTGCGTGTTGTGTCTGTTGTTTACCAACTTAATAGTTTGGCTTACCAGTATTTTTGTACGCATTGTCAAGGGGCTCGCACACGTGCATGTCACGTGTGATCGGCGCACCTGTGTTTTTCTCGTATTTTCAAGGAATTCTGCACACCTGCACGTGTTCTTAAGTCAATTATTATAATGTTTTTATATTCGGTGAATATTGTTTTTGGGCCCACATATATTATTATTTTTAAATAAATACATATTTTATAAACATCCTAATTCAGGACGTTTAAAATAGCGTTACGGAGGTAGTATGATACCAAATGGTTACCAGATACCTTACACATGTATAATGGAATATATGTAGATATTATTGAATCTAATAAAATTTTCAGACTCTCGGTGTGCCGTTATCACTCCAAATAAAGATACAAGTGAACATAGCCGTGAGGATGTCCCCCGGCAATACTTTGACGAAACCGCTCAAGGACAAAGTCATTCCTTTGCTGTGGCTCAATATTGTAAGTACTCCGTTGCTATGCTGGTATTTCTGAGCATTTATTAATGAAATTATGGTGTTAATAAATATGTGCTCAAAATATGAAAAAGAGAAATCCAAAGATTTTGGAAATAGATTATTTTTAATTTGAGTTGCATACTGGTTATGTGGTTTATAATCGGTGGCATCTCGTGCTGTAAAAGTCCGATCAGGTTACGCTAGGTGGCGTTAGAAAGATGAGAATTAGTACTAAAAAAGCTTCTCTAACAGTGTTATATGTTAAAGTAATTGATATTCTAGGCCTTGTTTAGAATTAACATACTAAACATACAAACAAAAAGAGGCGTAGACCACAAAAATAATAGATGGATTGTGTAAAAGATGATAAAGCGAAAAATGTTGTGAAAGTTTAAATCACCGCTAGTATAGGCGACTGGAAGGAGATGTTATATTGTGCCGACCGCCATAGTTTGGAATAAGGGAGCATGAAAAAAAGCTTAGAACTAACACACTGATCCGCTATAATACTAACTAAAGTCGTTCCTTTTTGTCTTTTCTCTTATATACTTTTTGATAATTTTAACGCTGATTGTCATAGCGAGTAATAGAAATTTAAATAAGATTAAGTATTATTGTCCATATTTAACTATTGACGCAGTTGAATAGCCAGAAAACTTGCGATACAAGAGCTATAAGTCCCAATATATTCTATTGTATATTTCTTTATTTCCAGTATTGCAAGGAACCTCCTTCGAACATTCAAACACTCCTTAAACTGAGACTGTTAGTGGCACCACCTGCCATCATCGTCATTGAAGTTCTCCTTTTCATTGGTGGCATATTACTAACTATCCAAGGAATCTACAGATTATACAAACCTAGATACAAGGTTGTCGCACCAAAAGAACTAGAAATGAAAAGAAGAAAGAGCTTCGACAGAACAAAGAGCTTCGAAAGAAGAAAGAATTTTGAAAGAAAAAAGAGCTTCGAAAGAAGAAAAAGTAGTATAATGCAAGTTATTGAGAATACAGCCTTCAAATTTGATAATGAGCTGGAGAAAGAAGCTGTTTCTTTACTAAATAGTGATGAAGAAATTGATTTACCAGATTTAGTTGTTAGTGATTGATGGTGAACAAATAAATGTTACAATTTTTAATGTGTGTGACAAGAATGATAGGTGTTTTACAATATTTATGGAGACATTCAGAATCGTACGATCTGCGATATTGACTTACAGTTTAATAAAAGGAACAAAGTCTTGTCTTTCGTAGGTTATTGTAAAAGGCATTTTACATGATCCGTTTTGCTAGCTAATAGTCACTGAATATGAAGATATTTTGTATTTTAAACGAAGGTTTTTTTAAAATGCCCCCCATAAATGTATAAAAACTTTTTTCAGTTTCAACTTTAATAATAATCAGCTCCCGTGGCCTGTGGATGTTTGTGACGCTTGGAGCATCGTGAACACGCTGATGTCCGCGTAGGGGGGCTGAAAGCTCGCTACTTATGCTAGAACACAACAGAAGATGATTATGGCGGCATGTCAGACCAGAGGTAGTTGCCACCCAGACCGGCTTGGAGCCTTACCACCTAGGGGGTTTATTCGCGCTTTTTACGATAGACCGCTTCCTACCACAAGAGCATTCGTACTCCGGAAGAAATTTTCATATTTTGTATTTCACGGGCAGGTTTTTCAGTTAAAAATAAAATAAGTCTTCAGTAGTTAAGATATATGGGTTTTGTAATCTGTTTTATATTACAATAAATTGAATTTCCAATTCAAGTGCATGTTCTCCACTGTTTTTAGCTAACACTGTTGTAAATTAACCTTATTGTATACAACTTTGCTTCTACAATATTGTATTTCCATCCCAAATTTGTTTTAATTACAATAATATTTATAATAAAATACATATTTAGGTGTACTTTTTTATTATCTCTTAGCATTTTATTATAGGTATACATAAAGACACATTAAAATATTTAATAAATCTAATCGATTTAAATTAAAAATTGTTATGAGAATGAAACATTTGAAGGTATTTTAATAAGTGTCCTTTGTTGTTTTTTAAGATTTGTTATTGTATTAAATTTGTATACATTTGTTGCCATGATGATGTTGCAAATATTTATGGTAAAGCATACAAATATATATACAAATTAGGTATTTTTCTATTAACACATAAGTAATAATAGGTGATAGTAATCCATGAATTAAATTCATAGATCTCGGGTAAATAAAAGACGACGGTTAACTGATGAAATGATGGATCAAAGATCATTCCAATATATTCTTGATATATCTTTTTTATAAATCCATATCAAGATAATCGAAACTATCGTGCAACATAGTATATTATCAAAATAAACTTATTTAATAACGAAGAATCTTTTGAGTTTCGACTTATTCGTACCAGAAACAATTTAAACTAGAAGGAATGTTCTTAAATTGAGACAACCAGAAATTGAATCAGAAAAAAATCACGATTTGAATTAGTTTTTAGATAAGTAGAGAATAAAATAAATGTGATATTAAATTAGTATTAACTTTTATTTATTGTAAACTGTGTAAATATTTATTTTTAAGAGGTGATTTGTGAATAAACAATTTTTTTTTACAATTGTATATACATTGTTTTTATTTCAAAACTACACACAATTGTCTAATATTATTTAATTGGTAAACATTGACCAAATTGCTGGAGGAAAGAAGTACTGTCAATATGATGGTTTAAAGGACAGTAGCTACATCACTACTTACGAGTATGATTGGTCTATGGCATGTGAGTAATAAGCGGAGGCGTGATTAAAACTCCGTATCCCATTTAATATACACTTTACATCAAAAAAATCGAAACACCCCTGAAGTTTTGTTTTGAATGAGTTTAATTTTTTTTACATTTAACCAAAAATAATAATGCCAGTTAATTCTAGACATTAGGTATATAGTATATAGGTAGACATAGGTATCATTTAAGGAATATTAATGTTTCAAATTAAATTTCAAGTGTTAGAAACAAAGATGTAAAACAGAAAAATGTTAAGAAAAGTTTATTCAGTATCTCGTATTTCCTCCCCGCGCTCTTGTAACTGCTTCCATGAGGTTCTTTATGGAACGGATAAGCGTCACAATCTTGTGTTGTGGCATGCTATCCCATTGTTCTTTATATAGCTGTTTTAAGATGGCCAAGCGTCGCCGGAGCAGGATCTCTCGCTCAGACTCATCTCTTCAACTCATCCCGTAGGTGTTTTATGGGATTCATACTCTTATTGGCCAGCCCATAACCGTAATACCGACTTCGCTTAGGTATTCATTTACAATGCCTGCGGTATGAGCCCTGGCATTATCCTGCATAAAAATTAAGTATTCGCCAATAAAATATGCGTATGGTACCACATGAGGCTCCAGACGTTCTTCGATTTAACGTGACCCATTTAATGACGGTAACCGAGGTCCAGATACAAACCCAAGTTAGGTTTTTCTATCGGCGCTTATGCCTCCCCAAACCGTCCATAAATCGCCACAGTAACTGACTCTTTCTTCAATGAAGTACTGTGTAGGCTCATACACAAAACGCTCCCCCTCTCTTCGATATATCTGCTTTCTTCTGTCATTACTATACAGCATGATCTTACTCTCGTCAGAAAAGAGAACTTTGCTCTATTGGAGGAATGCCAATTTAAGTGTTCAATTGCAAAATTGAGGCGCGCTCTACGGTGGTCTACCGTCAATTTTGGGTCATTAGCTGGTTTATGAGGTTTCATGCCACGCTCCGCCAATTTCCTTCTTACGATAGAATCTCTTACAATCAATCTTCAAACCTCACGGAGCCGCTGCTACAGTTGAATAGAGTTAAATTGCTAATTTCTTAGACAAACTAACACAATATACCGGTCATTTTGCTCAGACGTGACTTGATGTCTACCAGAGAGTGCGGTGAGTAAACATACCAGTCTTGAGACTCAATTATATAGTCATTCCAATCTATTATTTATTTATATATAATAGATCTAATCTATTATATATTATACATCTATCTTGAGATAAAGCTGATATACTCTATTGACAGCAGAGAGGTTCAGATGCAATCGTGCAGCCACACGCTGACTATGCCTTGTATCCAGCAACGCCACGACTTGAGCGGCCTCTGTGGGCGAGGTATCCATATATTTAGGGAAAAGATTTCTTTGGTAGGATGTCACAAAGCTTAGTTAACAATGACGCTCAGCTCAGTTCAGAGATCAGTTAAAAAACGATAATTTATGCAAAAAATAGGTGATTAAATGCAGAAATTCCGACGGAATACACATTGAAAACAATCTCTACTTTCACTTATTGGATGAAAATTAGAAAATGTGAAATTCAAATTTGGAATTCTGGTACAGAATTCCAAATACATTGTGTAGACAAAACTGTCAGCTATTAATTGGCGTAGTTTTTAAATGATACCCTCCCTCCCCTTTTTCATTTGAATGCCGACTGAACAGTACTTGCAGTAGTGTTCCGATTTTTTTGATGAGATGTATGCAATTATGCACGTGCGATGCGACGCCACGACGGTGAATACACTGTGCGAAAATGCGCGTGTGTTCTGTCTCCCTGTCGGAGCTTACCGATACAGAGAAGCCTCTCACTAGTGTTGTCACTCGATTAATTAGTGGCCCAACATCGGCAAGAATACGTACACCACAGGTCAATCTACGAATGACAATATTATCTGCATTTATATTCCCGACAGCATCGTAGTTCCATTCGATCAATAAATTATTGATAGAAGATTTTTCACAGTCACAGGAAACTAGGAAAATTTATTTTATCGTTTACTTCAGCAAGTTCTTGAGGGGCTTACTTCAGCTGATGCCATTTCAGCAGGTGGTCCCAGTCTGGACACACTGTGTTCTCTAAACATATTTTGAACAAGATTTAAGGATAAGACATTTTTATTCATTTAATATAATAATAAAAGCTTAAGGTCCGACGCTTGATCTCAAGCAGGTTGTCTCCGTGCAGGGGTAGATACTGACCCCAAGGCCAGGGTCAGCCTGTTACAAAAGGCGACAAAATAACCCTGGCTAGGTGGTAGGAACTCAAACTCATCTCTGTGACAACCACCCCTGGCCTATAAGTATACCTCCATACTAACCTTCTATTATGTGATCACAGCTACACATTCCATGCGCGGACGGCAGCGAGTTAGCGATGCCCCTGGCGTCGCAGACATCCATAAGCTATCTATCGGTGACAGTGTATCCTGTATCCGTGCAAGGGCGGAGAAAGAATACTGACCTCTGCGGCCGGGGTCAACCTGTCGTAAAAGGTGACAAAACAACCCACCCTAGCTACGTGTCCTAGCGAGTCTGGATGGCGACCACCTTTGGTCTAAGTATGCCCCCGTAATAACCTTGTGTTGTGTTCCGGCATTAGTGACCCAAGTTCCTGTACCCTTATGGGACAACAGCGTGTTCGGGGTGCCATTGGCGCTGCAAACACCCATAGGCGACGGTAACTGCTAAATTCTAAGCGGGCCGTCAGCCTGTCTGCTGTCATTGCTTATTATGGCTATTAAGTGAGCAGTCAGCCTATCTGCTGTGCCTCAGCAATAAAAAAGCCTCCCCTTAGAGAGAGCGTACAGTATACCCACCCCGATCGCCCAATGCGGGTCAACGAGTAACTTAAGGCGATACGTGGCAATTGTGCTATGCTAAGCGGTGTATGTAATCGTAAGACCCGAACCCGTGACCTCCAGGGTGAATGTACGTCTACGGGAGGTGGAGATACCTCTGCGTATACTTGGTTACCACGTACCTCTGTACTTTTACGTAAATCAGTTTACATATGGAATCTACAACAAGTCTACCTTCTTTTCTTTAATTTATACATTTTTAAAATGTTAAATCACAGTCACTCATGTTGATGTTCATTTCAAAATTAATTTATTTTATTATAATTAGTATTATATATACAAATACAACAATCCTTATTATTTATAATTACTTCTTAAATACTATTTACAATTTACTTAAATAATAATTAAAATAACTTGGTAACTAAGTAACAATTTTATAAAAATACAACCTTACCCATAATGGCCGAAATAGTTTATTACAAGACTAGATATATTTACAAATAAGTAACTAGTTATGAATTTATACAACATAATTATAAAAACTATATTTACATCAAAGCATTTGATCATGTTCGCGATATGCGATTATTTAATTAATTATCTTAAGAACAACTATAATTATACTGTCAGAGATAATCCTCTGGTTGAGACTAAGACTAAAACACTTATCGCTACACAAAATGTCAATGTCAAACCAAAGCGTCAATGTCACTGTGACGCTTCGGGGAATGGGACGCGCATCCGGCCCGGACGCTACTCACCGGCCAAAACGGATTCATCCTCATCGGCCTTTTCTGGACCAACCATCAGGGAGGCATACACGTCGGTCACGACGGAGTCACCCAGTAATCAAAATGCTATCCAAGACCACAACGCGGACACCTCAGCTGATAAAAGTAATGTCACGGATGTTATCTACGCAAACAATCCATACTAATAATAATATTATAAATTTGAAAGTAACTCTGCCTCTCTGTCTGTAACGTTTTCTCGCCTAAACCACTCAACCAATTTTGATGAATTTGTGTAAAGAGATTCAACCTTGGAGAACGACATTTTTTATTTATATGATAGAACAACATTTACCAGGTCTGCTAGTTGTTAGTAATTAAAATTAGATCTATTTAAAAATAAGTTACATATGAACGGAACATTTGTATTTAAACAATAATTATAGAATTTAATTCAGACTACAACAACATAATATGATTTCAGCCGAGGGTAAACACATATGTTATACATAAATACAACTGTTACATTAAGGTATAATAATAACTATAATACACTTCTCACCAAAAGAATCGAAACATCCCTGAAGTTTGGTTTTGAATGAGTTTAATTTTTTTAACATGTAACCAAAAATAGAAATATTGCCAGTTAATTTTGGATTTCATAATAGCCTAAGATCCGGCTGCAAAATCTCTACGTTCAACGCGTAGTTAATCAAATTCCCTTTTTTACATACATTTATGATTAGAAGAATACATTGATAACAGGGTGCCAGTCAATAAGTGGTCGCAAGTAATTTTAATTAAATTAATGTTAATTAATTTTCCAAAAAAATTTTTTTCTTAGTTTTTAAATAAAATATAATCCACATCATAGCAATGTATGTAAAGAATTCGAAAATAGATGGGTGCCGTTACACACTCGGCCGCAACTACTTCGCAGCCAGGTGTAAACAGGTAATATTTAAGCTACCTACAGACATGGGTACTTTACTTCCAACCATAAATAAACGCACGTGTAACTAACTTGCTACTATAATAAATAGTCATAATGTATACGAAAAGATATCTAAGTTATTTTACCTACAAAATGGAATAGACAATACATAATACCTAACAGCTTGTCCAAGGCAAGATAACGAATAGGTGATCTCATTGTCTGTGTAGGCCGGGGGGCGGTAGGTGATTGGACTCTAAGCCTGTCTGAGTATCAAACACCCCTGGTTTCTAAATATTCCACCTTAATAACCTCAGGTTTTGTTCCGGCATCAGTGACCCAGGTTCATTCCCCCTACCTGGAAACGGCATTGTGCTAGTGATGGCTCTATTGTCGCAAATGTCCATAGGCGAAGGTAACTGCTTACTATTAAGTGGGCCTTTTTCTTTTTTTTTATTGCTGTAGGACAGCAGACTGGCAGACGGTCCGCTTAGAATTTAGCAGTTACCGTCTCGTATAAGTGTTTGCAACGCCAGTGGCATCGCGAACACGCTGCTGTCCCATAAGGGTACAGGAACTTGGGTCACTAATGCCGGAACACAACACAAGGTTACTATGGCGGCATACTTAAGACCAAAGGTGGTCGCCATCCAGACGGGCTTAGGGCCCTACCACGTAGCTAGGGTGGGTTGTTTTGTCGCCTTTTACAACAGGCCGACCCCGGCCGCAGAGGTTAGCATTCTTTCTCCGTCCCTCCACGGATGAAAATCTATCTATGCCTATCTACTGTTCTACAACAATAAAAATGTAATTTTTCTAATTATAATTTTCTAATCGTCTAATGTTTGTATTATACTATAATAAAAACATTAGACGATAAAAAAGTGTCTAAGAAATACTATCGTGGTGGTTATTGGGCCCGTCTCGATTGTAAGTAACCACATGGCTACCAAAATCTATTGAATCCAGGAATTCATAAATAAGACACTAGCTAGTATAAATGTGTCCGTAAATCCAGGGAACGTAGTGCCGCACATTTGTATAGACGTCAGGAACACCTCGTCGCGCGCACCCAGATCCGAAAGAGGTAAGACCGCGTAACTCCCAGCGACCTCCGGACCTACATTGAAGAGGACCACCGCTGTCACCCTAAAACAGAATAACATTTTTTGCTATTAGCGCGTAATATATGAGTACATTTAGAACAATAGGCACATTAGAAAATAAAAAGACGAGCTTGCCACCATTGGAATCAAATCCATAATTCCTGGAGAACACAACTTTGTATTGGATTTAGGTATAATACCAATTCTATTCAATCTTTAGTCACCTATTGTTATTAAAATACATAAAACAAATTAAAAATGGGAATCAATATACACATATATGTACGTTAATTATGTAACAAAAGTCTTCGTTGCCCGTGTTCTATTATTTAACTTTTAAGTCAAGGAGGTATTAGAACATACATAGATTAGGATAATGTCCAAATATACAATAATATATAGACTTTAAAACTTTTTCGGGGTGCAAGAAAGTACTTTACTTCTAATTCATAGTTCTTGGAGACTTAAAACCAGTATCTGTCGTTATATCTGATAAAACATTACCGTAAGCACGTCACGTCACGATTTGAAGTATTTAAGTGTCTAAGTAATAAATTTTTCTGTGACTAGTTCTATAGTGTAATGCAGATTTGCATATCTGCGTGTTAGTTATTCAAGATATTATTCGTGAAAACCTGTAATTGGCTGTCTGATAATAATTTCAAGTATTTTTTCATGTGTATTAGCTGTAGGTATTCCATCATTAAATAAATAAATAAATTTCTTATGGATAAAATGTATACATTTTTGATATAATTAGTTTCCTTAATATATGTACATTATTAACCAGACAAACCAATGTGAGTACGGGAAGTGAAAGTAAATAACTTTCAAATATAAAAAATAATTTCAGCAAATTAATATAAAAGCCATTAAAATGCAACAAGTCAACAACTCCATATCGATCTAATCGCTATTACAGTTACAATGCACAATTGTACCGATGATCTGATAGCGTTTGATTAATAGAAGTCATCCGAAATTGCCCCGGACCTTAAATGTTTGGTATTCGGCTTTTGATTGATTAATCGTTTGAATATTAGCAGAAAATTTATTGTATTTAAGATATTCAGTATGCTATTGTTTTATTTATTAACAAGTATCTATCTCATTTTTGGGTCCGTATAAAATTATCTACTATCATTTCTAAATATACTAATGGTAATTAATAATTAAGTTTTAGCCAAATAACGAGTTAGAGTTTAATATTATCATTTCTTAAATAGCATTATTATACTTGTATAGCTTATTCTAATTTAAGAGTTAATTTTTGTATGTCTACTTTTTATAACAAAATTTTATAACAAAATTATACTCACCACACAAGCTCCAGTACTTCCGTCAATACTTCCAGCACATAAATGCCCTTCGTTTAATGGAAGAGTTAAAGAATATCTATCTCTGCATATTTTTAACGGAAGTATTGGCACTTCAGCTTCTAAGAGTACATCTGTCAAAGTTCCATTAGTTTGTTCTCTTCCCCAGCCAGTAGTATAGCATTCATCTTTGAAGTCTAAACTATTATTATCATCAATAAATGGATCTATTTCACCAAACAGTAATTTTTTATCGCTTCGGTTAATATCTTTATTTACTAGTTTAGAGTTAATTAATTTCACTACGCTATCTAAACTTGCACTATTATACACTATGTCATTGCCATCTGAATCTGTTTTACGTTCTTCAGCTCGTTTATCTCCTTGTCTTTTACTATCATTTGCCATTCTTATATTGTATCTTAGGTTTTTGTGTTTTTTACTAAAACTTCCAAATATACTCTTTGTTAAATTATTTAATTTCTCAAGATATTTCACTGCGGTATCTGGATTAGGCTTAGGCGGTTTTGGTTTTTTTCTATATTCCGTTTCTGGCCGTGTATAGAAAGAACTGGTTTTCTCTGTATTGAAGTCAATGACAGGTGGATCGAAAGGTGGTAGACATATTGTTCGAACTCGGCTTCCTGTGCTCACATCTGCTGCTTTAGCCAATTTCATTAAAGCTGGAACACCAAAAAAAAATATTTTATTGCATGAACATTTTGTATAACAAATGATTTTGAGTGATCCTGGATTAATTAGGTCGGGTGGTCCCATTTTAAGATAAGAATTGGGTCATCCTATTTTATTTCTTATATGTTTAAAAGGAATTTTGTATATTACTTTTTCTTTTGGTATCTCACAAATAGCAAATGAGGTCAGTTCAGCACCAATGTATAAACCGCATAAACATTTTCCCCTTTTATAATATGTGAAAATCTTAAAAAAGTAAAAACTTTGGGATGCAATGGTAATTAATTTCCTGAAAAATAAATTATACGAATTTAGATGAAAATCTCTAAACTCTAAAATAAGGCATATTTAAATCTTATTAGATAACACAATACCAAATAATTCAGGTTTTTTACCAATATCATGTTGATAGTTATGAAACCGGTGATGCAAGATGATCTTCTCAATTGGCACGTATGAACCTTTCTGCTCAGCTCGGTCCCAGTCCCCGAGAACAGCCGTCCAGAGTGCCGGCACTGGGAGGTTGAACAGTTCGCTGAAAATATATTTACATGATTCTTAAAACATAACTTTGGGTTTATTTTGTATATTTTTCTTGTGATTTTTGATTGATTCTTTTAATAAATGAGTTTTAAGCTATATGCTATGCCGTATTTACATAAACACAGCTCGCATACCTTATCAAAGCCGAAGACGTAGATAGAAGGGCTAGATCATTGTTAATTAATACGCGGAAAAGGAAATGGTATATATAAGAATAGTAAAAGGTAACCACAACACATGAATATTGTTTCGGCCTGTAATATGTAAAGAGTTGGCCTCATAACTCTCTTTAAAAGGTTTGGAAGGAAACATCACAAATGGCTTGATAGGTTTTCGTAAAAATGAGTTGGTCACACAATTGTTGCTATGAAAACCAAATCCAATTATAGAGAATAAATTAATTTTTTAATCAATTTTTGAATAAGGAAGTTTCAAACAGCTACCTATATCTAGAAGAATTTTTTTGTAAACTGACAATCAATTATGGTACCTACGAGTATCTCAAAAAATACCATTAAACGAGGCGTATACCTTACACCTATATTGGGCATTTTTTACGATTAGGGATTCAATTGAGATTTGAATAAATATAGCCACAAAAGAACAGAATTTGTAATTACAGTTATTGATTATTATAGAAAAATAACTCTTTTAAATAACATTAGTAAGAATATTTACATATAATTAATGCTCCAAAATTCGTTTAATCCGTTAATCATAAAGTATAAAATGAAGTTAAATATTTATGAATTATCGAACTCACATATCACATATATGGTAATTTTTCGTAGATGGTTATAGGCTTAATTATATATATATATATATATATATATATATATATATATATATATATATATATATATATATATATATATATATATATATATATATATATATATATATATATATATATATATATATATATAATACTAAGCATAGCAAAATTACAGAAAAGAATATTTAAAAGCATGTCTTAACATAAAGAATATAATTTATACTAATATGTATTATAAATATGAAATTAACTCTGTCTATCTGTTACGTTTCACTCCTAAGCTGCTGAACCAATTCTCGTGAATTTATATTTCAGAAAGAAATATTAAAGAGAGACGTCCTCAAGATTCCTATATAACATGAATTTTTATACTAAAATAATTAATAGATATTACTTATGAATACAATGAGCTGTTGTTAGAAGCCAGAGAGGATGAACAAGTACTCCGCCGCACCAATGACCAATCAGTCCGTAGTTTGGATGCAGGAGCTGCAGCGAAACCTGAAAGAGACAGTATTCTGTATTTTAACATACTTTTTACATTACTTGTATTTGATGGAAAAGAAAAATATGTCTGTATCAACTGCAGAAATCACAAGAAGTGTTTCTAGGGATTTTGTTTTTATTATTCGCGATAGTCAAATAAATTTTTTACTTCAAAGATTTATGCACTTCATTAACTGTGTCTACAAATTTGTGAGCTAACTGTAAAATATAACTAAAAGTAAACATTTTCTAATTTTTTTATTGCTGCGGAACAGTAGACAGGCTAACGGCCTAGTTAACAGTAAGCAGTTACCATCGCCTATGGATGTTTGCGACGCTAGGAGCCCCGCGAACACGGTGCTGTACGCATAGGTGGGACCTGGGTCACTACTACCGGAACGCAGCGCAAAGTTGTTATGGCGGCGTTCTTAACAAGGGTGGTTACCGTCCAGATGGGCTTGGGGCCTACCTGCGCCTTAAACAACCCTAGCTGGGAAGCTAACGTTGTTTGGTCTCCTCTTAAGGCAGGTAAACCCCAGTTGCAGAGGTTAGTATTCTGACTACACCCCTGCAGGGAGGAAAAAAATATTAATATTCAAGTATCATGAACAGAATTCGAAGAAATTTTCTAAAAATAAATAAAATTTCACAGTAACATATTATATTACAAAGAACTGTACATACCTGCCAGGGCCAAGCACCTCTCTTTGACTCCCTGCCCCTGATGATTCGTAGCTGCCCGGGAGTCCGGTCTCGGGGCTGTCTTGTATGCCGCTGCAGTGGCACCCCACAATCTGAAACGAATGTATTCTTTATTCATCATCATCGTCAAAAGTCTACTGTTGGATGTAGGCCTCATAATTACTTAATTAATAACAAAATTAAAAACATAAGTAGTTTTTATCATATAGTTTTAGTTTACATTCTACAAAAAAGGCGGAGAGCAAATATCTCTCATCATGCTTCATCAGGTCTTGAAAGTTCCTCGAAACTTCATTAGATCCAAAAGCAGTTTAACTTATATTTGGTGAACGATGTGATTTGGATTACAATATTTTCCAAGTATCAAATTTCAAACTTAATATTACAAAATACCCACACACGGTCGTTGTAATCAAATATTATTGGTAAATTGTTATTTGTAGCGAAAATTACAACTAATAGAAATTTATTTGTAATTTAATAATAATGTAGTTTAATCATAAATTACTCTTATGTATTTTATAAACGGTACTAGCCCCAACAAACTAATGAACTAAAATGAACTATGAAATCTTTTGACGCCTGAAATTGGCTACTAAGTATTGTCACAGCGTAAAACTTGTGCGCGTCTTTCCACGTCAATGCTTTCTCTTAACACTTCTTTTCCAGCCACAATAAAATAGATGGAATAAGTTTTAATAAAATAACTGTACCGTAGACTGTATTCTGAACTACCAGGATAAACTAATTCAACGGCATCCTTCTGTTCCTTCCTGCTGCTACCAAAAGTATCCATTTGTCGTCATTCTCTCTCGTCGACCTCTAGAGCCGTGAGAGAGAGACTTTTATAAATATTAAATGGAATGATAAAATGACCTAAAATGTAGGCACAAACTAATAATTTTACATTCGTCTTTTGAGAAATTTATAAATGTATATTTAGGGACAATTAGCACACCCGTCATACGCTATCAGGTAGGCTGTTTGTCTTTTGCTATCTATAGCTATAAAAAGGCAATGAATGGACATTCCTGACGTTGAACGGACATCACACGGACAAGAAGGAAAGGAAACATTCAGTAGCCGAAGTAAATTTACTGTGACCATTCACACAGCGCCATCTAGTCCCAAAATAAGGAGCTGAGCGCTTGTGCTATGGGTACTACACAACAGATACACTACTCATATCCTTTTGTGTTTCCTTTTACCTTACTAATATATTTTACACATAAATACATTTTATTATATACTCGTAAATAACTAAATTTGAGACGGTAATCGTACGTGTGACCCCAGCACACTTTCCGACGTGTAAAAACTGTTGTATCAATGTCAATGGTGAGTGTTGCAATACAATGCTTAGTATAATGATAATTCATTATTTTTTTTTTTTTTGGTCTCGGGGAAAAACCTCTCTTGACGGGTTCCCCCGGCCCGGGGGGACCGAGGGATATGTGGGACTCCGGGAAAGATGTATGGCCATCCGACTACCCACTAAAAAACCCCGCTGTTCTCCTATCGCCTACGCCCGGGCCCACGGATATATGGCCTGCCGATCTCGTGGCCCGGGCCGGCGCCGGCCCGCCCTTTGTCTTGAGGCGGGCCCCTTCTAAAGTGTTGGCGCCAGGGGGCCAGGGTTTCGTCCCCCCGGCGCTCTCCCAACAACTCTAGGAGTTGAGGGGGGCCGCGGAACAGCACGCAGCCCTCACCCTCGCGGCAATAGTGCGGGCGGCGGATCCTCCCCCGAGGGGCCGCCCGCGGCCGCTTTTACGGCGGCCGGAGGTCGTTATTTGCCCTCCGGCGCCGCCGACGTGGCCTGCGTTGGCGGGAGGGGAGTGTGGTGGTCGACTCCCGCTCCCGCTCCGCCGCCTCCTTTGCGGACATGACTGCCTCGCAGAAGGAGGCGACGGCCGTCCATCCAGGATCGCCCCCGACCATGGCCAGAACCAGGGCCGGGAGCGACAGGTCCACGCCGATTTGGGCGACGAGGGCGCGGCGCTCCTCGCGCCACGCGGGGCACACGGCGACAGTGTGGTTCACCGTGTCCTCCTCGTCGCCCGCGCCACAGTGGTGGCACCCTGACGTCATCTCCCGCCCTATGCGACACAGGTACCTCCCGAAGCAACCGTGCCCCGAGAGGACCTGCGTCAGGCGGAAGGTCAGGGCGCCGTGGCGCCTTTCCAGCCATTCAGCCAGGACGGGCCTCACCGCTTCGATGGTGGCGAAGCCCGCGCTGGGGTGCGCGAGGCGCTCCTTCCATTCCACCATGAGCACCTCGTCGCGCAGCTCCGCCCGCTTTACCTCCACTTCGCGAGGCGCGGGTCGAGAGCCACGCTCGGCCGCATCCCGGCGCCACTGGTATAATAGCGCCAGGACTCGGGCCTCGAGGTCCCATGGTGGGGATCCGGCCAGCAGGGAGGCCGCTTCGAAGGACACCGTGCGGTATCCCCTTATCGCCCTGACGGCCAGGACGCGCTGCGGCCTGCGAAGCAGCGCTGTCGTTTTGGCCGTCAGGCGAATGATAATTCATTATACGTCAAGTTATACTAACATGGCTCGTTGATTTATAACAAACAAATAAATTAATCACACCCCTCTTTTAATACAAATTTATTTCAACCCGTAAGGGATGATAGCTTTAGGTTTAAATTGAGTATATCAGGGGAAGTATTAAAATAGCACATGTTTTTAAAAAACTAAAAAGTAACTCAGTAGCTTGGTATAATATGATGCGAAGGGAACCATGCCACGTGACAAGGGAATTGCTAGAAATTATATGGGATTGATATGGAAGGATGAACTGCGTAAAAGACGATACAGCGCAAAAAGACATGAATGTTAAGATGACGGCTATAAGAAGAGAATGAAGGGAGAGAACATGTGAGTAACTAATGGATTTAGGCCTAAGATTGTTCCACATATCCTAATCTCGAGCATGAAATGTCGGTAAATCACTAGCTATCGTCTACTGAGAACCACTCAAGGTTCTACCCCAAGATTGGTTTTGTTCTATTAAAATATATTCTTCGTCATTCTACTTCTATTATACTCGTAAAATGCATATAGTTCGATTATTTCGTATTATTTCGTATTATTAAAATATATTTGATTATTTAATTTAAAAAAATACATTAATAATAAACATAGACCAGTATATCAGGATATATCCCATTTACCTTAAAGAAATAAATTTGTAATAAACATAAAATTTGCCTATAAAGAAAAAGATAAAAAAATATCAAATTAAAATTAAGTATTAAATGATTTTTCAGTCACCTCAAGTCAAATCCCCATCTAAAACAATTAAATATTTGCGAACATTCAATTTGTTTTTACTTAATTTATTAGCTTCTTTTTACGTAATTAGTAAACCGTACAAGATGATTATAATATGAAAATTATCATGGGACGTTTAATTACCATATGAGAAAGCTATTTTTGGATTGTATATTAAGATTATTAATTGCCAATCATCTACCAATAAAACCGAAAAGGAAGATGAAGTCACTATTGAGCAATTTGCCATATAAGCAATAATGTAACAACTGACGTTACAACACATTTCGCACTTAAACTAGATGCCTTGAATTATTCATTTGTTCACACTTAAGTGACACGTTATGCGTATAAGTTTGTTTTGTTATTACTGGACTGTCCTTCCGCTAACGATTTCACTACATTTACATATTGCATAGTTCCGGTGGTATATGCATGCTGGATAAATTTGTTTTAGTTCATTGTAAAACTAGATTATGCTACATTTTAGTAAAAGGACCTCGAAGTTATTTTAATGTCGAATAACAAATAGTCACTAACGGCTACCTTAGTCCATAAATGTACAGCATAGCTACTAATCATTCTATGATTTAAATCTCTCTTGAACACGTGATCTAAAAGCAAGAGATCGAAAGTAGCGAAAATGGCTCGCAAAATATGCTCGCTGAAGTAGAGGACACTTGACCAAGCATAGCCATATAATGCGAAGAGAAATGAGAGCGGATGGATACAAGAGGAGAAATAGACCAAAGGAAAGATGGTAAAAGGTGATATGATGTTTTCATCAACCCTTTTTAGGGTTTGAATTTTCAGATGATGGCTAAGAGAGGAGAGTGGAAGGAGAGAACATGTTGTGCCGACCCCACATAGTTGGGATAAGGGCAGGAAGAAGAAGTAGCGGACACTTGACTATGATAGTCATTGTAGAAAGTCCTAGTGAAAACTGAGTCTCAACAAACGTAGTGTAGAAGGATCTCTAACTCGGTGGAATAACCACGTTACAAAAACGAAGGATCGAATTTTATGGCGATGTAAATGACTTAGATGTGGGAGATGATAGTGATCAAAAAAATAATAATAGATCTCGCTAACGGTTGAATACAATATTCGATAGTAGGTACCATAAAAAAACTACTCTAAATAGAAGAATATTTGTCTAAATCAACAGTTTCTAGTTCAAATGATATTAGTTGAGTTTTAATTTTGTGTAATGAATGTTCCTGTTCCATTTCTTTCTCTAATATCTGGCTAAATCCATTTCTTTTCTCAATGTTAACAACAAGTACCTGCAGCCACTAGTTGAGTGACAAATCGTGAATTTGAATCCTGACTAGTTAACTATTGAAGTAAAGATCAGTCATAGGGGTTATGAAAAGTCATATACCTAAGTATAGACAGATATAAGTAGATAATTGTAGTAGAACTAAGGTAGACAATTGTGATTTATTGAAGCTCCCAGAAAATCTTTGGTTATGACTAGAATGAGAAGCCATCTGGTATAGATCATCATCATCATCATTTCAGCCGGAAGACGCCCACTGCTGGACAAAGGCCTCCCCCAAAGATCTCCACGATGATCGGTCCTGCGCTGCCCTCACCCAACCTATCCCGGCGATCTTGACCAGATCATCGGTCCATCTTGTGGGGGGCCTACCAACACTGTGTCTTCCGGTACGCGGTCGCCATTCGAGGACTTTTCTGCCCCAACGGCCATCAGTCCTTCGAGCTATGTGCCCAGCCCACTGCCACTTCAGTTTTGCAATCATCCGGGCTATGTCGGTTACTTTGGTTCTCCTGCGAATCTCCTCATTTCTGATTCGATCTCGCAGGGAAACTCCGAGCATAGCCCTCTCCATTGCTCTCTGAGCGACCATGAGCTTTCTCATAAGGCCCATAGTTAGCGACCACGTCTGCGTTCCGTATGTCATCACTGGCAACACACATTGGTTAAAAACCTTCGTCTTGAGACACTGCGGTATTTGGGACGAAAAGATTTTATGGAGCTTCCCGAACGCTGCCCATCTGAGTTGGATTCGACGAGTGACCTCTTTCGCGAAATTGGACCTGCCTAACTGGATCGTTTGACCCAAGTAGACGTATTCGTCAACAATTTCGAAAGTACAGTTCACAACTGTTACGGGGGTAGGTGCGACATGGACATTAGACATGATCTTCGTCTTGTCCATGTTCATTTTGAGACCTACTCCTTGGGAAGCTGTATTGAGGCCATCAAGCATATGGCTTAAGTCTTCCATGGTTTCAGCCATGATTACGATATCATCTGCGAATCTAAGGTGAGTGATGTACTCACCGTTAATGTTGATGCCCAGTCCGTTCCAGTCCAGAAGCTTGAAGACATCTTCCAACGCAGCAGTGAACAGCATCGGCGATATGACATCGCCTTGTCTGACTCCCCGCTGCAGTCGGATAGGCTTCGAGTTCTGATCCTGGTGACGGACTGACATGGTGGCGTTTTCATACAAACACTTCAACGCTTTGATGTATCGATAATCAATGTGGCACCTCTGGAGAGACTGAAGCACCGCCCAGGTCTCGATCGAATCAAAGGCTTTCTCATAGTCCACGAACGCCAAGCATAGTGGCTGGTTATACTCCTCCGTCTTCTGTATAACCTGCCGCAGCGTATGTATGTGGTCTATGGTGCTAAAACCTTTTCGGAATCCGGCTTGTTCGGGAGGCTGGAAGTCGTCAAATCTGCGCGCGAGACGATTCGTGATGACCCTTGAAAACAGCTTGTAAACATGGCTCAGAAGTGATATCGGTCTAAAGTTCTTCAAAAGGGTTTTGTCGCCCTTTTTGAAGAACAGCACCACTATACTTCCGTGCCAGGCCTGCGGCGTTTTGCCATCGAGGATGACGGAATTAAATAGCTTCTGGAGGATTTTAAGCACAGGAGTACCACCAGCTCTCAGAAGCTCGGCTGTAATTCCATCATCACCCGGCGCCTTGTTGTTTTTAAGCTGTTTAAGGGCCACACTAATCTCGTACAGACTGACGTCTGGGATATCTACGGTGTAGTGTCGGGTTAATTTGGCTCTTGGGTCTTTAGCCTTGTTGTTAACAGGTGCCCGTGTGGTCGTGTATAGCTGTCCGTAGAACTTCTCGACTTCCCTCAAAAGTTCGGGTTTAGACGAAACGACCCTGCCGTCGTCGGTCTTCAGCTTCGTCAGTTGGCTCTGCCCAATAGACAAGTCTCGTGCGAATACTTTAGAGCCCTTGTTACGCTCTATAGCCGCCTTTACACAGTCTGTGTTATGGCGGCGGATATCGCGAGTCAAGGACTTGGAGATCTGTCTATTTAGCTGCCTATACTGGGAAGCATCGTCCGGGGACTGAAGGGTCATTTGACGTCTCACATCCATCAATTTGAGAGTAGAATCTGAGATTTTTCCGGTTCTTTTTGAACGGCTGGCCTTGAAGAATTTAGACCCGGCCGTTTGAATAGCTTCCACAAACCTGTTATTATACTCGTCCACGTCAACGCAGTCACCGAGGCATTCGAAGCGGTTTTGCAATTCGAGTTGAAAGTTTACCGGGTTTTGGATCTGTATGGGTGCAGGTCGGAGCGTAGACTTCACCAGTCGAGACCTCTCCAATTTTGGATTGATATTCAATGTGCCTCTTACTAAGCGGTGATCACTCCCAGTTTTCACCGAATTGATCACGGAGACATCATTGAATTTGCCAGGGCCAAAGGTCGTCGTTCTTGGTAGCGAATCCGAACCCGGGGATTCTTCGCACCCCCTGCCCCGTCGCTTATGTGGCTGCTACCGTGACCACCACGAACGGGGCCGCCGGGGACTAGGGGCCGGGGCCTGTGTGTATCTGTCATTTTAGGGGGGGGTTTTGCCATAATCGCCACGCTTGGCAGGCGGGTTGGCGATCGCAGTATTCGCAGTTGGTGATGCTCTCACGGAAAGATGCTGCTGCCCATCCTCCGTTCTTTCTATCCCTTAGTCGTCTCTTACGACACCCACGGGAGGAGATGGGGTGGTGCTATTCTGGTGCGACACCACACACTACAACAGTGACAATAAAAGGTAGTAATTAATGGGCAACTACAACATAGTTTACAAAGTATTCCAATTTCACACAACTATTTTTAAACTCTACACATATACATGAGCGACACCAATAAAAAATTCCAATAAACTAAAATAAACGATAATGATCCATTATAATACATGATAATGACAGTTTGATTTGTATTATCTTTATAAACACTATTATTAATGGAGTATGTTTTATAATAACTTATCTAAATTATAGTATAGTCTTGAAATGGGTTATATTTTCAGATTTCAAACGTTCAATCACACACATAATTATTAAAATAAGTAGTAAACGATGCGCTATTTTTTTATATATAGCATAAAGATAAGATCTGCTGATCTCCATTTATGAAAATCTTCTTCCTCCTGCCCTTATCCTACATTATATAGGGTCAGCACAACATGTTGCATGTTGCAATAGTTATGGCTTAGTTTTTACAACCGCCCGCTTGCCTGACGATAAGCCCTTTTTGGGGAAAAAAAATCAGTCATCCTTTTTATTTAAATTATTTTCTGGTTTCACATTGAAAGTAGGAAACGAAATTTCGGTATAGATCATTAGAGCCAAAAGGTACCAATAATTTAGTATTGCAAAGCCATTGGCTGAATCTACATCTACAAGTAAAAGTAAACATATATTTGAAATTAGATATTGCCGGAGAAACAAGTGCCCACTTCACTCAAGTATTCTTACAATTTTAATTTCACAACTTATGTTACTGTTTGAACAAATACATAAGAAAATTTCATTTCATATAACTCAATGTCTAGTTTGTTGCAAATACTAAAAATTTTGTTATATGTATGTATGTCATTACTGTTATTTATAGACATATGTATGTTCTTACCAACTCCAAAATATATTTAAATTAAACATTTGCAAATGAAGTAACAAGTGAAATAAAAAATTTCTAAGGCTACCGATACTGTGGGAATTTTTGTTGCCTAACGATAAATTAATTACCACACTAGAACTTCGGAGGGGAACCTGCAAATGCTAGCCAGGGTAGTCACTGATGCATACCCACTAAAACTCTTGTCGCTACCCAAAACATGATAAGTATTCCAAGATATTTGAAACTAATCAACTTCTTAAGGTATGGAATTGGAGCGTATTCGCCAGCGAGATTATTTTTTATAGTGATACATAGGTTAAACAAAAATAAATTAAGGACTCACGCTGCAACAACAATAAAACAAGTATACAAAGCAGTATATAATTTGCAAATTTTTGGTGCAGTTTTCGGTTCGGATTTTGGTGGGATATGGCAAAACGTGACAAATGTGCCTAGTCCACAGAACGAAGGTTGAAATTACCTTCTGTCAAGTAAGTTTATTTTAGTGTGTTGACACAGATACTTAAAAAAATGTTATAGGAGGTCACTAACGCTAAAAGGAACTTAGAAGCCTTGCATTAATTATTATGATATTATTTAACGACCTCTGTGGCGTAATGGATAACGCACTTCGGTACGCTTGCAGAGGTCACGGGTTCGATTCCCGTCTTGCGTCTGGGTGTTTATGTATTATGTAAATTTACAAAAAAAGTAAATAAGTAGTTTATCAGTTGTCTAGTATCCGTAACACAAGTGCTATGCTACTTAGTTTGGGACTAGATGGCGCTGTGTGAATTGTCATAAAATATTTATTTATTTATGATTTTCCATACGACATTATTCTCCAGTGACTTCCGTTTAAGTGAACCCAGAAAAGAAAAGCTTGTAGGAAAATTAAAGAGTGAGGTAATATTTGATTTGAATAGCATAAAATTTACCCAAGTTACATCTTTCTCTATAATTTGCCTAACTTTCTGCCTGGAGGCATTTGTAGGATTTCTAGCTAAAGCAGTTAACAGTGCTTTCACTCGTCAATATTATATTGGTTTATTATATTTTGCCAAAATTAATTAAAATTAGACTTTAATAACGCATCAATCAAAACTTTTACGAATGATTTAAGTGTAATATTATCAAGAGTGACGTATGCTAACTTGTTTTTTAAATTATTATGTTATAAATGGTTGCCAGCATTACGGTTATTGCTATAATATCCGCTTTTTATATATTTTAAACCCAAAACAAAATAGATTGATATAGTTTAGATAATTATATCTTTTAAAGTTGCTAATAAAGATTCCACTTTGAAACCCATTACAGGGAAACACTCGTATTTTATGCGTTGTATGCCAATGAAGTAAATATTTTTACAGTATTTACTTCATTAAGTAACGACAAGGGTTATATGTAGTATACATGCATAAACTACAAAATGACAAATATTTATAAATAAGTCAACTTCTCTTGTTGCCCTTAGGCTCTTCGTACACAAGGCTACGCAAACGAGTATCGAGTAGCGCACGGTCCGTACACACGACATTGAATCGCAAGACGCGAGTTGCCTATTCAGTCACTATAGGCGTAACGGCTAAACAGATCACACTTTTTCCAAAGCGTCTGACACAAGTGATGATAAAACTATAATTTTGTACTATCTTTATCGAAAACAAAGAAATCGTTGTAACAGAAGATACTGGGTTCATCCGTATATAGAGAGAAATATAAAGTGCAGACTGTTCGTATCTGCAAAAGAATTACAACAAACAGATGCGAAATTCTTATCGATGTACATGTATTCCTTTAATTTATAATTATATAAACAAGGATATTTCTCCACCTCTGAAACAAATTTAATATTAAAAAATTGCTCCGCCATCTTGGAAATCGCCGAGATTTATGTAGCGGCGATCTCGTCCAGCAGATAGCGCGCGACTGGCACGACTTGAGTCGCGGGACGAATGTCGGCGACGCGACTCGTGTATGAACCACAATGGATTTGTATAGCGGTAGTCGCTTGGAGACTAAAATCGTTGAGTATCGAAGATTTGCGTAGCATTGTGTACGAAGGGACTTAGTCGACACAAAATCCGTCTTCTAACTTAATTTGTTAGTAGTAATCTGGCGATTAACGCCTTTTTTAGCTATTTCATCTTTCATGCAATCTATCCATCTTTGAAATAGTCTTTTTTATGATTCTGTATCCATGCATCCATATTTTGATTATTATATGATATTCCGGTATTCCTATATCACGTTCGTTTATTCTTCTAGCTATTCTAAAACTTCGTGTGCTATATAATTTTTATAAATTTTCGTTCCTCTACACATCTCTCAAATATAACATATGATATTTTTGTATATCAATTAAATAATAGAAATGCAGAACGGCGACCGGCTACTTACGTTGGTAACAAATGTCTAGCCATGTCGCCTGCGCTGGGCCCCGATAGGAGAGGTAGACCCAAAAAGCGCTGGCTTGACTTCGTAAAAGGTGATATGCGTGCCAATGGACTCACTACCAGGTATGCCAAAGACCGTGCGAAATGGAGAAGAAAAAGTCGGAAAGCAGACCTCAGGCCCTGAAGCGAAAGTTTGGGTTGCAACAGGGATCTTCCGCTGGGATGATGATGATGATTAAGTAATAGTAATAAATTCAAATATGATGTTTAATACACTTCCATATTTTAACTTTAAATGTGAGAATTATGCAATTAATTCTTCAGAAGGTTATAGAATAATCGTATAATGTATCTATGATCAAGAAAAATAATTATTTCGTTCTATTAACCAAAATCCAATGAGGACCTCGAATCACTAAGCACAGCCGCCCCTTGCAGGTTTGCTCGGATAATCAGGTCTGTAGCCTGGCTAATCGCGAGCAACTCAGCCTGGAATACTATGCACAGTGACTCGAGCCGCGTTCCAAACGTTTCACTCGTATGGTTTCTTGAACACTTACTTCCAGGTTTAAGGTATTAGGATAAATTCCAGCTATCCCAATAAATTCCAGCTATCCCCTTAATTTCAAAAGTGCTGAGTGCAAATAAGTGTCCTTTCGTTTACTGTGAAGTAAGAAAGGGTTAACGTTAACGAGTCTGAATAAAAATCCAGATTTTATATTTTTATTTTTGTAATGGGCATATTTATTAAAAAGAAACTATTATCAGTCATTTTTAAATTAAGAAAAAAATTAAAGAAAGAAAAACCTTTAGAGTATTAAAGGCTAATTATAGCTTTAGCTCATTCTTAAAAGCCTTAAATTCCATAATCACTTAGCAATCACAATGTAGTTAATTCCAAACACAAATCAAAAGTAAATTACGAAATATATTACAAAATTCTTATAATAATGTACATTTGACATAATAGTTGTGTAATTCAAGTTATAGAGATTATCTGTTCAATACAGATGGAAGTGAAAGTGGCCATTATGGCTAGAGCTGATGCGATATTGATGAGTGGTGTAACCGCGTAAATAGCTAGTACGGTATTTACCTTGGATTCAAATGGATTATCTAAACGTGACATGTGGTTACGGTGGTATATTCGTCTGGAATCTGTCTGAGTGCTAAAAGTGGTTTGCTCTCATTTATTTTACGCCTGCGGCTGTGTGGTCTACCTATTGGGATACCCCATCTAGTTTTAATGCATTTTTAGAAGGGTTTGCGTTATTTGCTGTCTTTTTGACGAGGAATTTTCTAATGATCTATTTAGAATAATAAATCGTCTTTTTCAGAAGCCTCTTCTTTCCTGTACGAAACGGGTCTCAAGAACGTTCATGTTGACGTTTTTTTATCGCAGTATGATATAGGGTTTTCAAACAAGACGTAATAAAATTAATTTGAGGTCTGCACCGGGTTGACAATGTCCTGTTATTGCAAATGTCCATAGGTGCCTGGAAGTGGAATATATGGGTTGCCTGCTTTAAGCGATACCTTTAGAATATTTTCTTTTATATACATAACCTAATAATATAATCGAAGTAGTATTATATACCTATCTATCCTGCCCGTCTGCTGAACTAGAACTAAAGACAGGCGGTAGATGGATATGGAATGGATTGCAATCACACAACCATGAAAGAAAGGTAGCATTCAATGCTCGTGTAGCTCTTTTATTTTGCAGAAACGGTTACATTAAGTAAAGAAAAACACTGACAATTCACACAGCACTAGTCTCAAAATAAGCAGCGGAGCGCTTGTGTAGTGGGTACTAGACAACTGACACAATACTTATATAATTTTCTTTTGTAAATAAATACATATTATACACAAACATCTAGATACCCAGTCCGCGTGCGAAAGACGCTACGCCAGGAAGGTCGTCCACCCTTTTTTAAAAATCAAATTTAGCTCCATCAAGTCCATCTAATTTCTTTACATATATTATCAAAGGATGTTAAATGCCAAAATAGAAGCGCAGAATTTTTACCGCTGACTCTTTTTTAATGTTATGTGTAACCAAAGTATTGTTTCTTCGAATGATTTTATTAACTAGCGAATCTCTTAAAGCGTCGGTCATTGAATTGTTTTCAAATACTAATACAATGAAATTCATAGTTTTATTGTTGATATTGGAAAAGTTCTATGGAAATATTTTATTTCAAAATATTATATTGCAAATTAGCTCAACATGCAAGGGAAAATAAATTGGATTAGATTAGGGGTAAGAAGTGTGAATAGCAGGGGATGATAATCTATACAAATATATAAAATTGGAGTGTTTGTTTGTAATATTAAAATAACCGCATTTTACTAAGGGCATTCGGACGTATACACGGTACATATACCAAAACAACATTTTTTTACAATTTTTGTCTGTCTGTCTGTTTGTTCCGGCTAGTGTCTGAAATGGCTACACCGATTTTGACGGGACTTTCACTGGCAGATAGCTGATGTAACAAGGAGTAACTTGGGCTATTTTCATCTTAGAAAAAAAATAGTTTTTGTTAAAAATAATAAGTTTCGGAAATTATGATTTTCAATTTAAGTTAACCTCAGATTTATGTCATCAATCATATGAAATAGGGTTTAGCTTAGGCTGGACTTTGTAGGTTCGAACGTACGTATTCCGGAGGCGCATGGCGTAACAGCTGCATTTGATAACACTGACTGTTTGCATATTTCATTTATATTTTAGGGTTTTTAATCCAAAACCATAATATATATCCAAAAACTTCTGCCCAAAGTCATTATTCCACGTGGACAGAGTCGCGGGCACAGCTAGTTGACTTATATAGTTCTCACTGAACCAATAAGTTTCAACTCGAAACGATACATACAAAGCTTAATAGAACCTTTGAAAATGTAACGTACAAAAGCAAAATCAATTACAACAATGAGCTATAACTTTCTTCACAAGTTATTTAACAAATAAAAGTAATTTATAAAAGCGATAACTAAGTTATTTTATCTCAAATCTACGGCAATTAGTCGCAAGAAATAATACACCGCTTCTGTTATTTCAAATCTTGGGTAACATCTTTATTGGGCTATAAAGCTTAGTCATTGAAAGCGATTAGTTACTTTTTTTAACGAAATCAATATATTTTTTATTCCATGCTTAGATTATGGAACTACGAGTAGATATAATTATGGTTATTTTATTTCGAAAAAAGTGTTTTATAATCATCAACATTATCCTAGTGTTAAATCCCGGTTACCAACCAAACTTTGGCTGGGATCTGCTTTCCTTCTTTCCCTCTCCCATTTGCTCGTTCTTCAGCGTTCTAGGTATAGGTCTACATGGCAATATTGCCATGTACAGCAACTTTTACGATGTCAAGCCAGCAGTCCCTTCTGCCGGGGCCTGAAGTAGGCATAGCTAAACGTTTGCAGTATGTCATGTAGGCTGCTGCGAATACGGGAGTTCCTGCAGTGTTTCCACGTCACTTCACACATTCACCGCAGCGTATTTATCTCCTTAACACGCAGTGCCTGCTTGAGTCGCTCTAGCACCAGTCACTTTTCACAGCCGTTTAAAATGACTAATGATGGAAAATATAATTTTAAAATACCTAATAATCAATACATACATACATATAATCACGCTTTTTTCCCGTAGGGGTAGGCAGAGACCACTTCTTTCAACTTGTTACGATCCTTACATACTTGTTTCGTTTCGTCCACTTTCATTATTCTCTTCATACATGCCCTCGGTTTAGGGTAATCTTGACCTGGCCTTTTTTCAAGAAGTTTCAAGATCTGGTCTCGAAACGTCCGCCTTTTTTTTTGGTCTCGGGGAAAAACCTCTCTTGACGGGTTCCCCCGGCCCGGGGGGACCGAGGGATATGTGGGACACCGGGAAAGATGTTTGGCCATCCGACTACCCACTAAAAACCCCGCTGTTCTCCTATCGCCTACGCCCGGGCCCACGGATATATGGCCTGCCGATCTCGTGGCCCGGGCCGGCGCCGGCCCGCCCTTTGTCTTGAGGCGGGCCCCTTCTAAAGTGTTGGCGCCAGGGGGTCAGGATTTCGTCCCCCCGGCGCTCTCCTAACAACTTTAGGAGTTGAGGGGGGCCGCGACACTTTCATTTCCAACACTTCCATTCACACTCGCCTTATACACTTTTTTCGTCAATCGTTCTTCATTCATTGTCTCATCAATAGATATATGAAAAAGAAGATTGGCGATTTGAAACGTGTTTAGTTCAAATTAATATTATAAATCGTATTCATAACAAACTTAATTGCATTATATTTGCAGCCCGACTAGTTTACTGGCTAAATTTCGTAGCCTTCTATAGACCCTTTCTACTAATTCTGGGGGTTATTGACAATTTGTATGTTTGTAGAGAGCCAGAAGATATTTGTGGCAGACAACGGTCTTTTATAAAAATGGACTTAATTAGAGCTCTTTGACTCCTCGGCTACGGCTGTTCCGCGAAATGTTTAATCCAGGCACTGAATATTACTCATTATTTACAATTATTTTCGCAACTATAATTATTTTCGTAATATTGTCCCCCACAAAACCAAACCATATGTTAAAAAAATGTCGGTTTGAAAACATTTCAATTGTGTATTATCTTATCTATATTTGGCTCTTTTCAGTGATAAGATTGACGACCACTGGTCTAAATAATAAAACACTGAGGATCCTGATAAGACTTATAAAAAAAGGCAACACTTTGTTATAAGAGTTGATTCACGTCGATTATCTCGCTCGAGATTTGAACCCATGATCTCTATCAGATGTTAAGTACATAAACTAGTAAGTGCGAAATGAAAAATCAATAGGATCTGCAGTGCTAGCTCGGAATGCTTAGATGGATAGCCTTTCTTAGAACTCCTAACCTTGTGATTTTATGAAAGTGATGTACCTAAAACGAGCAACCCCTTCTTGGAAATGTGAACGAACAACGACTCAAGGTAACCGTATCTAGGGTCATCGACAGATGATCTCGATACACTTTCACTGGCCCAACCACCTGGAGCCGTTCGTCTTGTACAAATATTACTCAAGTAGGTATTACTGTTGTATAATAATTAAAAATTTACTGGCTACTGTTTCACGTTGATATAAAATTAATGATATAGGAATAGTTCTAAAGTTTTATATATTACTAGGAGGGATCAAAAAGTAGTGAGAATGAGATAGAAAAAAAAAGTTTTGTCTTGGTCCTGCAAAAATCTCTCCACGGCATCCATCACCTCGTTATCGTCTTCGTACCTGTTTCCCCTTAAGTATTCTTTTAATTTCGGGAACAGATAAAAATCGCAAGACGCCAGATCTGGTGAATAAGCCAGCTTGCTGAATGGCAGCCATCGCAACTGCCGACCTGTGTGCGGTTGCGTTGTCGTGATGAAACAGCACGTCCCTTCGAAGTTTCCCTCTCCTTTTCTCTTTGATAGCATTCCTCAACTTGGGGATTAAAGCTGCATAATATTGGCCTGTAATAGTGGTTTCATGCTACAGGTAATCAATCAACAATATCCCTTCTGAGTCCCAAAATATTGAGGCCATAACCTTACCAGCCGACTACCACGGCACGATACTTCTTCGGGGTCGGTGATGATGGCTGTTTCCATTGCGAAGATTGCTGTTGCTACGAAACGAGACAAAAAGTTTTCAGAATCTTCTTGAAACTTATCCAACAATATCTTCGAAATGTCAAGTCGATTTTGTTTCTGACTGTCGGTTAACATTCTCGGCACCCATCTTACGGAGACTTGTCTCATATTCAAAGATTGTTTCAATATGGATTGAATACTTCCATATGAAATGCCCGTTTCTTGAATTAAGTATCGGATGGTAAACCCTTCGAACGCTCAATACAATTTTCTTGATTTTCGCAACATTTTCTTGGGCGACTGACGTCGATGGACGGCCGCAACGATGTTCTTCTTCCGTGCTCCCTACTCGAAATTGAGAAGCCCACCTTGTGACAGTGGAATACGGCGGAGCAGACTCTCCTAATGTTGCCTCCAAATCGCAATGAATCTCTTGCGTCGTTAACTTTTTTAAACAGAGTTATTTAATAACGACTCACACTTCGTTTTTCTCCATTTGCGAGAACACGTTCCGACACGAAGCAAACAAATGACTACATTCTGAAAAAACAAAATAGAATCGAATATTTTTTTCTTTATTAATATTACAAATATGTATCTGAGGTATGCCTGCCAGTATTTTTTTTCTTAAAAAGGAGTATGTCGTTCTCACTATTTTTTGATCCTCCCTCGTATAAACAAACTCGAATTCAGTCACAGTCAGTCACTGCAATTGTTTTGTATGCTTTTATGTTATAACATATCTACTTTTAGTTGCGAAATCTCAATGTAAAATTAAAAATTTAACGAATTCAATTAGCAAACTTGTATACAACAGATTAAACCAAATAATTATGTCTATCTACATATATATATATATATATATATATATATATATATATATATATATATATATATATATATATATATATATATATATATATATATATATATACCTATTTATATATATATATATATATATATATATATATATATATATATATATATATATATATATATATATATCAAATTCTAAAAAAAACAAATAAATAAACTCAAAAACTATAACTTACTGTTCTTGCGCAAATAAATACAAAAGTTGTTGAAATAAATATAACTGTTGATTTGCATACGAATTAAGTCGAGACTGCGTTTTGGTAAAAATAAACACGGAGACACCCTCTGGCTAAGTCAGACGATGACCTGCGAAAAGTAGCTGGCTGCAGCAGTCCTAGGATCGTTCTCAGTGGAGTACGATACAAAAGTGTTATATCTGGTAATAGACCTTTACAGTAACAATGAAGGTGTTGCTAAATTTTGATCAAAAACGATTGCTATTGGCTCTCATTTCCTGAAAGTTAAATCAAATGCTATATATATATATATATATATATATATATATATATATATATATATATATATATATATATATATATATATTTTTTTTTTTTTTTTTTTTTTCTAAAAATGTAATGAGATAGGTAACCATATTTTATTGCTGAGAATTCTGGCAAATACTTCAACATTTGGTTGGATTGCCGCTCTAGAATGTTTGCCGTAATAGGTTATGTATCAGTTTAAAACCTTTGGTCACAAAAGATCGATTTTACAGCCTTATTTATCATAATAATAACACTATTAACAAGGGGATAGGGGTAGGTTGGTGGGACGTATGAAGGCGTGGAAGGAATCACTTGAGAACGGCGGTCTAAAGTTTAATGTGGCGAAGACCGAGTACTCGGCTTGCGACCCCACATCCTTGCACATAGGGGGCGATACGGTCAAGCGCGCGGAATAGGTGAAATACCTGGGATCTGTATTTCAGGCGTCTGGTGACATTGATTGCGTCATTAAGACACGCATTGCTGTCGAGTGAGCCAAATGGCGTAAGGTGACTGGTGTCATTTGTGACTCTAAAATACCGGTTAAATTGAAGGGACAGGTCTATAAGTATATCATTAGGCCTGTCGTTTTATACGGATGTGAAGCTTGGCCGATGCTGGAACGACACAAGCAGGCACTGCGAGTCACGGAGATGAATATGCTGCGGTGGATGTGTGGAGTAACGCGGAAGGACCGCGTTAAGAACTCTCGCATTCGCGGCAGCCTTCATGTCCGTGACATTGCGGATAAATTGCAGGAGTGTCGCCTTCGCTGGTATGGCCATGTTTTTTTTTCTTAAGAAAAAAAGCTTAGCTTTAAAGCTAAGGCTGTCATCGTCTCAGACGACTAACGACAGCAACATCAGACGACTAACGACAGCAACAATATGGCCATGTTTTACGACAACCGGCTACTTACGTGGGGAACAAATGTCTGGCCATGTCGCCACCGCCGGGCCTCGGTATTAGGGGTCGACCCAAAAAGTGCTGGCTTGACGTTGTAGGGGTTGATATGCGCGTCAATGGACTGGCCACCTGAGATGCCGAAGATCGTGCGAAGTGGATAAGCAAAAGTCGGAAAGCGAGCCCTGGGCACCGAAGCGAGAGTTTGGGTTGCAACAGGAATTCAACGCCAAGATGATGATGATAATGATGAATAACACTATTAACAATTTTACTCGTTCAACTAGATTGGTTAACTATTTTCGAGTCTAAATAAACTACGTTACATAAATTCATCTGAATGAAAAAAGAAATCCTTTGTCTAGAAGCATTAAACACTTTCCTTGTCTTGAAATCTTTTTTCGCCATTTTGTCGCCGACGAGTTTCTCTATCGTTGACTAATGATCTATTTAACTCCGCTGAATAGTATATTAAAGTGTAAAGAATTCTATGAATAGACACGAAACATTAAGTGGATGTTCAAAGGGCAACTTTCTCGTACGTTTCTATTATTTTGAAATCAATATTTTTATATTACGATTTTCGAAGTGTTTGACTCCCCACAAAAACAGATAGTTTTGTAATGAAAGCGACATGCAGGAGCGGAGTAAGAATAATAAATCCTGCGGCCGGGATTGGTCAATAGTGAAAGGCGACAACAGTAGCTCTGAGGGCTCTAAATCCATCTGGATGGCAACCGCTTTTAGTCTTAAGTATACCGCCATAATAACCTTATGTTGTGTTCCGGCATTAGTCCAGGTATCTGTGCCCTTAGCGTCGCAAACAGCTGACTATTAAGAGGGCCTGCTGTTCCTTTGCAATAAAAAAAAATAAGAGCAAGACAATTTTAAAGGATATTCTGTAAACTAATTAGCAATCATTGTATTAATATTGTTGAAAGTATATCTAGTTTCTCATATGTACTTCATCGTCATCAACCAGTTGTGACAATTACTTCACGCAGGCTTTCCTAAGTTTGATGCAAATCCATGCCTTGTCTATGCAGTCCGGATCAATATTACATATTTATTTTCATTGGTCGATTAGTATAAGGTCAACCCTTAAATAAATGAAAGCGAAATAATTCACAGATCTAGTTCGTTAAGGCAAAGTTGTAATTGTCTGTAATTTACAGAAATTAAAAACATGTTCTTTTGATGTAGGATCCAACCCCTTAGAGATAACATCATTAATATTTATCGAATCCTTTCCCACGTTTAATTCAATTAGATCTTGTTGATTTTATTGGACACGATATATTAACTTTCAATTGTGAAAAGGAAATGAAAGGGATAAAGAAACAGTATCCAAGCTTAAGTATAAATATTATTTAAATACCATATTAAAAAGACAAATCGGTATAGCTAATGATAAGCTTCTGTCGCAATTTAGTTTTTATCATAAGATGGTTGTGCTTTTGCAAAGCCCATATACGAAATTAGTAACAGAATACGCGTTTTCTCCTTATTTTCGCTCGTATATTCACTAAAACACACCGGTGTTCCTTTATGTGCTTTAAGCGCCTGCGCAGGCCTGATTGGCCAGCGGTGTCTTCTTTCTAATGACGGACACAGGCATCTTCGTTCCCATGGGCCGCACAAGTGATCGAGCAGTACAGCGGAGGTCATTAGTGAACCCCTAATGAGGTGTGCCCTTGGCTGGCTTAGAGTCCCTTCCAATCGTTTGCTCTTTTTGAGTGATGTTATTATAGGTACGTTTTCTATTTTACATCTGATTTTCTTGTAATAAGAGGTTCAACCCCTAAATTAATGACTAATATCATCCTGTCTTCCAAGAACAAGGTAGCGGTTATTTAATTTACAGTGATTAATCAAGCTACTTATTTGGTAATGCAACAGGCAGTGGTAGCCGCTGAGATATGCACCAGTGAACCTTAGTCGCACCAAGTTAAAGTTTTCAAAAGCTACATAAACACAATTTTCATACTCGGCCAACCGGAAGTGCGAAGCTGGTGCACGAAACATTAAATTTAGGTAAGTTACGTCACATTGTGTAATAAGTTATGCAATTGTTGTGCTTTATTTACTTAATTTAACTTGATATTAGACGTGTCATTGCTTTTTTTGTGTAATTAAAATAGACACAGGCGTACTATGTATATCCAAACAGAATGGAAAGTATGTTATTAAATAATCGAATAGGGACTCAAGAGTATGTAGTAACTTTGTACTGAAAATTTTAAACTTGTTTTTTTCTAAGATGTAACATATTTATTTATTGAAAACATTTACCCTCATTATCTTATTACCATTGCTGCTATCTAAACGGAGGTCACTTTTCATCACATGTTACACTTCGATCCAATATTCCTCTATTTCTGTACCGATTCAACAAGGCAACACAGGTTCCAACACGAATTTCTTTCTGTAGATCAGTTAAATCATGAGACAACAAACTTTCATTTTTTTTTATCTTATTGATTTCATGCAAATGATTAAATTTTGTAGATAGGTTAACGTTAAACCATGCCGTTAATTCCTGGGTAGTTTGACTCGGATCGGTTTTCACAATCTTCTTCAATTTACTATTTACCTATGTGGTTGGTCTTTCACGTGGTTTGTACTTCAAGTTGAAGTTTTCATTACGAAAGCGTTATACCAAAAACGCACGGTGCGTTCATTATCAGTCTCCTCTGCAAACGCAACGTTGATCTGCAAGCCATTTCTGCCGCCTTAGTTTCGCGACGGATGTCGTATTCAAAAATGACTCGGATTTTCGAAGTATCCATCTTTTAGGTCTAATCCGAATAAAAAAATAATTGAAAGTCGAAAATCGAATCGTAAATAAATATTTTTTTCAAAGAAGAACCTCATAGGCATCATGTGAAAATAGTTTTACTCGAAAATATCACACCATGAAGGTTTTAAGTCAATTCAAAGTATCAACAACAATTTCATAATTTAACACCTATTATATACAGTCGACTCTCGTTAATCCGAAACTCGAGGGACTTTTTAAAATATCAAATCGATGCAAATTTTAGAGAGAAAAAATATTATCTTACATTCTTTTAAAACATAACTTTTTTTCACACCACCCTCCCTTTTTCAATTTTTTCTTAAATTTTGCACTGAAATATCTTCAGGGTACCGAAAAAAGACACATTTGAAAACCTCATTTTAATATTTAGAAGATTAGAGAATTTCTATTTCCCATTTAATTAACATGCGATTTCAAAATTGATTGATTATATGCGCGATATATATTTTTCTAAAAACTTGAACGTTCTACAAAAAAATTATCTTGTTATTTTTCGATAAACCAACGAGTTCATGATATAAATTTAACTTTAATTTAAATTTAACATAATTGTAAGTGAAAAATTGTTACTAATCCATTAACAAACTATGGACTTTGTCCGAAATAAATGATTATTATTATACACAAAGTATTGTATTGAATATATTCCGCCTAGATCTATACTTGAACCTTTTAACTGTTTTTTTTGCCTAATGTGCCTACTATAAAATAACTGCCACGTTCGACGGGGCAGAAAACATGTGCACTAATATTACCAGCATGAAACCCGCCGATTTGCCTTGGACAAGCATGGTGTGTATGTACGTTCCTTCCAGGGAGGCCCTATTCCTACCGTGGGACGTTGTGGGCTGTTGTTATTGATGTTTCAATGTAAAATATGGGTTTCTGCATGTTTCAACCTACTTTCTTAGCATTAAGTTCACGAAGTAACTTTGCTTGTCCTAGTCCCAAATTTAGCAATTGTTTATGTTATGGGTACTAAACTACTGATATAAATAAATACATAATACACATAAATATCTAAACTCGGTATGGGAATTGAATCCATAACCCTCACAAGCGTTGAAAAGGCGAAATCCATAACGCCACAGAAGTTTTCATGGATAACACAACATTTTTGAGAATCACCAGAACACTTGATGCTTTTTCATTCTTAAAGCATACAAAAAATCGTTATATTCTTTGGAATCAAACTCAAACTTTACGGTAATAGTGGCTCGATACATCACCATAATCACTGGAAAAGTACAAGTTATTAGAGTACTTCTCCTTCAGTAATCTACATGCAAATCTGTTAGACATTAATAGCACGGTATCTATTAAAATTAAATAATACCGACCGGTAATAGAATTGCGTTCACTGAGCGTAAGTGGTTCGGATGAAAGTAAAAGGTGTCAGGTTCGATAGCTGCGGAAGTCAGGTAGAAAGCGTCAAAGGGAAGTTTTCCGATCACGCGCCGCTGTTATAACACAGTTACGTGCAAGTGCAGCGCAGGCAAATTTACTACTTGATTGTTCTACAGTGGAAATTATATTGAATCATTTTAAATATTTCATAATGTTAAGTTGGTTTGCGTAGTTTAAGTATGTTTTCTAATTATAAAGTCATTTTTATTTAGTTTTGCTTTAATTTAGTTCTGTTTTATAATTATTTATAGTTTTCTTCATAGTTTTTATTATAAATAATTTTATTCTTAAATATCTTGATAGTTGTGAATACTTGTAAATATAGATACCCGCTACGCTAATTCAAGACGGATTGGTGAGATCATACTGATGATATCGGTTTGCAGGTTTCATCGTCTTCTGGCTAAGCGGTGCTTGCCATCGTAGAATTCAAACTCGAAACCTTTAGGTTAGTTTTCGAGTGTACCTAGTACCTATTAATGTAATTCAATGAATAATAATGTCAAATAAACATGAATTATGAAACATGAAGTATGCTGCCATAATAACCTTGTGTTGTGTTCCGGCATTAGTGACCTAAGTTCCTATACCTTTATGGGACAGCAGCGTGTTCGCGATGCCACTGGTGTTGCAAACATCCATAGGCGATGGTAACTGCTATATTCTAAGTGGGCCGTCAGCCTGTCTGCTGTCCTACAGCAATAAAAAAAATTAATAATTTAACCGTGTATTATTTTTATTTATTTTCTATATTTCAACGTGTTCTAAACATTAAATTTTTTTTCAATAACTGGTTACCAGTTCTTAAAGATGAAATGACGACAGGTCTCAGGAATAATTTGCGATCCACAATTGCCGTTTAGACTTAAAGGTAAAATATATAAGTTCGTAATAAGACCTGTCGTATTGTATGGATCGGAATGCTGGGCCACAAAGGGGAGGGACGAAAGGGTGTTACATGCTGCGGAGATGAGAATTTTGAGATGTATGTGTGGAGTTACGAAAATGGATAAAATTAGAATTGAGTATTATATGAGGAAGTGTGAAAGTAGCGCCAGTTATTAGAAAACTTAAAAAGTAATAGACTAGCGTGGTTTGGCCATGTAATGCGTAGGGAAGAATGCCATATAACAAGGAAAATGATAGAAATGAGAATGGATGGATACAGGAGTAGAGGTAGACCAAAAAAATGATGGATGGAGTGTGTAAAAGATACATACATACATATAATCACGCCTCTTTCCCGTAGGGGTAGGCAGAGACCACTTCTTTCCACTTGCTACGATCCTTACATACTTGTTTCGCTTCGTGCACTTTCATTATTCCCTTCATACATGCCCTTCGGTTTAGGGTACTCTTGACCTGGCCTTTTTTCAAGACGTCCCTGATCTGGTCTCGAAACATCCGCCTAGGTCTACCCCTTCCAACACTTCCATTCACACTCGCCTTAAACACTTTTTTCGTCAATCGTTCTTCATTCATTCTCTTGACATGGCCAAACCATCTCAGCATATCTTTCTCAATTTTTGTCACTACATCTTCTTTCAGACCACAACGTTTCCTTATCTCACTATTTCTTATCCTGTCACTCAGTTTAACTCCTATCATACTTCTTAACGCTCTCATCTCAACTGCTGTGTAAAAGATGATATGGCAAAAAAGGGTGTGAATGTTGGGATGACGGCTAACAGTAAAGAATGGAAGAACATGTTGTGGCGACCCCATATAATGTGGGGTAAGGACAGGAGGAAGAAGACTTTGTTTTATATTACGACTGTGTTTCCGGCCAGAAATAAAAATAGGAACACCACATCACTCATATAGGGAGTTTTAAAAGGCTACTAATTGATTACTTCTTTTACTAGTTCACAGATAGCAATGAAGGTTGCTGTTTTATTTGTATCGACCTCAGCGATGCAGCGGCTTTCCCACGTAGGAACGCCTGAGGCGGTCACGGGTCGATTTCCTTCTCGAGTCTGGGTATTTATGTATAATATGTATTTATTTACAAAAGAAAAGTAGTATATCAATTGTATAGTATAGCAAATACTCTGCTACTTTTGGACTAGAGGCGCTCGTGAATTGTTACAGTATAATTATTTTTAAGACGCGTCACTGGCTTCTGTGATAGATAAATTTAGCCACATTTTCTTGTTGCTCTTTACTCAAAGCCACAGAAGATTTCTGAAGGCACACGCGAAAACCTATCTGGACTCGGTCAGTAGGGAAATACTGGATTGTTTTCATGCGTGTAGCAGTGCGTCCCCTTTTCTACTGTGGTAGTCAAGGGCCCCACATTGCACGAGAGTCTCATACTACCGTCGTGAGCACAAAAACAGTGGGGTGTTACATGAAGCATTTCCACCTTCTCAGAAAGTCAAAAAAGGCGATTATATTGTTTCTGTCGGTGTCTCACTGGCACGGTAATGTCACGTACATCACCCAATATATCCCTATGTGTCGCTTGTACTTGCAAGTGGCTTTCGTGTCTTGATAGTGACATCTTCACCAGTGATGTTAGATAGTTGCCCAATGAACTTGGTACAGATGTCGCTAAAACCTGGTATTTTAAATTAAAAATTGGTACACTCACAAATATTTGAATAAAAATACTACTAATATCAGAGTCTAATACTATTTAATGACAATTTAAATATTTTTTTATTAAAAGAAAATAAATACATATTTTCTAAAAAAAAATTTTTTATTGATGGTATCGGCAACAGAACGTATATTCTGATTAAGATTAATATTAATTGCATAAATAAAGTGTCAACATACATACATACATCATCTCTGCGTTAATTCCCGGTTGCAGCCCAAACTCTCGCTTCGGCGCCCGGGGTCCGCTTTCCGACTTTTTCTTCTCCACTTCGCACGGTCTTCAGCATCCCTGGTAGTGAGCCCATTGGCACGCATATCACCCTTTACGACGTCAAGCCAGCACTTTTTGGGTCTACCCCTCCTGCCGGGGCCCGGCGGAGGCGGCATGGCCAGACATTTGTTACCCACGTAAGCATCCGGTTGCCGTAAAACGTGGCCGTACCAACGGAGCCGACACTCTTGCAATTTATCCGCAATGTCACGGACATGAAGACTGCCGCGAATGCGGGAGTTCCTAACGCGGTCCTTCCGCGTCACTCCACACATCCACCGCAGCATATTCATCTCCGTGACACGCAGCTCCTGCTTGTGTCGCTCTAACACCGGCCACGCTTCACAGCCGTATAAAAGGACAGGCCTAATGATGGTTTTATAGACCTGTCCCTTCAACTTTACCGGCATCTTGGGGTCACAAATGACACCAGTCACCTCACGCCATTTGGCCCACGCGGCAGCAATGCGTGCCTTGACGTCACAATCGATGTCACCGGATGCATGAAACACAGATCCCAAGTATTTCACTCGGTCCGTGCGCTCGACCGTGTTGCCGTCTATGCGTACGGGTGTGGGATCTGTGGAGTTACAGGCCAAGTACTCGGTCTTCGCCACATTGAGCTTCAGACCACCGTTCTCAAGCGACTCCTTCCACGCCTTCACACGTCGCACCAGCCTACCCCTGTCCGAATCTGTCAGCGCGATATCATCAGCATACATGAGCAGCCACGGGGGTTGTTCATGTGAATTTCTGATGCTGTCTGACAATACGTCTAATATCACGCTAAACAGAAACGGACTAAGGACGGATCCTTGGTGCACCCCGACGGTGATGGGGAAAGGTTTTGTATCGCCAACAGCGGTCCGAACTACGGAATCGGAGTCACGGTACATGTCTCGAATGATGTCAATATAGGCCTCTGGAATCCCTTTGGACCGCAATGCCCACCAGATTATCGCCCGAGGAATACAGTCGAAGGTCTTCTGCAAGTCGAGAAACAGGCAATGCAGAGGCGTATTCTTCGCCCTGTATTTCTCCGCGACAGTCCTTAGGGCAAAAACAGGGTCCATTGTCCCGTGACCAGGGCGAAACCCATATTGACATTCCGAGACAGTGCACTCCTGTCGAATCCGAGAGTCGATAACCCTTTCGAAGAGCTTCATGGTGTGGGACATGACCTTGATTCCTCGGTAACTACCGCACTCCTGCACCGACCCCTTGCCTTTAAAGACTGGAGTAATGATACTCAGTCTCCATTGGCTCGGGATCGTACCGGTGAGGAGTGTCCGGTTAAACAGGTCGGTTAAGATGCCCACACCACGAGAGCCCATTGCCTTCCAGGCTTCGATGGGGACTCCATCGGATCCAACAGCTTTCCGATTCTTCATGCGGCGGAGACAATTCTGGACTTCTGCAGGCGTTATCAGTGGGACTAGTCCTTGATTCGGAGGAAGATCTGGCGGCTGCACCTCTTTGTGCTGCGTGTTCAGCAGCTCGTGGAAATACGAGCGCCATCTCTCCTTCACCGCGAGGTCCTCGCATAGCAGGTTGCCCATAGGGTCTTTTACACAGCGGCACTTGGAAATGTCCTGTGCCGCTTTGACCCTGGAGCGCGCCAACTTATAGATGAGCTTCTGCCCCTCAGACGATTCCAACTTATCGTAAAGTGGTTGTAAGTGGTCTCGTCTGGCTCTGGCAACAGCTCTTTTAGTGGCGCGCTTAGCTACCCGGTATGCGTCGCGATCTTCAGGAGATCTGGACGCTTGCCACTTCTTAAAGAGGGCTTTCTTCGCTCTAGTCTCCCTCTGGACTGTGTCGTTCCACCACCATGTCTCCTTGTCACACTTGCGACCACCCTTAGACACCCCAAGCACCTCCTTCGCCGACCCAAGGATAGCCGCCTGAATCTTGTCCCAGTAAGCCTGAACTGGTTCGCCCATACTACCGGCGCACTTGTCACCGACGGCTAAGGCGAACTCCTGGGACGTGACTTCATCAAGCAGCCACCACCTGATTCGGCGCTGTACGCGCTCGGTATGCGTGTCTTTAGGCTTAGCGCAGAGGTCCATGACTAGAAGACGATGTTGTGCAGTGAGACTCTCACCGGGTATGACCTTGCAGTTGGCCACTTTGCTGATGTGGTGTCTCCTAGTGAGTAGGAAGTCGATTTGGGTAGCATTCCTCCCGCTCCTGTAGGTGATGAGATGCTCGGGTCTCTTTTTGAAATACGTGTTCACGATAGCAAGGTCGGCAGCCGCACACGCATTGAGGATGTCCTCCCCTTCTGCGTTGCGACTACCGTACCCAAATCCACCGTGAACACGCTCAAATTCCCCACATTCATCACCCACATGACCGTTCAGATCACCCCCCAAAACGATCCCCTGTGATAATGGGATTCCACGGAGCACTTCTCCGAGTAGATTCCAAAACGCTATTTTATCGGCGTCGTCACAACCGGCCTGTGGCGCATAGGCACTTATCAAGTGGGTAACTACCCCATCGATAAGCACCCTAACGACCATAAGCCGGTCGCTATGACGGTTCACTTCCAAAATGTCGTTCTGGAACTCCTCCGAGAGCACTATGGCAACCCCATTCTCCCCACCAGGTGCACCTGTGTAGATCAGCTTGTAGCCATTCCCAATGAACCGGGATCTGCTGGCCTTCCACCGAGTCTCCTGCAGGAACGCCACGGCCACCCTCCGCCTGGAGAGCACATCGGCCAACTCTCTCGCGCGTCCGGTTAGCGTGCCTATGTTCCACGTTGCGAAGCGGATCTTTCGAGATGTTTGGGCTGCGTGAGTTGGGGCTAGCGTCGTTAGCCGTGCCCGCCCATGACACGGTAGCCCTTGTCCACTTCTCACAAGAGCCGGGCGAAGCTCTTGCGCGCCGTTATGCGGCGGCGCCCTAGCCCTTAGCCGATCTCGTAATCTTTCTCTGTCCATGTTGATTTGGCAGATTTGTATAAAGTGTCATATCATAAATAAAGTGTCAAGAACTAACTATTAGTATAAACAGTTAATATTAACTATAAATATTAACGCCAATACTAGTTTTTTTTTTTTTAATTTATTTATCAAATTCACAGTTATTACATTGGCTTAATAAAATAATAGCACAAAAAACCACTAAGGTTTGTACAATGCCATCGAAACTTAAGTCTACGCACGTTCAAATGACTGAGTAAATTTAGATTACAATTTCTCTAAAAAGTATTTTTTAAGTGAGGCTTTAATATTTCTTTGGGTTATATTATCTCTTATATTTGTTGGTAAATCGTTTAATAACCTTGGAACTAAGTAGGTAGTTGTGCGCTTGCCGTACATATTCTTCGCGCCGCTGATAGCAAACCGGTGTTAAACAATGCCTAGAAGTTTGTCCTTAAAAATAGCAAAAACGAAAACTATAATTCATGGTAGATGTCAAAAACTTGGTATTTTTGCGTACCAGGATAATATTTAGTTGGTACATGGTACAAAACCTCCAAAAATGGTATGTATACCAAGAAATTGGTACGTCTAACATCACTGATCTTCACTACTCTATATAGACAAGAGACAGCGTAGGTATGCTGTAAATGCATACCATAGACTACGAGTAAATCGCTTACAGTATCGCTACCTTAGTGTACTAATCAGCGAGCAAATTTCTTTGACAATATCAGGCAACGTATTCTGAGCTGAAATATTCGAGCTTCGAATGGAGATGAAACGTTTGTTGAATAAAGATTTGCAAATTATAATATAATACATCACAACTAATTATGTGTTCTTCAATTAGTCCTGGAGCAATTCAATGCGTGATATGGGATTTAGTACACAATTATTTTTCTACAAGCCTATGACGCAATTGAAAAAGTTAAGCGTTTGAGGTAACCGCACTGATTTGAACATAGATTGAACTCGGTTTGTGCAGTGACGCAATTGGGTTGTGGCCCAAACCATAATATATAGCTGTTTGGTAAGTATTTTATACAATCGAGAAATAGAAGATATAAATAGATGTGCCATTTACAAAATTGACGAATTTTGCTAAGCGAGATATCTGTTTCTATTCTTCGATCAGGTATTCGCCTGATAGAACTTCTTAAATCAATGAATACTGAACATTTCAAAGGCTATATACAATAAATTACATTCGCTTGTGTAATGTATCAGCTATTTATTATTGCACTCATTACACTATGTATGCAATTGTGCATTAACTAGCTGACGCGACAAATATTGTTTGGCCATATAAAATTGAAAAATACGTTTTGGACAGGATTTCCGTAAAATTTTTATAGTGAGTTTTTATAGTGAGCGTCTACATAGCGGAATGAGCAATTATGCTAAATTTCAAGTCAATCGGGTATATTGTTTTAGAAATTTTATGATGCTAGCATTAAAATACTATTATATGAGTTAAATGCAAATAATATTTGCGAATAACGTGTTATATAAAATAGTACATCATGTCGTTGACCACAGAGCGTATAAATATTAATTAACTTAAATTTTTATCCGTGCAGGGGCGGAGAAAGAATACTAACCTCTGTGGCCGGGGTCGGCTTGTCGTAAAAGGCGACAAAACAACCCACCCTAGCTACATGGTAGGGTCTCAAGCCCGTCTGGATAGCGAACACCTTTGGTCTTAAGTATACCGCCATAATAACCTTGTGTTGTGTTCCGGCATTAGTGACCCAAGTTCCTGTACCCATATGGAACAGCAGTGTGTTCGCGATGCCACTGGCGTTGCAAACACCTATAGGCGACGGTAACTGCTAAATCCTAAGCGGGCCGTCAGCCTGTCTGCTGTCCTACAGCAATAAAAATAAAAAAATAACTAAATATAATATATTGCAACATAATTTTATCAAACTGTAAATTTTATTGAATCCTTGAGAGGAGAATTTGAGGTAGCGAGCAATATCCTATATATGCTACGTGACTGAAAGAGGCTTGATTCAATTCATTAAAATTTGTCATATAAAACGTGTTATTATATATACATGATAGATTATTGTCACTGTCAAGTAATAGAGCGATGTCCTATGTTTTCATTTAATTACGTAAAGTACCTAGTATGTTTTTTTTATAAAGAACAGTAATACAATACTTTTATTAGGCATTTTATATCTATTTTTTATAATATAAAATACTTTTTACTGGCTCTCCAAAAAATGATTCCCGCTTTAGTCTGTAAATTAAGCCTAACGTGCATAAGCTTACACCAGAAGTCATTGGTTTGTCGTAATATTGTATTATTTAGTGAAATGCATTTTTAAACGTATCATGCTATGTTGAATAAATAAGATTTACGCTGTTAGCGAATAGGGTTGAAAAATATTGTTTACATGTATATATATATATATATATATATATATATATATATATATATATATATATATATATATATATATATATATATATATATATATATATATATGTATATATATATATATATATATATATATATATATATATATATATATATATATATATATATATATATATATATATATATATATATATGTCGGCGCCAAACCAAAGGAGGCTGGTATCAAAATAGAGACGCGCGAAATGTAAACAAACCAAACACGAAAACAAAGCAGCTGTTAGCAAAAAATATGTTTACGTTAAAAATATCTTTGTCGGCTGACATGTCGGCGCGTTATCAAAGGACAGCGGTATCAAAATAAAGTCTCACGAAACGTAAACAACTCTTTGTCGGCGTAATAGCGAAATACGGCGGCACCAAGATCAAATAGTATAATTATTTAACAAACACAAAAACATGTTTACATAAATATTATTTAGGGGAATAAGCCCATCTTTGAGAATACCGACTGGAAAATCCCGAGCACATATTGTTTACCTCAGAATTTCGTATAAATACGAGGTCTCTGGCAGTACACAAGTCAGTCAAGTACTAACCGCCGATACGAATCGTCACCTATACGCGCCTCAAAGAATCGGCTCTGGTAAATATTGTGAATAAACTACATACTAGTAACCAAGTTTGTGTTTTGCTTCACTCACCATGAATACCAACGATGTTGTCGAAGATAGTGGCGCCAGCTCTGCTGGTGCCACGCATTTTTAAAACATTATTATCACCGAGCACCCGTCATCAGAAGTGGGATTGAGACCACTCTCAATCCCAACCATTGCCTCATCGGTTCATCCTTCTTCTGGAGATCAGCAGATACAACTGGCTGGACGAATACCGTTAGACGTGTCATCAAACTCCTCGACGGCGGGACCAGCAGCAGAACAAATTACAAGTTCCCGATTGCAATTGAGCATGCCGTACGTAATTCAACTGTGAGTGAAATACTACCACAATTTTTGATGTAATTAATGGAGACTATGTAGAAAATGGCAGAGCACTTATGTGCTTCGTCTACCAAAACAAAAATAAGGATCAAGGAGTATTTACCATAATTTGATCCGGACACCCACATCGGTATACGAAAATACTGCTAGCATATAGATCAAGTAATTGAAGTATACAAACTGAATAATTTTGATGATACAAATGTGAATTGATGGTCACTACTACAACGTGAAGAGATGCAAAAAAAAAAGCAATCACCACCGTAATCAAGGTGATCAGTTGACTGTACTGACGGAAAAAGAATCACCTATGCATCAGGATCCTACCGCACAATCAACCGATGATATTACACCAAACTCGCGATAAGGATTGCAAATACAGCCAAACCACGATCTACTGGATGAAGACAATTCATCACAATAAAGTGTAAGTAAATTTGATAATTGTAAATAACACCACGAGAGCCTCTTATACAAATAAATCTACGAGAATCTTCGAGTATTCTACGAGAACTTTCGAGTATTCTACGAGAACTTTCGAGTATTCTACGAGAATCTCCAAAAACTCTACGAGAACCTTTTCAACCTTTAGTTACCTTACTAGCATGGCTATCTCAAACTTACATGACAGTTCTGTTCGTGTAATAACTAAGACAAAGCAACGCAAGTTGCTTACAGATGCTCTACTCAGAGGAACTTCTTTCTATTTTCGCAGGTCAATGATAATCTACGAGAACCTACATGAATCTGCGAGGATCCTCAACAAATTACAAGAATCCATTACATCTGCTTTACCTGGAAAAAGAACCTTTGGGTTCTTAACTTCTTCCATTAACTACTTGAAGGGAATCGGTCAATTTCCTGCATTATCTTTGACCAAACTGGTGGCTATTACCACCATCGACGACATCCGAGTAGAAGAACTACACTTTTACAAACTGCCAGATAATCAAATGTCCACTAACGTTTTGGTCAACATGGATTTAATGTATGAAACAAACCTCAGCATTATTATCACATCAAGTAGAACAAAACTTATCCATCAGAAACCAGTCAATCATGTGAGCAACAACAATCCAGTGTTCAACGATTTAGATACTGCAATGCATGCTCTGTTTATCAACGATGTATCAACCGGGCACATCACCAATCCTTGGAACCATGGCGCAGGTATATGTTGATGACGTATTAAGCAAATATGCAGATTTTTACCAAGGATTGTCAAATCTCGAGGAAATTCTCATAACTCTACAAGACACATAATATCTGACGGACAAGTAAGACCAAGTTCACGAAATGGTGAAGCTCTCGTCAAGGAACCATTACCTAAAACCGTCAAATAAGTACGACAGTTCAATGGTTTGGCGGGATATTTCAGAAAATATATTCCAGACTTCTCCAGAATTATGGCGCCTTTATATGAGTTGACAAAGCAAGGTGTCAAATGGAAATGGGAACACAAGCACGATAAAGCACGAAACATGATCATAGAATGTCTGACACATACTACAGTACTATGTCCGAAGAAACTGCACCTATACAACTATATACTGACGCAAGTAGCCTTGGATTTGGCGCAGTGCTAGTTCAATTAATTAATGGAAATCAACACGCAGTGGCATTTATGAGCATGAGGACCACTGAAGCGCAAAGCCGTTATCATTCATATGAACTAGAGACCTTAGCGGTAGTACGCGCTATAAAGCACTTACATCAATATCTTTATGGTCGTAAATTCACCGTGATAACTAACTATAACGCACATAAGGCATCGATACATAAAAAGGATCTACTACCAGGAATTCACCGCTGGTGGGCATTCTTACAAAACTATGATTTCGAAGTAGAATACCGTAAGGGCGAGCGGCTACAACATGCTGATTTCTTCAGTCGAAAACCTAAGTGAACTAGCCGTTAACGTCATGGCAAAGGATTTTAACTGGCTAAAAGTTGAACAACGAAGGGACGAAGAACTACGACCAATAATGGACACTTTAAGAGAAGACAACCTAGTTGAAGGCTACACCTTAGAAAAAGACGTCCTAAAGTAAAAAAAAAAAAAAAAAAAAAAAAAAAGTTAATGACCCTATCACTGGACTTCAGCTTTGCACAGTGGTACCAAAAAGCTTTCAATGGAGCATCATTAATTCTTTTCACACTGCATTGAAACACCCTGGTTGGGAGAAAACACTGCAGAAAATCAAAGATACCTACTAGTTCAATAAAATGAGTTCTACAGTCCGAAGATTTGTCGACAACTGTGTGATATGCAGGACATCAAAAGGAACGCCAGGAACAGTTCAAGCACAACTACATCCAATACAGAAACCTGCCGCTTTCCAAGTGATTCATATGGATATAACAGGAAAACTAGGAACTCATAACGATATGTCATCGTTACTATTAACGCCTTCACAAAATATGTTTTATTTTATTTCACCATCAACAAAAAACCCACATAGCACACTTGCCGCTTTAAAACGCACAGTGTACCTGTTTGGAACTCCAACACAAATCATTATTGACGGAGGAAGAGAATTTCTTGGTGAGTTTAAGGATTATTGTGAATATACTGGAATAAATATTCACGCAATAGCACCAGGAATTAGCCGAGCGAACGGACAAGTGGAAAAAGTGGTAGTAACTACGAAGAATGCATTAAATATGATCAAGAATTACGAGACAGAATCGTGGTACACTACTCTCGAAGAACTCCAGTTAGCTATGAATTGTACACCTCATCGCATTACCAAAGTAGCGCCGCTCACACTCATCACTCAGAGAAAACATTGCGCACCCCCTGAACTTCTGAATCTAGTAAATGTTGACAGCCAAAGTATCAAGATGGAAGCACTCACTCAGCATGTACAACAGAAGATGTCTCAAGCTAACAAACAGAACAGACTACGTTTTAACTTACGAAAAGCTAAGATACGTCCCTTTGAGATAGGAGACTATGTTTTAATTAAAAATAATCCACGTAATCAAAATACTTTAGATCTGAATTTCAGCGAACCTTATGAAGTTTCCAAGATATTGGAAAATGACTGCTATTTGGTAAAGATAGTCGTCGGCAGAGGACGTCCTAGGAAAGTTGCTCACGATCAACTCCATCGTGCCCCACAACCCGGTGATCAGGAAACCGAGTCGGCGCGAGATTGCTCACCAACTCCACAAGAAATCACTACAGTACCATCCTGTTTCAAGCCTTCTACACCATCTGCAGAGCCACCACCATCGAATGATAATGCAATTATTACTTCATATAATTAACATGTGAGTATCTTAATTAATAAACATATTTATAACAAATATCACGCAACAAAAACACATAACACACAAAATAATCATTCGCCGAGAATCTCCGAGATCCTTCGAGAACCTCCGAGAATCCTTCGAGAAACTCCGAGATCCTTCGAGAATCCCCGAGATACTCCGAGATCCTTCGAGAATCCCCGAGATACTCCGAGATCCTTCGAGAATCCCCGAGATCCTTCGAGAACCTCCGAGATACTCCGAGATCCTTCGAGAAAATCAAAAACTTCTTACTACAAAATTATTGAGCTTTTGTTAAGCCTCAATTTTATTAACAAGCGAGATGTTAACATCTCAATAAACCACACATGTTAGATGTGTCTATTTTCTAATTATTATCAAGCAATATCTATTGCTTACATATACCAAACTCAGGGCAAATAACTTTCATTACAGACAAACACAACGAGGCTGGTGCAGAGCACGCACCGCCTGTCAGTATGGCCGTGTCGGCGCCAAACCAAAGGAGGCTGGTATCAAAATAGAGACGCGCGAAATGTAAACAAACCAAACACGAAAACAAAGCAGCTGTTAGCAAAAAATATGTTTACGTTAAAAATATCTTTGTCGGCTGACATGTCGGCGCGTTATCAAAGGACAGCGGTATCAAAATAAAGTCTCACGAAACGTAAACAACTCTTTGTCGGCGTAATAGCGAAATACGGCGGCACCAAGATCAAATAGTATAATTATTTAACAAACACAAAAACATGTTTACATAAATATTATTTAGGGGAATAAGCCCATCTTTGAGAATACCGACTGGAAAATCCCGAGCACATATTGTTTACCTCAGAATTTCGTATAAATACGAGGTCTCTGGCAGTACACAAGTCAGTCAAGTACTAACCGCCGATACGAATCGTCACCTATACGCGCCTCAAAGAATCGGCTCTGGTAAATATTGTGAATAAACTACATACTAGTAACCAAGTTTGTGTTTTGCTTCACTCACCATGAATACCAACGATGTTGTCGAAGATAGTGGCGCCAGCTCTGCTGGTGCCACGCATTTTTAAAACATTATTATCACCGAGCACCCGTCATATATATATATATATATATATATATATATATATATATATATATATATATATATATATATATATATATATATATATATATATATATATATATATATTAAATTTCATAATTATATAGAGAATAACTTGTTTCATTTCAATGATAATTGTAATAATCGGATTATGACGTGTTGTGTGCCAAAACATTGACATCATGATAGTAAACTGTACTTTAAGTTTGGTAGGAATGTAAGTTCGCTGGCCTCTGTTCAGCAGCACCAGCATGTAAGTAGGATTGGCTTTGCTTCCTCATGCCTTGTTGAATTGCAGCATTGGAATTCGGGATCCATTCTTATGTATTGTCACAAAGCAAAGCTTTAGCGCGTCTTTGTAATGGGATGACACGGTTGTGGTACAAAGTGGTACATATTATGTATAAGGTAGTTTTCCCTCAAGTTCCAAATAGAAATATCCATTCCCGTTATTTTTCTTCTAAACTTATATCAGGTAAAGAAACAATATAATTTAAAAGTTTATTCATTTATTTCAAATTTAAATAATATATTTATTTAAAACGTTCAAAAAGGCAAACGAAACAAAAGTTGTGTACATATGGTTTGTTACAAAATCACATAAGTAAACATATTCTTTCAATGTACATTATTTCTTTTTAATACTATATAAAATTTCGAAACTTTATATACTTTATTTTTCTCCATGCAGAGGTGGAGTAAGCGGTACTTACTCTTGCGGCCGGGGTCGGCCTGTCGTAAAAGGCGACAAAACAACCCACCCTAGCTACGTGCCGTAGCGAGTCTGGATGGCAACTATCCTTGGTCTTAAGTATGCCGCCATAATAACCTTGTGTTGTGTTCCGGCATTAGTGACCCAAGTTTCTGTACCCCTTTGCGTCGCAAACATCCATAGGCGACGGTAACTGTTTACTGTTAAGTGAGCCGTCAGCCAGTTTGCTTTTCCTCAGCTATAAAAAAAAAAACTTTGACAGCCCTGTTGTACTATGGCATTTACGCACCACGCACGTTGCGTAACAAATACGCATCGGAATCTTTTAATAATACTGTATTAGTTTTATATGTGATGTAAGCAAGGTAGTCGTAGTATGTACATTGCGATGCCACAGGTATACTTTTTTAAACCCAGTGAAACAAATTACTACTACCAGGCCGTGTTTGGAAATAATGAATAAAACGGTGAATGAAAAAAAAACCGTGCATATGCGTGCAAAACACTTATTAAATAAATATTGTGAATACATATTTTATCAAGTTTTTAAAGCTTTTTTCACCAGTAAAATATGTTTTAAGGATTTTTAGAGCGTGTTTACTTTGATTAAAGAAAACAGTTTGAAACCTTAAAAAATTGAAAAAAGCAATGACCAAAAGACTGCTGATTCGTTATCTGTTATTATATTGCTCTAGAACAGAAGATATTCTGACGGTCCACTTAATAGGAAGCAATTACCGCTGCCTATAGATGTTTGCGACGCCGTAGACACACGACAACAAGCTACCGTCCGCGTAGTGGAACTGGAACCTTCACTTTTTTTTTATTGCTGTAGGACAGCAAACAGGCTAACGGAATGCTTAGAATTTAGCAGTTACCGTCGCCTTTGGGTGTTTGCAACGCCAGTGGCATCGCAAACATGCTGCTGATCCATAAGGGTACAGGAACTACAAGAGAACAGGTTATTATACAACACAAGGTTATTATGGCGGCACACGCGCCATCCAGACGGGCATGAGGCCCTACCACGTAGCTAGGGTGGGTTGTTTTGTCGCCTTTTACGACAGGTCGACCCGGCCGCAGAGGTAAGTATTCTTTCTGCGCCCCTGCACGGATTAAATCATCATCACTAAAACAAATCACTTTTGCCGGAACGCACTCAAGGTTATAAGGTCCTAAAATATTTAATAAATTGCCGGTACAAATTAGACTGAGCAGCCCATAGTATATATTCTTTTACATTTTGACCATGAAATGGCTTATCGTGCACACGTTTTATAGCCTGGAACAATTTTAGAAAATTAATCAACATCTATTCTACTAATCTTATGACATACTACTAGACAAGACCAGGGGTGTTGCCATCCAGGTAGGTTTAAGCCCTACCACCTAGATCGTTTTGTTGTCTTTTACAACAGGCTGTCCCCGGCCGCAAGGAATCAGTATTGTCACTCCGCTCCGCACGGAGATGTGTTATATAGGTATATATTATATTACGTTTATTTAATATAATCTATATAACATCCGGTTACTTCATTATCGATAGATTCCAGCAGTTAATATATTATAGGAAATAAATATGACTAGACAAAGTAAACGACCTGTGAGTAATTTGAGACGACAGTTTCTACGCTTTCACTATCAGGGTCAAGGTTCGATGCCTGATCACTGAAGTTGAAGCTATCAGTCACTGTCTTTATTTACTTGCGAAATAATTTGTATTGATAGGTGACAAAGGTGAAATATTTTAGTCTGATAAAGATCTAGTTATTATTGGTCTGACTAGTTAGTTGCGTCCCGCGGCCTCGGTACTCAAGGCATGTGAAGAAACACCGGGTCGATTTTAGTGGGTATACGAGTGACGTGCGTCCCCCAGCCTAGAGAATGGGCGGAGTGTTCGTCAGGTATTTCTATCCGTGCAGGGGCGGAGAAAGAATACTGTCCCCTGAGGCCGGGGTCGGCCTGTTGTAAAAGGCGACTAAATAACTCACCCTAGCTACGTGGTAGGGCCCCAAGCCCGTCTGGATGGCGACCACCTTTGGTCTTAAGTATGCAGCCATAGTAACTTTGTGTTTAGTTCCGGCATTAGTGACCCCAGTTCCTGTATCCTTGCGGCACCACTGGCGTTGCAAACACCCTTAGGCAACGGTAACTTCTAAATTCTAAGTGGGCCGTCAGCCTGTCTGATCTTCTACAAGAATAAAAAATAACCATCTCCCAAAAAATTTACCTTTTTTCTATCCATAACCAATTTAATAAGAAATCTTTAAATCCATGATGACCCCTTAGGAATGGAAGATTTTAACAAAGCCTTAATGAATAAAAAAAAACAACATTTAACTATATTCGGATACTGGATAAGGGGGTAAAAATTGTGACCTCCTGGCGCAAACCATAGAAGAGCGGCAGGCCTGTCCGAATTGAGTAACGAGAACGGTCGATTAGTGTTCCAGGCACTAGGTGATAGGAAAACGGCGTCGTTTTTTATCGAGTAGTCTCACGGAGTCCCACATGCCCCCGTCATCCATCCGTCTGGGGACTCCAGGGAAAAAATAAGAAATTATTTTCAGCTTCTATTTACTTATTTTTAGGTGTTTAATCTGAGGGCTTAATATCTTCGGATCTTAAGGTATACTTTCCTGCCTCAGATTATTTGGGAGCTTCGGGCAATGCTTTTTACTTCGACACAAATTTAAGGACGACTCTATGATTCCTTGGCTTAAACCACCGAAACCCGTTCTTCTCGTTGTTTAAGAATGTATAAAACAACAACACTTTACGTACTTTAGGTTAAGTTATAGTTATATAGTCGCAGAAACGATGGAGTAGACGAGTTCTTGAAGGAAGGGTGTAGGATGCCTAGCGACGAGGTGGGGCGATAATCTGCATAAAATGGCTGGCAAGGACTGGATGCAATGAGTTGGAAATATGACTCTTTGGTATGCTACGGAAGAGGCTTACATCCAGCAGTGGACTTCAATATGTTGACGACGACGATGATGATGATATAGTTATAAAAGCTGGTCATTGGTGGGATCCTGTACACCCTAGACGTTTTTAACATTAACAAAAACAGAATTATCACCTCGACATCTAACAATCGGCCATTACTAAGAAACTGATACTCAGCAAAAAAGCACCCATTCTCTGAACTGAAATAGACAATATAAACTTTTCCCCCGGCGTTTTTTGTTGTAGGGAAATGACGTTTGTGAAATTGTATGAGAAACGACTTATTGTTGTTTATTGAGTATTGATTGATGGTTTTTTTTTTTTTTTTTTTATTGCGTAGGACAGCAGACAGGCTGACAGCCCGCTTAGAATTTAGCAGTTACTGTCGCCTATAGGTGTTAGCAACACTAGTGGCATCGCGAACACGCTGCTATCCCATAAGGGTACAGGAACTTGGGTCACTAATGCCGGAACACAACACAAGGTTATTATGGCGGCATACTTAAGACCAAAGGTGGTCGCCATCCAGACGGGCTTGAGGCCCTACCACGTAGCTAAGATGGGTTGTTTTGTCGCCTTTTACGACAGGCCGACCCCGGCCACAGAGGTTAGTATTCTTTCTCCGCCCCTGCACGGATAAAAACTCTCGGATGGTGTTGGTTTATTATGGTAATAAAACAGATTCACTGAAAATATATGATGATGATAAGTAGAGTCACCATCATCATTCCTGCAAATAGTCCTGGTTGCTCCGAATGTTTAATCTGAGAGCTGGATCAGCTGGGGTCTGCTGGTGTTAGCCATTTACCTACGTCGCTATCCATCTGAAACACTTTTTGACGAACTCCGTGGTGCAACGACTTGCAAAATGCCTTCAGGAATCACGTTCCATTTCCATCCCGAGTCTGGATGTTTAATAACAACATAAAAGTATATACGAGTAGGTAGTATATCAGTTGTCTAGTACCAATAACAACATGCTTTATTATTAAATTTTGGAACTAGATGGCGCTATGTATTTTATATCTTGACCGATCTCGAAAAGGAATCATAGCATTAAAGCCTCGTACATCGTTTACCAGGATGTAGTAACTTGCAGGTGCTTATTGGATCCTCTATCATCCTATATTAAGTATAGTATACATCTGTTTCACTTAAAGTTTTAAATGCCTAATATAAATATTAAGGCGATGTCGTATATATGCCGTCAGTTTTAAATATGGTAGAATTTTAAGCCGAGCGTTGACTTTGAAAATGAGCGAGGGTCCCAGATATAAATTCACACTTTAGCGTTCAATTCAGTCAATTCAGTTGCCTGGCAATAAACAGCTATGTAAAGATCGATGTCTAAGTTAACCCTTTTCAAGGTGAAGAAAATAAAATTTTAATACATGATATTATGAAGCCAAAGAATGCTCTTTGTATTACTATAAAACCTGTGTTTCAGGTGACCCGGTGCATGCAGAAGTAGCTAGCTATAAATAGATCTAATAACCATAAGAATTTTTGAATCCTACCAGCCTATTAATGTGAAAACTATTAAAGTATTTTAGCTAAGTAGCATCAATCTTAAAAACCAATCTATAAATTATTTCTTTCATGATCGCATTACTTAACCAGTTTTCTTGCTTCATATTTAAATGACTTAGTAACCATATTATTCCTGCCAATGCGTCCTCGATAAATACGAGTATAGCTAATACATTATCCACTCTCTGAAAGGCAAGGCCCGAGCAAGTATGTGTAGTGTGTCTATAGACATGCCCTACCAATTTCTCCTAGACAAACATGGCGGGTATATTGCAGGTTCCTCAAAGGGAAGGCATGAACACCGCAGTATATTCCAGGTCAAACCGTGTTTAAATTTAGTTCCAGAATCGCAAACTACTCCATTCAATAACTTTACCGCGTATTACAAAATAGAAAGTATTACAATAACTCCATAAATCAGCTTGAGATTATCTAGTCTTTGGTAAACTGGCAATATTATACTAGCTTTCAAAACATTGCATAATTTTATAGGCTTTGTTAAATTTTATAACTTATTTATATTTCAGTACTCGTTTTAATACATTTATATTTAAAAAAAATTGTCTTTATAAATATGCTCTTTTTCGGGAATGTGTGGATTTTAAGCGTAGTGGTTTTATTAAAAATCTTTTTATACATAATTCTTATGTGCGTGTGTATCACACTGAACTCCTCCTAAATGAAAGGACCGACTTTGTTAATTTTTTGTGAGTGTTCAAATGGATTCGAAAATGGTTTAAGTTTGCAATTGAACCCAGTAGGTGGCGCTGCGATCTGTTCTGGGATTTTTATTTTTCGCATATCAGAACATAACCCCAAAATTTTAAACAGTTCATTTGCTATTTTGTATGGCAGAACAACGTCTACCAGGTCAGCTAGTATATTACATTTCTTTTAATATTTTCTAAATATTATACCTATATAAATCATTAATTATTTTAAGCGTGTGATATGCTGTATAATATTCACTATAATCACTAGATGTATTACTTTCCTTACCTTACCTTGATGAAGGTTCTAAAACTCAACATCACTTCCGGATAAATTATCCATATAAATTCACTAACCTTCCGAAGAAAAATCTTGCCATTTTTATGATTACATAATTATTGAGAAATATAGGGACAGGACAGGCAAATATTGATATAAGAAATAGTATAAAAAAACAAAGCCCGTCCTAGGAAGTCACACCCGATATAAGAAATTCTAATGTGTCCGTTCGTAAAGTGGTAATTTCTTTCAGCCAGAACATGAGGTACATGGAGAAACACATACTCATCCCATTTGTTGTTCTGTAGATCGTGATAAGAACAGAAAAATCGGCGACATTCGGTAGTTGTCAATGTGAGACGCTGTAATGCGCCTATGTATCCGACATCGTTCTCCTTCGATAAAAATTATAAACAATTTTATTGAGATAATGACGTTCGGATAGGCTCATTTCTTTCAGTAGGTGGGTATGGTTACTGTATCATGGCTCAAACGTAAAATACCCCTCAGGGGCGCTCCTCTGTCCGAGGAGTGCACGGGTGTGCGTACCCGAGGTGCCCGAGCATCCGTCGCCTCATTCCCCTCTCCGTCCGAGGCGACAGAGTCCTACCTTTCTTCCCGTCTACCTCCTACATCCTTTCCAACTTCGCTCTCTGTTCGTGGCGTGGTCCCCGGTGGGATGGTTGCGAATACTGATTGGGGTCCCGGGTTTTGCCCCGGGCCCTGATTTGGTAGTTGAAACCATGTCTATTTCGACTGCGCCTGCACAGGGAGTGTTCCTGGGGTGAGAATCGCATCCTCGCTGTCGGTTGGTCATGCTGGGCCGGCTACGGCGTTGGGCGACTCCCTGGTTTTTCTGGAGTGTCGCCTGGTAGTCGTACCCACGCCTGACCGGCACGCCGCGGGGGTGCGAGTCCCGTCCGGAATTGGCCGCCGACCTGTCGCTCCCGGCCCTGGTTCTGTCCATGGTCGGGGGCGATCCTGGATGGTCGGCCGTCGCCTCCTTTTGCGAGGCAGTAATGTCCGCAAAGGGGGCGGCGGGGCGGGAGCGGGAGTCAACTCCCGCCAACGCAGGCCACGTCGTCGGCGCCGGAGGGCAAGCAACGACCTCCGGCCGCCGTAGAAAGCGGCCGCGGGCGGCTCCTCGGGGGAGGATCCGCCGCCTGCACTATTGCCGCAAGGGAGAGGGCCGCGTGCTGTTCCGCGGCCCTCCTCAACTCCTTCAGTCAACAGGAGAGCGCCGGGGGGATGAAACCCTGACCCCCTGGCGTCAACAGTTTAGAAGAGGCCCGCCTTGAGAAAGGGCGGGCCGGCGCCGGCCCGGGCCACGAGATCGACAGGCCACATTTCCGTAGGCCCGGGCGTAGGCGATAGGAGAACAGCGGGGTTTTTTAGTGGGTAGTCGGATGGTCGAACATCTTTCCCGGAGTCCCACATATCCCTCGGTCCCCCCGGGCCGGGGGAACCCGTCAAGAGAGGGTTTTGCCCGAGACCAAAAAAAAAAAACGTAAAATAAAAGCGTGACACTTTATTATATTTTTTGTTGCTGAATAGACAGGCTGACGGCCCACATAGAATTTAGCAGTTACCGTCGCCTATGGGTGTTTGTAACGCCAGTGGCATCGTGAACGCGCTGCTGTCCCTTAAGGATAAAGGAACTTGGGTCACTAATGCCGGAATACAACACAAAGTTACTATGGCAGAATACTTAAGATCAAAGGTGGTCGGCATCCAGACGCGCTTGGGGCACTATCACGTAGTTACGGTGGGTTGTTTTGTCGCCTTTTCATCGCATTATTATTAAACTCAAGTTATATAGAGTCGTCGAACACAGTGCCGACCAACCATATTGGTAAATTTAGAATCCAAAGCACAATACCCATTGGAATTCGTGCAATTACTAAATGCGCTGTCACCGTTACAGATTCTTACGTAAGCCGTCCAACGGCGTGGAAAGCGAAAAAGTTGTACAAAACCAAAAAATAGAAAAACACTCGTACTCGTCACTTTACTTGATGAATTTCTAGATTTGATCGATGTTTTTTTTTATTTCATGATCTGTGGCTTTCTTTATCGATGACGTTTTGTTTGAAGAATTAAAATTGGTGCTTTGCTTTTTACTTATTCGTCTTTCATAATAATTATTCTTTGCGTATTTATGCAATGTTTAATCTTATCTTGATTTGATCGTATTAACGCCAATATTTATTATATAGGTATATATATATATATATATATATATATATATATATATATATATATATATATATATATATATATATATATATATATATATATATATATATATATTATAGATAGCTTTTTTTTATGGATCAAAGCAGTAAATACTTTCATCACATCCAACGGAATCTTCAATGAGATGGTAATAATTGCTATTAATCTCTAGACCTTTAATTTAGATGATGTAATTTTTTAAATGTTGAAAGAAAAGTATTTTTTTATAGCTAGAGTTCAGCAGAAGGCAGACGGCCTACCCTGGCAGGCGGTCACCGTCACCTATAGACGTTTGCAGTATCAGAGGATTACCAACGCGCTGCCAGCCTCGAAGAAATTTTATAACGTCTTTTTTAAAGAACCCCATATCATACTGCGCTGAGAAAACCTCAGCCGGAAGCTCATTCCAGATCCTGTGTCTATAATAACAGCCCATAATGTCGCTGCCAGGCTCGGGCCTTCTCAGAGGGATCTGACGGTATACCCCTTTCCCAACGTGAATTAGTAGTATTAGTTTTATTATATTAGTATTAGTTAATATACATTAAGCGAGAAAAACTGCCCAAACGGTGCCACCGCGGGATTCGAATCCGGGACCTCTAGGTTGGTCTCCGAGTGTAATACCACTAATCATAAGTACCTTAAATATCAAAAATGTATAATTATGGGAGTAACCTTCGTCAGAATCCCTCAAGTTCGAAAAGAGAAACCGAACGGCGCCTTCTTCTCTTCCTTTACTGCCAAGAAGCAACAGGAGAGACCCTCTAGACTTTAGAATATTCACAATAAGTAAATTTAGCATATAATTCTTTTTTGGTGTAATCCAAAAGTAAGTAGCCAGATTTAAAAATAGGAATACATTTATAAATGGCCTCACAAGCCATAAATAGCAATAAAAGGCTTTTGTTACAGTGTTGCTACAACATAATTTTTTTAAATAAAATATGTAAATATTATAAACAGCACTAATTATTGTTTTTGTGTGTTTTTGTTATTATCATGTTAAAGATTTCAGGAGAATACAAGTTTGAAATTATAGTGCTTATTTCATTAACAGTAATATATAACACAAAAACCCAGATATGTTTACTCATTCTGATGGTTTACCATCTGTAACAAATAGCGAATCTCTATATATCGGCTAATCGGCTAATCGCTTGTCTTTTTTAGTTAGTGAACAGACACGAGGCGCTCGGTCCTATAAAATTCCATTGCTAGAATCTATATCAGGAAAACAAATGAAGTGATTAACACGAATATGTGACGTGTCATTTGACAATACTTAATAACTTAACTAAAATTACCTAAAACTTCGAAGTTTAAGTTTAGGCTGTAACTTGATTAAAATGGTTGTAAAATAACAAAAATAATTATTAAAAGTTTTAGTAAAAATTTAAATTTATTTAAAAATGTTAAGTTTTTATGTTTTAAGATACCAAAAACAATATTTGGTATAAATAAATAAAATAACATTTTCTAGAGTATAATTAGAATATCTATTCAAATAATAATAAATATAATAATCCGGCTCTAATACCGAGAACACAAACACATACTAAAAAATAAATAATATTAAATATTTTGTGACAATTCACACAGCGCCATCTAGTTCCAAACTAAGTATCATAGTACTTGTATTATGGGTACTAGACAACTGATATACTATTTATATACTTGTTTTTTTGTAAATAAATACATATTATACATAACCGAGGTCGTTACACAGAATACATTGTATAACTACAATCTCATAGTTATGAGGTCGCTTTTACAGTATCTACCCGCACCTAGTATATTCCCTGCGATATTCCTTCTCCAATGTCCAATCTATGACTATATCGAAATTCATCAAAACTGATTCAGCGGTTTAGACGCGACAGCGTAACAAACAAACAAACTTCACTTTCGCATTTATTATATTAGTTGGGATTTAGATAACGATCATTTTCTAATTAAAAGAGGGTTTTGTTAATCTTTATGGAGTTAATTTAAACCTATGTTCAGTGCAGTGTGTGAATAATTTTAACGATAACTAAAATTATACATGCTCAAACTACGTCGTTAAGACCTAAAATAGCATATGATTTAGTACGAGGAGTGTTCAATAAATAGTGATAATGCGATACATTCTCCTTGGAAAGAAAAAAATAAATACTGGCAGGGCTATACCCAGATATTAGATATAATAATAATAATAATGAATCAATTGTCTTTTGTTTTTTAAAAAATAGAAGTCATTTGTTTGCGTTGTGTCGGACGTGTTTTTAAAAATGTCATGTAATAAAATATCTTTACTTGCTATCCAAGAAGCTGGCTTCGAATTCATAGAACATCCTCCATATTCATCCGGATCTAGCTCCTTGTGATTTCTACCTCTTTCCGCGGTTAAAGGAACATCTCTGGGGCCATAAATTTGAAGATTATGACACAGTATTCGCCGCGGTACACGATTTTTTAAGGGATCAGGAAGATGATTTTATTTAAAAGGGAATTTTAACTTTAGAAAAGAGATATACAAAGTGTATAAACCTGAAAGGTGACTACGTCGAAAAATAAAGTAACATTTAATAAAATATAATTGCGTCATATTCTTTATCACTTTTTATTGAACACCCCTAGTAAGTTGTGACTATGGATGTGAACCTGGTTTCCGAAATAAAGGAATATTATTATTATTTCTTATTTTGATTTAATCATTGATTTAAGATTAGATTAAAGTATTATTTATTGTACACCATATAATTTAATTTAAAATGATGTTAAGGTGGAACGAGTCGCCTTATTGCTGAAAGCAATTTCTTCCAGGCAACCTTCGGATGGATAAGATTTAATAAATTAAAAGATTAAATTATATATTAAGCCTAGTATGAATTGTCTAACTTATTTTAGAACAATTTTTTTAAAAGATAGCTTTTAAATATTTCGGTAATATTACGCATTCTATTGAAAATTGTTTAGATATTCTGTTTAGTGTATTTTCTGGTTCGAGCTCCTCAAGAACGACAGAGTTTGATTACCAGCAGGGTATGGGAACGCTCTTTGCGATATTTTCTTAGCCTGCGTATTCTATCACTGTAACTTGTTCCACTGTAACGTATTCTAGTTTTCATTGTATTTATCTTATACATTTAGCTGGTTTACAATAAACATTTAATTTCGTTCTTGGATTCTGCTCCACATATATTACTTTGTATTTATATAATACACGCATAATTTTCAAAGTTAGCTTTATACGATTTAGAGATTCTGTCGATTTATTATTATGATTGATAATTGGAGACATTTTATATTCAAAATTTTTTTAGCAACTTATAAACATACAGTTAACGGCTAAATATTTCCAGATTAGTACAAACTGTGTGCCTCATATAAATATTATGTCCACTGTTGAGGTTGAATCCACGGCCTGTCATTCGTGACTGACTACCATCAGCCAAACTTGACTGTTTATTTATATTGTGCTTGGTTAATAAATATTAAAATAACGAAGACGGAGTTATTTTCTGTGTGATATTGAGTCTTGGTCTCTTAGTCCCTAATTAAGCTATGAAGAATATAAGACTCTTAGGGGGTATGTGGTGAAATTAAATAAAGACCCTTGAAAGTAATATGTAATATGCAAATAGAAATTTAGCGAATAAAAAAATATTGAAACAGCAGTGTTTAGCAGAATGAAAAAAAGTTTAGTTTAATATGTTTTTTTATTATGTTGTACTAAAGCTTATTTATTTACCAATAAATCGTTATAGTACAATATATCGTTACCATAAGTGCTAAAATATTGAAAAAAATTAGTTTTTTATTATAAAGAGTATATAATATATTATAATAATTATTTTACCTCTCGCACTACAGTTGTTGATCGCCAAAACAAACACTAATAAAAACAATACACTATAAAAAATACCCATTTTCAAACACTCAAATGTTCATTTTCTTTCAATATCACTACTAATTCATTGACTTTTTGTGTTTGTGAGTCTGTATAGTTCGATATTCGAATTAGAAATGGCGGTAAAAAAGCGTTAACGCGTGCTTGGCGTCGCGTCGCAGCGACTGTTGAATAACTATTGTTTTTACTTTTTTCCAGGTATGCACTAGCGCCTTCGCCCCCGCCTGGGAAAATGTTGCGGTAGTGCAGGAGTTCGCAACATTTGGCCATTGGACATTATTATACGTACCGAATTTTCATGACTATGGATTAACTTTGTAAAATATTATACCACTCTCACTTTCTATCTGTTTTATCTGTGCAGGGGCGGAGAAAGAATACTAACCTCTGTGGCCGGGGTCGGCTTGTCGTAAAAGGCGACAAAACAACCCACCCTAGCTACGTGGTAGGGCCTCAAACCCGTCTGGATGGCAACCACCTTTGGTCTTAAGTATGCCGCCATAGTAACCTTGTGTTGTGTTCCGGCATTATTGACCCAAGTTCCTGTACCCTTATGGGACAGCAGCGTGTTCGCGATGCCACTGGCGTTGCAAATACCTATAGGCGATGGTAACTGCTACATCCTAAGCAGACCGTCAGCCTGTCTGCTGTCCTACAGAAATAAAAAAAACTGTTATTATTTTTCTAGGAAAAACAAGACCTTTTCTCGTTAAAACCTTTTCTTGAGCTAAGATGTTTAAGGATATATATAGAAAAAATGTATTAATAGTTGATTTTCCCAACTGTGATTGCCGCCTGACCCTAAATCCCGGAATAGACGATACCTTCCCTTTGTTACACGTGAGCTAGCAAAATGATTTATTTGTTGGTTAAATACCATTTTATTGATTACAATAAATGTTGTTTTGCCCCTGCACAGATATTAATATATTAGCTACGTGATAGGGCCCCAAGCTCGTCTGGAAAGTATGCTGCCATAATAAACTTGTGTTGTGTTCGTGACTCTGTTTCCTTTACTCTTATGAGATAACAGCGTGTTCGCGGTACCTTCCGTCGCAAAGATCCATATACGACGGAAACTCATTATTAAGTGGGCCGGCAGCCAGTTTACTGCTCCTAAGTAATAAAAAGAGAGGAGTCAGAGATATTTATGGTTATCGGTTAGTTCACTATAACCATCACCAAATATGCATTTATCGCGCCTCCGATAAATAACTTCTCCAACCAAACACTTAAATCTCTCCCAAATTTTTAAAATATAATTTTCTTCTTAGCACAAAATGTTGACGACCAATGTCTATAGAGAGTGAAATGATTATTGGCCGCGCTACACTTCTATTGTAAATCGGTGCGCAAGCGCAGTCGCCGTGCGGCTGTCACGTGCGTAAATTGATACCAATACTTTTTCGGGTCCTCAATTATTTTTAATTTCTTTATTGACTTTCAACAACTTGATTCCGTTATTTATCCGAAAATTCGTAATACGAACTTAGTAAAAGTAAGTAATAAAATAAGTATGTCCTCTTTGTGTTTGAAGACCACCTTCGGAGTCCAACGTCAATATATGTATGTATATATATATATATATATATATATATATATATATATATATATATATATATATATATATATATATATATATATATATATATATATATATATATATATATATATATATATATATATATATATATATATATATATATAGGCTCGGGACTTCCCCGAGGCCTTAGAGGAAATAGACAGTATGTCTGTCACGCTAGTCCAAGGCTGATTATACATACCACTTATTTATTATGGATTTAAACAAAAATATTTAATCATTTAAATAAATGTTATAAACATTACATGAATAAAAATATATATATTCAGTTCATAAAACGAATGACTATGTGCAATAAATATAACGAGGATAGAAAGAATAAAAAAATGTATGCTATAAATGGCAAAACATGTTGTTTACCTATGATTTTTAGATTGGCCACCGATACCAAAAGAGAGGGCACAACCTATCCCGGATTTAAGAAAGCAAGAATCTGAATACTAGAAATTAAAAATTAAAGTGTATCCGGGATTTAACGATTAAATTATATGACATCATCATATGGTAAATGCATACCTACGATGACAAGCATTAACCAAAAGAACACCTACGGGAGCGTTCCCCGTTCATGATCAGGTTGTACCACGCCTAGTCACTGGGAGAAGAAATGGTTTTCGTCACGTAGTCATTATGTCACGTATATTATGTCATTATATCACGTAGTCAGAATGCAGGCATTATTTTTTATTAACTTTCTGTTTGCAAAAAATGATTGAAAGCCGTATTTATGATTTCCTACATGAAAACTAAAATGGGAGGGGGGGTTATCTCATATACTTCGTAGTGTCACCAAAGGGAGGGAGGGGTATGTGGTACGTTCCTTATAAGGAAAAAACACTTGATTTCAGTAAAAAGGGTTCATTTAACAGCTCACAACGCCATCTAGTAGAACTAAAAACTTTTTGCTCTTACGTCTAGCGCCCTCTGTTTTTAAATCTTCGAAATTGGAAGGCTAAAATGTACACGGTCTACAACATTCACAAACTAGTTCCCTTAATCACCGCTAGATGTGCTGATGTCATCTGCATTGCATTGCAATTGCAGGTCACTGACTTTTCTCTGTCACTCGTGAACTAATTTCAATGAGTTGAAGAGAGATAGAAAATTAGTTACCATGTATTAACGTAAACACAATTTCGCTGTTAGTTGCCGAGCGAAATTCCATCGTGGCGGGTTTTGATGTAATTTAACATATTTTAATACGATTTAATTACAATAACACAGTGAATATTATTTATATATTATAGATAAAATTGTTTTGTGTTCTTTTAAAAAGTGGTTTTCTGGTTTATTTTTGTGTTTGGAGAAGGTTTTTAGTCAATCAGTGAATGTAACGGTATAACTTAAGTGAACTTTAGTGCTGTATTGTAAATTTTGAGATATACCTATGTATAAGCTATAGTTCTGAAGCCTGTTTTCAAAACAAAAGGAACACAAGATGCAAAAACACATGTGAATTTTTAAACTAGACCTGTATAAGTTTGTAAGTTACTCTACTTCGAATTTATTCTGTTACTAACTTAAATATAAAAATGTGAAATATTTATAATGAATAACACCTTTTTTATCAAAATTAAAGACTTTTAATTGAAATTGGTAGATAATAAATTAATTGAACTATTATTTTTGAAATTTAGAAAGAAATATAATTTTTTAACAAACGAATATCCGTTAACATAACTTAACTATACAAATGTTATTAAACGTTATTAAAATTCGGGTCAATATCAATATTCAAAGTTGCCATCTTTACCTAGTTTGTATTTATCGAATGTATAACCGGTTGGGGATTATTAATGATTCATAAAACGCCAAATATCTGCTATGTGTGCTTGTCCGTTTTGAGAGTTGTGCAAACGACCTTGCCTTGAGGTCCGTGTGCCATTCTCTAATGGTTTGTCACGCATGTATAGCTCTCTCAAGTAAAGAGAAAATACCGAAATTATAACAATGTTACTAAATACCAATAAATAAAAAAAATACCAGATTTATGACTCAAGGCCATTCCTTTTCTTATGTCGTCTGTCTGACGTGTTCCTGGTCTGTGTTATTGAATTCTTGCATTCAATACTTGGCCTCTTGTGGACTGTGAAAGGTTAAACTAGTGGTTATGGAATTGAAACTCACTGCTGACTCTTGCCTTCCTTCTACCAGCTAGTATATATAACAAAATAGAGCAGATTTGTATATATTTGTTCTGAGATCTAAATTTCAATCTGTTCCAATTCCAAACTGAAACCCTCGCCCGTTGTCTAGCATTGTGCACCAGCAGATAAATGACTTGAGCCCGTAAACCCTTGGAGAGCAACTCTTGACATACCCTTTCACCATAATGACAGTTGAAAAGCAGTCGGGGTAAGCTGGAAGAGCCCAAACCTCGGGTGGGAGAGTGAAACTAATATTTCTACCCCAAGCGTCGGTTAGTAGATAGTCGGTTCTTATCCGTGCAGGGGCGGAGAAAGAATACTGATCTCTGCGGCCGGGTATCGGCCTGTCGCAAAAGGCGACAAAACAACCCAACCTAGCTTCGTGGTAGGGCCCCAAGCCCATCTGGATGGCGACCACCTTTGACCTTAAGTATGCCGCCATAGTAAATTTGTGTTGTGTTCCGGCATTAGTGACCCAAGTTCCTGTACCCTTATGGAAGAGCAGCGTGTTCGTGATGCCACTGGCGTTGCAAACAACCATTGGCGACGGTAACTGCTAAATTCTGTTAGCTGTCCTATAGCAATAAAAACAAGTAGAGGAACAATGGGGTGGTGTTAGTGGGTATATCAGCGACGAGCGTCCCCAAGTCTTTTATGGGGGCACAAATACGCCTCCCACGGGAATCCTCCAATACCTAACCGCGAGTTTCCAATCGGTGGAGTGTGCTTCAAGCATTTCCACCTCAAGAACTAAAAAACTACTAGCATTACAAAAATATGCTATTGTTGCCTTATTGCTTCCCAAACTAAACGTCTCTTGTTTATACTGAAAATATCTTTTAGTAGGTAACTCAGGACTCTACTGCACAAGAAGACGCACTATATTAATTGCTTTTAGCTGTCTTCGAGAGATCAGACATTCTTTTAACCTCCTTTGGTTGTTTGTAACAATGGCTTAAGATAAGCATATATGACAATCACGTGGTTTTGTCCAGGTTCTGACAAATAACGCGAAAGACCGCACCTTGATACTGAACTTTAATATTTCTCTATTAATTTTATATACTACTAACTGATACCCGCGACTTCCCGCATATAATTGCAGAACTGTATCATTTTATTTAATATAGATATAATATAGCAAAATTACCTAATGTTTATACCATTTAATTTTTTTTGATCAATTTAACATTATTTCTACACTTTCTTCTATCTGTACCTCGGTCACAGTCCAATCTTTGAATTTGGAGCCTAAGGTCCGCGTTGAGTTACCGCGAGAGCTTACGGGCATAATAACGGCGCATAACGCCGTTTTGAGCCAAAGAGAATCTTAAGAGATTTGAGAGTCTTAAGCCAAAGAAGGAATCACTTTTACTTCCTACGAAATATAAAATGAGCATTTTTATTAATAAGATAAGGACTATCTATTATTAATGATCTATTATTGAGAAATTAATGACTACTATAATATGAATTTGCCGATCGAAAAATTGTCAGAAGTAAATCATTTAAAAAATTGCCAGAAGTAATTAACTTAATGAGTCATGTACTGTACATGTGAAGAATTTTTGTAAAAAGTATGCGTCCCTAATAACGTAAGTTACGTTTTAAATATTTCTGAAATAATATTTACGACTCAGATCGATAACTTTATGAATAACTAAAATTTTGACAAAGTAGAGCATCTTTCAGAGCGTTGCGATGTAAGGGATCTGTTTAATTGAAGGTTTATTTTAGTCACCCGGGAAATATCGTGAGGTGTGTTCGATTCGAGATTATCTATACTCTTTATAAATAAATAAAATTGGAGGGTCTGTTTGTAATATTAAGATAGCCGCTTTTTACTAAGTTCATTCGGACGTATACACGGTACATATACCAAAACAACATTTTTTACAATTTTTGTCTGTCTGTCTGTCTGTTTGTTCCGGCTAATCTCTGAAACGGCTGCACTGATTTTGACGGAACTTTCACTGGCAGATAGCTGATGTATCAAGGAGTAACATAGGCTATTTTTATTTTAGAAAAATAAAATAGTTTTTGTTAAAAATGATAAGTTTCGGAAATTGTATAGACCAATTTAAGTTGACTTCAGATTTATATCATCAATCATATGAAATAGGGTTCAGTTTAGGCTGGTCTTCGTAGGTTGAATTTCCAATTTAAGTTGATTTCATATATCCAAAAAAATGCTGCCCAAAGTCACTATTCCACGCTGACGGAGTCGCGGGCACAGCTAGTTAAAAATATAATTTCTCGTAACCTCTAAAAGTTTTACTATCTTTGATTGTTCTAACCAGTCATAGCCAAGTTGATAGAGGATTTTTTAAAGTTACATATTATGGTGTGAGCTGTAAATGTAGGTATTAGAACCTTGAATAAGTTCTCGCTGTTTCATTAAAAATTGCAGAAAAATTACTCCTTGTATGGAGTTTTTAATATAACGTATTTACAAATAAAAATAAGTACTGTATCTGATCTTAAATTTCAGTGTATATCACTATAGTGTGAATAAAGTAATTTTTATTATTTTTGGAAATGTCTTTTGTGCCTGTTAAAGTGTTTTTGTGGCAAATGTTATTATTATATTACTATATTTTTTTTTCAATAGAAATCTGTAGCATTTTTCATTACTTTTGTTAAAACTTATGACGGAAAGTCCTATCGGATACGACTTCAAAAATCTCTCTCATCAACTGATATCTAAGCCGAGATTAATGCCGAGTCTGTAAAAGAAAAATGGCCGTTACACTAGAAAAAACATCACAAAGTGATTTTGTAATGATAATCTTTATCTACTAGTATTTGACTATATTTATCTAGTACACGATCATCGAAAATATATATAACTAATTACATACATTTTCGAATGAATACAACAACAAATAATTTCAAATTCAATACAAATTCGAATTAAAATATTGATCAAGGTGCACCCAAGTATCAATAAAATTTATCAACAGAGGGAGTCAGTGTTGATGCATGATGTAAGTCTTTTCGCAACAGATATGAAGTTATTTTCGTATTTCGTTGGTATAATACGATAAAAAATTGCATAAAATTATGCTTTATTTTGATAATGCTTTTTCCATATACTTTTTTACAAATTTATTTATTTTATTTTACATTTAAAATAATCGTGTAAATAGGTAATATACTAAATAATCAGTATTATTGTAATATAAAACCAATGCCATAATGTGTTTTTACATCACCAGCCGATAATATATCTCGTCCGGAGCGACATCTACGTACTTTAATTTATCTCTTAAATTAGAGTATCTCTTAAAGTAGAATTATATCTTTAAAAAAATTTATCCCGTACAAATTTTTTTTAGTAATATAAATTAATGTTAAGCTTTAGGCTTTTCAATGTAAAAAAATGGAAATATTTTTTGTTGAAGTTATTAAAAACACTTAAAATACTTACTGCCGGTTTAACAATGGGAAATCAAAAAGAACAGAAAATTTGCCAACCAAACATTCATTATTTTATTATAATTTACTTCAATATGGCAATGAAATTTCAAAGAAACTCGTCAGTCAAGTGAATTCTATAGAGTCCCATATCTTAACAATTAATGCTCAAATAAAAAAAGTGAAGTGATCATGTTCATATCCTCTTGTGTCAAGTTATGTGAATAGTATAATTATTATTTTGTTCAAAGGCAGCTTTGGCAGGTGGGTAAATGAGGGCAAAGTATTTTATTAAATCGTAATTTAATAAAACATTTTGCCCTCATTTACCTACCTGCCAAACCAGAGTATTCCAGGAATATAAGGTTTTCTTAATTTATAATGTTTAGAATCTAACTGTTTTCTAGGTACCTGGTGGCTCAGTGGTATTAATTATTGTTAGGTACCTATTTGAGGTAAATTGTGCGGTCTGACATAGGGGATTTTTTTTATTGCTGTAGGACAGCGGTCAGGTTGACGGCCCGCTTAGAATTTAGCAGTTATCGTCGCCAAGGGTATTTGCTACGCCAGTGGCATCGCGAACACGCTGCTGTCCCATAAGGGTATAGGAACTTGGGTCACTAATGCCGGAACACAACACAAAGTTATTATGGCGGTATACTTAAGACCAAAGGTGGTTGCCATCCAGACGGGCTTGGGGCCCTACCACGTAACTAGGGTGGGTTGTTTTGTCGTCTATTACGACAGGCCGACCCCGGCCGCTGAGGTCAGTATTCTTTCTCCGCCCCTGCATGAATAAAAAAGCATAAGGTCGACACAGAAAGGGAGCGCAGGGTGCTGGCGGTTCTGGGCAACATAACATGCTTGCTCTTCGGGTCGCTCGATGTAGTAGAGAAGTAATAATAATACTCTTCAAAGCTTATTGTCAATCCTTCATTCGGGCGGCCAGTGGGTGAGCTATACGCTGCGAGTCGTCAACGCGTTCGTTGCGTGTTCAATTTAACAATGCTTTCAGGATGTTGTTGGGGCTGCCGCGGTAATATTGTCGCTAAAATGTTCGCCGAAGCGTATACGAACGGTTTTAAAGCGATTTTAAGTAAAAAGTGCGCCTTGATAATGCAAAGATTACGCGGTAGCACCGACAGCCTCCTTCAAGCAATTGTAGCCAGGTTTGACTGCCCTATTCAACACCACAGAATACGGGTAGTAATAGGAAAATTATACCTAGTCAGGTCATAAATTCTGTCACATGTTTAATGTAAAATAATTGTAACAAGTTTATTCATTATGTAACCATTTATATACCAAAATGAACTTAACAAAACATAGATTCTTATGACATTAAAGTTTATTCAAAATGACCTCCGTGATTTTGAATACAAGCCTTCAATCTGCGCGGCCAGTCCTCTATCGCAGCACGAACGAGGTCCATGTCAATATCGGCGGCTGCCTTAATCAAGGATGTCTTGTGTGACTCCAAATTGGGATGAGGCTTTGAACACGCCTTTTCCTCCAAGTGTTGCCATATCTTGTAATCTAACGGATTCAAATCTGGACTGGAGGAGGGCCAGTCTTCGTGCCGGATGAAGTCGATTTCACGCGCCGCCAGCCAGTCTTGTGTGCTCTTCGCTCTATGAGCTGGCGCCGAATCTTGTTGGAATACCCAGTGCCTGTTATTGAACATGGTATGAGAAACAGGTTCCACAAGGTTCGTCAGGACTGTATTTTGATACACAACAGCATTCGTTTTTACACCTTTCTCACAAAAATGTACCTCTGTTAAGCCCCAATAAGAAACTCCCAACAATACCATGAGCGAGGATGGAAAATGTTCTCGTTGGACACGCGGAATACGGTTGCTCGCTTCTTCACTACTATGTGCGTACACCTTATCATTTTGTTTGTTGTAGCTCTCTTCTACGGTAAACATTTTTTCATCCGAAAAAAGAATTTCCCGATATTTTTTTCCCGCGTACCGCTTCAACAAAGCGCGGCATCTCTTCAGTCTCAGGTCCATTAGACGAGCATTCAAACGATGTCCTGTTTTTCTTCGATATGCCCGAAGCCCTAAGTCTTCATTTAACACCCTTTTCACCGTGGTTCTACTTAACCCCATCTGAAGGGCCAACAGTTTCTGCTTACGTTTGGGATTTCTTTGAATTCGTGCCTTCACAGCTTTTATCACTGCTGGAGTCCTAACAGACCGAGGGCGACCACTTCTTGACCTGTCATCTACACTAGAGTCTTCATTGTATCGTTTGATGGTACGATAAATGAATCTTTTGGTTATATTCAAATTTTTCAGTATGTTAAAAATTTGAATTGGCGCGTAACCGCAACGATGCAACGCAATAACTGCAACACGGTCTTCTTTAAGCGTCCACTCCATATTTAAAAAATGAGTAAAATTCTAAAAGTATACATTTTTATTTTCATGAACAATTCGAGATTCGAATTCAATAAACTTTTTTGTGGCCAGCATTCTAAAAGAAAAGTTTTTACTGTGTGACAATACTTATGACCTGACTAGGTAAATATAGCAATACTAACTATGTTTAAGTCAATTGTAACTTTGTAGTTACATAAGCGTTTGTACGCTTTATGGAAGTCTTTTTCTGAATGCGGTGAATTGCAAGTGCCCAACGAGCCGCAGCGACGCCTGCTACCGCTGCGGTCAGCCAGGGCACTCGGCCGCCACCTGCAAAGCCGCGCCCCATTGCGTGGTCTGCGCGGCGGCCAGCAGACCGGCCAACCATAGGGTTGGGGGAGGCCCGCCGCTATGCACCTGCCGCCGCACCGGCCGACCGGCAAATCCGGCGACAGAGGAAAAGGAAGTAAAGAAGACCAGCCGCTTCGTAGCGAAACGCCAGGCGAAAAAGCGCAGGGAGAAGGCTAGAAGAGCAAGACGCAGGGCCGAAGCTGCCACGGGGGAGATCGCCTCCCCGCAGGCGCAGGCCCCAGCGGCTGAGGAGATGGATATCTCAACCAAATAATGGATATCCATCTCCTCCAAGCGAATCTGAACCACTGCGCCAACGCTCAAAATCTAATGATTCAGAGCTTGGCGCAGTGGAACATCGGTATCGCCGTTGCCGCCGAGCCGTACTACGTCCCCACCCGAGGCGATTGGGTTGGGGATCTGGACGGCATGGTGGCTATACACGCCAGGACCGCCGCAGGTACCCCGCTCCCCACGGAAGTGGTGAGGGGCAGGGGCTACGTCGCGGCCAGATTCGGGGAGATAGTGGTCGTGGGCGGCTACTTCTCCCCGAACAGGAGTCTCGCCGACTTTGAAGGGTACATGGAAGAGTTGGGCAACGCGGTCCAGCGGTTCCTCCCGCGCCCCGTGCTCGTCCTCGGGGACCTCAACGCCAAATCTCAGGCCTGGGGTTCCCCGCGAACCGACGCGCGGGGTGATCTGGTAGAGGACTGGGCCGTGGTAGAGGGGTCTGGAAATCCTCAACCAGGGTCGCGAGCACACGTGCGTGAGGCAGTTGGGGGGGTCGATCGTCGACGTGTCGTTCGCGTCGGCCCTCCTGGCCCGCCGTGTGCGAGGCTGGAGGGTGCTCACGGGCGTTGAGACGCTGTCGGATCATCGCTACATCCGGTTCAGCGTCTCCGCCCGTCAGCGAGAGCCTCCAACCCAGGTGACCCTGTTGGGTGACTGTCCGCGCTGGACACTTGGAAAGATGAATCGGGAGGTTTTCCGCGAGGCCTTGACCGTCGCTACGTGGTCGAGGCCGGGCGACGTACCTCCCGATGACGTCGACGAGGAGGCGGAGAACCTGCGGTCGCTTATGACCGACGTCTGCGACGCGGCGATGCCGAGGCGGGGGCCACACCGACCCCCGCGCCAGGTGTACTGGTGGAATGCGGAGTTCGAGCGGCTCCGCAGGGCGTGCAACTACGCCCACCGCCGGTACACCAGGCTCCGAAGACGGAGTCGCCGCGATGCGGACAGAGCGGTCGCGGAGGCTCAGCTCTACGGGGAGTACCGGAGCGCCAGAAACGACCTCCATCTCGCTATACGCGAGGCAAAGGCGGCGGCGTGGGAGGAGCTCTTGGCCAGCTTAGATCAAGATCCTTGGGGGCGACCCTACAAAACGGTGCGGGGCAAGCTCCGCCCGTGGGCGCCCCCGCTGACCGAGAGTCTCCCCCCGCGCCAGGTGGATGGTTTTGTCGGCGCTCTGTTCCCCACGAGGGTTGAGCACTCGCTTCCTGCCATGGTCCCGCCTCATTGGGATGAGAGGGACCCTAGCGCGGACGACGACCCCGTACCCGACGTGGACCGGGCAGAGCTGGGGGCAGCGATGTTGCGGCTGAAGGCCAAGAACACGGCCCCCGGCCTCGACGGCATACCGGGGCGTGCGTGGGTTCTGTCCCACGACGTCCTGGAGCCCCGACTATTGAGGCTCTTCGACGCGTGTCTGCGATCGGGCCGGTTTCCCCGCAGATGGAAGACGGGGAGGCTGGTCCTTATCGCGAAGGAGGGGCGCCCGGCGGACTCACCGTCTGCCTATCGGCCCATCGTGCTGCTGGACGAGGTGGGGAAGATCTTCGAAAGGATCCTCGCAGACCGCCTCGTCCGGCACCTAGAGACAGAGGGGCCGAACCTGGCAGACGAACAGTTTGGATTCCGCCAGGGGCGCTCCACTATTGACGCAATCACGCGTCTGAGGAGCCAGGCGGGGGACGCAGTTGCTCGAGGTAGGGTGCTATTGGCGGTGTCACTCGACATCGCCAATGCCTTCAACACCCTGCCGTGGAGCTGCGTGCGGGAGGCGCTCAAGTACCATCGGGTGCCTCCCTACCTCCGTCGCATAGTTGGGGCATATTTGAGTGATCGTGCCGTCGTCTATCCGGTCCAGGGTGGGCAAAGTCGGCGAGACGTCGTGTGCGGTGTTCCACAGGGTCGGTCCTGGGCCCCCTGCTGTGGAACATCGCATACGACTGGGTCCTGAGGGGGGCACTCCTCCCCGGCGTCGGGACTCTCCCGTCTGCTGCCGAATATCGGCGGGCCGGGCGCAGTGTGCCGCAGGCTCTTTGAGGGAACCGTGCGGTCGATGGCCCTTTACGGGGCCCCGATCTGGGCGGATCGCCTGACGGCCAAAACGACGGCGCTGCTTCGCAGGCCGCAGCGCGTCCTGGCCGTCAGGGCGATAAGGGGATACCGCACGGTGTCCTTCGAAGCGGCCTCCCTGCTGGCCGGATCCCCACCATGGGACCTTGAGGCCCGGGTCCTGGCGCTGTTGTACCAGTGGCGCCGGGACGCGGCCGAGCGTGGCTCTCGCCCCGCGCCTCGCGAAGTTGAGGAAAAGCGGGCGGAGCTGCGCGACGTGGTGCTCATGGTGGAGTGGAAGGAGCGCCTCGCGCACCCCAGCGCGGGCCTCGCCACCATCGAAGCGGTGAGGCCCGTCCTGGCTGAATGGTTGGAAAGGCGCCACGGCGCCCTGACCTTCCGCCTGACGCAGGTCCTCTCGGGGCATGGTTGCTTCGGGAGGTACCTGTGTCGCATAGGGCGGGAGATGACGTCAGGGTGCCACCACTGTGGCGCGGGCGACGAGGAGGACACGGTGAACCACACTGTCGCCGTGTGCCCTGCGTGGCGCGAGGAGCGCCGCGCCCTCGTCGCCCAAATCGGCGTGGACCTGTCGCTCCCGGCCCTGGTTCTGTCCATGGTCGGGGGCGATCCTGGATGGACGGCCGTCGCCTCCTTCTGCGAGGCAGTCATGTCCGCAAAGGAGGCGGCGGAGCGGGAGCGGGAGTCAACCACCACACTCCCCTCCCGCCAACGCAGGCCACGCCGGCGGCGCCGGAGGGCCAGTAACGACCTCCGGCCGCCGTAAAAAGCGGCCGCGGGCGGCCCCTCGGGGGAGGACCCGCCGCCCGCACTATTACCGCGAGGGTGAGGGCTGCGTGCTGTTCCGCGGCCCCCCTCAACTCCTAGAGTTGTTAGGAGAGCGCCGGGGGGACGAAACCCTGACCCCCTGGCGCCAACACTTTAGAAGGGGCCCGCCTCAAGACAAAGGGCGGGCCGGCGCCGGCCCGGGCCATGAGATCGGCAGGCCATATATCCGTGGGCCCGGGCGTAGGCGATAGGAGAACAGCGGGGTTTTTTAGTGGGTAGTCGGAAAAATCCCGGAGTCCCACATATCCCTCGGTCCCCCCGGGCCGGGGGAACCCGTCAAGAGAGGTTTTTCCCCGAGACCAAAAAAAAAAAAAGTCTTTTTCTGAAATAAATTATTATTATTAAACTACTCCGACTTTTAAGATTGGTCTCCACCCATCTTGAGATCCCGTTTAGACAGTTTTTCTCGTATAATGTGTCTAAGTGCCGTCAATTCGCCGTAGACAAACGTGGCGGGAATATTGACCGAGCTCTCTAGGGGGCCCAGCAGAGGGACGTTTATGGACTGTTATTATTATAACGGCATTTAAAAAAATGTTCGATTTATGTGATCATTAATATTTGTTCAAGAATGTATTCTCCTTATTGTTTAATAACTTTTATGCAAACGAACATGTTGGGCAACTTCATGAACCCATTACTATTTAAGTACTGACTTATCTGAATGATTCTCGTCACTTCAATAATCGGCTTGGCCTTGTCCCAATCATTTGGGTTCGGCACAATATGTCCTTTTCTTCCATTTTATTCTATCCCGGCATTCTTCATCTGTTATTTCACAACCCCTTCATGCATCATACATTCTTTACGTCGCTTTTTAGGTCTACCTCTGCCCTTGTACCCATTTATTTTCAGATTCAACATTCTTCCTAGTAATTGTAAAATGGTAAAATACCATTACGTATTTTACCATTAAAAAAAACTAACAAAATAAAATTTGTTCAAGACTGTAAACTTCGATAATTCAACTTATAATACGACTAGAAAACTGAACTCAATCATTACCTACGTTAACAATAATACAAAAATAACGTCTTTGCAAAACCTATTCCTTAATTTTTTTATAGTTGTTGTTGTTGTTGTGAGTGCCTCTCCTACAGGAGGTTAGCTGTCAGCTCTGAGAATATTTTCCTGTCCTGGGCCAAGCGAAACAGTTCTTCTACGCTTGAGATATTTGTCCACTCACGGATGTTGCGGAGCCAAGACTTTTTCCTCCGTCCAACTCGCCGTTTACCGCAAACTTTACCCATCATAATGAGCTGGAGCAGCTGGTATCGCTCATGTCTCAACACGTGGCCTAGGTACGTCACTTTACTTTTCTTGATTATGGGCAAAAGTTCGCGATCTCTACCGATAAGTTGGAGTACTCTAACATTTGGAACTTTCTGTGTCCAGCTAATGCCGCTAATTTTTATAGTTAAGAGCCGGCCCACCCTGGCAGGTGGTCACCGTCGCCGATGGACGTTTCTAACACCTGAGACATTACCAACGCCAAATTTTATAACGCCTTTTTTGAAGAATCACCAAATCGTACCGCGCTAAAAAATTTCAGCTGGAAGCTCATTTCAAATCTTGGGAGCACGCAACATGAACGTTCTTATCAGCTAAATCTTCAGACTAATCTCATAACAATGTATTAAAAAAAGTAATAAAGCACGTTCTGAACAAAAGAATTCTGACAAAATCACATAATCGGTACGGTAACTGCTGATTTACAGAACTGAATACTCATTGTTTTGAGTGTTACAACAAGTATGTTAAATAATATACAAAAATTCATAAAAATAATTACGATTTATCAAATGCATACATGCTCGTAGATAATATCGACGCTTGAAAGGAAACCTTTATTAAGCGACATTGAGTGAACTTTCCAGGAAAGTTATTTGAAGTTCAAATATTTAAGAAAAACTAGCTAGGTTTGGGCCTCCTCCTAGATTAGGAGGAGAAACGAACAGTATACCCCCCACGCATGTCCAAGGTGGATTGGTGGGTTACACATACCTGTGATCTTGGTATGCAGATAATTTCACGACGTTCTCCTAAAGGTAATACTGCGTACGTAATGACGTAAGAAAAACTGACTGAGCGGTGGATGTCATCGTGAGATTCAAACCCAGGATCTCTAGATTGGTCTTTCTATATTTCTTCTAAGTTGCATCAAAACCTTTCATATCCAGGTTCCCTTTTTGCGTCTTGTATCTTTATTTGGCAATATTTTGACTCGATTGTCACTTTTGCGAATGGTATTTAACATTTTAATCTTTATAAATCGCGTTTAATAAAGTGTTTTATGGACTTTGAATTATTAAAACAATAAGATAAGAACAATATTAACACTTTTTTGAAACTTTTTGTGTAACGTGTTTTTAGTTACTGGATAGATTTATATTCTTCTATCATTGGGGCTCGAACTTAGGGAACTAATTCAGGTTGATCATCAGTTATAAATCATGTCATCAATCCAGTTGGACGTCAAACAGTTAGGTCGGTTTCAGTATCACTGATAACTACTTTTTCTCCTACATTACGCTGCTAAACCTGGTTCTTTGTGTATTCTTAATTTTATTGTGCCTTGTGTGTCAATGACGTGAAATTGCAATAAATGCGTTCTCTGTAGTCCTTACACGTTGGTGACTACTTCGGACAATTAATTTTCGCATATTACAGTATTTGTAGCAATTCTAAAGTGAGCATTAAAAATAAGCATTCATCAGATAAAGTTACATAAAGTGGAATGATTATGTTGAAATTGATATTATTATGATGTATGTTACAGTGTTCGCAACGCCAACAGAGCATACCGAAAGTGTACATGTTTATGTAGTAACGTATCTTACATTTTATTTAAATTACCTTTTGAATGTTTTTGTTGACCTTGAATGAAATATATTATTTGTAGGTCAACAAAGACATTAATTACGTCTATATTTAATTATATGAAGACTGGTCTAAGTAAATAGTAACAGACTGGTCCGTGAGTCCCTGGTGGATGACCGAGGCCGGTTATGGGCACCCTGATGAGCAGCCATCCAATTAGGTTTCAGTAGCAGAAATCCAACAAAGTGCCATAAAATCTTCGCTATTGGGAGTTTTTTTATGGCATATCCGGCTTGTGCATACATATGAAATTTATACGGATCGCCCAAAACGCACAGGTTTGGTGAAACCAGAATACTGGATTTTATCTTTACCAATACATGTCGTAGCTTATTATTACAGTGCTGTTGACTAATATTCCAACGAGAAGAATATAAGAAAAAATAAAACTCGTTACTCATTTCACACTAATTTTACGGAAATTCTACCCAATTTTTCTTTTTGTAATTTATATGAACGAACAACGTTTGTTGGGTTAGGTAGTTCATATTAAATCTATACATCCTTTATTACTTGTACACGTATAAGATTTGAATGAAATGTTTCTTATATCGGCGATCAATGTTTCTCGAAACTATTCCAAAATTAGTTAAACACAATGTTAAGAAACAATGTCGAGTTTTGACCAGTACACTCGCTTGCACAATGAAGTGAAAACAGTTGGTTCGATGACGATTGTTTTTGAAAGTACCAAACCTAATATAGTGCATAGAAAGTGGAAGGAGACAAAGGAATCTCTAGAGTTCTTTGGAAATTGGAAAGCCACTCTTTCCTATTAATTTTATGTATTTTACATAATTTCTAAACAAAAAAATAATAGTAGTCAGTATTTCTCGCAATCGAGAAGAATACGTCGTATTTTTAGACCTCTTCATTTTGTTCGATGGTAAATGAATTAATTTACAGATGATAAATTACTATTTATATTATCTATTGGCAGCAAAATAAGGGCACCATTTGATTTTTTTTGCTAAATTTTGGGTCATTAAGACATATAAATCTTTTTTCTATTACATTTCTGCATGTGCAAACTAACCTGTTATATCTAAAGGCGTTTGTGTAATAACAGAATTAGGATACACAAATAAAAATAAAAAACTGGCATGTGATCGCATTAGTACAAGCAATTACAGAACGTAACAGTATAAAAAGTCCCGTAAATGTGTATTAGGAATATTAATTGTAATAATTCAATCTAATTTAATAAGGACAGTAAGATTCTAATTTGTCAAATGGCGTCTCCATACTAATACTTGTTCGATCCTTGCTTATAGGTAGAGAATACAATCCCGGGACGCCGGGATCCCGACCGTTTTCTGACCCCGAAAATCCCGGGACTGTACTTGGCTAATCTCGGGATTTTCGGGTTTGCCACAAACAGGTCTAGTTTGCATTCCGTTGTCCGTTGCGAGTTGACCTTGCCTAGATTATATTAATAGCATTTATTACATGTCGAAAAAAAAAAAAACCTTTGATAGCGTACGATACGTACTACATAGGTACAGCTCTAATAATATGTTTGTTGTAGAACTTAGAAGGGATTTCCCAGCAGGCTTGGAAGTCAAACCTTGGATGCATTGATATTTCTACAACTGTATTTTCGAAATTCTAAATAAGTTTTTTTGTCTCGTTATTTCTTACTTACAAAGTATAGTGTCTTTGTTTTGTCTTTTATATTTTCTTACTATATTGAGATTTGTGTCGTGGACTCGTGGAATAAAATGAAAATAATTTTTCTAGTAATTACTCGTTTTTTTTTAATTTGAGCCCAATTAGAAACCACATAGTCTAATCCCGGGTTGGCCCCGGGATCCCGGGATCACGCATCAAGAATCCCGTAATCCCGGGATCGAAAAACATGCTCGGTATTGTATTCTCTACTTATAGGGTATTTAAAATCCCGCCTCCTGATTTTTGTTACCTACCCTCACTCTCGGTGAGGTAAATGGTTAAAGTGAGGGTGGGATGACTAATACGGTAGTAACGTGCAATGGACGGTCGACGTTCGACCTCCCTGATAGTTACTCCAAACTCTCATTGGCCGTGCCATAAAATTGTGTGTTCAGTGCGTGACATTTAGCTGGTGCCGTGCAACAGTTCTTCCGTGACTTGAGCCGAACCAGAAAGGGGTTGAATCAAGGTCAGTCCGAATTTCTTTGCCCGTTGCTAGGTATCGCGTCTCTTTAACCTAACATACAGTCCACTGCTCTCAAGCTATCCTTCTCATTCCCGTATGACGCAATCTCGGCCATGACCGTTATCGTACAATTAAATGTGAAAGTAACTTTGTCTGTTTGTTACGTTTTCACGTCACGCTGAACCAATTTTGATAAATTTCGGTATAGAGAGAGATTGGACCCTGAAAAAGGACATAGGCTACTTTTTAAAAGTTATATAAAAGAATAACGTTTGCCGGATCAGCTAGTAATACATAATTTAATAAAGTATAATTTTCTCCGTTCAGGTGGGGACTAAGAATACTATTTAAACTATTATTTAAAAAAATACTGTGGTATTATATGTATAAGACTTTACGGCAAAGAATCGTATCGTCGATTAAAAAAACGTATCCGTGCAGGGGCGGAGAAAGAATACTAACCTGGGGTCGGCCTGTTGTAACAGGCGACAAAACAACCCACTCTAGTTACGTGGTAGGGCCCCAAGCCCGTCTGAATGGCGAACACCTTTGGTCTTAAGTATGCCGCCATAATAACCTTGTGTTGTGTTCCGGCATTAGTGACTCAAGTTCCTGTAACCCTTATGAAACAACAGCGTGTTCACGATGTCACTGGCGTTGCAAATACCCATAGTCGACTATAACTGCTAAATTCTAAGCGGGCCGTCAGCCTGTCTGCTGTCCTACAACCACCCCCCTGGTCTATAATTATGCCGCTATAATAACTTTGTGTTACATTCTGGTAAAGTGACCTAGGTTCTCCAGTTCCTTTATGCGGACGGTGGTGTGTTAACGGTCCTGGAGTCTCAAACATGCTACTGTCCTACAACAATAAATAAAAAATAGCGTGTATATATATATATATATATATATATATATATATATATATATATATATATATATATATATATATATATATATGAACAGGTAGATACATTTTATGGTTGTATAATGTTTAAAAATAATCGTTTAAAAGACACGGCCACGCATGGCCATTGTTATTTTATTACCACCGAACAATACTGGACTGTTTAATTAAAACATTAATTGTATAATGTTTAGCTTCACACGATGATAGCGACGTCGCGAAGGTTGTTTGTACAGTCAAAGTCAACAGTGATGGGAAGAAGTTGAATAAAAATAAACATCGACCCTTAAAACATTAGTGTGTAGAGTATAAATAGTGTATCAAGATGTTAATGGGACTGCCTCGTTTCCGCAGCGCATCGGGAATGTAGTTCGGTTTTTTAATGTTGAATTAAATTTAATAGGTTTCTTCTTTATTATTTTTTTATGGCTGTAGAACAGCAGACAGGCTGACGGCCCGATTAGAATTTAGCAGTTAGTATCGCCTATGGGTGTTCGAAACGCCAGTGGCATCGCGGACACGCTGCTGTCCCATAAGGGTACAGGAACTTGTGTCATTAATGCCGGAACACAACACAAGGTTATTATGGCGGCATACTTAAGACCAAAGGTGGTCGCCATCCAGACGTGCTTGGGACCCTACCACGTAGCTAGGGTTGTTTTGTCGCCTTTTACGCCAGGCCGACTCCGGCCGCAGAGGTTAGTATTCTTTCTTCGCCCCTGCACGGATACGTTCTTTTAATCGACGATATGATTCTTTGCCGTAAGGTCTTATAATTATAATACCACAGTTTTTTTTTAAATTGACGCCAACGTGATTTATAGGTTAAGTGAAGTAGAAGCTGCCAGCTAACAGACAAAATGGAAGAAACTTCGGTTTTTCTTATTAGTCAGTAACCCATGTAGTAAGTAAGCTTATTTAATTATAAGTAGTTTATTTAATTAAAAAAAAAATTACATCCTATTTTTTAACGTTATATGTGGCGTAATGCCTAACGCACGTCTGAACGCAAGCGGTCCCGGGTGTATGTATAATATGTATTTATTTAAAAAATAAATGTATATGGTAAGTAGTATATCATTTGTCTCGTATATATATAACACAAATGCTATCTAATTATGGGAATAGATGTCGCCGTGTGAATTATTATAATATACTTGTACACAATAACCTTGAGTTATTTACAAAACAAAAATGTGTTGTAATAATTTCGAAAAATGTTTATAGAAAACGCATCTGTTTATGATTGTATATACTATCACAGTACACATACCTATGTTGATATTAGGTCACCTAATTCTCAGCATTGTTACGCTTCGGATGCATAGTAGTGGCTTTTAACCTACAACTTGTATAACGAGGGTATTGTTTCAGATTATTCCTACTAAGTTATTACAATACTGTGGTGCTAGTATTTTGTTGTATCTTAAAATGACATTTTAGAGTCAGTGTCTAATGTTCTACTTGTGCCAACTTAGTGCGCCATGGTAATTTAAGCTGTTGTCTTCAGCCGGTCTTTGTCTATTTGAAGGCCTCCCCAAGTTTGTGCCGAAAATCCTGGTACTTCGATTTTTCAACTTTGAAATACAGGAATTTTAAAAGATTTTGATGGACACAGTATAACCGAATTTATAACACTACAAGTACCGATTTTTACGTAGTAGCCAAGCGGTATCATATACAAATACCTAAAGGTACCAAGTTCGAATCACGATAGTGTGCACCGCTTAACTTTTTCTCGTTTAATGTGCATATTATAACATAATTACGTATCAGCGGTGAAACACATCGTGAGGAAACCTATATTCCGACTCATTTTGAACAAGCTTGGCGGATATACTGCCCGCTTACTCTAGCCAGGCGGCCGGAATAAATCAGAAAAGTTATGAATATTGATGGAATTTGAGACTTATAATTAAAATGCTTTTCCGCAGTAATTACGGTGCGTTTACTCAAAGTACATGCAGTATGCGACAGGTATGCTGCATTATGTAATCAATTAAGAAAACATGCTCAGATACCAAGTGATTTATTTGAAATCATACTTAGACTGTCGACTTCGTTTTGTATGGGTTTGAAACTAGACTAAAAACTAAATATGAGTCCAGTAATGGGATGATATGAACTATTATTATTTTATCTTTACGTGGTCCCAGTTTTTCTATATTTAGAACTGATTTTATTCAGAAATATTTACTAGACTTAGTAAGAATGAGACTTTACAATGGTCGTAGACTAACTGTAACATAATGACCATTCTAACGGTAACGGTCAGACATCGTAGGTCAACAGAGGCCAACTCTGCCTAATTATGTAGACTCAGAAGTAGCCTTTCCATTACCATCAAAGAAAAAAATCATCTATTTTCTTTCTAAGAGGCGGTGTAAAAATATTAACCCCTACTGGCGGCCTTTCGTAAAAGGCTACAGTGTAACTAAGTGGTAGGATTCCAAAACCATTTAGATGTCAACCACTCTTGGTCTTTAAATATTCCACCATAGTAACTAGTAAATAGTAGTTTCAGTTGCTATACGCGGACGGCAGCGTGTTAGTAGTGCCTATGGCGTCGCAAACACCCATAGGCGATGGTAACTGCTTTCTATTAAGTGGGCCCTCTGTCTGCTGTTCCACAGGATTAAAAAATTTAGCCCTCATCTTAAAACTGAGGTTAAACTCATTATGCATGTGAAATTCAATCAGATTCTGTCCTTAGCGTTTACTATTAATTGATTTGAAACTTTTTTATTGCTGTAGGACAGCAGACAGACTTAGAATTTAGCAGTAACCGTCGCTGCTGTCCCGTAAGGGTACAGGAACTTGGGTCACTAATGCCGGAACATAACACAGTTATAATGGCGGCACACTTATGACCAAAGGTGGTCGCTATCCATACGGATTTGAGGCCCTACCACGTAGCTAGGGTGGGTTATTTTGTCGCTTTTTACGACAGGCCTACTTTCTCCGCCCTTGCACTTATAAAAATCCATCCACGACCAAACTGTGATCAGTTTCATCATGGATGGACGGCTATAAGGAGTCCCACTAAAACCTTCGGGGCCTAAGTGAGCCTGTGTTAGACTAGTAACTACGAGCAGATTAGATTCCCTAACAGTTCGAGGAAAACCTTACTAAGGTTAAACTTAGTAATGTTAAAATTAACATGAACATGAAAATTCACAGTATATTCATTTATTTATTTCAGTTTTATTTGAAAGAAAAATACCACTGATTTATTAATGATTATTGATACGGGCCCCAAGATATCGGTGAGACCATATGAACTCTAATGTCTATTCAGAAGCAATACCTGGTTAATGACAAAACGCATTTATTAGAACAATACAAGTTACGTAACTGAACTTACATCATGTAGTGTAGACCGTACCGTGCATTGCGTGAGACGAGGAGAGCGATCCCGTGTGAAACGAAATTAAAGTTTTTATGTGCCAATTACATGGGTTTTGCTTGAGTCAGTAAGTTGAGTAAGTAGGTGATTACAATACCTTAATATACAGGGGGTTTGGATTTATAACAGCAAAAAATGACACATAGATGCATGTTGGCCTTAAGCTAGACAAACAGAGTAATCAATGTCGTGGTTGTAAGCAGAGTTGGGATGAAATCTGAACTGATGTATACCTCTTCTTCGTTCTGCCGCTATCCCGCATCATATGGGGTCAGCACAATATGTTCTCTCCTTCTACTCCCTTTATTAGCCGTCATCTCAACATTCACATCCTTTTTCATCATAACATCGTGCAATTCATGTTGTCGGCGATTCCATACTCACAGACAGTCTAGACACGCTTGGACTTCGGAGAGACTTTGCGTCTCTTTGCGTATTCTACAGTCTGAAGAACTATACAGAATGGTGCCCTCGAAGTCTTTCTACCACCGCACTGCCGCCATCGGCTGGGTGTTCATCCCCATTTCTTGGAGCCTCTTCCTTTTTGTAAGAAACGGTTCTCTAGAACGTTTTTGCTGCGTACTCTCAAGATCTGGAATGAGCTGCCAGCTGACATTTTCTCAGCGCGGTACGATATGGGGTTCTTCAAAAAAGGCGTTATAAAATTTCTTCGAGGCCGGCAGCGCGTTGGTAATGCCTCTGGTGCTGCAAATGTCCATAGACGACGGTGACCACCTGCCAGGGTGGGCCGTCTGCCTGTCTGTTGGAATCTAGCTATAAAAAATATATTATATTTTAACACCACGAAGAAATGGCTTATCCAGATCGTGATATATAAGATACTAAATTAAGCAATTGACAATCATGGCTGTAAGAAAGGCTATAACAAAATTGCCGCGGAGCTTTTCAACCTGACTGACTGCGTATGTTTACTTTATAAGTAAAAGAAAGATATTCACCTCCGTGACACGTAGTATCATGTCTCTCTTATTCTAGCTCTGTCTAATTTGTAATGTTTACATGAAATATGTATTCGCTTGTCTTTCTTAATAACTCAATTAATTATACCAAACGAATTGCAAATGTTCACGCCATTTTAACCAAGTGTGCCGTGAGATCTTCGGGTTTCATAACTATAGTTTCTAACTATGTTACGGCCATTTTTCGTGTCAATTAACAGTTTAAATTAAAATATAATTATTATTTTACAATGCCATTGTGGCCTCGTAATGGATTTTAAGATTTTGCGATAGGTTTTGTCAAATTAATTATTTAATTGAAGTGGCGACACGAGCATTGTAGTTGTACCTTTTTTACTTGAGAAGAGCAGACAGGTTGCCGGCACTTAATAGTAAGTAGTTACCGTCGCCTATGGATGTTTGCGACACTAGGGGCTCCGCGAACCGGTACAGGAATCTGGGTCACTAACACAAGGCTATTGTGGCGGCATACGTATATACCAGGGGTAGTAGCCATCCAGACGGGCTTGGGGCCCTACCACGTAGCTAGGGTTGTTTGGTCACCATTTACGACAGGCCGACCCCGGCCGCAGGGGTTAGTTAGTATTTTACTCCGCCACTGCACGAAGAAAAAAATATGAAAGACCGAGAAGATCAAATACATATCTTAGATACATTATTGTATGAACTGTGTACATACAAAGATGGTTTACATTAAATTGTTTGGGGTGAACAATATTATTTTATTAAATTAACATAGAAATTACTACCTGTCATTAATTAAAACATCAAGTTATGTCAAAACATGTGAAACAGAATACATTTTAAAACTAAATATTATTATTCTTATAATTTATTATTAAATTATAAGAATAATGTGTTTGTCAGAATTATTATAATGTTACAATTAATTATTACAATTTGTCATTTATTTTGTAATATGATTTCTCAATCTCTCTCAATTCTCAATTTTATACGTGCAGGGGCGGAGAAAGATTACAGACCTCTGCGACCGGGGTCGACCTGTCGTAAACGGCGACAAAACAGCCCACCCTAGGCTACGTGGTACGGCCCCAAACCTGTCTGGATGGCGACCACCTTTGGTCTTAAGTATGCCGCCATATAACTGTGTTGTATTTCGGCATTAGTGACCTAAGTTCCTGTAGCTTTATGGGACAGCAGCGTGTTTGCGATACCACTGGCGTTGCAAACACCTATAGGCGACGGTAACTGCTAAATTCTAAGTGGGCCATCAGCCTGTCTGCTGACTTACAGCAATAAAAGAATATTAACTTTTTAAGATGATATTTAAAATTGTCATCCGATTGTAGGTCTAGAAGTTCATCAGGTAGATGAATATAAATTCGTGAAATCATACAAAATATACTTTTATTTAGGAAAGCTGTGTTATTTATTGGACAGCATATTTTTTTTTTTCTAGTGATTTTAAAAATCGAAACAGATTTTTGTTGTTCTTTACAAATTGTATGACTTCAAATATGTATAGAGATGGCAGAATTAGTACTTTTAATTGTTTTAAGTATAAATTACAACTACCTGTTATTTTTCAATTTAAATATAGCTATTATGCATCTTTTTTGTAATCTAAACACAATTTCCTTATCAGTAGTTACCCCAGAACAGGATACCGTACTGCAAAAGTGATGTGACATGTCATGATATGCTGTTACTACCATAGATTATTGAATAATTTTGATAACATGTATGTAGTCCATAGGAATATTGATTAAGTCTCTTACTCAAGTGCTCAATATGGCTTTTCCAATTTAAATTTGAATGTAGTCCTAAAAATTTTCTATTTTGTACTTCTTGAATATAATATTGAATAATATCCTTGGTGTTCAATTGAAATATTATTGTGATTTAATATCCTATTCTTAAAGTAATAAAATTTGATTTCGTCAAATTCATTTTTTAATTTTTAATATTTAACCAGTCTTTAATTTGTATAATTCATATTATTCTCCGTTGATAAGTCATTGCTATCTTGAAATAATACTGTGCTATCCTCTGCGAATAATATCTACAAAATTAAATGATTGTTTATTATTTTAGGAAAATCATTAATGTAAATTATGAACAAAAACACATAATCTTGAGTCACACTAATATTTGTCTCTCTCATTTTAGGTAAGTACCATAAATCTTTTTTACGCTTTGGACAAATTTTGTACATTGTCTAAAATAAGCGTGCATAGTTTTCTGTTTTTTTAGATAAGAATCTATTAAATCTATCTACGTTCCCTCTTACGCCGTATAAATTTAACTTATGTAATAATATTTTGTGGTCAACATAGTCAAAAGCTTTGGTTAGATCCATAAACATAGCTCATGACATAATGTTCCTGTCAATGTTTTTCATTGTGATGTCTAGAAAATTATATATGTATTGACATATTTAATTTTTTTCTTAAACATTTGTTCTACCGCAAATTTTTCAAAAACGAATACAGACTACCGTAAATAACCTTCTCAAACACTTGATAGCACTATTATGAGAGCTATAGGGCAAAAGCTGCCCATATTTTTTTATTATCTTTATTAAAGATCGGTTTCCTAATAGTAAATTTAAGTTGTTCTGGAAATACACCTCGCATAATAAACAAGTTAATAATGTAACTTACAACAGGAGTTAGAGATTGACAGACAGTTTTTAAAATATAAGTAGTGATGTCATCATAACCCGCAACTTTAATGTTATTTAGGTTAATATTATTTTAATAATATCGTTGGACACCGTTGAATACATCAAAAGTGATTTATACGAATAAAAATAAATAAAAATTTAGAAGTTTTGTGGTCGTTGCTGAATATATAAGATTTTATGTTACGATCAAGTATTAGATCGACAAAAAAGTTATTGAAGGCGTCTGCGATTAGTAGTCGCTCTTTTATTTTCATATTGTTAATATTAATTTTGTCTATGTCAAATTAAGAAAATTATTTTGCTTAGATTTCTTTATTACACTCCATGTAGCCTTACTTTTATTTTTTTCATTAGAGATATAAAATTAATTCTGTGCCTTTTTTGTAAGTTAATTGCTTTTTTAAATCTTGGTGAGATTGATAAAAACAACTGTTTATTTTCCTTAGATTTGTTTCTCCTATATTTCCCTAATAATTAACGCTTACGTTTATAGCATACTCTTTATTTATTTTTATTTAAAAATAGCATTCTCTTAGTCCCATATTAATCCAATTCACTCGTTGTTATTTTGATTCTTATAATTGGGAAACAAAGATTATAGAATAGCTTTATTAGTTCATAAAATTTATAAAATGAAGAAGAAGAAAGAGATATAACATGTGTAAATCTGAAATTATTAGGGTATTCAATAATGTCATAAATTTGGAAAGAGGGCAATATCATAGCACCGGAAGAAGTCGCATGGACACTGACAGCAAGAGGTTCACAAATTTCAAGTCGAGTTGTGGAACGAGCTATGTTGGGTGTTTCGCCTATGGACTAAATCTGGAATGAGAACTCTGTATTAGAATCAAAGTACATAGCTATCAAAATATGCAAGCTGAATAAAATGCAAGATGACACAAACAAGTCCTAGAGTGAGGACCGCATCTCGGCAAATTTACTGCTTGATAGCTGGAGAAATTAATTTGCTGCCTTTTACAGCGCTTTAAGAACGATATCTGGTGACCCTATTATTCTGCTTAGCTGAAACCACCATTATTACATTATCAATAACTTTTTTATTGGTGTGCAACAGCGGACAGGCAGGGTCCTCTTAGTGCAAAAAGTACCGCTAACACGCTGCCGTTTGGGTAGGGAGACTGGAACCTGGGCCAGGAATGCCTTACTTATTATTATCACGATATATTTAGAAACCAGAGGTGGTTGTCATACAGATGATATAGCAAAAAAGGTTGTGAATGTTAGGATGACGGCTAACAGAGGAGAGTGGAAGGAGAGAACATGTTGTGTCTTCTTCGTTTCGGTCTGTCTGCATGACAACCACCTCTTGGTGGTTGGCGTGCAGACAGACTCAGGGTAATATTACATAGCTGTGTTTTGTCGCATTTTACGACAGGTCTCCTTTGGCCAGAGGTGTTAGTATTCTTACTGGGGTGGACTCTGCACCAAGAAAAATAACTGTGACATGAATGTTTTGCTCTCATTTGTCAGGGCATAATATTCCATGCCCGACCTTTGTAATAATAAGAACGTTCGTCCATTAGGTTAATTAATAGGTCGCCAATTATCTTACCTTTATGGAATATCTACTGTGAAATATCCAATACGCTAAAACAGTTCATTGACCAATCGTAATATACGTGAAATTATAAATAAATACCGTTATTACTGTAACTGACAACATGGCGGTGAACTTATAATTTTCTATACTGTTTTTTGGTTATAAATTTGATTACTATCGAAGTACCAAGGCTTAATGTTTGTTCGGGTTGCCTGGAAGAGATCGCTTTAAGCGATAAGGCCGCCCATTGTCATACAGCATTACATTTTTGTATACCTATTATAAGTTAGTTTTAAGTATCTGTATGCAATAAAAAGGTTTCATTCATTCAATGTTTGGTAAATGTACATCGATATTATACTCGATAATTGAAAAACTTAGATTTTATCCTAATTAAATTTTGATTGCTTTAACATTTTGGTAAATGCATATTATTGATAACAATTCTACACCAGTTTGGTGATATTTTTATATCTTCTGTTATATCCTGTACTGTTTTGCTTAAATAACAATAAGTCTGAATTATTATATAAAATTTATTTCTCCTTAGTAACTATCATGTCACATATTTGACAGTCGGGTCCTACCTTGGTCCCCCGGGCCGGGAGAACCCGTTAAGAATAGGGTATTTCCCCGAGACAAAAAAAAACCTTACTTAAATACTAATTTTACATTCTGGGTTTTATATATAAAATTTCTTTCTCCTTGCTATCTATCATGTCAAATATTTGACAGTCGGGTCCCGGAGTCCCACATATATATACATTGGTCCCCCGGGCCGGGGGAACCCGTTAAGAATAGGGGTTTTCCCCGAGACAAAACACCTTACTTAAATACTAATTTTACATTCTGGGTTTGCAATACGACATCAACTAAGCCTTATGGTCACAACCATAATGTTTGTGCTGGATTGAATTTTCATCTAAATAAGAAAATAACAATATTTGCCATCTCGCTAGATCATTTGGTTACAACTGATACAACATGGAATCATTTTGTTGTTATTATTGGTCTCAGCAGTCAATGAATTAGCCCTTGAGCTGGAAACGAGTTAACAATCTATACTGATAGATCTACTGTAGTATTGTGCCTGTATCTCTTTTATGTTGGTAAAGCGAGATTTGCTATAATCAGTTCACAATTGAATCCAGTCATTCATTACATCCCATGTCTATCCATTTTTTTAATCTCTTCCTTACTTAATAGGAATTAGAGTCCATTTTTATATATTGTTCTTAGTTTACATTAGAGTTATTAAAAACCGATATAGTCTTATATATTGATACGATACGATATATTATGTATTGTAGATCTTATTCGTCAAGTAATTTGTAATTATCAAATTTATTAATTTTATAAGAAAATGTGTTGTTCGTAAAATATAAACTATGTTTATTTATTTATATTTTATGATTTTAGCCATAATTTTGTAAATATGCATGCCTGATTAAACTCTTTTATTTATGTAGCTCATTAAATAGTTTAATTACAGACAATTTTAGATAAATTGTGTGATATTCATAGATTTAGTAATTTGTTTCAGAGTACCAAAGATGGAGACACGGTGGAGCCTTATAATATTGCTGGCAGCATTCTGTATTAGTACAGGTAGAAACCCATTCGAACTTTAACTTATAATATATTAACTAAAATGTAAAAAACAACATTATCTAATTTAATTGATGATTGGATCCGTCATAACTTTTTTTTATTGCTGCAGGGCAGCAGACAGGCTGACGGCCCTCTTAAAATTTAGCAGTTACCGTCGCATATGGGTGTTTGCAACGCCAGTGGCATTGCGAACACGGTACTGTCCCATAAGCCTACAGGAACTTGGGACACTAATGCCAAAACACAACACAGGGTTATTATGGCGGCATACTTAAGACCAAAGGTGGTCGCCATCCAGACGGGCTTGGAGCCCTAGCACGTAACTAGGGTAGGTTTGTTGTCGCCTTTTACGACAGGCCAACCCTGGCCGCAGAAGTCAGTATTCTTTCTCCGCCCCTGCACGGATAAAATATAATAATAATAAATATATATTCTTAAAAACGTTTAGCAGCAGGGTATCGTCCATAGCACCTAACTAGCGTACCCTGCTCAACAACGCTAAAACCTTCTTATTTAATAGATGTACAGGGTATATTGCAGCTAATAATACCTAAATATTGTGTATATACCACAATTTATAATTTATCAGCAAACAACAAACTCCAGCGTACGGGACCTGTCTTTGAAGTAGAGTTCTTAAAATAATTAGACACTCTCGTGATCAATACAAGGGTATATTATTTAACATGATTTAAGAGTATGGACCTAGATCGTGTTTCAAACGGAACAATCAATTAACGCAATTATCTATTGTTGTTCTTCAAAAGTCAATGAATTTGGGAATATTCGAGAAACTTTCTATTAAAGCTTACTGTATGTGTGACCTAGTTGTATCATAGTCAAGTTGCAATCCAGAGGTCCCGAGATAGTCTGTTTTATACATTGAGTATTGTAGGCGAAATATGCTGCCTGAAATAATATATATATATATATATATATATATATATATATATATATATATATATATATATATATATATATATATATACCTAGTCAGGTCATAAGTATTGTCACACAGTAAAAACTTTTCTTTTAGAATGCTGGCCACAAAAAAGTTTATTGAATTAGAATTTCGAATTGTTCATGAAAATAAAAATGTATAACTTTTAGAATTTTACTCATTTTTAAATATGGAGTGGACGCTTAAAGAAGACCGTGTTGCAGTTATTGCGTTGCATCGTTGCGGTTACGCGCCATTTCAAATTTTTAACATACTGAAAAATTTGAATATTACCAAAAGATTCGTTTATCGTACCATCAAACGATACAATGAAGACTCTAGTGTAGATGACAGGTCAAGAAGTGGTCGCCCTCGGTCTGTTAGGACTCCAGCAGTGATAAAAGCTGTGAAGGCACGAACTCAAAGAAATCCCAAACGTAAGCAGAAACTGTTGGCCCTTCAAATGGGGTTAAGCAGAACCACGGTGAAAAGGGTGTTAAATGAAGACTTAGGGCTTCGGGCATATCGAAGAAAAACAGGACATCGTTTGAATGCTCGTCTAATGGACCTGAGACTGAAGAGATGCCGCGCTTTGTTGAAGCGGTACGCGGGAAAAAAATATCGGGAAATTCTTTTTTCGGATGAAAAAATTTTTACCGTAGAAGAGAGCTACAACAAACAAAATGATAAGGTGTACGCACACAGTAGTGAAGAAGCGAGCAACCGTATTCCGCGTGTCCAACGAGGTCATTTTCCATCCTCGCTCATGGTATGGTTGGGAGTTTCTTATTGGGGCTTAACAGAGGTACATTTTTGTGAGAAAGGTGTAAAAACGAATGCTGTTGTGTATCAAAATACAGTCCTGACGAACCTTGTGGAACCTGTTTCTCATACCATGTTCAATAACAGGCACTGGGTATTCCAACAAGATTCGGCGCCAGCTCATAGAGCGAAGAGCACACAAGACTGGCTGGCGGCGCGTGAAATTGACTTCATCCGGCACGAAGACTGGCCCTCCTCCAGTCCAGATTTGAATCCGTTAGATTACAAGATATGGCAACACTTGGAGGAAAAGGCGTGCTCAAAGCCTCATCCCAATTTGGAGTCACTCAAGACATCCTTGATTAAGGCAGCCGCCGATTTTGACATGGACCTCGTTCGTGCTGCGATAGACGACTGGCCGCGCAGATTGAAGGCTTGTATTCAAAATCGCGGAGGTCATTTTGAATAAACTTTAATGTCATAAGAATCTATGTTTTGTTAAGTTCATTTTGGTATATGAATGGTTACATAATGAATAAACTTGTTACAATTATTTTACATTAAACATGTGACAGAATTTATGACCTGACTAGGTATATATATATATATATATATATATATATATATATATATATATATATATATATATATATATATATATATATATATATATATATATTAACAGTAAACACAAGTTTCAGCTGGTTCCCGAATTTATTTCCACTTTTTCAATTTAAACACCGACTGTAAAGTGATCGTCTTAAAGCCTTTTTTGGACTGGTTCAACATGACGAACTGACATGTTAAATATATATTAATTTCCTAACGGAGCTCTGGAATCATCCATTTATGTCAAATTACTCTTGGCGTTAAATTTAATTTATTAAAACCTCGTCGCTCCTTTACTAATCTTCAGAAATGTTTATATTGCGGACTAGCAATGAGGTATTGAAAAAATATTTATCACGATTCTTTGAGGTGGCAACATCAGAGTCATTACCTAGTTGGTAATATGTCTGCAAAGGTCTTTAGGCGTGTTATCTTCTTACTATATATACGTGTGCAGCCTATAAAAATGTTTTTCAAACCAAAACAGTATATTAACATGATATTTTATTTTTTCAGGTTTGTCCAATATGCTGCCAGTATTCACTCACGATATGAACAATATAGCGCTATCAGAAAGTACACCTGTTGGTACCATCGTTTATAAATTACAAGGGGTTGACCCTGAAGGCTTGCCGGTAATTAATGTACACTTGTAGTTTGAATCACGACTTTACGATATAATGAAATCATTCTTGTGAGGTGATGTAAAGTAAAAAAACTCTTAAATAAATATAAACAATAATTATAACCTATAACGTCCCAATACTGGGCACGCCCCCCCCTTAGATAGGGTATGAACAGTACACCCGCCACACTTGTCCAGGGGAGATTGGCAGGCTACATATACCGGTGATCTCGGTATACCTACAGGTTTCCTCACAATATTTTTCTTCACCGTCGATACATGGCAATTATGTTATAATATGCACATGAGACGAGAAAAATTGTCTAAGCGATATATGTCACCATAGGATTCGAACCTCGGACCTTTAGATTGGTCTACGAGTATAATACCAATGAGCTACCATGTACCTATTTGACAATAAATATACTGCGAAAATTAATCCAGCGACATTTAATCCCTAAGAAGCGGCAAACCGCCTGTGTAATGGCCTGACAATTATACTGCTTATATATGTAGCTACTTTTAATCTATACAAATAAATAAAATTGGTGGGTCTGTTTGTAATATTAAAATAACCGTTTTTTACTAAGTGCATTCAGACGTATACACTGGATGTTTAGGCCGTTAATACTAATAATAATATACTTATATTATGTACTTTGTGTAATATACTAATATTAAGTAGTCATGCGGGAACGCCTTATGTGCCATCTTCCTCACACCTGTACATCCTATGACACTACCCTAATACCCATTTCTCACCAAGAGATGGCGTGCTGCCGTGACGTCTATTCAGTGTGTGTGAAAAACCGTAAAGGATCGATTGTGTCTGTGCACGAGCGCTTTTTCCTATAATTATTAAAGAACAGTTTCAAGTTATTTGGGATCCGTGTTATTACGATAATTTTATTGTGTGCCACGCTAATAATAAGAAGATAAAGGTGGACAGCGGCAGTACAGAAAGAAGACCCTCGAGTTCGGTGAGTCCTTTCAAATTCCCGTCCTCTATCAATAGGGGGTTTTCGTATGACTACAGAGTTCAAAAGTTATCAGAACCAGCGCCTACACTGTACATATGTATGTATGTAAAAATGTTGTTTTGGTATATACCAAAACAACATTTTTTACAATTTTTGTCTGTCTGTTTGTTCCGGCTAATCTCTGAAATGGCTGCACCGATTTTGAAGGGACTTTCATTGGCAGATAGCTGATGTACCAAGGAGTAACTTAGGCTATTTTTATTTTAGAAAAAAATAAATTGTTAAAAATGATAAGTTTCGGAAATTTTATATTCCAATTTAAGTTGACCTCAGATTTATTTCAACAAACATATGAAATAGGGTTCAGCTTAGGCTGGACTTAGTAGGTTGAATTTCCAATTTAAGTTGACCTCATATATACAAAAAATGCTGCTTAAAGTCACTATTTCATGCAGACGGAGTCGCGGGTACAGCTAGTTTACAAATATTAATAAAAAAAATATTTAAAAAAAGTATCATTAAACCTTTTGTAACCATCAGTAAACCTCAAATGACTCAATTTCTCTCCATTCACATTGAGACCTACATTATCCCACTCTAGTTTTCTTAAAATCATCTCCATAACATCTGAGAATATTTTTGGTTAAATTGGATCTCTTGGCCGGACGCCTCTTTCTAGTGGAAATTCGTCATCGGTTACCTCCATTTTTATATGAGCGCTAATTTCTCCGTAAATATTTTTTTAGTATACCTATATAATTACAATGGACACCTTGTTGTTGTCATTACCATTCTTCCCATATATAATAATATTCTAACGAATCGAAATCTTTGTTAAAGTCTACGAAACCCAAGTACCCAAGTAGTACCATATTGTATTTATCGTATTTTTGAACTACCTGTTGTAGGACATGAATATGGTCTATAATTGAAAAGTAGCTCTTGAACCCAGCTTGCTCCTTCGGCTGATTTTGATCAAGGGTATTAGTTAGTCTAAATAGCATTATTTTAGAGAACATTTTATATATGTTACACTTCTATATATTTCAGATCAAATATGGACTTGTGGGAACAGATAAGTTTTCTGTTAATCCTGTGACTGGCGATGTGACATTGGATAAACCTTTAGACAGAGAGGTAATTATTTATTTTTTATTTCGAACCATTATTGTACTGATAAGGTTGGGTAAAAGGATATCTTATAATCGGTTGTGTTTGCCGCATTAAACATGATATCATGTATTATTTAAAACCATTTTAGTAAGTGTAAAATTTAACTTATGTACTAAATGTATTTGTGTAATTCGCAGTCACTATTTTGCATTGAATAACTATACTTAAAGTTATATTTATAGATGTTGTTTTTTATGGATTGTATATTATTATATATTATATTACTATTATTGTATATTATATTACTGTATAGATTTTATTGTGCTGTCCTAGATATATGCTTTATTATAAATGTAAGCAATAAAGAGTTATCTGTCTGTCCATCTTTTCGCGAATGTCTTAGTTAGGCTCTTATTTTCTTGAAAGCTGTTCTGTGCTCTCTTATATATCCCCAAAAACTTGCATTTGCATGGTGATTGCTAAAGTGATTATTTAACTAGCACTAATTTCATTAATAATTCTATTATTGCAGGTTGAAGATACAATCAAATTCCTAGTATCAATAGAAGATCAATCGCCGGACGAGACGCAAAATCTTTTTCAACAGCAACCTGTAACTGTTATTGTTGTTGATGAGAATGATAATCCACCAATATTTAAAAATGTAAGTATTATTATAATGTATTATTCTGATTTCTATGAGGAGAAAATGAAATATCAGAGTTTTATTTTGAATTGTTATTTAAAGGTTTGTATGTTTACCTAAACGTTCATTTACCGATTTACATGTAATGGATAGAAATGTGAGTGTGGTGTATATCTATATGTATCTAACATGGCTAGAAACTGAAAAATGACGATGAAACAGTTACGGTGACAAAGGTAACCCTTGCGCTAGGCCAATGTTTATCTAGCACACCGGTTTTATTAGAACGTTTAACTGTGGCTTAAACCTTTCATAACTTAACTTTTATTTATAGAGTCCATACGAAATTGATGTCCCCGAAGATGAAAAAGTTGGTACAACTATATTACATAACATAGTTGTTGAAGATAAGGATTCTGTTGGTGACAATCTTGAAGTCGGTTGCGTACTTAATGAACAGGTATTATTTATTTGCTTTTTTTGTTATTAATAAAATGTTATTTGCTGATAAAATACTTAACTATTTTAAATTGTCATAACACTTCTTTACCTCCAAAAGTGCTTTGTTTGTAGATTTGACCCTAACCTGAATCTTTTAAATTTTTAGTGGCCAGAAGCTTGCGAGACTTTTGACGTGGTTACTGTAAATTCAACCGCACACCAATATTACGGAGCTTTGGTTCTAATGAAGCCATTGAACTATAATGAAAAACAATTCTATCAATTCCAACTATATGCTTCGGTAAGACCGTGTTATACTTATGTTGTACTTGATGCAAATGATGAGATGGATGAGTGGAGTTATAAAATGGATAAAATTAGAAATGACTATATCAGGGGAAGTTTGAAAGTAGCACCGGTGATTGAGAAGTTGAAAAGGCTAACCTATTATGGCCTATAATGTGAACAGAAAAATGTCTTGTATCAAGGAAAATGCTAGAAAGTACAGTGAATGGATAAAAAAGGACAGATAGACCAAAGAAAATATGGATGGATTGTGTACAAGACGATATGGCAAAAAAGGTGTGAATGTTCAGATTATGACTAATAGAGAAGAATAGAAGGAGATAACTTGTCCCGACTCCAGATAGTTGGGATATGGACAGGAAAATAAAACCGTATTATACTTATTTGTGTGGTGTGTTTTGAGTTTCAAATGGACCGGCTCGACGATACGAGCAGAAAAGTAGCTTAATCGGAGTAGTGTAAAATTTTTGCAAGACAATTTCTGTCAGTCATAACAAATATTTGATACATAGGTTTTAAATAGTTTATTATAAATATGATAATCATAATCCAACTGGTTAATCGGGATTAACCAGTTGGATTTGTAAGCCAAACTAGCACTTTGTCACTGCGCGCCTTTGTTGCGACGACTTTATTCAGTGACTCTTTTTTAAATGGACAAAATGTTGAAAAAGGCGTATCTAAATTTGTATTACTGAAACAACTGCCGTCTGACCTCCATCTCTGAGAGCCGAAATCGAAGGTTTTTATCTTTAATATCTGTAAACCAGGAAAAATCCGATAGTCGCCTCTTCCGACTGCCTACGTAAGTATTGGGATATTTCTATAATTATATTTATTATAAAGTTATCTGCAGATATTTCAGATTTACTCATTATTTACATACGAGGTGTAATAAATAGTGACAATGCGATACATTCTGCTTGGAAAGAAAAAAAATACTGGCATGGCCCAGACATTAGATATAATAATAATAAAAAAAGTAATCAATTCTCTTTTGTTTTTAAAAATAGAAGTCATTTGTTTGTGTTTGTTTGTTTCTGTTTGTTAGTTTGTGTTCTTAAAAATTGATAAAATTGAAGTTTGCGCGTTAGTAAAATATCAAGACTTGAAACCAACATTGGGGGTTCATCATCCGTATTCTACGGTTGCGCGTTGGGGTGCTGAGTTCAAGCGAGGAAGAACTTCCATTAACGACGACCCCAGCACGGGGCGGCCATCGGTAGTGACTGAACAAATGGTTAAAAAAGTTGAAAACATTGTCTTGGCGGATCGTCGTGCTGTTTGTTTTATAGCGGAAGAAGTGAAAGATTTCTATAGGAAGTATCCATAATATAATATACTACCATTCGGGTATGAAAAGAGTGTAAGCGCGCTGGGTACCTGGAATGATTTCTGACGCGCAGAAACAAACGAGACTGAGAATTACACAAAGCTGTTTGAGTTTGTTAACAAGATCTTAACCGATTTTTGGCTCGATTCATAACTATGGACCAGATATGGCTTCACCATTATGCCCCGGAAACGAAAAAAACAGTCCATGACTTGGAAGAGACCGTCATCTCCAACTCCGAAGTAATTTAAGGCGATTCCATCCGCCGGTAAGATCATGGGCTGTTTTTCCTGGGACCGCCAAGGGGTGGTAATGATCGAATACCTTAATTATGGAGCCACTATTACGGGGACTTTGTACGCAGGACAAATAACAAAGTAGCGTTAGGAAATACACAAGCAACGGTGTGGCAAACTCGCCAGTTGTTTTGTTTCACCAAGATAACGCCCCTGTGAACAAGTCCAGAGTTGCGGGGGCTGCAATTCAAGAAGCTGGCTCCAAATTAATAGCTGGTTTAGATCCTCCATATTACCAAACCTAGCTCCTAGTAATTTCTGCGTATTTCCGCGGTTAAAGGAATATCTCAGGGGCCATAAATTTGAAGATGATGACGCAGTAGTCGCCGCAAAAATAGTGTACTCACAATTTTTTAAGGGATCAGGAAGATTAAAAAAAAAGGGAATTATAATATTTATAAAACAGATACAAAGTGTTTAAACCTGAAAGGTGACTACGTTGAAATAAAATATAATTGCGCCATAGGTACTCATTATCCCTTTTTTTAACAACCCTAGTACTGTCGTTCTCTATATTTTGTTATATACTATACTACTATACAGGATGGTACCTTAAATTCAACGGCTCACGTGGAAGTGAAGGTGATAGACGTGCAGAACTCGCCGCCGGTATTTATAGGAACTTTGACTGCGGCGCTTTCTGAAGATGCACCAGTTGGTACCTTGGCGCTTACAATCAAAGCCAGGGACGCTGATCGAGCACACCCCAGACCTGTATTTTTGGAATTAATTACTAGTGAGTTGTTTTATTTGAAAAGTTCATAGTTTGTTTCGTTCAACTGTTAGTTTTGGCACAAAAATTAATAATGTTTTCGTGCTTTATTTTATTTCTCTATCAGATCAGCTATTTTATATATTAACAAGCGAATGGTTTCTGTACTGTATTACTCCCTAACTAGTTGCTTATAACTGTCGGTCACGTGTCACCAGGGACACCCCAAAGGTAGACGGTACGAGCCGAAGGCGTCGCAGGCCAATGACCAAAAGTCAATCCTGCTACTTTAGGTGGCGACTGGGATTTTTAGTGGGTATACCGTCGCGACCACTTTCGCCAGTGGTCGCAATAACAGGGGCGGTAAACCACACATACCCGCGTCGGTTCGCGGTGACACAGCACTAATAAGGTGAAGTTTTCCCTGGTCAAAAAATGTACTACAAGTTCAGTTGGCAGAAAAAGTGTACTTTTTTTATAGCTGAGTAATGGCTGACGACCCACTTAACTGTAAACAGTTACCGTCGCCTCGATGTTTGCGACGCTAAGGGTACCGCGAACACGCTGCTGACCCCTAGGGGTACAGGATCTCGGGTCACTAATGCCGGAACACAACAAAAGATTATTATGGCAGCATACTGAAAACCAAAGGTGGTTGCCATCCAGACGGGCTTGAGTCCCTACCACGTAGCTAGGGTGGGTTATTTTGTCGCCTTTTAAGATAGGCCGACTCCGGCCGCAGGAGCTAATATTCTTACTTTGCCTCTGCATGGAGAGTAAAATATATATATAATAGTGGTAGGGCCCCATGCCCCTCTGGATGGCGACCACCTTTGTTCTTATGTACGCCGCCATAATAACTTTGTGTTGTGTTCTGGCAATAGTGACCCAAGTTCTTGTACCCTTAAGGAACAGCAGCGTGTTCGCGATGCTACTGGCGTTGAAAACAACCATTGGCGACGGTAACTGCTAAATTCTAAGTGGGTCGTCAAACTGTCTGCTGTCCTACAGCAATAAAAAAATGCAGTCTTTGGGTCTTAAGAATATTGTATTACCCAGAAAGTATTCAAGTAATATGTGGATGTCAAATTTACAGATCCTTTGGATTTCTTCTTACTTGACAGTAGTACTGGTGAGTTGAGGACCGCAAAACCTCTGGATAGAGAGGCTCTAGCAGATCCATCTTCGCCGCTTAATCTTACAATACGGGTACAAATTGTTTTTTTTTTAAATATATTCTTAAAATGTAATAGCACCATTTTTGCGATATTACGTGAAAACATTTATTGCTAGAGTTTTTCACAGACGAACTCTCACCCATACCAGAAAATTATTGTACAACATACATTTCTGTCTAATTTTTGTCCTCCGTGGGGATCGAAGCAGCCGTATCGTCTAATGTTTCGCTTGATCATTGTTATACTTGATCGGCGTTTAAATACTATCATAACTAATTTTGATCAAGCTTATACTTGCTTGTAATTATAGACACCATTGCAATTATCACATTAATAATCCTCAAAGCTCAATATAAAGTCAGACTCAAGTCAGGGACTCAGAAATCAAACAGCAGTCGTTCCTATGAAAGTCACGTCCAAACAGTGATAATGCTTTGCTACATTTTAGTTTTTTATTTATACTATTTTATGTGTTTTTTTTAATGTGGCTCCAATGCTTTGGGCACTGATTTGCCAATAACAAAGTATTTTATAGAATTTTAATTAGAAAAGGCAGGTGGCGAAAGAGCATACTTGCAAGGATCAGGAAATAATTTTAACAGTAATTTTAACTACTTAACTGCAAACCAAGAGAAAATTATTGTCTAAAATGAAATGAAAATGAAATGAATAAATATATGAATTTAAGAATAGAATGATACGATTTTTTACGAATATTTATACAAAGATACATATTTATTTTATGTGTTTTGTTCAGGCAACAGAAATCGTAAATGGCGCACCCCTCATATCTGATTTAACATCGACAACAGCGACAGTGACAGTAACAATAAAGGATGTAAACGACGAACCTCCCAGGTTTAATAAACGAGAATACAGTGTCGAAATACCAGAAAGTCTGCCAATCGGAACTCCGTTACCAAATTTGGATATGGTTGTTACTGATACTGATTTGGTGAGTTCAATAATAGTATTTAATTATTTAATCACCAAAGTCTGTATAACTTTGTTTATTGTGAAACGTTATTATGTATTTACTTTTTATTAAAAATAATGTTTTTTACATTCCTTTCTTTAATATAAAATTTAAATAATATTTTATATGTTTCATATCGTCGTGATTGTAGAATAACGTCGGATTTGAAAAAAATCCAAAATTCACTTTTTACCATATTTGAATACTACATTGTCTAAATATTATTTGCTACATTAAAAAAAATTACATGTATTTTAGATTTCAAATTAAGCAGTCGGTAAAGTGACGGGTATGATAGAATCTCATAGTAAAATGACGCTTGTGTATTTTTAAAATGGCTGTCCTGTAAAGTTTAATATATGTCAGATCCGTCACTATTCTACGACTACGACGATATAATGTCCTCTACATTATGCAGCCCAAGTTGTATCTTTATTTGGTAATCTTTGATAAATATGTGTTTAATTACGTATGGAATTTTGAGCTATGTAAGATGTGAACATTATAAATGTGAAAGTAGATTTGTTTGTTACACTTTCACGCGAAAACTACTTAACCGATCATCATGTAACTTTGTACACATATTCTTGGAGGTATTAGAAGTAACATGGGATACTTTTTATTGAAAAAAAAAAGATATTACTCTTTCTCATTTTGTTTCGATTTAATTTTGCCTGTTAATCTCCCAGCGGAACCGGCTGATCGACTAGTTGTTAAATAAATTAATAACCATAATTGTAGCATTTATTGTTTAGCTTTATCCACTCTCCGTTTAGGGGCATGATTGGATCTGATTAAAAAAACACTTAAGAACGCCTCTTTGTGTTTTGTCAAACTTATTATATTATACTTTAAAATGTATCATCTACAACGCAGGTCTCTGAAACTAATCATAATATTGAAAATTTTTAATATTCAAAATGTTATCCTATTTATTAAATTAATTAAAAATCCTTGAAGAATCCTCCCGTGCCAATAGTGAATTAAAGTTTTATTTTAGACAGCATGCAATTATTTTATTAATTTTATTATTTAGTTCAGTTACGTATTAATTTTATATTTCGTGACTATGTGTGGAACCTGGTTTCTGAAATAAATGATCATTATTATTGTATCAATCAATTATATTTCAGGGTCTTAATTCAGTCTTTAGTTTACGTTTGTCAGACGAATTTGGAGCGTTCATAGTGGAGCCTGCAACTGCTACTGGAAGTGCATCAGTCACTCTCCGACTCAATTCCACGTTAGATTTTGAAGATCCTAATCAAAGGAAGTTTATTTTGGAGGTCAGATCATTTAAGAAAATATTACTTACTCACGTTTTAACTCTAAGTATTCATACTAATATTATTAATGTGAAAGTAACTGTCTGTTGCGTTTTCACGCCTAAACCGTTGAACCAATTTTGATGAATTTCGGTATAGAGATAGATTGGACCTTGGAGAAGGACATAGGTGACTTTTTTAAATTGATACGGTAGAGCAACGTTTGCCGGTGCAGCTAAATGTATATAAATCAGAAGTCGTTGAAAATTAATTTTACTTAAGTATTCAAATTTCATTCGTGAACTGAACAATCCTTCCAATTTTTTTGCTATGCTCTGCTTGCCTGCCGACATTCAAGAGCCTAATCTGGCGAATAATAATCTGTCTTATTATTTTTATTAGTTATAGCAATCAATTAAGTGACAGTTATTAGATTTACATTTTATTCGTACAATTTTTTTCTTGATATAAAAATAGATATCGTTGATATAGAAATATAGGTCAATATAAAATAGATCCGGCAGAAATTAATACATAATTCAGTATTACCCATGTGATATGGATTTTTCCCACAGAACACAAAGAAGTCTCCTCAGTATTATTTATTTAGTAAAGTTATTGAGACAGCTAAAATCTTACAATAAAACCATGCTAAGTAAATCATTGACTAAGTTCTTATAAGCGTCAAATTATTATAGGTGATTGCTGAAGAGGTACACACGTCACCTCATTTATCTTCAAAAGCAAGTGTGGCGGTATCAGTCGTAGACGTAAATGACAACGCGCCGGTGTTCCTTGACGAGCCATATACGGCTGTGGTGCCTGAACTAGCCAAGGCTGGGTCCAGGGTGGCTGCTTATAGGGCCACCGATCGGGATACAGGACGGCAAGTTTACAATATTCTACTTACTTGACAGCATGACCTAATGATATCGCTTGTAAATTATCAAAATATACAGGACAATGTATCATCATTCATCCTTCATTGTTAATTAAAAAGACAAATGCATGTACTAGGTTAATACCTGTATTGTAGATTTTGTACGAGTATAACATACTATTTGTACTATATTAATATTTTGTCCTCCGCGGGGATCAAACCCACAGAGCGTGTAGCTACTTTTTCAATATAACACTACAACACTATAACTCTACTTATAAAAGTGTCGAATTTTCTAGAATATCAGCAATTATTCAGTACATTTAAATACGTATTGTATTCAAATGTACTGAATAATTGCTAACTTTAATACTTAGTCGTTAAAATTTACATTAGTAAACGTCATTTACTTTATCCATAGCCATTATCAACTGCAAATTGAAAAGTTGCCGCATTCTTAACTATGAGCAGAAAAACACGAATATAAAATCATTAATTAGTAAATAATGCTGAATATTTATCGTGAAAATTTGAGAAAGCCTGTACGTTCCTACCTGATAACGCTAATACCGGTTACTATTGTCAAGCCATACCGAAATATTAGAGATATTATTTATAACATCTCCATATAAAATTTAGAATATAGATAGATTAAATTTGTATGCACAGGTTTGGCACTGAAGGCATAGTTTACCAGCTCTCAGGTAACGGAGCGGAATTGTTTAGAGTGGATAATAGAAGTGGGGTGATCAGTGTGGCTCCGTGTCCCACCCCTGGACAACCGCCATGTTTGGACTACGAGACGAGAAAGGATTACTTCTTGCAGTTAAAGGTGAGTGGTTTTTATTACATTAATGCATTTGACAGAAGACAGGCTGACGGCCCGCTTAGAATTTAGCAGTTACCGTCGCGTCGCCTATGGGTATTTGCAACGCCAGTGGCATCGCGAACACGCTGCTGTCCCATAAGGGTACAGGAACTTGGGTCACTAATGCCGGAACACAACTTAAGGTTATTATGGCGGCATACTTAAGACCAAAGGTGGTCGCCATCCAGACGGGCTTGAGGCCCTATCACGCAGTTAGCGTGGGTTGTTTTGTCGCCTTTTATGACAAGCCGACCCTGGCAGCAGAGGTTAGTATTCTTTTTCCGCCAAGAAAAGTTAGCAGTAAGCACACACAGTAAGCAGCTGAGCGTTTGTGTTATGCGTGTTAGAGAACTTGTTGTGGAACAGCAGGCACACTGACAGCTAACTTAATAGTAAGCTGTTACTATCGCCCATGTATGTTTTCGACGCTAGGGGCACCGCTAACACGCTTCCGTCCGCGTAGCGTCGCACTTATGCCGAATCACGACACAAGATTATTTTCATGTTGCCATCCACACGAGTTTGGAGCCCTACCACTAGGGTGGGTAGGGTTGTTTTGTCGCCTTTTACGAGTCTTACTCTGCCACTGCATGGAGATAAAATTATGTTGTATAAGAAACTAGCTGTGCCCGCGACTCCGTCCGCGTGGAATAGTGTCTTTGGGCAGCATTTTTAGGATATATGAGGTCAACTTAAATTGGAAATTCAACCTACTTAGTCCAGCCTAAACTGAACCCTATTTCATATGATTGATGATATAAATCTGAGGTCAACTTAAATTAGTATGTAAAATTTCCGAAACTTATCATTTTTAACAAAAATTAATTTTTTTTTTCTAAAATAAAAATAGCCTGAGTTACTCCTTGATACATCAGCTATCTGCCAGTGAAAGTCCCGTCAAAATCGGTGCAGCCATTTCAGAGATTAACCGGAACAAACAGACAGACAGACAAAAATTGTAAAAAATGTTGTTTTGGTATATGTACTGTGTATACATCCATATGCATTTAGTAAAAAGCGGTTATATTACAAACAGACCCTCCAATTTTATTTATTTGTATAGATAACGTATTAAGAAATATTGAGATCACAGTTAATTTACTCTTAAATATATACTGTGTCTTGGATATGCTGATCTTACTAAAACCTACACCGTTTCACTTTTTTCTCAATAGGCAACAGATGATGATGGAAACGGCCAGAGTACGGTGGTTCCACTGCACATATCTGTGGAGGATTCAAACGACAATCCGCCAGTTTTTCACACTGCCGTCTACAAGGCGTCGATTGATGAAGACGCTGTCAAGTTTGAACCAGAACTACAGGTACATTCGGAATATTTATGTTTTCATTTTTCTACGTGCTTCTGACTGTATTATATAAAATCGTACCATAGACAACTAGCTTTAACTATAAGCTTTTGAAGCTTTAAAATTTTGCTAAATTAAATATATACGTATACTATAATAATCAAGTAATTTATCATTTAACAGTAAGCAAAGTATTTATAGGTACTAGACACTTGAACACAACTTATATATTTTTTAAGTTAATATATAAACACTTAGACTCTAGATCAGAGTTCCCCAAACTTTTTTGTGTCGTAGACCCCTTGCCATGTTTTTCCGTGTTGGGTAGACCCCCTACTTACCTGATATTGATTTCCTGTAAATTTCTAACTGTAGTGAAGTTTAGTGTTAAAAACTTAAAGTAAAAACACATCTTAATTTATACATTTATTAATTGAATTTAAATTAAAACTACTCAAAATAAAATTTTGTATCTGTTATGTAAAATATACGTAACATTAAATAAACATAAAATAAATTTTTTACTTCATAGGTACTTTTATAAGTAATGTATATGTTTTGACATTATAAGATAGTATGATGTAAGTAAATAGGTACTATCAGTGTATGTGTTGAGATCCACTATCGTGGACCCCCATTTTCATTTCATGGGGCCCCAAATTTTTTTTCGCTGACGTAGACCCCTTGCAGGTTGTCAAAGACCCCTAGGGGTCGATATAGACCACTTTGGGAATCACTGCTCTAGATGGAAACAAATCCGTGACTTTAATTGCTGTAGGACAGCAGACAGGCTGACAGTCCTATCGCCTATGGATGTTTGCAACGCCAGTGGTATCTCAAACACGCTGCTGTCTCATAAGGGTACAGGAACTTGGTTCACTAGTACCGGAACACAACACATTGTTATTATTACGGCATACTTAAGACCAAAGGTAGTCTCCATTCAGACGGGCATGAGGCCCTACCACGTAGCTAGGGTGGGTTGTTTTGTTGCCTTTTACAATAGGCCGACACCGGCCGCAGAGGTTAGTATTCTTTCTCCGCCCCTGCACGGATACTCCCGCAGGAGTTCTAATGTGCGAAATAACGAACCACGTAGGTCGTCAATTATTTAAGAATACTATTTATAAACACTAATAGTCCCGGTGGATGAATAATAAAACGGGTCGCCATTTTCTTTGAGAACTGTAAAAGTCTCCAATCGCTAGATTTTATGTGTAGCATCCGGTTTTTTTTTCGGGTTTCAGATCGTAAACGGTATTCTAACTTTATGAAACTACACGACAGCGGACCACAAACTGTAAATTTCTGGCGTTTGATATTTAGCGTTTTAATACATATATTAAAATATTTCTTCATCCTGCCCTTATCCCAAACTCTTTTTCCACCCTCCTCTATTATCGTTTACACAATCCATCCATCATTTATTGGTCTACCTTTTTATCTACTTCTCTTCTTGTATCGATTTACTCTCGTTTGTAGCATCCTCTTTATTATATGATGCTCTTCTCGTCGCATTATATGGCCATACCAGGCTAACCTATTACTTTTCAGCTTCCCAATCACTGGTGCGCTACTTTCAAACGTCCCTAATAATAAATTATTAAAATACTTTCTTTATAATTGTCAAGGTTCAAGCACGAGACGTAGATGCGACTTCTGAAATACGTTACTCGATTATCGATCCCCCTAATAATCCATTCTGGATCGATCCATCGAGTGGGAAGATCTCGGTTGTTCCCGATGCCGGCGGAGTCACGCCTTCGGATGACAGTAACAGGATAGTGCTTACAATTTTGGTGAGTGAGACATCTAATTATAAGTTATACTTCTTCTTTGTCGGTATCACTCTTGACAGATTGATCGTCGTCATCACTTCATGTGTTGGTGGCAAGCTTCACAACACGCCGCCACTCTTCTCTGATGGCCGCCTTCCTCAGTCAGTCCATCTCATAGGCGATCCTCGTGGTCTGGTACCCTCAATCTTTCCCCGGACCACAAGTAAAGGTGAAGATACGAGACTGTACCAAAGATGATAAACGCTGCTTGATGCCGAGTTCTCGAAGTATAGACTCGTTGGTACCTACGGAATTCAGTCCACGATACTCCGAGCATTCTGCTCCAACACCATATCTCTAGGGAGTGTATCTTCTTTACTTCCCGCAGGGTCCACGTTTCTGCGGCGTACAATAATAAGTCATACTAAGTGTATCAAAATTTTTATAAATTAATGTGAAAAATTTAAAAATCAATAAAAATAATATGCAAAGAAGTACTTTATTAAAGTATGTATATGAAAAGAAAGGAAAAAATGAAAATGACCACAATTAAGAGATATTTTTTTATTACTGTAGGATAGCAGACAGGCTAACAGCCCGCTTAGAAGTTAGCAGTTACCGTCGCCTATAGGCGTTTGCAATGCCAATGTAGCATCGCAAACAGATAAATCTAAATGTTACCTATGGCACATATAAAAAAGATTAAAACGGCGATATACAGGCCATATGAGTGAGGCACAAAATAAACAAAATATTCAAAATAAAACTTGGTGGTACCCCTGCGACAGAAACAACATCGAAGATGAGGGATGGGAAGATGGCTTAAAAGAAGTTACTAGACCTAGTAAGGTCTAGTAATTATTAAATTGATTAAGCTAATCAAAATATATAGATAAAGCTAAAGGTGATAAGGAAGCGGTTTGCCGGCGTTAATTTTAAAAACCCGTAAATTTTGGAAAATATAACTTAGTAATAAAGTCTATCTTTAAGTTTATAAAATAATAAATATTTTGTAGGCAACGGACGGAGTACATAATGCAACGTGTAAAGTGGATATCATGGTACGAGATGTGAACAACCATGCTCCCGTGTTTGACACTGATAAATACGATGCTGATATTTCTGAAGATGCCCCTATTGGTAAGTATGTCGAATACAACATTGTTTTGGGCGCCCTGTCGTAAAAGGCGACAAAACAACTACCCTAGGTGTTTATATATGCCGCCATAATAGTCTTGTTATTCCTTCATTAGTGACTTCAGTTCTAGTTCGGACGACAGCGTGTTAGCGGTGCCCCCAACGATACAAACATATGGATGTCGTCGATCGTCTATGGAGACGACGGTAACTAACAATAATAGGTAACGTTATTATTAAGTGAGCCGTTAGGTGCTGTTTCTCAGAATAAAACGTTTATGCTTTGTATAGGACTCGAACTCGAGGCGTTTTTGTTGTATTTCCGTGATACTAGTCCACCGTGTAATTTATTAAATATTTTCTTAATCATTGGATAAATCTTGATTTTAAAAGGTACTGAAGTGGCAGCGGTCAGAGCTACAGATTTGGACAGTGGCGTTAATTCCGAAATAAAGTATGCAATACAAAAGGGCGCTTTGGATGCATTTGCCATTGATAACATTACAGGAATAGTGTCTGTTTCTTCAAAACTGGATTATGATAAACGAAATACTTATAGAATACAAATAACTGCTACTGATTTCGGTAAGGCTTTCGGTTCTATTTATCTATCATTATTATTCGTATAGTCAAATGATGAAAGGAAGGTCAAATGATTACATGCTGCGGAGATGAGAATGCTGAGATAGATGAGTATTTTAGAGGAAGTGTGAAAGTAGCTCCGGTGGTTGAAAAACTAAAAGATAACAGACTAGCGTGGTTTAGCCGTGTAATGCGAAGAGAAGAATAATAAATACCATATAACAATAAAAATGATAGAAATAAGAGAGGATGGATACAGAAGTAGAGGAAGACTAAAAAAATATGGATTTCGTAAAAGATGATATGGTGAGAATGGGTGTGAATGATGAAAAAAATTCAAAACCTGTTATAGCAACATCAGAAGGACTACTCAAATTTTGTCGTAACAACCGGTGATATATTCGAGGTGCAAATTCATCCGGAACCTTTGATTTTGGTGAAAATTCGGTGTGTTGTGCTAAACGACGCTATAAGTGGTTCTAACTGTAGTTCTAATATGTATATAAACGATGTATTCACCTTCTTACTACTACTGCCTATTGTTGCAAACTGTACCCAGTCGTGTCGTAAGTAAATGCGTGCGGTTTTTGACACTAATATTTGATACTCATATTCTTTTCCTACTAATATTATAAACACGAAGTGGAGTAGAAAAAGTCGGAAAGCGGACCCCGGGCACCAAAACGCAAGTTTGGGTTGCAACCGGGAAGAACGCTGAGATGATGATGATGATGATTATAAACGCGAAAGTTTGTAAGAATGTATGTTTGTTACTCTTTCACGCAAAAACTACTCAATGGATTTTGATGAAATTTTACAATAATATACCTTACACATAGGCTATAATTTATAAAGACATTGTGTGAATTGTCCAAAATATAACGATGAGTGTCAAGTAAGTAGGAAAAAATTCTGCCATCTGCGAGCTATTCTGGCGTGCACTGTAAAAACCGTTAGAGTTACACGTATATAATTTATAATGGAAACATTTATCTTAAATAGTCCATAATGACATTTAATTTATTGGCAGAACAACGTTTGCCGGGTCAGCTAGTACTTAATAAAAGCGATCACTAATTTGATGATTAGAGCATTTTTGATGAATGATAATAAATATAAAAAAGGTATAAATTGAAGATAAATATATAAATTTGACATTCTGGTGTTAAAAATAAATTGGGGTAAAAAAGGTAGGATCAGTAAGAAGAGATAGTTTTATTCTTGTTTCTGACTAGACACACATGATCGAAATATCAAGTGTATGTATGTGTGTATATAGTACAATCATAAAAGTCAATACTACATGTGTTTAGTTTATCAAAGTTCACTTTGCTGTATTAAAGTTTTAAGTAAAAAACGTAGACGTCTGTTCACAACTTCAATTCGAAACCAATTTAACTCCAACCAGTTGGATGAGCGAGCTTTGCTCGGTATTTTTTTTTTTATAAATTGTGTTTTTTGGAAATTAACAACTGATTTTCTTAGTCTAACCTCAAAGATAACACTCATTGACTTCGTGTTACTTAACAACGCCATCTGCTGGAATAGCTTTAGTGTTGTTGTGTCTTTAAAGCAATTTAAGAAAATAGTATTATTATTCGCCGATAGATGTCAGGAAGAGTCATTTTTCAGTTTAAATTGGGACTACTCAAACGCTACCTTTTGACATTTTCTAGAAATGATTCCTAGCTAGATCGATTTATCGCCCCCGAAACCCCCGTATACTAATATATATATATATATATATACCTAGTCAGGTCATAAATTCTGTCACATGTTTAATGTAAAATAATTGTAACAAGTTTATTAATTATGTAACCATTCATATACTAAAATGAACTTAACAAAACATAGATTCTTATGACATTAAAGTTTATTCAAAATGACCTCCGTGATTTTGAATACAAGCCTTCAATCTGCGTGGCCAGTTGTCTATCGCAGCACGAACGAGGTCCATGTCAATATCGGCGGCTGCCTTAATCAAGGATGTCTTGAGTGACTCCAAATTGGGATGAGGCTTTGAGCACGCCTTTTCCTCCAAGTGTTGCCATATCTTGTAATCTAACGGATTCAAATCTGGACTGGAGGAGGGCCAGTCTTCGTGCCGGATGAAGTCGATTTCACGCGCCGCCAGCCAGTCTTGTGTGCTCTTCGCTCTATGAGCTGGCGCCGAATCTTGTTGGAATACCCAGTGCCTGTTATTGAACATGGTATGAGAAACAGGTTCCACAAGGTTCGTCAGGACTGTATTTTGATACACAACAGCATTCGTTTTTACACCTTTCTCACAAAAATGTACCTCTGTTAAGCCCCAATAAGAAACTCCCAACCATACCATGAGCGAGGATGGAAAATGACCTCGTTGGACACGCGGAATACGGTTGCTCGCTTCTTCACTACTGTGTGCGTACACCTTATCATTTTGTTTGTTGTAGCTCTCTTCTACGGTAAACATTTTTTCATCCGAAAAAAGAATTTCCCGATATTTTTTTCCGCGTACCGCTTCAACAAAGCGCGGCATCTCTTCAGTCTCAGGTCCATTAGACGAGCATTCAAACGATGTCCTGTTTTTCTTCGATATGCCCGAAGCCCTAAGTCTTCATTTAACACCCTTTTCACCGTGGTTCTGCTTAACCCCATCTGAAGGGCCAATAGTTTCTGCTTACGTTTGGGATTTCTTTGAATTCGTGCCTTCACAGCTTTTATCACTGCTGGAGTCCTAACAGACCGAGGGCGACCACTTCTTGACCTGTCATCTACACTAGAGTCTTCATTGTATCGTTTGATGGTACGATAAACGAATCTTTTGGTAATATTCAAATTTTTCAGTATGTTAAAAATTTGAATTGGCGCGTAATCGCAACGATACAACGCAATAACTGCAACACGGTCTTCTTTAAGCGTCCACTCCATATTTAAAAATGAGTAAAATTCTAAAAGTTATACATTTTTATTTTCATGAACAATTCGAAATTCTAATTCAATAAACTTTTTTGTGGCCAGCATTCTAAAAGAAAAGTTTTTACTGTGTGACAATACTTATGACCTGACTAGGTATATATATATATATATATATATATATATATATATATATATATATATATATATATATATATATATATATATATATATATATATATATATATATATATATATATATTATATATATAATATATATATATAATATATATATATATATTATATATATATATATATATATATATATATATTTATATATATATATATATATATATATATATATATATATATATATATATATATATATATATATTTAAACAAGGATTGCTCGTTTAAAGATATAAGATACTGATGGTATTAGTTAAAATAAATTAATTTGGAGTAAACAATATTTTACTAAAAATTATAAAAGCCATATCTACCTTTATTAAAAATTACATCTAGTACCGATAACAGAAGTGTTTTGCTGCTTTGGAACTAGATGGCGGTGTGTGAATTATTACTGTTTAATTGTTTAAAATGTTCTGTCTTAGGTATTCCGAGTTTAACTGGAACAACAGAGTTGACAGTTCACGTAATAAATGTGAACGACAAATCTCCATACTTCACTCCCACCATTCAAAGAGCTGACATATCAGCTGATGCTAAAGTAGGCACTGAGGTGCATAACTTGTCAGCCACAGACCCTGACGTTGTCGATCAAGCAAAATTAGTATTCAGTTTGGCCGAAGATAGAGTTATTACAGCCGTCGATAACAACGGAAAGGAGGTAAGAGTGTTATTTACTAAAATGCTATATATAAATAATATATATGTATATTGAATAATAATTAAATAGAAGTATGAATGCATATTTTTGCGATACATTTTTTCCGAAGCATTCCCACCAGAGCGTCACAATGGCAGATTTAGTATTATATTTAATACTCCATGTAAAGATGGAATAAGAATACGAACTCCTGCGGCCAGGGGCGGACTATCGTTAATGACTACAAAAATCCCTTAGTTAGGTGGTTGAATTCCAAACACGTTTGGGTGGCAACCACTCTAATTATGCCGTCATAATAACCTTGTGTTGTGTTCTGGCATAAGTGACCCAGGTTTCAGTTCCTGTTCCAGTTCCAGTTCCAAACGCCGACAGCCAACATATATAGGCGACAGTAACTGTTTACTATTAACCCCTCAAACGTCTTATGTTTATGAGAAAACGTCGTACATACCACTTAGGTGCATAACAGCCATCAACAGTGACGGTTGCCATTGGTCATAGATAGATAAATATCATGACTAATGGCGACCGTCACTGTTGATGGCTGTTATATACCCATACGGTATGTAAGACCTCTGGAGCGTTTTTATGTACAACCGTATGAACATAAGACGTTTGGTTAAGTGGATTGTCAGCCTGGATACTGTTTCACGCCAATAAAAAAAATTACAGCTTGTATAAATATAAACGTACAAATTTAACTGACACATTTATTTTAGGTTTCGAATGAAGGTATATTTGGGTCGTGGTTTTCTGTATTACAAAATGGTACAGTCATAGTAACACAGCACTTGGACCGAAGTAGAGCGGCAGTAATTACCTTACCCGTGAGAGTTATAGACTCATCTGCCCCCACCTTGCAAGAAGCTGACGGTAAGATTATTTATTAAACTTTATATTCTAAACTTTTAACACGCTCTAACCATTGAAGAAAGTTCAAATGTAATTCAAATAGTTTATTGACCAGATATTCTGTCTTTTTCCATGTACTTTTTACATATTCTCTATTAGATTTAACCAAAATCAATAATTGCAGTACTGCATTACTTATCTAAGAAGTCGTGAAAGCAGACTCGTGTATTTTACTCTTGCTATAATAACTTACAGATAGCAAAGTCATCGGCGCAAATTAATTCACTGGCCCAGAAACAATTTACTACTTAGTTTATAAGCGTACGTTTTGACCGGAATGACATTCTTGTAATAAAAGGCCCTCTTTTAGATTTATTTTGAAAATATTACTGTTCAATTTGATTTGTATACAATGTATACATGTTTAAATTTACTATTAAAAACTACTTGTAAATGTGTGTGTGTGTGTGTGTGTGTGTGCGTGCGTGTGTTGGTGTAAAATATTTTTTTACACTTCCTTTCTTTCTATCCCCAGGTGATTTAATAATAACAATAGTAGACGTGAACCACCACGCACCTGTCTTTAGTGAACCGTCGTACCTGTTAAGTGTCATAGAGGAACAACCAATCGGATCAGTGCTAGATACATTCGTGGCTACTGATAGAGAAACACCGATTTCATCTATCATTATTCACCCCCCGAATCCATACTTCCAGATCGACAATATCACAGGTAAGCGTGATGCTCGAAGGACCATAATTTCAAGAAACGTACTCTTGGATGTTATGTATGAATAGGAATTAAAAATATTAACAAACTTTTAGTGGATATTTAAATATATCAAAAAAATATTAAATTTTTGCTCAAAGATATCACGTAACACATTCCATAATCTATTATAGAAATATTTCTAGCTACTACAATTTGGGTATTATTGTCTTAACATTAAGATTCGGTATAATATTTCACAAATGTTATTTAGCCAAAATATTATTATAATTTTGTCAGGTACACCTTGTTCTATGTTAGTTTTTGAACCATATTCACAAACATTCAAAATATTTTTACTTGTTGGTTATTGTAAATGCAGTATTTACATAGGTAAATATGCCTATAGAGAGGCCCTCGAAAGCTGATCGGTTCAAGTCGGGGCCGCGGTCAAACTTGCATTACTTCCCGCAACCCCGTGGTTTCCATTGGCGCATGAAGTATTATTACCCTAAAATAAAATAAAAATTGCTTCGACTCAAAGTTTTACTTTAAATATAATTGATGCCTCGGAAAATATTTATTTTAAATTTTTTACTTACAGGAGTTGTAAAATCAACCCAACGCATAGACTATGAAAAGGTGCACAGCATCAATTTCACTTTAATTGCATTTGATTCGGGGGTGCCTCAGCTTTCCACCACAGCCGGAGTGACGGTTGATGTTATTAACGCTAATGATGAAGAACCTGAATTCACCAAGGATGGTTATGAAGGGATTGTGCAGGAACATGCTCAGGGAGGCACTGAAGTGATTTCCGTCAAGGCTGTAGACAAAGATGAAGGTACCTTGAAATAGTTTTTATACCAAAAATATTCCAATTTTTTTCCAAGCGTTGCTAAGTCTTTGTTTAGTACATTTTGTTTCATCCTACGGAATAAAATATATACTTCTACTGATTCTAACCTTACATGAACTAGGTAACCTATAAATTCACCTAAAACAAACATAGTAGGTACAGTAACCATACGGCAAAATCCCCTTGTGTAATTTTTGACTGCTTTTAACCGTAGGTGAATTCGGCGAAGTCCGATATAGCATATCAGGGGATTTATCACATCTTTTTGACATCGATCCCATAACTGGAGTTATAGTTGTAGCCGATGGGGCTGTGATCGATCGTGAAATGACCAGTGACATCTGGTTAAGAGCCATCGCAACTGACAATGCGCCTGCGCATGTGCGAAGGACCAGCAGCGTTCCAGTAAGTTTATATGATATTGTCTTAATTGCCTGAATTGTAGTTCTGTATATAATTTGATTAGTATAAAAGAGCAAGCTTAGGATAGAACCGGGCTTAACCACTTCGATAATGATCAGATATTATACGATTGTATGCCAATTATTTATTTATTTTGCAACAACATGATATTGATTTGAATGTTCTCAGGTACATATTAAAGTGGCAGACATAAACGACCACCCCCCGGTTTTTAGTCAAAAAGTGTACAAGAGTACAATAGCCGAAAATCTTCAGCTGAACCCACCAGCTGCAATACTCCAGGTGCTGGCCGAGGACAAGGATGAAGGGATAAATGGAAAGGTGGAATATAGGATCGTAGAGCAGAGTGAACCAGGTAATTATGAAAGGAATGACATATGTCTTCAAGTGTTTTTTTCTTCAGCTCCTGATGTGGCCATAAATCTATCAAGCATTTTTATTATTTTTAGGAGTATTCACAGTAGATCCTGCTAACGGTATCATATATCCAGCTAAGCCAGTAAAAGGGAATACAACTTACCACTTAACCGTCCAAGCAACAGACGAAGTCGGCCACGGAATCCACCTCGACACCGCTAAAGTGGATATCAGTGTGCTAAGTGTGAACAGACATAGTCCCGAATTTGTTGAACCTCCGCCAGATCAGAGACAGCTGGAGATTCCTGAGGTACTATAAATATTGTTTCGTTAGACAATTTCCGAGGCGTAACTCTGGAAATTCCTACGTGGGTTAGTATTCTTTTTTTGCTTCTGTACGGATAATACATTGTTGCAAGCACCCAAAAGGGGGTATATGAAGCATTTCTACTGAAGAACGAAGAATAAAAAATACATATCAGAAATTCGTTAGAAGATTAATTAGGTGGACTGATTATAGCTATCATATGGGTATTTCCTAAACTGGACATTGAAAAGTTTTGTGATTGAATGATGAAAATGTGTTAAATATATCCGGGTAGGGGCGGAAAAAGAATACTGACCTCTGTGGCCGGGGTCGGCCTGTCGTAAAAGGCGACAAAACAACCCACCCTAGCTACGTGGTAGGGCCTCAAACCTGTTTGGATGGCGACCACCTTTGGTTTTAAGTATGCTACCATAATAACCTTATGTAGTGTTCCGGCATTAGTAACCCAAGTTCCTGTACCCTTATGGGACAGCAGCGTGGCGTTGCAAACACCCATAGGCGACGGTAACTGCTAAATTTTAAGCGAGCCGTCAGCCTGTCTGCTGTCCTACAGCATTAAAAAAAAGAAATTCAATTACATACAACTCATCTGGTTCGACAGATTAGATATGCAGTTATTTAGTAATCCTTTTAAAACAAAGAATATTATTTAATTATAATTATAGTTGTTTCTGAGGATATTAAAACTCTTAATACGAAATTTTGCCAACCTTCTTTTCGATATATTCTAGAATGCAGCTGAAGCAGATTATTTAATAACAACAATAAAAGCAGTAGATGAAGATAGTGGGGAAAATGGACGGGTTTCATACTACTTGAAGGTAGACAATCAGAATGTTGGGGAGACTCAGGAGTTCAGCTTACACCCGGATACAGGGGAGTTGAGAACCAAGACATTCTTAGACCGGGAGCACAAGTCGGAGTATCAGGTATGTTCATAGACAAAGTTAAACGAAAACCAAATACTTGATAAACTCAATGATTGTAATTACACGCACATTTTTTTAATAATATTTCTTTATTTCACGGACATAGTTCAGGATAAAAGTAGGTACTACATTAATGTGTACGCTAAGTAGAATAGGCGGTCTAATCGCTTGTAGCGATTTCTATCTTTAGATGGACATCATTTACAAAATTTTATTAGTACTTTAAATTAACGAAGGCGAGACTCTTGTTTCAATATCAAACAGTCTCAACACTAAAAAAATGCAAATTCTTTTAATAACAATATTTCATGCATATTATAATTTCTATAAAAATATAATTTATTTTGAACAATAATAATCAATGTCCCATTCTGCGACCCTACGTATAAATACGTCGTGACGATAACGATCGATTGCATGTTGTAGAGATGCGAATGAAGAAATTTACATGACAAAAAATGTTCTAAGAATGAGAGTGAATGGATGTAACAAGAGGGGTAGACTAATGAAAAGGTAATGGATTACATAGAAGATGATATGCCGAACATAGGTGTTAATCTTGAGATAACGGTGAACAGAGTAGAGCGGAAGGAGAGAACTGTGCTAACCCACTTAATGTGGTGTAAGAGCAGGAAGAACAGAGTTTCTATTGAGTAGTCGAGATGCAAATGCATATAGATCAACTCATATCTACAAAAGTGAATATTGTGGATAAATTAAATATTTATAATCGACATATTTTAAATTTTAGTTAGTAATTGCTGCAGTGGACAACGGCACTCCAGCGCAATTTGAAACGCTTCGACTCTTAACAGTTGTTCTAGCTGATGATGATGACAATGCTCCACAATTCCTTCAGCCTACTCACCAATTCACTATTAAGGAGAACTTGCCACCGGGAGTTATAGTTGGTAAGGAATAATAATAAATACGCTTTGAAAATTCACACAGCGCCGTCTGATGCTGCACTTTAAAGTAAGCAGCAGAGCGCTTGTACTATTGGTATTAGACAAATGATATAGTTCCGTTATGTAAATATGGAGTGATATGTTTTTTTTTTATTGCTGCAGGGCAGCAGACAGGCTGATGGCCCGCTTAGAATTTAGCAATTACCGTCGCGTCGCCTATGGGTATTTGCAACGCCAGTGGCATTGCGAACAGGCTGCTGTCACACAAGGGTACAGGTGCATGGGTACTAATGCCAGAACACAACACAAGGTTACTATGGCGGCATACTTAAGATCAAATGTGGTCGCCATCCAGACGGGCTTGGGGCCCTACCACGTAGCTAGGGTGGGTTGTTTTATCGTCTTTTATGACAGGCCGATCCCGGCCACAGAGGTTAGTATTCTTTCTCCGCCCCTGCACGGATATGTTTTGCTTATTATAAATAATCAGAATCCGGTTAATTAGCCTTGAGTCCCCGAAGACGTTTTAACATACGAAAGATTGTTGACCGCGGAGGTAATCAAACGGAATGTTACAATAAAGACACTACTTATACTCTAAGGTTTCTTTAAATGAAATACCGGCGATTACCTTTAAATTTAGCCTAATTTCAAATTTTTTATTTTTCCTATTCGATGTAAACGTTTGTAGCAATATTTGTTTCGTGTCGACAACTCTGTTCGACTGATGTGCTGTGTGGGGGACGCTGAACATGAGTACGGCGTCGCATGCGCATTCCCGCCAGCGATCGACCGCTACACGATACTCAAAACTGAGTATAAATTTAAATTATAGCGGGGTAAAAGAGGGTTTAAAGATTACGAGAGAGTGTATTAAAATGTTTTAAACTATTTTAATAGGGAAAATGAAAGTGCGGGTTGCTTGTTCCTTGATTAGAATAAATATTGAATTGTATAATAAATAACAAATTTTTTTAGGTACTGTTAAAGCCATAGACAAGGATTCCGGTGACAACGGTAGAATTTACTACCACATACTAGAAGGTAATCAAGAAGATGCTTTCACGTTAGATAGGACTCAAGGAATTATAAGAGCTAAGATCAGTTTTGATAGGTAAGATATGTGCGATTAAGTTATAGATAACTTATTGGCTATCTCGTTCTTAGAACCATTATAGACGATGAATTCTAGGAAAAGGCATCATACTTTTTTCATTTAAACTTCCACGAGATATGTTTAGAGATTCATAAGATCCCAGGCCGTAGACAGAACGCGTTGTGTTCCGCGCGTCTCTCTTGTGAGAGTCCAGAAGCAGCCGGGGTAAGCCACACTTCTTCTGTGTAGAAGAGGTCGGCTTACTTAGCCATGGCCGGCAGCATATCCCGGGCGTCAGGCAGTAGTATAAACACGGGGGTGGTTTTAGTAGTATACCAGTGATGTGCGTCACTTTGTAAAATTTTCGCCCCATGGGTTACATCATTACACGCTACTTTCACCCTTCCATGCCGTGAAACCCCAAGCGGTATAGTGAACACAAATTTGGATTATTTTGGATATTTTGGACTTATATATAATTTCGAACTCGTGTAACATGTGTTCCATGCGTTGGGCTAGATTGGTTACGTCTAGGTTTTTGTGTATAGTATATCCATTATGTTAATGCATTGCTCTAGACACCTTTGTCAGGACGATAGCTGGAATGGTTGTTTCATATAACTGCCGCCTATTCTCCTTCGCGGTCTGTGGGATGTTGGATATCCGTAATGCGTTTTCAGTTTAAGAAAGTAACTTTAGCTAACTTAAATAATAGCCCATAGCATTCCATTGCTGGGCTAGGGACTTCCCCTAATAGGAACAGACAAGCCCACCACACTAGTCCAAGGCAGATCTGCGGGTTGCACATACCGGTGATATCGGTATGCAGGTTTCCTCGTGACGTTTTCCTTCACCGTCGGTAGATGGCAATTATGCTATAATATGCAAATTAGGCTCGAAAAACAGTCTAAAGGGTGCATTCCAGCGTGGGATGCGAACCCGGGACCTGTATATTGGTATCAGGGTGCAACACCACTGAGCTACCCGGGACTAACTTTAAGAAATTTGTCTACTAGCCTTAATAAAATAATTTAAAGACTTATTCCTATAAGCGTAGCTCTATGTGGTCTGGATGACAACCACACTTGATCTTAAGTATGCCGCCATAGTAAACTTGTGTTGTGTTCTGGCATTAGTGACCCAGGTTCCTGTAACGCCTATGGGATAGCAGCGTCGCCTTACCCCTAGCGTCTCAAACATCTATCGGAGACGGTAACTTTTTACTGTTATGTGGGCCGTCCGCCTGTTTCCTGTTCTTTAGCAATAAAAAATAAAAAGGGACCTTTTAGTCCTATAAGCTATGTTGCTTAAAAACAAAATATAATCAACCTTTGAAATATTTTCAGAGAAAACCAATCAGACTATATGTTTATTGTATACGCGAGTAACAATCCATTATTAGAGAACGCTGCAGCCATCTTGAATTCTGTTGAGAACTCCACTGACCATAGTGAAAGTTCCGTAACCATTGTCAAAGTTAAGGTACTCGATGAGAATGACAACGTGCCGAAATTTCAGGAAAAAGTTTATTATGCTGGTAAATTTATGTGGATTTTTTTTTCATACAAAGCTTTATTCTCATTTATTGGTTATGTTTTCCTACTTCTTTTATTACTTTTTCCGTTCTGTTCTTTAAATGATTTTATGCGTAGAAGGCATTTGTAGCAATGGGGACAGACCAAAACTTAAATCATATTTTCTTAGAATATTGCAACACATTTTGTTCTACGAGATAATCGAACCCGACAGACATAGCCGTAGCAAACCAAGCATCCACTGAACCTGTCGTGTATTAAAATTATTATAAGACCATAATTAATTCCTAACTAAGCACATGCGAAAGAGCGAAGTTGTCTTTAATAATAAATGCAAAATTAAAAAATTGGTTAGTATTTGATGATGTCACTATTTAATTAATTTACGCAACAGTGGTCTCCGGGCTCCAATATGCTGTCTTTTGTTGAAACCATGAATGACCAGATGATGACAAAAAAATATAAACATACTGTGACAATTCTCGCAGCGCCATCTAGCCCCAAAGTAGACAAATATTATACTTTTATTTTATAAACAAACACATATTAAATATATTAGTATAACTTCGACATGTGAAAGCCGTTGTGCCACAGAGGAAGCATAATTATTTTATTGTTTCACTTTATACCAAGTCTCGGTACAATTGCAGTACTTTTTCACTTACCGTCATGACTTTTATTTGTCTGGGGAAAACTAAACCTGATTAGGGCCGCGTCGGAACTCCGGGGAAGCCGACGCGGGTATATGGAGTTCACCGCCCTGGTGCTGCAACCACTCAAGTGGCTAGCAAAAGATAGCCACTAAAAACCCCGGTCGCCACCCTGTGGGGCCTTAAGCCTTTGCGGGGGGTCGCAGGATCGGCTTTAGATCTCTGCGACGCGTCTAAGCCATCTCGATTATCTAATTGTTTTTTTTTTTCAACTAGGCATAAAACACACGGCGCGTATAAATGAACCAGTCCTATCCATAGTAGCAGATGATCCAGATCTTGAAGAAAACGGAACATTAGTGTACATGGTAGCGGCTTCGAACCTATATAAGTTTGGTGCATCGGAATCTAGTGGCAGCGTTGTACCTTCACCGTTTAACATTAGTCAAGATGGTAAGGATATAAATTATTTGATTTAATGCAGCTATACTCAACCTGCGGGGCCCGCCGGACTTATGTGGTTGGCCCATCTAGTGTTAATTAAACCATTTTGAATTTCGTGCCCATTAAAAAAATGAGAGCTCGCCGAGGTCCGTGTGCCAGTGCAGCCAGATCGTGCTATTTTTTACCCCCTATCTAGCGTCACGCACGTGTTACTCACATGTAGATGAAGTGTGTCGAACGGAGCCGAGGGAAACCGAGACAGGTGGACAACTCGAGGGGAATGAAGCCCCTTTACATGAAACAGAGACAACACTTGCCTTCTGTTCGTAATAATAAATGGAGTTGATACTAAATCAGGTCAATAAATGATGGTCCAAACGTTTTTCACTGTAGTAAAATAGTTTATTAATTTTAATTTGGTTTTTTACTAACACCTAAATAATTAGAATTAAAAAACTGCATGTGATCACGGACACTGCAACAATACACACGCGGTTAATACACGCGGTTGTTACAAATACAATTTGTAACAACCGCGAAAACCTAGGAAATCATTACCTATATTTTTTGCTGCCCGCGACCCCATGACTAACACGTGTTTGCGGCTCCTTTGAAAAAAGTTTGAATACCACTGATTTAATGTATTGTTCAAATAATATTAGCTTAACTTTCACGGTACAGGGGCGGTGTAGGAATACTGATCCCTGCGGCCAAAGTCAGTCTGTCATAAAGGTGACAAAATAACCCTAGCTACCTAGCTAGGCCTACCACTCCTGGTCTATAAAAGTGCCGCCATAATAATCTTGTGTTCCGGCACTAGTGATTCAGTAACTATACGTTACCATAAGCAGCGAATTTGCGGTGCCTCATGTCAGCGTGTCTGATGTTCCTCGGTGATAAAAAAAAATTGGATATATAGCCTTGAGTTTTTGGTAATAAATAAAAAAGGCACAATAGGAAGTCTTAAAAGGCATCTATTTTTTTCATTGCTGTAGGACAGCAGACAAGCTGACGGTACACTAAGAATTTAGCAGTTCCCGTCGCCTATGGGTGTTTGCAACGCCAGTGACATCGCGAACACGCTGTTGTCCCATAAGGCTATAGGAACTTGGATCACTAATGCCGGAACACAACACAAAGTTATGGCAGCATACTTAAGACCAAAGATGGTCGCCGTCCAGACGTGCTTGAGGCTTTACATGTAGCTAGGGTGGACTGTTTTGTCGCCTTTTACGACAAGCCAACCCTGGCTCCAGAGGTCAGTATTCCTTCTCCGCCCCTGCACGGAAAAAATTCTAATGGATCAGAATGGAAACAGCCAAGGGAGAGCATCTTTCGACTTTTCGTTTTGGGTCTGGAGGATTAGACGGCAGTTTTTTTTAGTTTTTGGGTTGGCTTGCTCTAAAACAAGAGGAGTCCCACAGGCATCAAAGCAAAAAGGCGCTCGCAAATTTTGTCATATGACTGCACTTAACTGTTGAACCTGGCCTCCAAAGTCCCTTTGGGAGCAACCAGGATTAACCACTTGGACGATGATATCTTAATAACTGAGACTTCTTAAGAAGTGTCATAAGATATTTTATATACAGCTTAGGAACAGCTATTAAAGTGGTGCCCAACGATGGACCATGTACTTCAGGGCGCGAGCATTACATGTGATTCACCGCTTGCATGGTGATAATGGCAACATGAATATACAATTTTTTTTCCTTGTGGGTGAACAGACAAGCCGACGGTCCACTATACGATAGTTAAGAGTTACCATCGCCTATGGTTTTAACGCGCCGTCTACGTAAGGTACCTGGAGCCTGCCGACATATATACTACATATAAATATGTGAATTTCAAAATGGTAACACTTTGTATATAGGTGTCCTGATGACCGCCCACCACATGGCCGAATATAATCAAGACAGATTCGTCCTAGACATTATAGCTCAGGAAATAGCTCCACCACACAGACAGGCCAAGACTCAAGTTTACGTGAGTATATGAGACAATAACTTTAAGGTGTAACTCACGAATCTTTTTGGGACCCTAAAGAAGGAGTATCTGAACATTGTAATAACAAAATAAACTAAGTTTTCTATAGAATAGTGCAAATCAATTATCAAATTTTTATCCGTGCAGGGGCAGAGAAAGAATACTGACCTCTGCGGCCGGGGTCGGCCTGTCGTAAAAGGCGACAAAACCACCCACCCTAGCTATTTGTTAGGGCCTCAAGCCCTTCTGGATGGCGACCATCTTTGGTCTTAAGTATGCTGCCACAATAATCTTGTGTTGTGTTTCGGCATTAGTGACCTAAGTTCCTGTACCCTTATGGGACAGCAGCGTGTGCGCGAAGCCACTGGCGTTGCAAACACCCATAGGCGACGGTAGCTGCTAAACTATAAGCGGGACATCAGACTGTCTGCTGTCCTAAGCAATAAAAATAATAATAAGAAAAGTAATTAAGTTATATATCAGTTATACCCGTAATATAAACGTTAAACACTCTGCTTATTTCTTTGGGACTCGATGGCGTAGAGTTCTCACAATATATCTATTACTATTATTGTGGTAATTATACTATATATATTATTGTGGTACTATTTTCTGCACTCGGTAATGAAATGTCAAGATGGGGCACGCAAACGGCAAGCACTATTTTCTTAAGTAATTTTATTAGACATATTTTAATTTGAATTATGATGATTTGATTAGACAATAAATGTATTCTTAGTACATCACCAATTGTGAATTATAATAGAGCAGCCAGAGTGGTTTAGAATTATATAGAAAGAATTAAAAATAAATAAATTCATCGTCAGAGACAATCCAAGTTTTAAGTGAAAGTGATAAGAACAAGTTATCCGCTTGGGTAACTTGTACTTATCCATTTCGACAATCTTCGGCATGGTATTGATACGTATATACGACCTTAAGATTCAGGGATCTAAAGAAATTTAAAGAAATATAATATGTCTAAATCATTCTCAGATATGGATAATAGACCGGTCGGCTTTAATACGGATGGTTGTGTCTCGGAGTTGTTCTTCTCCTGTCAATGGGGTACAGCAGCGGTTAGCTGTCGCCGGTAACGCGCTATTGGTTCCTGGTAGAAGATTGCCATTAGTCCAGGCTGATAGGCGATACGATGATTGGTGAGTTACATTTTATAGCATTTATTTAGCTTAGTAAAGTTTTAATAGGAAGTAACGTCACATCCAATCAACTAATTACAACTAAATATGCTTGTATGATAGTATTCTATGCCAAATCTGGGGCTTTATTACATTCGAAAGTAGTAGATAACTCTCAAATTCAACCCTGTGCCTTAAAAGTAAGTGACTTGGACCTGACCGATCAAGAAGTTTGTCATGAAATAGATATGACTTTTATAAGGTACAAAAAATATAATGGATATGGCTTATAAAATAAAGTAGCTGTAGTGATCATAGGCTCTGGTGATGATATAACACGATTGAGCGTAAATTACGATAATGACAAAGATATCCTTTAGCAAAAATCGATGATTTCAAGAACACAGTGGCCACACGTTGATGCAAAAGATCCAGTATTATATGTCGTATTCCTGATGAGAAATAGTGGCCCATCTCACCAATAAATTCTTAAAACGTAATGTAATCTTGAAAACTACTAATACTGTCTTCTCTAGGTGTGAGATCCACCTTCATGCCGTTGATCCTGCAACGTATCAAGTACTTCCCGTTGAGAAGGTTCTAGAAACCATCGACTCTAAATATGACGAATTGAAAGATGTCTATCAAGAGTATGGCGTGGAAACGCTGATAGCTGCCAGCGCTATATCTAAAGGTAAAAATTGGTCTGTTTCAATAACTTCTAGATAAAAAAATAAATAATACTACTGGTTTTACGCTTAATATTTAAGTGATGTCGCGTCCGTGACTTTGACTTCCGCGCAGGATAAAATATCGAACTACAACTTGTTTTCTACTGTTTGTAAAAAAGTCCTGCGATTATTATACATTTTCACATAGCGCAGTGAATCGTCTTTTTATTTTAAAAATGCAGCAAAACAAGATTCAAAATTCCAAGGCCCATTCGCCACTGCTTTTTCATTTGACAAAATAATGACTCCAAAAAAAGGTGGAATAAAATTTGACTATTTTCATTTTTAGTGAGACTGACACTCGTTTCGTGAAATATTTATCCGCTGTTTTGCAATATTTACCACCAAGTCCGGTTGAAACCCTTTACACCTTGTTTGATACGTTCAGTTCGATATAAATAAATTCAAATTTAAAAGTTAATAATGTGTTATTGAAATAGATTATCTTTCAAACACTACTATACATTATTTAAGTTAAAATTTATGGTTCTGAATTAAATTTTCCCTTTACATTTTAGCTCCCGACAGTTTCGACCCAGCGTTGGCAGCTCTGATAGCATTGTTGATAGTATTATTCACTGGAATCGTCACGTTCGTTGTAGTGTGTGCTTGCCTCAAGCATTGGTAAGTTGTTACTTTATTTTATAATTCCATTTACATAATTTTTAGATATAAGAAGAAGAATAAAATTAATTAGCAAACAGCAGATACATTTTTCTATTGAATTGTACTATAAACAAGGGGATGTCTCACTGAATGGAAATTGGTTATGTCGTCTACTGTCAATATGATTATATAGGTACCCAGAAACATTGGCAATGCGCTACTATTCACTAGAAAATGGAAATGATGATGGATGGGTAAGGGAAATAAATGGGCAAGGAAATGAGGAAGGAATGAGCCAGGACAATGGGAACATGAAATAGATTAAAAAAGGGAAAATATGTAATTAAGTCTGACAAAAGAAAAGGAGTCGGTAACAGGAGACAGATGAGATGGGCTATCTGAACTTATAACGAGTCTTTCGTTAAGCGCTAAGCGCTTCCTATCTTTAAATTTAAATAAAACAAAGTGTGTGTGAGATATCATCGAAAAACGTTATTCGTTAGGACCTATTGACGGCATTATTTGTGAAATTTAATATGGTTCAAATGTCAGCCACGGCTTCTCTGGGTGAAGCGCAACCAAAATGTCCAATGACTGTCGCATAAATCATACTGAATTTGATTATGATCTGATGATGACTGATCACTTTTTTGAAAGTTTGAAATTCGTAAGCTTTAGTTAACTTCAACACTAATCATTGCACCCCATAGTATTCCAGCGGATTGTAGCTCATAGGTTGGGTCTCTGGGTTTCAGACCGGTCCGGGTTTGAATCCTGACTTGCATAACTCCAAAAACTTATCGTTTTCTGTTTATGTTTTTAATTTAATACAAATTTAGAATAAATTTTTGGAAAGATTTGTAAACATCAAACTTAATAACTTGGATAATTTCAACGATTAATTCCAAGCTGATTCTAGCTCTTAGACTTGGTCTTTGGGTATCGGATCCGCCTGAGTTCGAAGTCTGGCGCATTGATGTTTTTATTTTTTATTTTGAAGTTTACATTTTTCAAGATTTCAGTTCTATCACGTGTGAACTGCACACATGTTTTTGATAATTTTATCATCTAGCACAATTATGTAATTATTTAAGTTTTATTTTTAAACAGAATATTATTTTTATCGTTGTAGGGCAGCAGTCAGGCTGACGGCCCGCTTAGAATTTAGCAGTTACCGTCACCTATGGGAGTTTGCAACGCCAGTGGCGTCGCGAACGCGCTGCTGTCCCATAAGGGTACAGGAACTTGGGTCACTAATGCCGAAATACAACGCAAGGTTATTATGGCGATATACTTAAGTCTAAAGGACGTCGCCATCAAGACGGGCTTGGGGCCCTACCACGTAGCTAGGGTGGGTTGTTTTGTCGCCTTTTACGACAGGCTGACCCCAGCCGCAGAGGTCAGTATTCTTTCGCCACCCCTGCACTGATAAAATGATTATTAATGATGATGATTATTAATTAATAATCATAATTATGTAAAGAGCAACATTTGAAGTCTGGAAGTTAATTAATAAATTTCAACTCGTTGTTTCAGGGTGATACCGCCACCTTCGATGCAATCTAGCAAAGGCGACAGTTTGGCACGAAGACGTATTTTGGAAGAGTTGTCAACCACCGAAAATCCCTTATGGCTGGAGACCAAGTTGAGGCCGTACGAAGAGCAAGAGTTGACTATGAACGTGTTTGGAGATCAGAACGAGCAGGTTCAAGTTGAGCCCGCGCCGGTAAGTTTTCGCCTGAATATGAAAAAAAGGTTAACACAGAAAGTCTAAAAGGTTTCAGCTATAAGCAAAATCACATTGAAACATAAAGTGAGGGTAGTTAAGTAATATTGATAACTCGGTTGGGAGCGAGAACGCTATTCACGTTTTTGGCTATGTTGTTATAATATGTATGACAACACCCCATAAGGTCCCATGGCTGGTCTCGGGTCTCTTCCTAAAGAGGACATATAGTATACCGGTAGACGCTTGTCTAAGGCCGATTGTGGGGTTATAAAGAATGTATGTTTGTTACTCTTTCACGCAAAATTTACTGAATGGATTTTAATGAAATTTTACAATAATATAGCTTATACATCAAAATAACACATAGGCTATAATTTATAAAGATATCGTGTGAATTGTTCAAAATATAACGATGAGTGTCAAGTAAGCAGGAAAAAATTCTGGGATCTGCAAGCTATTCTGGCGTGCGCTGCAAAAAACCGTTAGAGTTACACGTATATAACGTTTAATGGAAATGTTTATCTTAAATAGTCCTACAAAAAAGCCCGCGACAGCATATATCTATATTTTATGTATAAGTCATTATCGCCAAAATAATGAACCATAAATACAATAAATATTGATAATTTATTTCTAATGCTCATTTGGCAGTAACAATTCTTCTAACTATATCTTCTACTAATCTAAAACTGGAAAACGTACTCCATCCGAGATTGATGAAGTGACGAATTTCCATTTTGATATTAATTTGTGCTTCACTTGATTTTTATGTAGTTTACCACTATTAATTCGTTTTGTTCGGTTTAAGTTTTGATCACATTTTAAACAAATATATGTAGGTGGTACGAAGTTAACAGGGTCATCTATAATATTATAAATGTGAAAGTAACTCCTAAACCGCTGAACCAATTTTGATGAATTTCGGATTAGAGGTAGATTAGACATTGGAAGAAGAACATAGGCTACTTTTTGTCGCGAAACTGTTTTGTTTTTGGCAGAACAACGTTTGCCGGGTCAGTTAGTTGTGCTATAATATGCACATTAGGCGAGAAAAATTGCCTAGGCGATGCATACCACTGTGGGATTTAAACCCGGGACTTTTAAATTAGTTTTTGAGTGTAATACTGAGTTACCAGGTACCTTATTGTGGGCGTGTTGTTTGGGGGACGTAAATGGATATCCCTTATACTCATTTGTTGAAATTGAGAGCATCATGTTTGTTACCTTTCATAGACGGAGAATCCTATTGCAGTTGTTAACTTGAGGAACATTTTTTACTTTATGCAGTTTAGGGAAGGAAGAAAATATTGTGAGGAACATACCGAAGTCATCGGTATATGTAACTCACGAATACACCTTTGACAAGCGTGGTGGGTATACTGTCCATTTTCTCTTTTTTCTATTGCTGTAGGACAGCAAACAGGCTGACGGCCCACTTTGAATTTATCAGTTACCGTCGCCTATGGATATTTGCAACGCCAGTGGCATCGCGAACACGCTGGGTCTCAAGCCCTATCACGTAGCCAGGGTGGGTTGTTTTGTCGCCTTTTACGACACGCCAACCCCGGCCGCAGATGTTAGTATTCTTTCTCCGCCCCTGCACGGATAGAAAGAGATCGCTTTAGAAGGAGACCTGGTCCCAGGAGCTGAACGATAATGAGCTGTTTAATCAATTTTCTTGTGACACTACTCAGGCGAAGGCAATGATACAAAATATCACCAACTTCTTACTTTTGGATTCAAATGTTCTGACCGTGCTATTATATCATTGCAGACTGACAACACATACGCAACGATCCAAGGAAGCCGCGCGACAGAGCGTTTTGGAGATTACGCTACGCTTGGGGGGGATTCCCCCACTCCTTTAGAAGCTGCCATGGGTTTTCAGGTACATAATATTTTTAACATTTTTTCAATCTCGAATATATACATAAATTTTAATAGAAAAGTAAATGAAATGATTTTATTTTAGGGTAGCACCTTTAAACCGCCATCGCCGGACACGCCGGAACCGCCTCCCCGACCTTCCGGGCTAGGCGTACTTTGATAGTCAAAAAGTTAAATGTAAACTGTAAATACTTATTTAACGTTTAACTTAGTATTATTATTATTTATACGAAGCATGTTGGCTATGTATTATAAAATTAAAAAAAAAATAGTACTGATTAAAAAGTTAAATATATTTCATTATTGCAACGCCGATCTCCATTGTGTATCTTTGTAAGGAATACTCGCAATGGTGCATTTTTCTAGACGAAGACCTTCTTTCTTCTACGCATTTGGGAATTTGGAGTATCATTCTATCTGCTGAATATTGTTACATGAAAAATCTTCTGCATTTTCTCGTCGATACTTCTGTAAGGCTCCCTCTTTGAACAAAAAGGCCAGAAAGCGCTAAGGGCACTTTTAGGTTATTGCAGGAGGCACTAAAAAGACGGTTCCTCACCACTGTGTAATATAACATGTCCATCTTGATTAATTAGCGCTCTAAAGTCTGATACACATACCTTAGGAATTTATAAGAAACAAAGTTATACTACACAATAAGTGAAATTTTAATGCAAAATATATTGTTTGTGTAATAAATTTTATTATAATACATAGACAACGTCCTTAATTTTTTATATCAATTAATTATTATATTTTTTAATATATTTTCGTAGATATTGTACAAATTGTATGAGTAGTAAGAACTCTTTAATGATTTGAATACAAGGAAACAAACGAAATGCTGTTTTTTTCAAATTAAATAATCAAAAGCTACTTCAGTAGTAGTCATCTTAGTAGAGCAAATGTTTTTTTTTCTATGTTGTTTGTAAGCTTTACGTATTTTAAAACATTGGTATTAAAATTATGAGCAAAACATCGAAAAACAAATTTTATATTAATGTAATGTGTATTTTGGAATCTCAGTTATCTCTTAGCCAATTTTGATATAATTTTTTTATATTTTACCAATTATTATGCCATATTTGTATAAATTATGCAAATAGTGTACAAATAGATATATTTTGTACTTTTACTATTTAATGATTAATGTGTAGGCTAGAAAATATTGGATATGCGACTGTTTATAAATTTAACTGATTTTGAGTTATTTCATATAAAAACCTTATATTGTTTACAATTAATGAAGTGTGTTGGTTATTAATGATGTTTATTGAATATTATTAAGAATAGTTATTAATTATCTATAAAAATTTGCTTTATATGTATAGATCAGTCAATATTTATGTACCTATAAAATGTAGGTTCTCTATGAAGTTTCTTCATTTATGAAACAAAATTTGTAATCTCATTCCTAGATCTGTTATATGGATAATGTGAACCGTAGTTATATAATTTACATATACGCCGTAATTTTTTAATAAGACAAATTGAATATATATATATATATATATATATATATATATATATATATATATATATATATATATATATATATATATATATATATGCGAAGACGCGCTGCGGCCTGCGTAGCAGCACCGTCGTCTTAACCGTCAGGCGATCAGCCCCTTTTATTATTGATGCTGTATCGCAGTACAAATTAAAAAAATATATTTTGTGATTTAATAATTATGACTGAAGTAGGATTATGTACAAATTTTTTTTTTGATAATTTTTTATGATCTGGACTATTTTTATAAAGTTATATACGACCTAAACTATATGAGAATACTGGCAATATTATAAATCACATTTGTAAACGCACTTCAAACTTACTTTTTTGTAAGCTTATGCTTTCGTTTCATAAATTGACTCTGTTCACTGAAGGGATGGATCCATACGGCTTCAAAAAAAATTAACCAAACTAGATCACGTGGTACGTTTCCAAAGTACCATATATTATGATTTTACAAATGGAAACACGAATGATATTTAAAAAAATAATAATATTAGAATAAAGAATGTGTTCCTATCATTTATCTAATACAGAAAGCAAGTAAGTAATTTTGCTAATAATTCCAATGTAAACATGGTTACCTACTAGTCGACATTACGAGATTATATTAAAAACACGTTACAAAACATTTTAATCATCATTAGTCATTTAAATATTCATTAAATTGTAAATGAACGGATTGTCCACTTCCCTTTATAATCTTCCATAAATATTACATTGTAATCTTTTTATTCGGTTGACAATCTGTCAACTGTCGTTTTTTATTATTGTAAATATATTTTGATACCTTAAAAGTATTATTTAAACAACGAAAATGAAATAAAGAGATTTTTATGAGTATATATTTTAATAGTTTTATTTCTAGTTTCAATATTTTAAACATGTTGTACAAAAGTACTTTTTTTGCTTCGAGTCTTGCCATCGTGGTGGACTTGGGGAGTATGTGACACCCCGTGAGATTAGCCATTACAAAATCCTGTTGTTCCTCTGCCGCCAAATCCACGGATCGATGGACAGCTGACCTATAGACATCGGCCCGCTTGTATTGAAGCTTCTTTAGTGTGCGCTAGGGAATAAGGTTTTCAGGGGCACGTGTGCCCTCACACTCGGAGGTGCAAACCAGATTAGGACAACTTATAAATAAATAAATATACTGGGACAAGTCTAATAATATTATACTATGTAACTAGTATACTATAATTATACTTTTCTTTTGTGAATAAATACCCACTACACTTCGGGAATCGAACCCGTGACTTCCGCAAGCATGCCTTTGCATTAGTCGTCATGTCACGAAGGTTGTCTGACCGATGCTAATGATAATATTTCTATAGTATTTTTTTTTATTGCTGTAAGACAGCAGACAGGCTGACGGCCCGCTTAGAATTTAGCCGTTACCGTCGCCTATGGGTGTTTGCAACGCCAGTGGCATCGCGAATACGCTGCTGTCCCATAAGGGTATAGGAATTTCGGTCACTAATGCCGGAACACAACACAAGGTTATTATGGCGGCATACTTAAGACCAAAGGTGGTCGCCATCCAGACGGGCTTGATGTTGCACTAGTAAAAATTTTGTTTGCACCTGAACATAGTTTCATTTTGGAAGGTAATCTTCTTCTAATATATAAAATTCTCGTGTCAAGGTTTTCGTTGCCATACTCCTCCGAAATGGCTTGACCGATTTTGATGAAATTTTTTGTGCTTATCCGGTATCTATGAGAATCGGCCAAGATCTATTTTTCATCCGCCTAAATGTTAGGAGTGACCCACCCCCAAATTTTTTTTTAATTTTTTTACATTTTATTATTTATATGGCAGAACAACGTTTGCCGGGTCAGCTAGTTCTAAATAAAAATAATCTCCATATAAAGTAAGCAAGTGGTTTAGTAAAATATATTACTATTTTTACTTATCGGTTTAGCCGGACTCGCGGCGTGGCTGGTGCTCGCATCCCGCGGTCTCGGCATTCAAGGCATGCGAACACAAGGGTGGTTGTAGTTTGTATACCAGGGACATGCTTCCTTCAGCCTAAAGAAGGGGACGTACGGAGGGTGCACAGAGAGGCCCGCACTACGCCGCCGTCGTATCCCACGCGATGGTATTTCCAACTCCCAAAATAAGCTAACTACCTCTGCCGGACCCCGTTAGTAACGCCTAACAAAAGGTGTTGGCTTAAAATTGTAAAAATAATAGAATAATAAATGGCCACCAAAATACTTCTAGGGATGACGAAGATTTATAAGCTCGGCACCAGTTTATAACCCATAATTTTTTAAAACACCGCCAAATAATACCATTAAGGTTTAGCAATAAAATAACTGCGCATTTGTTAAACTTTTATTACAAAAATAAATTATCAATTATAAACAAATCTCGACAGTAAAATCAACAACAAATATTAGCACTTTGTATGTCATATAAAATTATAATTATATAAACATTCATGTATGTACTTATTGATTTAATTTTACTCTACACAAAAATAAATATTTTAACGCTCATATTTGACATTAGGTTGTGTTGTTTGTTGAAGAGTTAAAGAAGCCTATAATATGCAATAATGAATAATTTCCAACTCAACAAGCCAATAAACTCCTTACTTCATATTAAGATTGATACATATTATCGGCCAACTTGATTCTAAAAGAAAATTATCAAAAACCAGATTTAAAGGGACGCGCGTTATTAAGTTTAGTTAATAATATAGAGATGTTTATTGTATATAACAAGTTTAATTTTTAACTGTATCGCCCGACAAGTTTAGTGTTGGCTCGACTTCGTAAAGGTTGATGCGTGCCGATGGACTCAGTATCAAGAATGCCAAAGGTCGTGCCAAGTGGCGAAGAAAAAGTCAAGAAAGCGAACTCCGAAGCAGAAGTTTGGGTTAGAGCTGGGATTTAACGCTATGATGATGATGTTTCCAAATTATTTTATATAGAATGTGTAATTTTGTACTCCGCACAGATATACTTAAAATATTAACTGTATCCACATTTGTTTTAGGTTACCTTAATATCTACAGCTAATTACACAATTTTGATAAATAATTAAACAACTAATTGAATGAAAATTCACCATTAATAAAACTTTTTTTGTATTACTGTATTAGTAAAGCGCTGTCAGCGTTAGAAAATAATTTTTCTAAAATTATTTTTCGGCATGTAATATCATATTTTCTGTAAATGTTATTTGATTTTAAAATGTTTTCATAAAGTTAATATTATTCAGAATGCGTTTCATGTTAGTTTCATCTAAAACTATCACAGTGAGCTAAATAATAAGTTAAAAAATAAATCTACACTAATTATTACTACTGAAGTACATATTTAATTTTTTGAAATAAATTGTATTTTTTCACTAATCTTAATTTACAAAAAAATTGAGATTGTAATTATTACCTATTTATTTATTAAGAATATTAATTTGAGATAAATAATTACAATAAGTTTAAACCTTTAAGTTAACTGTACTTCATATATAATTATTAAGTACATTGGTTAGTTATACATCAATAAACAGTAAAAATTACACTAATATAAATAACTTATTTTCTAGCATGCACCTTTAAACTAAAACTTTAATATGAAAATCAATGTATTCAATATATAGAAGTCCTTTTACTTTGAAACATACATATTTTCCTTCCTATTATATGATAATGTTAGTATTTATTTTATGTATGTTTTATGTATTGATTATTATGTGTATTAAATTTAATTAAAAGTATTACATCGCCAGATAACTTTCCTCGGCTTCTATTATGAGATTGTTTGGAAGAGATCGATTTCTTCCATGAAACCTTAGGATCTATTATAGTCAAAGAAAGCTAAGTGTTGCTAATATTTTTTCTTTTCTTTTATAAATAGGAATTTTTTACCAATATATTTAGTAAGTTTTAAGAAACAATTGCTAGAATAACAAATATTTATATCTTTGTACAATACTGGATGAGCGGATTATCTACCATTACGTATCGTTTGATTAATTAAAGCGAAAATAATAATTTACTTAACCTAAAGTGCAATTATGGCACACAATTTAATCCTTATAATGAAATTTATATCAATAAATATTTGGTAGTAAACCTTTTTCTAGGAAATGTTAATAACGAAATTAAAATTTAATTTGTACAAATTGGTTGGTCAGTTCCGCTAGTTGTTCGGTCTCGAATGGTAAACGAAGGTTTATGTTTGACCCACTGCCTCATATGTGACTGTTAATTAAACTAACTCGTGGAGATGTGGTGAAAGGACTTCACCAGTTAACGACCATAAAGCATAGCGAACGTACCTAGACGTGACCTACTTTTGTAAATTTTAACCCCCCTCCCTCCCGTTGGTGATCGTCTGTAATGTGTGAGAACCTTCCTCTAGTTTTCATGTATAAATATTAAATACGATTTTACATATTTTTTTAAATAGAATTTAAAAAAAAATTAAGCTTTGATACAGCACTTGCCGTGTGACATTAAATGTGCATGCTTACCTATAGTTATAAAAACTAAACGACAAATTCGATATATTTGAATACATTTGTATCTCAAAAAAGTGTGAGATGAGATTTACTTTAGAGAATATTGACTACATGTCGAAAACTTAACTACTGACTGGTCTTTTGAAGACCTCCCACCCCCAGTAAACAGGTATGGGTGTTCCGTTAATTTTATGTTCTTAAAAATCTATCGTATACTTCTTTAAGACAAGGTAAAATTCCGAATTATACTTAAATTTGTACGAACTACAGCATTCACAAATTACTTGATAGTGTCTTATATTCTGAAACAATTTACTACTTAATATCCCCGTCTTAAACATTCTTGATACTTGTCCACAGCGGCTGTCGCCCTCGCAATAATTTGTTTGCGAAAGTGATTCAGTTTACGCCTCGCATGCGTGATCAAGTCGTGGTAAGATTTTCGCGAGTGTTGCAGGTCATCGCGAACACGACGGATTTCCGCAGCTGCTAGGCGGCGCCACCGTTTAACCTTTGGTGTGCTCTAAAACAGTATTAGTTATAATTTAAAAAAATTGCTAAAGGAGTTGATAATTGAAGAGCCTCACGATGCTTCTGCTCTTGATAGTAGTAGCTATTAAAGGATTGTTCGAAATTAAATTATTGTTGTTATAGTAACTATTTTTTATCGCTGACGAACAGAAAACAGGCTGATAGCGAACTTAATAATGAGCAGTTACTATCGCCTATGGATGTTTGAGATGCCAGGGGCACCGTGAAGGTACTGGGACCTGAGTCAATTATGCCGGGACACAATACAAGCTCTGCTGCCATAATAATAGCGGCATACTTATAGATCAGATGTGGTTGCCATCCAGACGAACTTGGAGCCCATTCACCTAGCAATATAAGCCACTATAGGCCATGAGTGGAGTTGCAAGTCTCAGAACATTTTAGATTATATATACTAATATATCATTAACGTGCCTGTATCTCGGATATGAGACGATGACTGGTTTGTCGACGGCGGATAACTAGTAGAAAAAATTACCACTGTAGTTACTTTTATCCGTGTAGGTGAGGAGGAGAAAGAATACTAACCTCTGCGGCCGGGGTCGGCCTGTTGTAAAAGGCGATAAAACAACCCACCCTAGCTACGTGGTAGGGCCTCAAGTCCGTCTGGCAGGCGACCACCTTTGGTCTTAAATATGCTGCTATAATAACCTCGTGTTGTGTTCCGGTATTAGTGACCCAAGTTTCTGTACCCTTAGTCCCTTATGGGACAGCAGCGTGTTCGCGATGCCACTGGCATTGCAAACACCCATAGGCGATGGTAACTGCTAAATTCTAAGTGGGCCGTCGCATGTCTGCTGTCCTACGGCAATAAAAAAATTACTATCGTTATACCTCTTTAATAATAAATTTTATATAATAACTATTCAATCTTAGTATTGGTACAACGCGAAAATAATCTTGTAATTTATATAAAGAATGCTATGCAGGTAAAGTCATTGATGCAACCTCTTTGCAATAGGCATTGGGGAGAAAAAAATTAATCAAAAATTCATAAAATAACATCTGGATAGTAAAGCAAAATCATACCTCGCAAGAACTACAGTTTCGAAGTATTCTATCACATTTCTTAATGTAGTCTTCAGTCTGTAAAAAGAATTGTGTTATTATTTTGTGTAATGTACGCTTAAATTGAATCTTCAACCACATCTGCTTTTTAAATAACCCTTGCGTTGTGTTTCGGCACGAGTAACCAGATTCCAACTCCCTTGCGCGGAACGCAGCGTTTTGGCGGTGCTTCAGGCGTTGTAAGAAACTATAGGCGGTGGTAAGTATCAGTAGTCTGATAAACACGACAAAGACTTTCCACATCAAAAAAAGTTTATGCAAATGGTTGAATTTAATTCTACTCATAGATAGCTAAGAATGGCAAATTAATATACCAATTATCACGAGATCTCTGAAACTATACCCGGTTGACTTGAAATTATGATAGTTATGTTATTTCGCGATGCATGTAGACACTCACTAAAAACTGATTTTACGTATAACCTATTTAAAATGTATATTTTTATTTATTTATATGGCAGAACAACGTTTGCTGGGTCAGCTAGTATTGAAAAAATATCTATAAGCCAAAAAGTGTTTGTGGACGAAAATTTAACAGACATGAGTACCCACCTTGTTGAGATGCATACGGAACACGATCATGTGCCCCAACAGGTACTTGTGGTGATTCTCCCCATTAAAAGTGGCAGATCTTTGTGCGTCGATTGCTATTTTCTGTAACCTGGCGTCGAAAGTTCTTCGGCAGCTATTTGATCCCTGAATATATAAAAGTCAACTCAACTCACTCATTTAAAATAGCTTACTCACTTTCACGGCACCAATGTGCCAACATTGTATGGCGGTTTAAATGTGCCCTGATTAGAGTAGTCATATAAGCACTGAAATTAAAAGTCTTTGATGTGTCAAGAATAAAAAAAATAATAGTCTTAATTTGAATGATTCTCAAGAAGTGATATTTCAGTCCATTTATGAATCCGTGCAGGGTTGGTTGTTGTAAGGATACAAACCTCTGCGGCCGGGATCGGCCTTTCGCAAAAGGCGACAAACTTTTTTTTTTTTTTTTTTTGGTCTCGGGGAAAAAGGCGACAAACTACCTTAATACGTATTAGGACCCCAAGCCCGTCTGGAGGGCAACTACTCTTAGTCTATAATTATGCCGCCAAGGTTATTTTTTGTGTTGTGTTCCGGCATTGATGACTCAGGTTCCAGTAACCCTATGCGGACAGCAGCTTCTTCACCTCTACCCTTAGCGTTGAAAACATCTATCGGCCGTCAGCCTGTCACCTGTTCCTCAGCAATAAAAAATGCAGTGCCGGTTTTAGGACAATCAATGCCTCGGTAAAATGGACACCATGCAGAGCTATAATAACGGATTGAGGTTGCCAACATACTTCTCGATTGTTTCGGTTAATTTAGAAAATTAAAATAAAGCTGCTCGTTACATTAGGCACATTTAACCTCTACCTACTATAGTAGTAATTGCCGACTGTTCTAAGCCCGAAAGGAAAGCTTAAGGTGTTCTGGTTTAGGCCCCGTGAACTACCGGAAGGTGTTTTCATCATCATCTAAGCGTAGTCTCCCGGTTGCAACCTAAACTTTCGTTTCGGTGCCCGGGGTCGGCTTTCCGACTTTTTCTACTCCACTTCGCACGGTCTTCAGCATCCCTGATAGTGAGGCCATTGGCAAACATATCACCCTTTACGACGTCAAGCCAGCACTTTTTGGGTCTACCCTTCCTGCCGGGTAATCATCCGGTTGCCGTAAAACGTGACTGTACCAACAGGGCCGACACTCCTGCAAATTATCCGCAATCCATATTATCCATATTATCCCGCCGTGAGCCCCCCATGCGGTAGGGTTTGTATCGAGCATTTCCTCCTGAAGAATGTGTGATGAAAACACAATCTTAGTCTAGAATCAATCTGGATACTTAGTGTAAATATATATAACCTTCAAACGAATACTACACATACACTTTAATCTTATATGCATCATTAATTGATTTGACTTAATGAATGTCTATTGAACTTGTTATTGTCTTAATTGAAATCTTCGATTAAAATATATATTTTTTACATACATTCCGTATTTGTCACTGCATGTGGAATTCTTTCTTTTTATTGCTGTAGGACAGCGACAGGCTGACGGCCCGCTTAAAGTTTCACAGTTACATGCCATTTGGAATCGCGAATACACTGCTGTCCCATAAGGGTACAGGAACTTGGGTCACTAATGTCTGAACACAACACAAAGTTTTATGGCGGCAAATAAAACCAAAGATGGTCGCAATGCAGACAGGCTTGGAGGCCTATCACATAGATGGGTTGTTTTGTCGCCTTTTACGACAGACCGATCCCGGCCGCAGAGGTCAGTATTCTGTCTCCGCCCCTGCACGAATAAAAGTAACTACAATGGTAATTTTTTCTACTAGTTATCCGCCGTCGACAAACCGGTCATCGTCTCATATTCTTCGCCCATAAGTAACCATAGGCTTTGCGAAAACTAAGATTCGGGATAATTGTTTTTAGTAATATATAAGTTTTCTAAATATGTCTTAAAATATTGTTATTATATCAATCAACTTCTATTCTTTAACTAATCTTTTACTATATTAATGATTAACTTAATCACTGATTGTGAGAGGATAACTACGCTCTAGAGACACACGCAAAAAGTCGGCTTCCGTGACTTAACGGGTAACGCACTTCGGTTCCCTGGCGGAGGTCACGAGTTCGATTACCGTCTCGCGTCTGGGTGTTTATGTATAATATGTATTTATTTACAAAAGCAAATGATATATGTAGTATATTAGTCATCTAGTATCCATAACACAAGTACTAGTCTTCTTACTTTGGGACTAGATGGCGTTGTGTGAATTATCCCAGTTAAGTAACTGGGTCCCACTTAAGTACAGAAGTCTGTATTTACTTTCACCTGTATCAGATTTATTTAATCTTCCGCAGTACCACACTCGTCCATTGCAATATCACATTCGATTCGGATCACAAAATGACAAATTCCAGCCTGGTTACTAAACTCAGAAGATAGACCAAAAGGGCTTTCGACTGCTACCTTTCTAACGATAGTTAGAATTATGATCAACATGATATTCAATACATATTTCTAATATAATATACATCGATAAATCGATAAGTTGTTTATGGCGCTTTAAGTGAAATTTTCATATATACCAAAATATTGTCTTTTTTATAAAAATATTTCTACTTTAGCAATTTATTTATTTCAAGAGCTTTGGAGAGCTTATTAACATATTCTCAGAATATTTTTCTATTTACTTCGCTACTAACGCCATTTAGAACCTTGTAAAAAAACCAATAATACCACAGGATAAACTCGTACTGTATAGTTATAATCTGTGATTATCCACAGAATCAATAAATTACCCAAGCTGTATATCCTGTTTGCATTTTTTTTCCTTTTTGGGCTCTTTCTGGCCCTTTGATCTACTGTAGATTTCTATCACAGAGTAAATTCCACACGCTGGCTGTTTCCTTCAATACTCATCCACGATTTATAAAAAATTTTGTTCTAAGATGATCACGAGAAAATATTTAATAAGTTTAGCTAACTTGGATTAATATGGGGGTTTAAGCCCCCAATTTCGAAAAGAATATCACCAAACCCTGGTTTAAAGTCGACTTGGGCCTAGGTTGTGGCGGAACCTTTACACCTCACATAATACTGAGTCATCAATAATTTAATCCAAAACAAATTCATATAAAAAACGTTTATTAACTATTAAACAATTTATTCATTCTTCAGGAGGAAATGCTAATTTTACCAAATGATAATTTTATTGATATTTTGTTCCACACACGTCATGCGTGGAAATTTGGCAATGGGTAGTGTGTGGACACGAAATTAGCGGTTTTAAAAGGTTTTCATTATTTGTCTCTATATTAGCAACCGTTATTTACCCTTTCAGAGGTATATATTAAATCAACCGAGTTACAAACTGACCAACTCACAAGGTTTTGAATTGGAAATAAATATTTACAAACTGTGCAATAACAGCTATTGTAACAAAACAGACCTTGATATTTATCCTACATCTTTAAACGAGCAATTCTTGTATATACCTAGTCAGGTCATAAATTCTGTCACATGTTTAATGTAAAATAATTGTAACAAGTTTATTCATTATGTAACCATTTATATACCAAAATGAACTTAACAAAACATAGATTCTTATGACATTAAAGTTTATTCAAAATGACCTCCGTGATTTTGAATACAAGCCTTCAATCTGCGCGGCCAGTCCTCTATCGCAGCACGAACGAGGTCCATGTCAATATCGGCGGCTGCCTTAATCAAGGATGTCTTGAGTGACTCCAAATTGGGATGAGGCTTTGAACACGCCTTTTCCTCCAAGTGTTGCCATATCTTGTAATCTAACGGATTCAAATCTGGACTGGAGGAGAGCCAGTCTTCGTGCCGGATGAAGTCGATTTCACGGGCCGCCAGCCAGTCTTGTGTGCTCTTCGCTCTATGAGCTGGCGCCGAATCTTGTTGGAATACCCAGTGCCTGTTATTGAACATGGTATGAGAAACAGGTTCCACAAGGTTCGTCAGGACTGTATTTTGATACACAACAGCATTCGTTTTTACACCTTTCTCACAAAAATGTACCTCTGTTAAGCCCCAATAAGAAACTCCCAACCATACCATGAGCGAGGATGGAAAATGACCTCGTTGGACACGCGGAATACGGTTGCTCGCTTCTTCACTACTGTGTGCGTACACCTTATCATTTTGTTTGTTGTAGCTCTCTTCTACGGTAAACATTTTTTCATCCGAAAAAAGAATTTCCCGATATTTTTTTCCCGCGTACCGCTTCAACAAAGCGCGGCATCTCTCCAGTCTCAGGTCCATTAGACGAGCATTCAAACGATGTCCTGTTTTTCTTCGATATGCCCGAAGCCCTAAGTCTTCATTTAACACCCTTTTCACCGTGGTTCTGCTTAACCCCATCTGAAGGGCCAACAGTTTCTGCTAACGTTTGGGATTTCTTTGAATTCGTGCCTTCACAGCTTTTATCACTGCTGGAGTCCTAACAGACCGAGGGCGACCACTTCTTGACCTGTCATCTACACTAGAGTCTTCATTGTATCGTTTGATGGTACGATAAATGAATCTTTTGGTTATATTCAAATTTTTCAGTATGTTAAAAATTTGAATTGGCGCGTAACCGCAACGATGCAACGCAATAACTGCAACACGGTCTTCTTTAAACGTCCACTCCATATTTAAAAAATGAGTAAAATTCTAAAAGTATACATTTTTATTTTCATGAACAATTCGAGATTCGAATTCAATAAACTTTTTTGTGGCCAGCATTCTAAAAGAAAAGTTTTTACTGTGTGACAATACTTATGACCTGACTAGGTATATATCATCATCATCATCCTAGCGTTAGTCGCGTTGCCACCCAAACTTTCGTTTCGGTGCCTGGGGTCCGCAATTCTTGTGCCGCAATATATATATATATATATATATATATATATATATATATATATATATATATATATATATATATATATATATATATAATTAGAATCTCGGAATCGGCTCCAACAATTTTCATGAAATTTAGTATACGGGGGGTTTCGGGGGCGATAAATCGATCCAGCTAGGAATCATTTCTAGAAAATGTCAAAAAGTGGCGTTTGAGTAGTCCCAATTTAAACTGAAAAATGACTCTTCCTGACGTCTATCGGTGAATAATAATACAATTTTTTTAAATTGCTTTAACGACATAACAACATTAAAGCTATTCCAGCAGATGGCGTTATTAAGTAACACGAAGTCAATGAGTGTTTGCTTTGAGGTTAGACTAAGAAAATCAATTGTTAATTTCCAAAAAACACAATTTATAAAAAAAAATAAAAATACCGAGCAAAGCTCGGTCATCCGGATATTTTAATAATAAATGTATATTATATAAATATGATACAATTCACATAGCGCCATCTAGTCCCAAAGTAAGTAGCATAGCTCTTGTGTTATGGGTTCAAGGTAACTTTTTTTAAATAAATATAAATACATATTATACATAAACACTGAGACGCGAAACGGCGAACCCGTGACTTCCGCAAGCGTACTGTGCTTAGTTAATCGCTTTATATAAGTAATTATTTTCCTTAGGTATGTGTGACTATTAATTATGATATAATATAAATGATTTTCGTACTCCCATAAAAATTTAGAAACTACCTACAATTAATGTATTCCCATATTCTTTACATTCTTTACTTAGTGGGAATCAAACCTAATGATACGCTGGTATATAAATAGAATATTTACCATAACCCTATTACGTCACAATCGAGTAAGATACCAGTGTCAATTGAGCCACTGAAACAGGACGCGGCTTCGTTCATTATGCTTTATGAACAGATTTTATAACCTAACATGAAATAAAAACACTACCCTATAAAAAATATGAACGAAATAATAATGAGGAATATTGTACGAACGAAATAATAATTATAATATATGCAGATGCAGAAATCAGCCTTGGACAAATATGGCGGGTAAACTATAATATAATACTACTTTGTGAAAAGCCTAATTTCAACAAACATAATGAACAGTTTTTTGGTAGTACTATATATACTACCAGTACTCTAATAAACATAAAAATTTGTTGAATATTTGTATATTCAACAAACATAAATCTACTTCAATAAAAGGGATACATGATTTAGAGAAAAATTAATGACATTTTGAATTTTAAGGATACCAAAAACATACAATAATATCGGAAGAGTCAGACAATCACTTTCAAGACTTATGTTCCAAATCCAAATATCTTCGCTACATCAAAAGTTGCGACTGACCCAGATGAAATATTATTATTTGTAACAAAATTTCCGCGTTTTTCCACGCCCCATTACACATATCAATGAGATCATGTGTTGTATTATTGAATATCCGTTATCGATCCCTTTTATAATTTCCCTTCGCGATGCCAAAACCCGGTCTACTGCTGATGTCAAAATTATATTATTATTTTTTGCATACTATAAGCAAATATACGGAACGCGACGGCAGAGTACTGTGGACGCCTTCTGACCCACTTAGGGTCATAGGACATTAAGTCAAGTATGTCATAGGGCTGCTAACAGACATTAAACAGTCATCACCATCATCATCCTAGCGTAACAGTCAATTCCATAGTAATCTATCTAAAAAAAGAGATTTGTCAATACTCATACTCTTTCTCACTATCAAAGAAACGAAACTAAAACTAAATGAAACGTTAAACTAAACTAATAAACACTGAAGATCTAAAGTTGTAAAGACGTCGTCTCATTATCGCAGTAATGGTTAATTGTCATGAAAAAGCCTTATTATGCTTGTCAAAAATAAAATTCTATTACTTAAGTAGGTCGTAATAAGCGGTTTTTTCACGATTGCGGGTTCAGGTATGAATTCAATATTTTTATGTCTCGTTTTTCAAAAGAGAATCCCATTAAGGCACATAGAGTTACAAAAGTCTAGCGCAGAGGATAACACAATTGGGATAAAATATAAAGTATATTGCTATGTTTATGAAATTTATTTATGCAATAAGATTTATTTAATTACTTTTGAAAATAATATGAAAGGTAATTAAGAATTATATAAGTTTTGTCAGACTTTATTTTCGTTACAGTTGTAAAACTTCAAAGAGTTTTCATACAATGTTTTCAAGTAATGAAACATAATGTTAAAATGTTTACAAAGATTTTGTATTAGTAAAATATTTTCTATAACATTAAATTTAATAATCAAATTGTATTTCTGAACGTATTCAACAAATATAAATAATATAAATACGTTCTGATATCATTGAGTTTCTGAGTCATTGAAATTAATTACCTATATTAGATAAAAGGAATGATTAATGCAGATTATGTCCAAGGGTACTGTCAAATAATTTATTCCTAGAACCTGACCTTACCTAAAATTAGTCACAACCTAAAATATTATTTACATCGTAAGCAAAGTATAAAATTGGCACTGGCAGAACTGACAGTAATGCATAATAGAATATTCAATTAATCTCCATTAGGAGTTACATTGTAAAGAAAAAAGCCAAATGAAGATAATACTCAATTGAAATTTATTCAAAGTGCCATTTTTTTACATGTACTTTAGTAGGGGACATTATTATGGAAATAATTATAGACATTAATTAAAATTCTGTGCCTGGATTAAACAGAGCCGTAGCCGAGGAGTCAAAGAGCCTCATGCGGCTCGCGAGTCGCGGGATACCGGCCACTGCACTAGGCGATATTGCGCGCTTTTGTGCGAATGCCTTGTATCTACAATTCATTCTTTTGTGTCGATAGCATACGAAAAAAAATTTAATACACCTAATCCAATCTAAAAAAAGCTACATCAAGGTTTAGTTCCTGTTAAATTTTTTTTTTTGCATGTCCATTAGGTTATCATGCTACATGAGCTAGTTATAATTATTGTAATCTATTAAAACAGATAATCAGTCTATTAATTCAATCGACACAGACAGACAAATACAAGTGTTGAACTTATTGTATAATATTAGGGGTCAAGTTATTTCAACATCAGCAAAAATAAAAACATTCGCTGCTCATAGAACTAAGGCTTAGCAAAAATATTGCATTCCCAACTGAAAGTTTATAGATATTTCATATTATATTTCTTTTGCATTCTTGTAAAAAAAATTAAGTATCTTCTGCGTGGAACCCAGTGTTAGCTGTTACCACCATTCCTTGAGGGAATATATAAACGTGCCATTTGCTGTCTGCGAAAAGCAAAAGTAGCAAAAAGAGTAGTAAATATTGGTAATTTTTATGTGTCTTGAAGACTCTTGATGGAAATGGCATATTTTTCTTCCGAGATCATATTATGGTTATTAATCTTACAAATATAAAAACGTTTGCGATTTGAAAGACGTGGTCTATTTCTTAGAAAAATCTAATAATAAATTTAATACTACGCTGCCCCTCCATTATTTATTCCATAAGTATATGAGTAGGTAATTAAAAGATGGAAGCAGTATGAATCAATTAAAAAGTATATGCAACTAAAACCGTTGAAAATGCTTAGTCTACCACGATTCCGGTAATCGGCAACACATGCTGTTAGTTCATATGAGCGTCATTGGCATTCATTACACTGCTTGATCTTATGCCAACGTCCACTGCGTCATTGCTCGGGTTACCACGATTTTGGTGAAAATGTTCAAAAATATTTTATTTCCCAACTGATTAAAATTAATTTTTTTATTCGAGGTGCAAATGGATTTAATCAATTAGATGCCCAGCTCGATATCGATTTATTCACAACTAAAGTTAACAGATTCAAAGTAATGATGGGTAAATACTTTTTCGACACTGTTGAACATTGAATATAAGTTGTTATTCATTTTTTCTTTTCTTTTTACTGTGTAGAGTAGTGCTAAATAACTAAATGTTAAGACTTGTAATCAGCAATAGTTTTTAATATTGTTAGATTATATATACATATTGTAATTTTTTATTAGTCTGTAAGTCGTACTAAAAATAAATAAATAAAAAAAATAAAATAAATAATCTTCTTCTCATAATTTTTTCGAGGTATAAACACTTTTTTCACATTGCTTGAAAAGTGGCACTGGTTGCTGTACAGAACGCATGTCACTGGTATAACCACTGAAACTAACCCAGTATTCTGTTTAGCCCAGGCCTTTATTGCTCTCATCCCATCATGACCGTGTACCATGTTTAGTAGTTTCTTCTATTGGCCATCGACGTAAATAGCTTCTTTAGCAAAATAATTTTTTAAGCAATCCAAGTATTTTTGGTCTAATTCTCAAACCAATTCTATATTTTTAACTAACGAAAAAAAACGGAGGAGGTTCTCAAGTCGACGCGTATTTTTTGATGTGTGACGCATAACTTTTAACTAACTTTTACGCATACCTTTTTTGGAAAAGTTATACCCCGAAGTTGGTCCCATATAAATTTGGGGAAAAATCCAACCCTAAGGTTACGAAAACAGAGAATAATTGATTGTTTACTCACTGATTATATCTATGACCACCCATAACTTTTGACAAAACTGATTTATTTAAGCATGTAGTAGTTATTAGTAAATTATAGCCCAAAAAATTATAAAAAAAACTTTTTAACAAAAAAAATTAAACCGCCGAAAAAATTGAAAAGCAAAAAATAATAAACCTTCTTTTTATTAACCTTAATAAATATCTTAAACTAATGTCAGTATACCTAAGTAATTCTGAGTCGATGCCAAATAAGCAAATTAATTAATTATGTTAAGCGTGATGCGCGGCGGCGGCGCAGCGAGACACGCCCCTTCGCCGGAAAATGCCGAGCGGTTACGAAGTTACTGTCAGCGTGACAGCAACCCGAACGGGCACACAAGTGAGGGCACTGGCGCCGACTCAAAATTGCTTAGGTATACTTACATTAGTTTAAGAAATTAGTTATTAAGGTGAATTAAAAGAAGGTTTATTATTTTTTGCTTTTCCGTTTTTTCAGTGGTTTAATTTTTTTTTATCAATACTTTCTTCAAAAAACTATTGGTAATTGGGTATTGTTTATATTCTATCACTATGTAGTATAAAACCTTATTTACCTTCTGTTAGTGACAAATAAAATCATAACTACGGGATGTAATATATTAAAGAAAGTATAATAATAAAAATAAACAGTTAGCTTCAGAACACTATCTTTAACTAATTGATTATAAAACTCAACTAGTGCATATTGCTTACGATGAATAAGACTTAGATGAAACTGGGATTTAATAAATAGATATACTATTATAATTCACACAGCGCACCACAAAGTAAGCGCCAGAGAGCTTATGGTATGCGTATTAGAAGAATAATAATACTTATAGGTATATTTTTTTTAAAAGGATGATAATAAATTTATTTGATGCAACAAAATTACAAAGAATTATTCAGATAATAAAAAATAACATATAATAAAGTGGACCACTCAAAATGGTGCTACGTCAAAATGCTCTGACCCACCGCTGGTTTTCAGTACCAACCTGTTCGGGCCCTTGAGGGGAGATATTGACCCAACTGGAATAACTACAGATAAACTATTGCGTCACGGACCTCGTGAAACTTTTTAATTTAAAGAATTATACCAAAATAGCCACTAAATCATGGAGGTAATATCAGTCACCCAGTCTGCAATTCAAGTTTGCCACCATGGCAGTGATGAAGGATTATGACCAATCAACATTGCATAACATCAACAAACTACGCCACTAAAGCGATGCATCAACGTTGGGCGGAATTTTCAAATCGACATCTACTCCATGACGACATATATGGCACAATGGTATTTCGCAACACTTAGGGGAGCCACTGGGTTTTGAAGTATCGGTTTTTTATAAGTATATAGGTCATCTGGTAGCTCAGTGTTATTACACTTGGAAACCACCTTTGGTCTTAAGTATGCCGCCATAATAACCTTGTGTTGTGTTCCGGCATTAGTGACCCAAGGTCCTGTACCCTTATGGGACAGCAGCGTGTTCGCGATGCCACTGGCGTTGCAAACACTCATAGGCGACGGTAACTGTTAAATTCTGACATACTGACATACTTTATATTATCTTTATGGACATTACAAGGAAAGAGATTAGAGAGCACAAAAATATTATGTAACATATATAAAATAATTTAATGTTAAGACCCGCTTAGAATTTAGCAGTTACATTCGCCTATGGGTGTTTGCAACGCTAGTGGCATCGCGAACACGCTGTTGGGTACAGGGTACTGAAAATTGGGTCACTAATGCCGGAACAAGGTTATAGTGGCGACATACTTAATACCAAAGGTGGTCGCCATCCAGACGGACTTGGGACAGACGATAGGCCGAGCCAGACCGCAGTAAGTATTCTTTCTCCACCCCTGTACGCATATAAATTGTATTAAAAATAGCTAGCCAGCTAAAGGACGGGCTTTAATGTTTGGAAAAAACCCTTTAATGTTTTTATTTAGCACATGCTCTGTCTTTAGAAACATGAATTAACATCTAACCCGAAGATGATTACGACCTTTGAATTAATATCATAAATCTGAGTTATAGTAATAATTCAGAATAGTCGTTTAACGACTATTCAAACTATCAGAATGCTGGACCACAAAAGGAAAGGATGAAAGTTGCTTGCAACAGAGATGCGAAGGTCAATGTGGATGAATGGAGTTACAAAAAAAGGATAAAATTAGAAATGAATATATCAGGGGAAGTTTGAAAGTAGCGCCAGAAGTGATTGAGAAGCTGAAAAAGGACTAGCCTGGTATGGCTGTATAATGTGAAGAGAAGATTGCCATATAACAAGGAAAATGCTAGAAATGAGAACGGATGGATGCAAAAGAAGAGATCAAAGAAAAGATGGATGGATTGTGTAAAAGATGATATGGCAAAAAAAGTGTGAATGTTCAGATGACGACTAATAGCGGAGAGTGGAAGAAGAGGACATGTTGTGCCGACCCCACATAGCTGGGATAAGGGCAGGAAGATGATGAAGTCGTATAAACAAATTTTGACATCACATACATAAGACATACATTAAAATGTTTCCTGTGCACACTTCAAGAGCATTTTCCAGATTATAAATACACGTGATGCACAAAAAGTTTATGTTTAACAATCACTTACGTTAGTGAAATTGTTATGAAAGCATAAAACGATGCCAACACGGAAATAATTCGTACAGTTAGATCATTTTCACATTTCATTCAAGAACTGTTTGTTTCTGTCTAAAATAAGATACTTGCATTGTATAAGTGAAACGAGCTGTTCAGTGATGTTATTTTATTGTGTATAATAAACGATCTATCGTTTCTTTTAACGAGACTGCTATTATTTCCCAACACTAATCCCTGTTTGAAAGACAATAACGTCGTTGTCAAACCAATATCTGCTATCTGCACTTTTTTGAAATTTCAACACGTTCATTCAGTCATTTTCATGACTAGTTTTCCAACCAAACTTTGATATGTAAAAACCGCTATATAATTACATTACTTTAATATAAATCACTTTAAAAAAATGTTTTTTATAAAGCTTTACACAGGGATTTTTACTCCATATGCCACTTTTTACACATAGCAGATAATGGTTTGACAATGACGATATGAAAAACTGCAATGCAGGGCTTACATACAATAACTATGTAATACAATACGTAATAAAAAATACACACATTTGCATCCAGGCCAGGAGGAACTATTTTTCATACACGTATTTTGTTCTCCGCGGGGATTGAATCGATGATCGTACTAGACTACTGATGTAGGGGGACACTAATACGTGACCCGTTCAGAGGGAAGGGAGTCCTTCAAAATAGCACTTCACGATAGCTAACAGCTTCTAAAACTAACTTCTAAAATAAATCTCACGCTTTTTCAAGCTATATTCAAAATTGTCCTGTAACGTTTAGTTTTTAGTTTTTACTTAAACTATTGGTAAGAGTATGGGTGCACTTTTGGCGTTAATCGGCAAGGGCTGGGCTGTATTAATAAAAAATCATGTATAAGCCCATTTTTTACTTTCTGTTTACAAAAAAAAATGATTGTTAACCATATTTATGACTTGGGAGGGTTTTTTTATATACTACGGATGGTCACCAAGGAGAGGGTGCAAACTGACAAAAATATGTTGTATCTGGTCTGACGTATAGTCTGCTGGTCCACCTCTAGCTTTATATACTATAACTAATGTTTGTAATCATGCTAGGCAAACATAAGGCCATGAATCTGAATTAGCACTCGTATCGAATATTCGAGATTTTCCACCTACATTTAAATATACGCATACCTTGAAAAGATATGGGATGCATATCAATGTAATGAAAACCAAATGGTTGTGCGTTGGCAAGCGCAATGCCTGCATCTGGTGCATCGCCATGGAGAATTCTCTTAATGCCAACTTGGCAAGATTACGCTCAGTTATTTCTATTAAAGCGTTCGAATAGAAATTCATTCATATTAACACATGTGTAACTATTACGAAATATATGTATAATATTATAACATATTTTTTTTATTAATGTAGGTACTTTAAAAATATTTATTACACGTATAAAACTTTTCTGCAATATCACGCTTTATTATAAATAATACTTCAATATTTTTAACTATTTACGATGGATTACAGTTTTTTTTATTTCTTTTCAAACTAGGAGAAGTTTTTTTGATTGCTCGAGTTCAGCAGACAGGCAAAGGGCATGGACTACTGTGATGGGTCAGCTGCCCGTATAAAAAAACATTATACCACTATATATTTATGCCAGTTTACACAAGAAAATTATTTATTCTTCTCGGTAATGACCGATACCGACGCTAAAGCCGTATTTGTGGTTTTACTCCATAAATATACTGAGCTTATATCAGGTTCCAGCTTTAAAGCTTCTTTTGCGAGTGGAATTAAGTACTTGTAAGAAAAAGTAGAGTTTTAGGTGATTACTCTCTGTTGAATTTTAAAAAGTTTTTTCTTGTCACACACGTGGGGAATAAGTATCTAGATATGTTGTCCTCGCCGGTGCCGTGTGACACCGGCCAGTAAAAAGAATAGGGTCACCACAGTTCATTCCAAGGGAGTCGTAAAAGGGGACTGATGGACTACTCCTTTGCCAGCTTGCATGCGGCAAAGGAAGTGCACCTTTCGGTTTTCTTCTAGGACTCTAGGGGTTGGGAGGTCGGACGGCAGTCGCTCCCGTAAAAACCAAAACTTGCCAAATAATATATGGTTAGGACACGTAAAGGATTTAGCGGACCCCGGGCACCGAAACGCAAGTTTGGATTGCAACCGGGATGAACGCTGAGATGATGATGATATGCTGTCCTTGCCGGGCCGTAAGGACAAAGTAAAGGGCAAGGGATGCTAAAGACTGAAGAGAAGAAAGAAGAGTAAAAAGGACTTCGATCACCGAAAGGAAAGTTTGACTAACAGCTAGGATTTAATGATGAGATGGTGATATTGATATAATAGATGTTCATGAGTACTTAGCAAAAAAAACGACCTGACAGATAGGCGTTCTTTGATATCAGGATCGATATATTAAAAAGCTAGACGACCGAGCTTAAAGCCCGTTTTTTTAGAAAAGGGATGAGGTGAAATGTAGAGAAATAAATGAAGTTACTCACATCTTCATACTGTATGCTGTTGTTGACACCCCTGACTGCATCATCGGCATAAATGGAGATATTTGTTAAAAAGTTCCTTAAGTCTATTCCAGCTTTTGAGGTAAACTCGGTGTATAAGTCGAGAGCATCTTCTTTTGCCTTCATCAGGTCTTTCGTAAGATCTGGAAACCATTCCATATTCTGGAGCTCATTTCTTCGATGATTCGGTTCGTTTTTCACGTCCACGTATATGTAGGAATCCTAAAAATTTAATTAAATGATAAATTTTTTAATTATAAATTTAAATTACTCATTCCGCGATGTAGACGCTCAGTAAGAACATATAGAAAAAAAAAATATATTCAAAGTTATATTATATTCTGAGCTAAATTCGTTTTTAGGACATACACTTTTATTTAATTACTTTTGCATTGCAATTTTATGTTTTACTAGCTGACCCAGCAAACGTTGTTCTGCCATATAAATAAAAAAGTAGCCGATGTCCTTCCCCGAGGTCAAAACTATCTCTATACCGAAATTCATCGAAATTGGTTCAGCGGATGAAACGTAACAGATCGACAGATTTCTCGGATACGGGTGTTATTAATAACAGCACAAAACTGTGAACACTATTATGGCGTATCTTTAGGGAGACCACAGGGGATGGATATGAGAGGGATGCGGGGACGTGGGGGTACAGTGGATTTTTTAAAATCTACCCTCCATGTAGACATTTATCCGTGCAGGACCCGAGAAAGAATACTGACCTCTGCGACCGGGATCGGCCTGTCGTAAAAGGCGACAAAACAACCCTAGCTACGTGGTAGGGCTGCAAGCCCGTCTAGGTGGTAATATGTATTTATTTACCAAAAAAAAAAACTATATATGTAGTGTATCAGTGAAGTAGTTCCCATAACATAACTTTTCTTCAGTTTAATTGCTTCGAAGATTCTAAACGCGTTTATTCTTAGTGCAACTATGTTCTATAATAACATTAAAATAATTAATATAAAAATACTTTTTTACAATTTTAATTTTATACAAACTTTGTCCGAACAATAACGAATACATAAAACAAAGAATCATCCAATTTGGTGCAGTCATTCGAAAGTTATGAGCGTACATACATTTCAAAGATCCATTTTTATTTATATAGATTTGTTGTGAAATTCTAAAATAAAATATTTCTTTCTTTCTTCTTCTTTTTTAGTAAATATATGTATACGCAAACGTTAATGCCTTGTTATTTCTATTAATAGAATCCAAATTTTAAATATAGAATGTGCAAAAAGTAGATCAAGATCATACTTTCTATAACGTTAATATTATATAAACATTATTTAATGATCAACCTATTTATTAAATTCCAAGCTCGTTTATTATTTTAATTTTAACAACCTTTCTAACCCAAATATTATTTTATTTTCATTAACTAGGTTACACTTTCACGATGTGGGTCCAATATCTTCGGGTTTCACCTAATAGCAACCTGGTAAACAACGGATGAATCTCTCACCCAAGGTTTACCTTTCCTTTTCACCATAAAATGAAAAATTATAGACCCGAGCGTCCCACTACTGGGCTTGGACCTCCCCCTAGTGAGAAGGGACAGTATACCAGTCACGCTTGTCTAAGGCAGATTGGCGGGTTACATATAACGGTGATATCGGTATGCACATTTCCTCACGATGTTTTTCTTTTCGGTATTCTATAATATACACTTTAGGCGAGAGGAACTTCCTAAACGGTGCATGCCATCGTGGGATTCGAATCCGCGACCTCTAGATTGGTGTCCGATTGTAATACCAGCGAGCTAACAGGTACTTTTTCACCATTTCCCTACAACTTGTAATAAAGTTTTTTTTTGTCTGATGGTGCTCATTTTGATAAAACCTTTAGCTTACTTAATCCACTTCTACCGGCCGCTTTTCACAGGTCATCGTCCCATGTTACCAGCATTGATCTTTGAAATAAAGAGTAAGCACGGTGAAGTGGCAGTGGGCTGTCACATATGTCGAAGCCGATGACCGTTGGAGTAAACGTGTTTTAGAGTGGAGACTACATCTTGGCAAACGCAATGTGGTACGCTTCCCGGTAAAATGGAGGGGTTATCTTATGTTATCTATTATTACAATGGCCGTGTTACCAAAAAGTACCTTTTTCATGCTGCCCGTGAATCAGCTCTTAATTAGTTTGTTATCAATTTGTTGCCTTTTACAACTCCTTGGATGTGAGGTAACCCTATTCTTATTATATCATTAGAGAATGATAACGACGCTAAGAATCTGAAAATTACAACATCGACATAGCAAGACATGAAGGTTATGCAAAACATCAGACACACATGAATTTATTAATACTACAGTTGTAAAACTTTACGGGTTTCCTTTGTGACATCATTGGAATAAATTTGCGTAAGTCGAGCTTTTATGAGAGGCCTTAGATCACTAAGGTCACCGGGTAATGTTTGTTTACATTTACATTTTTTCAGATATAGGCCTAACCAATGACTACATAAATATATAAACTATGAATTTTAACAAGGTTTTGTCTAGGTATCTACCAATCGTATGATTTTTTAAAGCTCTCTGATATACGAGTATGTTGTTGTAACTGGCAAAAGTCAAAACATTGTTGCGATTAAATTATATTGTAATAATTGCGTATTTAATATTTTGACCTTATATTTTATCGTATCGGCCCGCTTAGAATTTAGCAGTTACCGTCGCTATGGGTGTTTGCAACGCCACTGACATCGCGAACACGCTGCTGTCCCATAAGGGTACAGGAACATAGGTCAGTAATGCCGGAACACAACACAGAGTTATTACGGTGGCATACTTAAGACCAAACGTGGTCGCCATCCAAACGGACTTGAGGCCCTACCACATAGCTACCACATACCACATAACCCACCCACATAGGGTGGGTTGTTTTATCGCCTTTTACGACAGGCCGACCCCGGCCGCAGAGGTTAGTATTCTTTCTCCACCCCTGCAAGGATAAAGATTAAAAAAGCCCTCTATTTAGAACTTACATACAACGTTTGTACTAGTTCAAACACGAATATCTATACAAATTTAGACAACTTCAATATTCCAAACTCTATTTTGTTTATGTCGCGATGAAGGCGACAATGTTATCATTATGTAATGATGAATAAATTATTGATATGTTTCATCAAGCAGCCATTTTAGGTGTTAATAGTAATTAACACCTTGAATTTGTTAGGTTGTGCACGTGCGTAGAGTAATTTTATCAGTAATATATAGTATACATTACTCAGTTGATAAGCGGATGATGACCTTAAGATCTTTACGAGAGTACTACTAGATATCAAGGGATTCAAGGATCGGAAGGCGAGATTGTTGTTGTTTTATTTGTGTCGCTTTAAAGTTCAATTTAGATGATTTAGTTTTATTTTATATATTTACAGTCGCTTGTTATGCTTACAGACAATGCCAAAACGCATTATAAGATGGATTTCATAAAACATTTATAGCGGAGACGAAGATGGACTGAAAATGAGATTTGGGATACAACAGAAATCTTAAATTCTAAATAGATTTAACCCTATTCTCGGCATATCAACAAACAACAGTTCACATCACTGATATAGTGATCTCCGAGGCTTTGACACGTCGGCATGTTGTGGCCGCGAATTCGATTTCCATCCCGGGTCTGAGTGTTTATGAATAATATATATTTATTTACAAAAAAACTGACTGATATCAGTTGTCTAGTACCTATTACACCATTTCTGTGCAAATAAATAAAACTTTATAAAAATATTGACAGAATATTTACTATATAAAATATTTTGGTAAGGCGTATAAGGCTCTTGGCAAATACACGTGTATTTTTTTAATTATCTCCATATTTTATTTGTAATAAATCTATTTTCAATAAAATCTAATGTTTTACAAATAAATTTAATATTTGTATAACTTTATAACATATTCAATTTGAATTATTTATATTTATTATTAATTCATGATTTGTTGGCTATTAATCATTATTTTTGATACCATGATAATTTAATTTGAATGAATTGATTAGACACGCGTTCCACCCGCAGGGGTTCTGAAATACGAAATCCGTTGAGCCACGGAGGCCGTATACTGTATGTTTTTATTCATTCGTTAGCGATAAGATGGAAACCGTATGCAAATAAGAGAATATTTATTTGTTATTGTGTAATTGTTACATACCTGCCTTATCAATTGGGTTGTGCATATCTTTATGAGTTTATGAAATATATTATAAATGAATTCGCCACGATAAAGGGTATTTTACCACAGCAAGGTAATGTCTATTTGTTTCTTTACGCGTACGTGATAATATAACTAGTATATATATAGTATAGTACAATTACAACGTACTAATGGTGAAGAAGAGCATCGACTGGGTGTTGATCCCCATTTCTTGAAGCCTCTTCTTTCTCGTACGAAACGGTTCTCAAGAACGTTCATCTTGCGCACGGTCAGATTTTGGAATGAGCTTCCGGCTGAGGTTTTCTCAACGCGGTACGATATGGAGTTCTTCAATAAAGGCGTTATAAAATTTCTTCGAGGCCGGCAGCGTGTTGGTAATGTCTCTGGTGTTGCAAACGTCCATGGGCCATGGTGACCACTTGCCAGGGTGGGCCGTTTGCCTGTCTGCTGAACTCTAGCTATAAAAAACATGTCGGGTACATTGTGCTTTTCACTTCAGTTCCGGGTTCAACAGTAGGATGTTATGAGAAGTTATTATCATACATCTCATCCCAAACACGTTTACCATTATATGAACATTATCTACACTTGGACCTAAAAATCACTATAGGTAAACTAGTCTAATATAGTCTAATCTTGTGTAATATGTATATTTTAACACAAATGTTGTTTTTTATGATGAAAACTTTGTGAGAAAATCTCCATACTGCAATCACCAGTATGCGTAAACCGCCAATCCGTCTTAGACAAGTGGTGTGTATGGAGTAATAGTAAGTATACAATCCATTGAATTGAATCCAGTGAACCCAGTAGTAAATTTTATCCATGCAGGGGCGGAGAAAGAATACTGATCTCTGCGGCCGGGGTTGGCCTGCCGTAAAAGGCGACTAAGTCTTATGTATGCCACCATAATATCTTTGTGTTGTGTTCCGGCATTAGTGACTCAAGTTCCTGTATCCTTATGGGACAGCAGCGTGTTTACATTGCCACTGGCGTTGCAAACACCCCTATGTAACTGTTAGGTAGATAATTGCTAAATTCTAAGTAGGCCGTCAGCCTACAACATTATGAGGTGTTGTTATTAATCCGCGATGAAAATATTTGTGTACGTTACTATTTTCTCATTGATCGAATATCCATGAAAGCGAAGTCGCGGCATATGTATATTATATAATTTAACGCTTTCCACATTTCAGGTTATTGTGTGCAAATGAGTAACGGCTGAAGAATGCGAAGCATGTGGCGCGTGTCGCACATGGGTGACCTCGACCTGGAACCGAAACTTCACCGTCCTTGCCCGCTAAGGCTGTTAACACAGGTGTCATTGATGCCAGATGACTAATATTTTCATATTTTTTATACCTGCAAACAGTGGTGGTATCAGAAAACTAGCTACAAAAACATCATGGTTCAACCACTCATCACTTTTGCAGTTGTAAATAACCTTTTTTTTTTGGTCTCGGGGAAAACCTCTCTTGACGGGTTCCCCCGGCCCGGGGCGACCGAGGGATATGTGGGACTCCCGGAAAGATGTTTGGCCTTCCGACTACCCACTAAAAAACCCCGCTGTTCTCCTATCGCCTACGCCCGTGCCCACGGATATATGGCCTGCCGATCTCGCGGCCCGGGCCGGCGCCGGCCCGCCCTTTGTCTTGAGGCGGGCCCCTTCTAAAGTGTTGGCGCCAGGGGGTCAGGGCACACGGCGACAGTGTGGTTCACCGTGTCCTCCTCGTCGCCCGCGCCACAGTGGTGGCACCCTGACGTCATCTACCGCCCTATGCGACACAGGTACCTCCCGAAGCAACCGTGCCCCGAGAGGACCTGCGTCAGGCGGAAGGTCAGGGTGCCGTGGCGCCTTTGCAGCCATTCAGCCAGGACGGGCCTCACCGCTTCGATGGTGGCGAGGCCCGCGCTGGGGCGCGCGAGGCGCTCCTTCCATTCCACCATGAGCACCTCGTCGTGCAGCTCCGCCCGCCTTACCTCCACTTCGCGAGGCGCTGGTCGAGAGCCACGCTCGGCCGCATCCCGGCGCCACTGGTATAATAGTGCCAGGACTCGGGCCTCGAAATCCCATGGTGGGGATCTGGCCAGCAGGGAGGCCACTTCAAAGGACACCGTGCGGTATCCCCTTATTTATTTATTTATTTATTTAATGATGGAAAACCTACAGCTAATACACATGAAAAAATACTTGAAATTATTATCAGACAGCCAATTACAGGTTTTCACGAATAATATCTTGAATAACTAACACGCAGATATGCAAATCTGCATTACACTATAAAACTAGTTACAGAAAAATTTATTACTTATCGCCCTGACGGCCAGGACGCGCTGCGGCCTGCGAAGCAGCGCTGTCGTTTTGGCCGTCAGGCGATCCGCCCAGATTGTGGCCCCGTAAAGGGCCATCGACCGCGCGGTTCCCTCGAAGAGTCTGCGGCACACTGTGCCCGGCCCGCCAATATTTGGCAGCAGATGGGAAAGTCCCGCCGCCGTCCGAACTAGCCTCGGCGCCAGGCGCTCGAAGTGCGCCGCGCAGTTGTAAATAACCTATCCCATCTACCAGTAATAAGCTTTCACATTACTTGTGCATGTCGTTTACATCGGTGCCCAATGGAGATTTTTTTCCTACCATATCGATAATCAGATCATAAGAAAGACTTAGAATTAGATTTTCGCCACCTAGTCAATATCCTCTAAAAGTAATCTCGCGCTTTTTCGAGCTATATACAAATTGCATACACTTTTGACGTCACGTGGCAAGCGCTTTATTATCAAAGACAATAAAATTATTAGCCAATTTTTTTAACTCTGTAAGCAAATAATGATTGAAAACCGTATTTATAACTACAATGTGAAAACTAGAGAGAAGGGCGGATCTTGTCATTTACTACTAATGGTCAGAAAGGGGAGGGAGGGGGGTACAATTTACAAATAGAGGTTACGTAGTTTGGATACCACTCCACGTGTAACGGAATTGAAACTCATCAAATCTGCATACGAACATGCAAATAGTTATATTGAAAAGTAATTGAAATCTGTAATATTTTTGGTATCTGTAATATTTTTAAAATATTCTACTATTTATAAGAAAACTGTTTTTTTACTTCAATTTTTTCATTAAAAATAATTGTGAAACGTTTATGTAATGTAAAGAACATATGCTCGAAACGTAACAAAATTCAATTAATAAAATCTTTTTAAAAAAATTTATGTCTGCAAACAACAGCTGAGCCGATTTTGACGATACCTTGTGCTTCTTTTTTTTTTTTAGAACTTACTTAGTTTTCGCGTTCACGCGCATTTATCCAGTGTATCGATATTCACTCACTCATAAATAAAGACAATTCAACCAAAAACTCAACAGAATAAATCGTTAAAACGGTCGGAAATGTATAACATACACAGAATCAGAGGTATAATAATAGTTTATGTTGCCAATAAGCATATGAATGGCGTACTCGTATTTAAGAATGCACTCCCGCGCCGGTGCAACGTGACACTCCAATACACGATGACGACGACCTTCATTTTCTTATCTAAATTTATTTATTTAAATTATTTTGTGCAAAATCCGCTCTTTCCGCATACAATGTCAGTCGTTTAGGAAAATTCGTGATTTGAACATGATGGCTATGATTGCAAAACCAAATGTTTAATCGAAAATATACACATACTAAATTTTAATAAATCTAAACAAATAATAAGGTTTAGGCATATAACTTGACAGGTTCCGTTTTATTTTTTTAATCTACATTTCATTTTTAATTTGAACTTAGGAAACGTTGCATTCGTAATCCTCAATGAAAATCTGAAATATTGAGTACTCCGAAGTCCGTTACTGAGTACTATACGATTATTTACGTCGGCATCTATTAGTGGTCCTTTTTGACCTTTACTTATATCTCGCTATATATCGTTATTCGTGCAGGGGTGGAGAAAGTATACTGACCTCTGCGGCCTGGGTCGGCGTGTCGTTGAAGGCGACAAAACAATCCTAGCTAACGTGGTAAGGCCCCAAGCCCGTCTGGATGGCGACCACCTTTGGTCTTAAGTATGTCGTCATAATAACCTTGTGTTGTGTTCATAGATTTCATGTTAAACAGAAAAATTTATGTCTTGAATGTTCGTTTAAACTACTATCAATAGAGTGAGTTCCCGGAAACTATAAAATGGTTTTACAATAGTAAAAATAATAATCTTATCTTTATATATTATACATTTAAAACGTCCATTGTGCCCAAACAAAGTGCATTTCGCTGATGTCACCGATGCATTCAAATTGTAACATGCTATATAAACTTATTTACTTTACAATTATACTTGGTTATATATTTACAATCGTTAAAAATTTGGTCAGGTTTTTACGATAAGAGCGTTTTATCAACATACACTTGTTACGACTATGCACCAGGTTCGAGATTTTTAAAAAACGTTTGCAATAGACGTCCTGCGGTATCAACAAGTTGTCATACATTCTCTACTTTAGCGGATATTTCATTTTTAAGTGTATTTTTTTCTAGGTAGGGCACCAAGCCCGTCTGGATGGCAACCACCCCTGGTTTATAACTATGCCGCCATATAAACATTTTGTTGTGACCCGGGTTCCAGTACCTCTTTATACAGTAGAGTGTTTGCGGTACCTTTAGCGACGCAAACATCTATAGGCGACGGTAACTGCATAACTATTAAATGGACCGTCAGTCTGTTTAACGTTAGTCAGAAATAAAAACGATGAATAAAAAATAGTGAACAGGTAGTTAAATAGACAAATCGTAAGATAATAATGACAGTGTTGGGCTCAGGTCTACTAGCCCTAAAGGGAACGGACTATTGTCCGCATCTGTCTTGGACAAGAGACTTGGACTGTCCAAGACATAGGGTTACTCATACTGATGGTCTCGGTATGCATGTTTCCTTGCGATGTTTTCCTTCATCATCATCCTCATCATCTAAGCGTAGTAGTTGAAGCCTAAACATCCGTTTCGATGCGATGTTTTTCTTCACATGGTAATTATGTACATTAGACGAGAATAGCTGCTTAATGAAAAACGCATTAACGAGGACAAGAGCAATCATAAGATATGCAACGAAGTGTTCCTCAGGGATAGGTCTGAGTGTACAGTGATGGATTTGTAAAAAAAATACACATAAAACCAATAACTTACTGATCATTTAATTGATACATTTAAATAGCCACAATTTATAAAATTTATTGCTTGTTTGAATTTTATACTTACGGCCCTAATCTGTTTAAATATTTACACGCTTTAAACCCTTAGTTACCAAAGTTGTCCAAGACCCCCAGGGGTTCACGAGAAACTTGACGGGGGTCTACGTTGGCGTGACAAAAAAACGGGGGTTCATAATTCGTAAGTGAGGGTCCACGAAAATTTGATGAACATTTGGATGGAATCACTTTCTTGATAGGCCAACTTTGCTTTTTGACATCCACTCACAGCACAATCAATTAATTAACCAATCAATTCTCACTTTTTTTTTTCAAAAACTATTAATTCATGGTTGTAACTCAGCCGCAATGTAAATTTCCGTAATACGATCTAACCTTCACATTTTTTGTCGAGTTTTGGGAATATGGTAGAAATATAGCTGCAGGGGGGTCCAACGGAACCAACTAAATTTTGAAAGTGGTTTATGAGAAAAAAAAACATCTGAGAACCTCTGATCTAAATTAATAATATAAAACAAAAATGCCCGCACAGAATGGGGGGTGTATTATAAAATTCTAAAATAAGGAAAGCAGTGCATACCGTCGTGGGATTTGAACCCGGAACCTCTATTGGTCTCTGAGTGCAATACTACTAAGTTATCGGGTACCTAAAGTAAGGTTTACATAAATTAAGGTACGATATTTCATAGCCAAGTATAATTTACTTCCTAACACTTAGTAACAAACTTAAAGGCAAGGGATTTCTACGGAATAAACCACAAAAAAAAAATGTAATAGACAGAGCCTTACATTCAGACCAAAACTGTTGAAATATATCAAAATAAAGGAATTTTTCGATTACCACTAACGCCATCTAGTGTATTACACCACTTACACCTGTACTACATTGTAACTATTCTGTTTCTTTTACGGTGAACAAATCAGTCAGTCTTGTCACAAAAGCCAACGTGTGATAACAGTCTGGTACCCCATGGATGGCAGTCGCCAAAGACGATGCCAGATAAGGAGATGGATGGATGAGATCCGTTTAATTCTGGGATCATAGTGGACACGAGTTGCCCTAGATAGAGCTCAATGGAGATAGTTTATTAGTAGTAATTACAGAAGAGAAAAATATTTTGGTCAGTGAGGAAATCAAACACACACAGTACGGTTTAGGTAGTCACTGAATGTAACGTGCCGTGGTTTATTTTCATTAAAGTATCACTATTAAGCACCTCTTTCAAATGTGTCCCATTATTCATTTTCACATGCTTGAAGAAATTAATTTAATTAATAGTAACATTATAAAATGCGACATTTATTTACAGTACCTATTATCTATACAAATAAATAAAATTGGAGTGTCTGTTTGTAATATTAAAATAATCGCTTTTTACTAAGTGCATTTGGACGTATACACGGTACATATACCAAAACAACATTTTTTACAATTTTTGTCTGTCTGTCTGTTTGTTCCGGCTAATCTCTGAAATGGCTGCACCGATTTTGACGGGACTTTCACTGGCAGATAACTGATGTAACAAGGAGTAACTTGAAGTATTTTTATTTTAGAAAAAAAAAATAGTTTTTGGTAAAAATGATAAGTTTCGAAAATATAAGTCCAATTTAAGTTGACCTCAGATTTATATCAACAATCATATGAAATAGGGTTTAGCTTAGGCTGGACTTGTAGGTTCGAACGCACGTATTCCGGAGGCGCATGGGGTAACAGTTGCATTCGATAACACTGACTGTTTGCATATTTCATTTATTTATATTTTAGGGTTTATAGGGTTTGTATTATATATGTTTTTAATGTATGGTGGTCAAATCATTTGAGTGGTTTCTTTTAGTACAAGTACTTCATTGCCGTGCCTAAATTCTAGATCATCGTGGACCCCGAAGTCCGTTACTAAGTATTAATCCCAGGAAAATAGTATTAGAGTTGGTTTCTTAGTTTTTACAGGAGCTATTGTCATCTGAAAACTCCCAACTGCAAAGTAGCAGCAATTATTTTCCGATTGAAAGGTTACAACATCGAAAGAGTACTTTCTTGTCTATAAAAGTTCTATAAAATGGTTAAATTTCATACCAGATGGTGAGCTCCATAAATAGGTATTTTAATTTTTTTCACACTAGTTATATATATCTCTTAATATTCGTAATTATATTAAACATATATATTAAAAAAAATTCACAGTCGGCACACAGACTGGCAAACGGTGAATCATAGGATCGTTGACACGGGGTGACCCAAAAGGGTTAAGGACTGTAAACAATACTTTGCAATTGCAAAACGTGATAATAATATACAAATAAGGTCAAACAGGTGGTTTCATTTTACAAAAGTATTGCAAATACAGATGTACGTTAACTATGTATGTCACATATAAATAATGTATGTTAAACAGCGACAAAATATTTATTTGAAATTTTTGGAAGATGTTAATCATTTATCCATTTATTACCTTAATTAATGAAAGTGAAATGTTAATAGGTCGTGCAATTGATGATAGGTAAGGCGCCTTTCTGTTTAGACGAAAGTTGCTCTTATAAAAATCAGTTTCGACATTATTTTTTCCAGCTTTTTTTTTTGTTCTACCTTAATCAAAAACGTATAGACGTAAAAACTGCGTTGAAGGTTTTCCTGTGGCTATACTTGACAAAGCGGCGATCCACTCACCACAGGCTCCAAAATGTAAGTTTAGATGCAACTATTTAATCACTTCGATGGTGAGATGACAGAGAAATAAATAACAGATAGAGATTAGCCACCACAAAGATCAATGATGACTTTCCAGCATTTCATAATTTATCATTTTACCCTTCATTTTAGAATAAAAAGGTAGTGGTGGTTTGAATTGAATTTTTGACAAAATTAAAATTTACAATTTTTTTAAATTATTTCTTAGTTATGTATAGGTGCAGTTAAATGAACAAAATAATATTAATGACGGTTTTCACTGTTTTGATTGGGAATCATTAAAAACTTTTTAGTTAATTAATAACACAAAAACACCGACTATTTTTAATCACTAATATTTAAATAATATATACACGAAGCGAATAAATAATTTCTATTATCTAAATAAATAAATTATAACAAAAGAAAAACTTCTTATACTATACCTGGGCGTACGTGACGCGCGTAAAAGCGGCGATTATCGCGATGGCCGCGACTACGAATATCGTGCGCGCGCGCATTCTCCTCTGCGCTACAACAGACTGCCGCATACATTCGCCAGAACTGTACACCTTTGTTTATTTACGTACTGTCAGATAAAATATTGTAATAATTCATTTTCATCATTATCTTTCCGTTTATTCCCGATTATATACTAAATTTCTGCTGTAGAGTATTTCTACTGGGCAAAACGACTACAGTTGCGTCCTGTACTTAATTGTGACTATTTTTCTTTTAGGCAGATTATAAATGCATTTAACCAAATTAAATGAGAGCAATAATTAATATTCGATCATTCAATCCGGAGAGACTAAATAACTTTTATGTCATTCAAGTAAAAGGTAGCTTATAATGGAACCACACGACATGCCAGATGATGAGATAATATTGCAGTATTTTTTATATTTACTAACCATTTCTTTCTAATGTTTTTAATAGTAATAATTCTACGAATCAGATATTTTACCAACGTATTTTCTTGTAAGTGTGTCATCCCGGTTGCAACAGAGGATTTCACTTTGGAGTATGAAGGGCTCTGTTGAGTATCACTGCACAAACAGATTGAAAACAAATAACGTCAGTACTAGATGTAACTAAAGATATTCACTTGGATAAGTACTTTACATGATACCCCCCAACCCAGTAATCAAATGGTAGCCTTCCTTTGCTTAATGTGAACTAGAGTTATTTATTTATGGTTTTATACAACTCTCTAGGAAATATATAGCCATACTTCACCAACATCATGTGACGGATTTTTTACAATCGCATTATATTAAAACTGAGTATTCTATGCTTCGAGCCCAATAGTGTGAAATGGATTTCGGAGAATGGAAACTCTCTCCTGCTCTTTATAGCACTTCTGATAACAAAGTAATCGAATAAAAATCCAAATCTATCTTATACTTATAAATATCTTGCCTGATGAAAGTTATTTTCTAGAAAACGAAGGAAAAAAGCAACTATACTTTTGTCATTGACTGTACAGAAGTGGTCATCTCCGGAATATGCAAGTTATTGTAAAACGTTACAATTTGCATTTCCCATTACACATACACTATGAACTTCAGCAAATTTATTTAGTTATTTAACGACATCATTAGTAGGCGTACCAACTAAAATCTACACTATCGTCTAAAATACAGGCTTGGCATATTTTAGGCGTTAGATTTCTTTGTATATTTGTAAACTTTGTATATTTATATGAACATAGTTAATTAGAACTAGTATTTTCAAAGAAAAAATTGAAAGTAGAGTTAGTTATTGAGATGCTGAAAAATAATAGACTAGCCTGGTATGGTCATATAATGCGAATAGAAGAATGTCATGTAACAAGAAAAATGTTAGAAATAAAAGTGGATGGATACAAAAGAAGGTAGACCAAAAAAAACATAGATTATGTAAAACAATATGGAAAAATGGTGAATATCGTGTTGACCATTAATAGAGAAGAGTTGAAGGAATATGTAGTGCCGACCCTACATATTTTTGGATAAGGGCAGGAAGAAATTAACCGCATTTTATACTTTTCTAATTTTTGGGCAGAATCACATGGTAAAAACGTGGACTATATTTCCATATAGTTTAATACATACAAACAATTACATTCGATTGCATTAATAATTACGTTCAATAATATTTCACCGGATAAAGTGGTTACAGTTAATAATGCTTCGTTCATATGAGAGCTAAAAAAGGTCTAAGTCCACAGTTTAAGTACTCCTCGGCCATATATATCAGTTGGTGAGCAAATGCATATTCTCCGTCAAAATATTACATAATGCAAAGCTGATGCATGATGTTTGTTATTTATTTTAGTTCAAGGTACGTGTCGGCATGCGGGGGTCATTACGTTTGTCAAAACTATTTAGGATCTACATCACCGCTATAATAATTTGTATTAGCTTATCACGAGTTTCTTTAGGGTTGCAAGTTTCAGAAATTGAGATGCATTACTCAGAATATCGACGATCTATAAGGTACCTGATAGCTCAGTGTTAATACACTTGGTGACCAATTTAAAGGTCCCGGGTTCAAATCCCACGGTAGCATGCGCCGCGTTTTCTCGCCTGATGCGTGTATGGATAATGGCCATGTACGTACGGTGAAGGAATACATCGTGAGGAAATCTGGATACCGAGATCACAGGTATGTGTGACCCTCTAATCCGCCTTGGACTTGCGTCGCGGGTTTACTGTCCATTCCCTCTTAGGGGAGGCCGGAGCCCAATACTGGGACATTGTGGATTGTTACTATAAATAAAAATTTCCAATCCACTACGATGTTATTGGAATTAATAGCATTCTTAAAGCGTCGTAAAAGGTAGCAAAGTTTTCCTACTATTAGCTCACAGAAAGGAAGGAAAGGAAATTTTACGGTTATTTTATAAAAGTCAGATGGCAATTGCTCTTGTAAAAACTAAATACATCCTCTCCATTTTCCGGTGCCTCTTTCAATGACCTAAGACAAAAGTCAGTGGGGCACCGACGCAAAGATAGGCCCCGAATGTGACAAAACGTAATCGGGACGAAACGCTTGTAATATATACAATACCACATAATACAGAAAAAGGAGTTGTCTATAATTCTAATGTACAATTTTAGTAAAATAATGTTATGTTACAATGTTCTCACAATTTACTTAGTCCTTTTTTGGTCAATTTTCAATTAATTATGTATTTTTATGTAATTTTGAGGTATGTGCTCATTTCTGTATATACAATGACCACTATTGTTAAATAAATAACATATAATAAAAATCATTACAGTAATAATAAATGCACTGATAGTGCCCGTGAACAGGCTTATAGCGAAAAACCTCGGGGTCATCGTTAATGGTAGTTCTTCCTCGTTTGAACTCCGCACATCAACGCGCAACCGTATAATATGGAGAAGTATGAACTGCTAATACTGCTCTGAAGTCTTGATTTACCAGCTCCGTAGTGAAAATTTTAAGCAGATATATTTTATTACCGCGCGAACTTCAATTTTATCTATTTTAAAGAACATGTGCCGACACGACGCAAACAAATGACTTCTATTTTTAAAAAACAAAAGAGAATTGATTGCTTTTTTATTATTATTATGAATGAGAATGTATCGCATTATAACTATTTATTGAACACTCCTCGTAGAAATGATTTCTAATTTCATTAAAAATTTAATATATTAGAAAAGAAAAGATTAGGATAGGTCGCGGTAATGTCCTTATATGATTGGTTCGTTAATTTTTTACATGAACAGTAAATATTAACAACAACATCGCAACATTTCTCGATCCACAGAATATAGTTGGTATGCTCAAATGCAACATATAATTACCCTCTGCAGGTCTTGAAAGCAAACTCAGAAAATGATTAAAAAGGCTGGAGATGGCGGATATTGGAGAAAATCGACCTAGAACTTTTATTATATTTAACAAGTGAACAGTACAATAAGTACTCAATGTTGTGAAAAAAATAGATTTTTTTTTAATGAAAACCTGTATAAAAAGTTTTAGTAACACAAATATTCTTAATAATGTAAAAGTAATTAAAAATACATTATTTGTAATATACATCATAATTTTCGTCGTAATCCACGGGTGAATAAACAATTGTGTTTGTTTTGCCATGAGTGTAAGATTAATCATTTATCAGGTATTTATGAGCAAACTTTGATGACCTACTTTTGGAAATTTCGAAGGATATTGACTTCCTCGTTTTTAGACGAAGGAGAGGTAGGGGTTAAGGACATCATCAGCAGGGATTGGAAGTCAATGTTTATTAATTTCTCCGTACAGGGGCGTTGTAAGAATACTAACCCCTGTGGCCGGGATCGGCCTGTCGTAGAAGGTGACAAAACAACCTACCCTAGCTACGTGGTAGGGCCCAAATTCGTTTGGATGGCAACCATCCTTGGTCTTAAGTATGCCGCCATAATAACCTTGTGTTATGTTCCGACATTAGTGACCCATGTTCCTGTACCCCTATAAGACAGCAGCGTGTTCGCGGTGCCACTAGCGTCGCAAACATCCATAGGCGACGGTAGCTGCTTACTGTTAAGTGGGCCGTCAGCCTGACTGCTATTCCTCAGCAATGAAAAAAAAATTGCGAAGACAACTGATTCCTGTACCAGTAGTCAGGGTAAAAAAAATGTTCTTGTAAGGTCCTGCTTACGGGTTCAATCTGTAAGCGGAATTATTTTGCATGATATGCGAATGATTTTTCTGGTCTGTGTAGGTCCGGATAGATATTCAGGAATTTACATACATACATATATATAATCACGCCTCTTTCCCGTAGGGGTAGGCAGAGACCACTTCTTGCTACGATCCTTACATACTTGTTTCGCTTCGTCCACTTTCATTATTCCCTTCATGCATGCCCTTCGGTTTAGGGTACTCTTGACCTGATCTGGTCTCGAAAATTAATTCGAATCCAGCTTAAACATGCTGCTGCTAACGTTTAAAGAATTTAATAATTTTTTTGAGTCTTTTTAGGTTTATAATGACGAATCTTTTGGATTTTACATCAAATAGTACATATTAAGTCCATGTAAACCAAAACTTTCCAAAAGTACGTGATAAGCAAGTGGTTACACTTGCAACCAAACCGCGATCAAGAATTAGATTATTTTCATTGCAGCTTATAGACTATTCTCGGCTAATATGACACGTTCTTAAAGCATGTACACTTATCCGTGCAGGGGCGGAGAAAAAATACTAACCTCTACGACCGGGGTCGGCCTGTCGTAAAAGGCGATAAAACAACCCACCCCAGCTACGTTGGAAGGGCGTCAAGCCCGTCTGGATGGCGACCACCTTTGGTCTTAAGTATGCCGCCATAATAACCTTATATTGTTTTCCGGCATTAGGGACCCAATTTCCTGTACCCACCCTTATGGGACAGCAGCGTGTTTGCGATGCCACTGGCGTTGTAAACACCCATAGGCGACGGTAACTGCTAAATTCTAAGCGGGCCGTCAGCCTGTCTGCTATCATCATCATCATCTAAGCGTAGTATCCCGGTTGCAACCTAAACTTTCATTTCGGTGCCCGGGGTCCGCTTTCCGACTTTTTCTACTCCACTTCTCACGGTCTTCAGGATCCCTGGTAGTGAGCCCATTGGCACGCATATCACCCTTTACGACGTCAAGCCAGCACTGTTTGGGTCTACCCCTCCTGCCGGGGCCCGCGATGTCACGGACATGAAGACTGCCGCGATTGCGGGAGTTCCTAACGCGGTCCTTCCGCGTAACTCCACACATCCACCGCAGCATATTCATCTCCGTGACACGCAGTTCTTGCTTGTGTCGCTCTAAAACCGGCCACGCTTCACAGCCGTATAAAAGGACAGGCCTAATTAGCCTGTCTGCTGTCCTACAGCAATAAAAACACCCTATGCTCAATTGTGTGTGAATAATCAACTTGTCCATTCCCTTATGAAGACGTCTGGGACGTTCTGGGCTGTTAATATTTGAAATCGCAGACATGTGACAGATGACACATAACATCACGCTTGTTATTAACACTACTAAAATGCATTTTAATAAAATGCACTTATCAATGTTATCTTAAGTGCCTCAACAGCTTTGCGTCATTGCACGTGCAATCCTTGATATTGGATCTAATCTGCACAACATTCCATCATTTATTAAATTAGCTTGAGCGATTGTATGTTATCACTTCTAGTCTTAAAGAGTCGTGCGTTCCTATTTATATTGAAGAGTGAACTTTCAAGGCTAGGAAATCAGCAAGAATAGAAGTTAGACTAACAGTTCAGCGTCTCAGATTACTTTATCACATTAAACTTAACGAGACGTAACACTCATGTATGCCGAACAGTGTAACTTCGTATCTTGCAGAGCTCTTAAGATTTATTAAAAAAAATCCAACTAAAAATGGAAAATAAATAATACTTTGTAGTTAATTACACAGAAAAAAAAATCATAAGAAGAATAAAATTACTGACAAGAAAATTAATGTCACTGTTCTAAAAAGCTTTGTACGATATTTTTAAACTGCATTTCGGAATGAAACTAGTAAAAAAAAATTTATAACGATTTATATCAAACACCCCACGCTTTTTAGTGTGATATTAATTTTCGCGTCAGTAATTTTATTCTTATGTAAGGAATTTTTTTTTTTTTTTAGTTTTATTAAACTATTATTTATTTTTCATTTTTTTAGTTGGATTTTTTCTAAATAAGTATAAATAATATCATCACACCTCAAGTAATAAAACTTTAACTTATTGATTTTATTTATTTCGTTATAATATTGTATAATATACAATATATTATAAATTAACAACTTCAATGCAGAAAAAAATGTTATTACTTCGTAGTATGATATTCCAAATTGTCATCTTGCCCATTGCAGTACTTCGCATATGCTGAAATAAGCTTAAAATTATCCAATTATAGAGGCCTGGTACATGGATAACACGAGAAATCCCACAGCGTACAAGACGAGAACAAAATCCATGACTCCGGCGAAAATATACTGAGGTAGATCCTCCTGCATGATAACTCTTAGCTGGTTCCGAATTAGGTCACAAAAACCAGCTAATTTGTGAAGGAATAGCTCGGCTTTGGATAGAATGTTGCTGAAAGTAAAGATATCATTGAGTTGGACAATTTTATTTCTTCTCCATAAACATGCGGTTGTTTTATTGGTGTAGAATAGCTGACAGACCCAATTAATATGTAGTTACCTAAGTAGTTGCCGTCACCTATGAACACGCTACATTCTCATAGGGGTATAGGACCTGACTCACTAATATCGGAACACAACACATGTTTACTATAGCATCATGCTTATAGACCAATGATGGTTACGATTCAGACGGGCATGTCCCTACCACGTAGCCTACGGTTGTTTTGGAACCATTACTAGACAAGCTTGGAGCCCTACGTTTATTTCTTCAGGGTTAAATTTTATTTATATAAATACTGAACTAATTATTCCATAGTTGCACACTGAGTAGAGTTATTATCATAGTTACTATTATCTCAGCGTTAAGTCCCGGTTGCAACCCAAACTTCCGCTTCGGTGCCCGAGGACGGTCCTCTGACTTTTTCTTCTTGCACAGTTTTCAGCATCCCTGGCAGTGGGTCCATTGGCAAGCATACGGCATGGTTAGACATTTGCTACTCTGATAAGTAGCCGCCTGCTATGTGAATGTGAAATGTGTTTAGATAATAATACTTTTATTTATTATATACACACACACACACACACACATATATATATATATATATATATATATATATATATATATATATATATATATATATATATATCCAAATTCACACAGAAGAATCTTCAATAAAAGTTATGAGAAATATGTATTTTAGTTTTGTATCACATGGTACAAAAATGTTGAGTAATCAGCATCACAAAGTCATTCAAAGAACTCGCAATTTACATAATACAGCGCTAGAGTGTCAATGACCTCTCCATCTGACCTAGTAAAAGGTCGAGGACGGCGGCATTGCACCGGGCGAGCGAATACGCACTACTCATTTACGTCGGAGAGACAGACACAGGTAATAACAGGTTAACGTACGAAGGTTGCACCATAGGACTATTCTGTACGATTGAATTAATGATCATATATGAAATACTTTATTTTGAAAATTTTACATACAATATTTTTTTGCAAAAAGGGGTCCCTTAAATGATGTTTAGTGCGTAAAAAAATTTGGACGGGTTTGTCAAAGTCACCCTATATATATATATATATATATATATATATATATATATATATATATATATATATATATATATATATATATATATATATATATATATATATATATATATATATATATATATATATATATATATATATATATATATATATATATATATATATATATATATATATATATATATATATATATATATATATACATATAATACGTAAAACTAAGACAAACACAAAAATTATTGTCATGTTCCTCACTTTGTTAAATAATCAACATGCTAACTGTTCAATATTAAATAAAACTTACGTTTAACTGCCATCTACAATTAATTTAAAATACAACAAACTGGTGTTAGTCAGTGTCTAACTAAAATTAAAACTTGAATACATTTATAGATGGCGCTGTTTCTTACCTTGGACTGGTCCTCCTATTTGCAAAGTGTTGTATATTAAAAATTGGAAGTAACATAGCTAATATGTACCGAAAACTGTTATTACAGCCCAGAACTATAGAATTTACTATGGTTGACCTTTCTTCCATATCCACTCTAGAAAAAGTGTTCATTTAAAACTTTAAAACATAGATGGCCTTTGCAACAGCAAAAAGCATTATCCGTTGAATTCCAGTTACATCCAAAGCTTTCATTTATGTGTTTGTATATAGTTTTTAATTTTAAACCTTCTGACAAATCTTAAACATGAAAAGAAAACAAAATAGTACCATTTCTATGTAGTCTTTTACACTTTTATGATACTAAGAGAAGAGGTGGAGAGGTTTTTCCTTCTTTGACTCCACTCTTCTCGTCGTTTCTCTTAATCCGGCTAACTTTTATATCTATCACTATGGACAAGAGGGGTGTTTAGCAGAAGTTCAACACACAGGTAAACCACTCACCCGATAGCAGGTGGTCACCGTCGTCTATGAACGTCTGCAACACTAGGTATTGTCAACGACTACCGGCCTCAAAGAAATTTTATAATGCCATGTTTTTTAAATCCCATATCGGACTGCAAGCCTCAGTCGGAAGCTAAATCCGAAGAGTACGCAACATGATGGTTGTTAAAACCCGTTACGACAGAAAAGAACGAAAGAAATTTGCATGATGATGTTCTTGAAAATATTTATTAAAATATATTTTTCATATACGTTTTTTAGATAATAATAATAATCTAAAATAAATATCTGACGTATATGTATACTACACCCACATACATAGTACGTATATATATACAAACTAGCTATGCCCGCGACTCGGTCCGAGTAGAATAGTGAGTTTGGGCCGCATTTTTTGGATATATTATTTCTTTTGGTTTATTTGGATTACAAACCCTATAAACCCTAAAACATAAATAAATGAAATATGCAAACAGTCAGTGTTATCGAATGCAACTGTTACGTGATGCGCCTCCGGAATACTTGCGTTCGAACCTACAAAATCAGCCTAAGCTAAACCCTATTCCATATGATTGATGATATAAATCTGAGGTCCACTTAACTTGATTGGTCAAGTTAAATTGGTCATCAAAAATTTCCGAAACTGATCATTTTTAGCTAAAACTATTTTTTTTTTTTCTAAAATAAAAGTAGCCTAAGTCACCCCTTGTTACATCAGCTATCTCCCAGTGAAAGTCCCGTTAAAATCGGTCCAGCCGTTTCAGAGATTAGCCGGAACAAATAGACAGACAGATAAAAATTTAAAAAAAATGTTGTTTTGGTATATGTACCGTGTATACATCCAAATGCACTTAGTAAAAAGCGATTATTTTAATGTTACAAACAGACACTTCAATTTTATTTATTTGTATAGATGTATATGATTGTCACACATAATATTCATCATTGATTGTTCGGTCATCTCACTTTGATACTTTCAAGGGGCGTTCATATAAATTAGACAATCTATACATATATATCTCCAAGGTTAGCTATCTAGCTGTTGTCAGCTAGCTAACTAGTTTACAAATACAAACCTTCTGCCTTGCACGTCAGTATCTTGTATTAGAGAAGCACTTCCATGTATCCAACGATCTACGTCGCCGCTAAGGAAACTTGCTGTGTTTTTTGATGTTAAATTACTCTGAAAAAATAGCTTTCAAATGTTTACACACTGTTAAATAGCCAACGAATCGGATGTAAAACTTAAGTAAAAAATTATTAATAATATATCCTTTAAAATATTAAAATTGGTAGAAGTTTATTACGAAAAAAGTTTACCTATTCGTTTCAAGTAAACATAACATACATAACGAAATCTCTCCGCTCTGGCTATATATTTTGATGTCTTAGTTTGCTTCAGACAAGGAAATGACCCAAACCATAATCAGCACCGAACCTCGGCCCCTAAAGTGTACGCTGTATTTCTAAGTCCATGTCACTACGGACATAATTTTGGCTAGGAAGAGATAGATAAGAGATGGACATATTCCCGTCCATCCAGGGGCGAAGTAAGATACTAACCACTGCGGCCGTGGTCGGTCTGTCGTAAAAGGCGACAAAACAACCCTAAAACCCTTTGTATAAGTATACCGTTATAATAATCTTGTACTGTGTTCAGCCATTAGTGACCCAGATTCCTGAACTCCTAAGCGCACAGCATCATGTTAGCGGTGCATCTAGCGCCGTAAACATCCATAGGCAACGATAAAGTTAGCCTGTCTGCTAAAAAAAGATGGCTCAGTGGATACGCAACTACTCTGATACCGTTTTGTCTGTGGGTTACATCCTCACATAAACAAAATATTAGTATGTTGCAAGTACTTAAAAAAATTACCCCTTCGCTTTCCAGAGACATATTAACCATTTCCTTGCTAAATGGGGAGATTTCAACATCAATATTATGGTTAGGGCTCTTTTCAATGACGTCATCTACTAATTTATATGCAGTTGCCATTTTCTAAGGAATAAATATCATATTAGACCAAATATCCGGATGACCGAGCTTTGCTCGGTATTTCTTTTTATAAATTGTGTTTTTTTAGAAATTAACAATTTATTTTCTTATTCTAACCTCAAAGCAAACACTCATTGACTTCGTGTTACTTAACAACGCCATCTACTGGAATAGCTTTAGTGTTGTTGTGTCGTTAAGGCAATTTAATAAAAATAGTATTATTATTCGCCGATAGATGTCAGGAAGAGTCATTTTTCTGTTTAAATTGGGACTACTCAAACGCCACCTTTTGACATTTTCTAGAAATGATTCCTAGCTAGATCGATTTATCGCCCCTGAAACCCCCCGTATACTAAATTTCATGAAAACTCTCTTTATATATTTTCTTTCACCGGTTATCCCGGTTTTATCCTCTACGACACAACTCATAAAATGCATCGCTTTATTTATCAGAGCAAGGGTCTTGTCTTTGCTGTCAAGATGAAAAGTTCATATACGGTTTTAATATTTTAAGTAACTTAAAAATATTTATATTACCGTAAATTATCGATTATACGATTTTAATAAAAATTTGTTGAGAGACAAACTTACTTTTTTAAATTACATTATCTCATTCTAGTAGAATTATTTGTTCGCTGGTACTTGTATTCATGTTTAAATATTTTTGGATTGAATTTAATAATGATACATTACAAATTTTGATATCATTAACTGCATTGTATTAAGCTGACAGATACACAATTACGTGTCATATTTACAGATATGACTTTAAAATGGACCTATAGACAATCGGGAATACCTTAAATAGTATATGTAATATAACAAAATGATTTAGTTATGCACAAGTTCATATAAATAAAAGGTAGAAAAAATATTTATTCACCACATACCGTCAAACCAAAAATTGAAATAAATCATACACAGATTTTTACAAATATGAAATATCTTGCTAAATAAAATACCATAGATTATTTTGCCGACGAGGTTGGCTATATAACTTAAAACGATACCAAACGATTTGGAAAAACTTATTCTTTTGTAATATGCTGGATAATAGCGTTAAGTTGTCAGAAACTAATATAGTTATATTATATAGGACGAATCTTCAACATCAGTTTAGTCTCTACCAGTATGTGATAAGTAGCCTCAATGGGTTCATTCGCTTCAGCATTGTAGGGATTCTAGTGCGTTAGGTCTATTTCGGACAATATGTTACAAGTCGACAGAGCATGGGAGAAACTTTCTTGATTGACTAAGTATAGCCCTTTATTAGGAAAGTGGAAAACGACGCCGAGCTTTTTGAGGCGAGTGTACATATACTTCATGTATAGATTCATAATCACCATGCAGATCTGCACCGAGTTACACTATCATGCGGAAAAATTTACTTTTTATTTAATGCCACAATTGTGTTGTTTTTTCCGGCACTGGTAACTAACACACTCGTATAATCCGTGCAGGGGCGGAGAAAGAATAGTAAGTAACCTCTGCGGCTGGGGTCGGCCTGTCGTAAAAACCGTCAAAACAACCCACCCTAGCTACGTGGTGGGACCTCAAGCCCGTCTGGATGGCGACCACCTTTGGTCTTAAGTATGCCGCCATAATAATCTTGTGTTGTGTTCCGTCATTAGTGACTCAAGTTCCTGTACCCTTATGGGACAGCAGTGTGTTCGCGATGCCACTGGCGTTGCAAACACCCATAGGCGACGGTAACTGCTAAATTCTAAGCGGGCCGTCAGCCTGTCTGCTGTCCTACAGCAATAATAAAAGTCATGATGATACCATACATAATGCAGGTATATAAAACGCCCTTAGTCACAAAGAGGATTTTATTTATTTAAAGTATATTTCTGTTCGCCATTTTTTACATTTTGAAGTTAGTAAATCAATGTCACATGCGTTGAAGCCGGCATATATAAAATAAATAAATAAATATACTGGCATAATTCACACAGCGCCATCTAGTCCCAAAGTAGCATAGCACTTGTATTATATATAAATACATATTATACATAATGACACCTAGACGCGAGACAGGAATCGAACCCATGACCTCTGCAAGCGTAGTGCCTTAGCCGGTACGCCATGGAGGTCTTCAATAATATACAAGGTGTTTCGTCTCGTTTAACAAATATTTTAAGGGGTTGTTTTTGCGGTTTTTTTATCGGTAAATATTCCACTCACTCTTCTCCGACCTCACCCCTCTCGGAATGGCAGCCATTTTAATTTTGTCGTCCAACTATTTCACGTCATCTACGAAAATGAAGATAACTACACAATTATCGAACCTAAAAAAATTAATTAGTTCTTAATTATTAAAGGTATCAACGACAGGAAAAAATTGTCGAAAAATGATTTTAATGAAATAAAAATGAATTTTTTTTTATTTTCTCACATAATACAAAAACTGGCGTATTAACCTGCCTATTTTTTGTATTGTGCTTATAGCCCGTTATGATATCTACAAAATGACATCAAATTTGTTACCCAAATTGACCTAGATTTAGAGCAACCACCATTTAACAAGACCTCTAAAAGGACAAAAATGTAAAAATGTAATGTAATATAAAAATTTATTCATTTCAATGTTTAATTCATAATTTTTCGACAGAAATACATAAAACTATTTTATTGCATCTTATGAGCACACACTAGCTTTTAATTCTTGTCAAACTCCGATGCATCGCGACATACTTTTTGTACTATACGAGAAAGGTTCGTGCAAGGGTCATGTTTAAACGAGATTACCTCTGAAACTGAGTGAAATAGAGTAACAAATTTAGTGTCATTTCGTAGATAACATAACGAGCTATAAGCAAAAAACAATAAATAGGCAGGTCAATCCGCCAGTTTTTGTGTTATGTGAGAAAATAAGAAAAAATTGCATTTTTTTTTCATTAAAATCATTTTTCAATAAAAAATTTTTGTCGTTAATACCTTTAATAAGTATAAAAACTGTATTATGATTGGTAGATAATTGTTTTGTCATCAAATTAAGAACTAATTAATTTTTTTAGGTTCGATAATTGTGTAGTTAGTTATCTTCATTTTCGTAGATGACGTGAAATAGTTGGACGACAAAATTAAAATGGCTGCCATTGCGAGAGGGGTGAGTTGGAAGAAGAGGGAGTGGAATATTTACCGATATAAAAACCCCAAAAACAACCCCCTAAAATATTTGCTATACGAGATGAAACACCCTGTATAACAGTAGATTCCATCCACCATAGCTTACGCCATACCAAAATCGGCTTATCTACTAAGGAACTAAATCAATTTGGCAAATGACGCTTGGACGACGCAAAAAGTGATGTGCGAGCTAAGGGACTCTCTAGAATATCGAAGACCGAATGGAGAAGAAAAAGAAAGGCTCAAGAACAATAAATTAGTAGTAGTTAGGTAGGTAGTTTGAGATGCAACCGGGACGTTAACGTTACGATGACAATGATTCAAAAACAAGTATAATTAATCTAATTCGGTAGCCTGTATAACTTCAGATTTTATAAAAGTAACATTTCATTAGCTAATTTCTAATTTCTATCAAATGTCATTCTTTGTGATCAAAAAGGCAGAAACCCCTGGATGCCATTGTGAATTCGATTCGAATTTGGAAGACATCCCGCGGATACATTATTCGCGGCTGCCAGTGTGAAAAAAGGTTTTTTAAATAATTAATTGATTAGAACCTTTTTGTTCATTGACTTATCTGTGGTAGGTGCGTTTTTTTTTCAAACATATCTAAGGTATTTGATACGATAGAAGTTTTTTAGTTATCTAATTCAACTAGACCAGTCGTCGGTAACCTTGTCATCCAAAAGAGCCAAATATAGTTAATGAACAAGTGAAATTTATTCAAAGAGCCCCCCCCCCCCCATCTTTTTAACATTTGCTTTGCTTTAGTAGGAGATATTATCATGGAAATAATTATAGATTATAAGTAATATTCCGTATCTGGACTAAAATTTCGAAGAAGAGCCGCAGCCGAGAAGTCAGAGAGCCGCGCATTACCGATCATTGAACTAGATTGCTAGGCTCATAAGTCATTGCATTATAGTTATTATTTTTTTTTTTTTTTTTTTTTTATTGCTGTAGAACAGCAGACAGGCTGACGGCCCGCTTAGGATTTAGCAGTTACCGTCGCCTATAGGTGTATGCAACGCCAGTGGCATCGCGAACACGCTGCTGTCCCATAAGGGTACAGGAACTTGGGTCACCAATGCCGGAACACAACACAAGGTTATTATGGCGGCATACTTATGACCAAAGGTGGTCGCCATCCAGACGGGCTTGAGGCCCTACCACGTGGCTATTAACGACTATACTCACTATTTTAAAGATGATTAGTTGATATTTACTGCGTGGTTCGGCGGGATGACGACTCAATTGAGCGTCTTGTCATACAAGATAGAGCACTAGACTGCGCGGCAGATCGCCCATGCGATGGACCGACCAGATTAAATCCGTAGTGGGCGATCCCTTGCACGAGTGCAGTTAAAACACCAGAAATAGAGAGAAATGGCGAGATATCGTAAGGTGAATCACAGGGGCCCCTCAATAATAATACCATGTCGACCACGACCGCTCTGACAAGAGCGTTACGAAGAAGAAGTCTTTTCAGAAGGATTTTCTCGTGAGGCGCTGTGCTTTTACATATTCGATAAGTTCTTATTTGGAACTTTAATTATTTTTCCACTATTTAAGTTATATATCATCTGACAAAAACTGCTGGCAATATCAATTATTATATTAGTCGTGAATTCCAGTAGCCCATTTCTGTGTTTAGACATTTAACTGTATTGAATAGACTATCCACCTATCTACTAAACTCCATTTAAAGTTATACGCCAATCAAGTCCAAGCATTACCATAAACAAACAAAATGTTCCAACGTCTTCATTAACCCAAAAGCATCTTGTTAAAACCGCATCAACTTCACAACTTTATTTGGAAGTATTAAAACAAAAAAGGGTTTATAAAATGGGATCAAAAAGGCCGATACATAAATAATGATAATTTCCATAAATCTAAGCGCGAACTAAGTAGTGGGTTAAATAATAAACTCAACCCTTCACGAGGGGATTAGTTTGCATTTATTAAAGAGTGCATATTTATAATCATGAAGTTAAACAAATATGAATTTAATTAAGTAATATTTATATTATGGAGAATAAATTCCACTATTAATATATATATTTTATTAATAGGCTAATAGTCACTAATATCTTAATAAATAATCTTACTCTTGCATTTTAATTTCTATTCTTAAATTCATAAAGACGTAATTTTAATCTCCCAGAATTTTAGGATCCAAGTTAATTTTATTTGTCTGGACCATAGGCATTATAGTATGTCAGACAGCCTTCACCTCTGTATAAACAAAATTTCTATTAGACGAATTATTTTTCATGGATTTTCATTTTTTGGATTCCGCTTAGTAACCGCTTAGTTACCAAGAGGTCAACGTCCATAAGTGACGTGACACGCCCCGCTCGAGTGTTTCTTACTGGTGAGTGTCCTCAGTGACATTTCTCCGTAGAATTTATGTCCTGTGACAATTATTACCTGAGCTCCGAAATATAAGAAAGAAAATAATACCCGATAACCGTCGTCCTGTAACCAGCGTCTCCTATAAATGACGCATAGACTAAGGCAACAAATATTCGGGGCTCCGAAAACATTTACTAAGCAATCTGGATAACACACTTCTAAAAAAGTATATTTATGTAACAAAACCTATTACAATGAAGCTCGATGAAGTAATTTAGCAGATATCCCTTGTTTGTTTAGCATTAAATATGATAATGGGGGTCGAACGATCCCTCAAATGAAGGGTTGATTTTATTGGCCCATATGGAGTGGACGGGTAAATATTTGGCTATCAAGTTATTTGGACAATAAATAAGCAGCTTGTCATTATTTTTTTTCTGGATACAAGCGGAGTTTATAAATGATTAAATATAATATATACCATAATAAGTAGTATGACAAAAAGTATCCGACAGATAGCAGACAGGCTGACGGCCCTCTTAGAATTCAGCAGTTACCGTCGCCTGTAGGTGTTTGCAACGCCAGTGGCATCGCGAACACGCTGCTATCACATAAGGGTACAGGAACTTGGGTCACTAATGCCGGAACACAACAAAAGGTTATTATGGCGGCATACTTAAAACCAAAGATGGTCGCCATCCAGACGGGCTTGAGGCTCTACCACGTATAGCTAGGGTTGGTTGTTTTGTCGCCTTTTACGACAGGCCGACCCCGGTCACAGAGGTTAGTATTCTTTCTCCGTCCCTAATTTTAAAATAAATATAATATTTAAAAATTTAATTAAATAAAAAATATAAATAAAATTAATTAATATAAAATTATTGCGATGCGCGCGCACACCGTCACAAAAAATCGACACCCTGAAGTTAGCTAATCAACATTTTTAAAATATATAATCTCCGTAATCCAAAATGAACTATAATACATTTAAATAGAGTACAAATTGCAATGTGATAGAATTCAAGACGTTTTCCGTTGCCTAGTTCAATAAATTCAACAAAATCTTGAAGAAAATTTACATAATGATGACTGATATTTATTAACAATTTATTGATATAAGATAGAATAAGAATTTACTGTGATTACATACATATAATAACGCCTCTTTCCCGTAGGGGTAGGCAGAGACCACTTCTTTTCACTTGCTACGATCCTTACATACTTGTTTCGCTTCGTCCACTTTCATTATTCCCGTCATACATGCCCTTCGGTTTAGGGTACTCTTGACCTGGCCTTTTTTCAAGACGTTCCTGATCTGGTTTTGAAACGTCCGCCTAGGTCTACCCCTTCCGACACTTTCACATTAAAATTCCGCAGAAAGGCAAATTTTAAAAAAAATGACATGGTGTAGCTCATAACTATGTGTAAATTTTTAATAATTTACTGATTTAAAGATAATTTACTGTGATTATAAGTGATAAAAGTGGTTTTTACATATTACTTTAAGTAAGTTTGTAGAATATGAGGTTATGTGACGGTATGTATTTATTTATTTACATCATAAACTAAAATAATTTTTTTCCACAAAAGTAGGATAACGCGAAGGATAAAATTTTTAGAACGATTTTTATATTGTTACGTCAAAGAACTATAACTTCTTACGTGACATAAGTACACACACACACACTTTTTATTTAATTATATAGACCTTATAAATAACATCCCATATACGTCCCACCGCTGGGCTCTGGCCTACCCCTAGACGGAACGGACAATATACCAGCCACGCTTGTCCACGGCGGATTGGCCGGTTACACATACCGGTGATCTCAGTTTGCAGGTTTCCTCACGATGTTTTCCTTCACAGTATATACTCGTATAGACCTTAAGGTCAACATATCATTTAGTAGGAAATACGATACTCGACGTCTATAATTAAAGAAAGCAACGGGTTACTGACTAGAAATAAATGTTGAAAACTAAAAAAAATATTATGATATTTAGAGGGGGGGGGGAGGGTCACGGGGTTGATCAGCGTAAAAATCCCGATGTGTGAAAGCCGTCACAATCTATATACTGTCCTTTAGTTTTTGCAAGTATCTTAGTGGCCAAGTCAAGAATTCGATCAATCAATTCAGTTTACGGTAGCGAGAGTGGCAACACCCCGCTGAGTATGACCAGTGTGATCAGTGAAGAATCGGATTAATTTTAGAAAAAAAATTGCGGGTGTTCTCACTTTCGACGGCCTGATTTTGCACGCCTACTCAAATTGTTGATCGACGAGTAAAAAATTGCTGTGATTTGTTTTTATATAGTTATTTTGAAATCAGAGAATTTATAAATAAAAACTTAAACCTCTTATAATAGGTATGGTTGTGAGTGAAGGCCACTCCAAACTTAGCACAATTTGGGAAAAATATCTTTATAATTATCCGTGCAGGGGCGGAGAAAAATACTAACCTCTGAGGCCGGAGTCGGCCTGTCGTAAAAGGCAACAAAACCACCCACCCTAGCTACGTGGTACGGCCTCAAGCCCGTCTGGATGGCGACCACCTTTGGTCTTAAGTATGCCACAATAATACCCTTGTGTTGTGTTCCGGCATTAGTGACCCAAGTTCCTGTATTCTTATGGGACAGCAGCGTGTTCGCGATGCCACTGGCGTTGCAAACACCCATAGACGACACGAACTGCTAAACTCTAAGCGGGCCGTCAGCCTCTCTGGTGTCCTACAGCAATAAAAATAAAATAACTTCTTGTAAAAGCTAATAATCACGATTTAAAATTTTAGGTGAAACTTCCCATACAAGTCAAATAATATTTACTGAGTCGACGGTCGTTTGTCCTCCAAACCAAGTCGTTCCGTTGATTAGGTGTATAAGCTGACACGAGTGTGGTTCTTCATCTTACATACAAAGTATATACTTCCTTTGATGCGAACAGATGCCAATGTGAAACAGACCTAAAGATTAGTTATAAAAGTAATAGACTTTTTTAGATTAGTATTATAATAGATTCAAGATTAAACTCTAAAACTGTCACGTATAATATAAATTACTTCAACTCCAAATAGGCACTATCATATAAATAGCGCAATTTTATACAACAATCACACAAATTCATTACATCTAAATATTCCGATTCTCGAAAAGTTGTTGTTGTTGTCGAACTTATAACACAGTCTCTGCGGCGCACCCTCAATTTTTTTTAATGCTGTTTAATATTAATTTAATACACCTTCGTTATTTTGGAATTAAATTTCCTGACGTATATTGAAGTAGAATGTTGACGGTCATGGTTAGAAGAGAATGAGTCGACCAAAATTTGTGGTTCAAATTTGATGCCTGTGGAGTATGTTTATTTCTCGTGATATTTATCCTCATAAATCTATTTATTTATAAAAAAAACTGGACATACTTTTGAACATGGCTTCTTATGAGAGAATATTAGCGGTAAATTATTATTTTTTATTGCTGTAGGACAGCAGACAGGCTGACGGCCCGCTTAGAATTTAGCAGTTACCATCGCCTATGGGTGTTTGCAACTTGGGTCACTAATGCCACACAACACAAGTTTATTATGGCGGCATACTTAAGATCAAAGGTGGTCGACATCCAGACTGGCTTTAAGCCCTACCACGTAGCTAGGGTGGGTTGTTTGGTCGCCTTTTACTACAGGCCGACCCCGGCCACAGAGGTTAGTATTCTTTCTCCGCTTCTGCACGGATAATTATCAATTCGATATGTTTATCAGTTCGGACTCTTATTTTAGAAAACTTCTCTTCACTTATGTGTGTATGTGAGGTATGTGAGTGAGTTAGGCATTGTCTTTTTCAACCTATTTACACAATTTTGTAATTAGTTTTCCTTTTTCAAATTACTTATTTTTCATATTAGCTTACTTACAGTCTAGATTTATACGCTGTACTTATACTCTAACCTATTTTTAAGATTGTAAAATGTTTGTACACCTTATCATTAAAAAAAATGTGATTGTGTATCTGTCTTTAACTCGGTATCATCGTGAAATTATGTACTTACGTGAGAGGTAATGAAATTCATCAAGTAATAAGAGTGCAAAATGATGAAATGAAATAAGAAATAACAACATACCGACTCATTGCGATCATTAAACGAGAAAACAAGTCACCATTCGCACGAACAGAAGTATTATTGTCACACATCAGTTGAAATGACTTAATCAACACATTCAGCATGGATGTACCGTGTAATAACACAAATGTAACATCTAAAGTAGTCGGCATATCAGCATATAATCATATGACATCATTGTTGCCATCCAAGTGATCCCGGTTTAATTTTTCATTATAGTGTCCGCTTGAGTACACTTTGCGTCTGTATATTAATCCTTTTGGTAGCCTATAAGTAAATGGAATAAAATTCCTTCCCCACGTATCTCATCCATTACAATCTAGCGTTTCCGTAATACATTAGTGTAAGCAAAATAAATGTTATATTTACCGTGCAGTTATTTATTTGCAACACTATATCCTTAAGATCTCCAAACAGGTGTTAATCTAATTTTTGTCCATGTATAATAATACTATTATTATACATTCTAGTATTCTTATTCTAGCCCTATGGCTAGAATAAGAATACTAATCCCTGCAGCCGGGGGCGGCCTATCGTACAAGGCGACAAAACAGCCCCAGTTAAATGATAGGGTTCCAAGTCCTGGATGACAACTCGTGGTCTCTAAATATACCGCTATAATATATTGGTGTTTCTGTATAAATTACTCAGGTTCTAGTTCCCAGGACGCAGATGGCAGCGTGTTAGTGGTATTCTTGGAGTATCAAACAGCCATAGGTGATTGAACTATTTACTATCAAGTGGGCTGTCAGCCTACTACTATCCTACATTATTAAAAAAACTTCCAAAACGGATTCATGATAGGCGATTGCTATCGGTAAAAGGCACTGACTGCTATCGAGAGCAAATATGAAAGTAAATGAGTACAAAGATGTACTTCTAAAAAGAAATGAATGGTAGGAATCATTTTAATTATTTTTGTGCTGGTGCGGAGAAAGAATACTGTCCTCTGCGGCCAGGGTTGGCCTGTCGTAAAAGACAACATGATCACCTTTAGTCCTCAGTATACCGCCATAAAACTTTGTGTTGTGTTCAGACATTAGTGACCCAAGTTCCTATACCCTTATGGGACAGCAGCGTATTTGCGATGCCACTGGCGTTGCTAATACCCGCGAAGGTAACTGCTAAATTCTAAATGGACCGTCCACCTGTTTGCTGTCCTACAGCAATAAAAAAACAAATGCTGAGATTAAAAATGAGGATAAGGCAAACGTAAAGAAAACGGGGACTACAACTACTACGTTTAGAAGAACAGATCTAAACTAAAAAGAGAAAACCGAATGATGCTCTTCTTTTGCCCCTTGTGAGATAGAAAAAGAGTCTATCGATTTTTTAACTTAGCGTGATAATGAGTAGTATTAGCAGCCTGCTACCCTATTCATAATCTATCACATGATTTATACTATATCCTGTCTATATCCTCGTAATAAATTAACTATGTTAATATTATCGATATTGTTCAGCAACCAGGACTTTTCAGCGGTCAAACTGCAGTCGGTTCTCTTTAGGCTACTGTCTTATTTAGACAAATTACTACTTTTACTATAATGTAGAATTTAATTTTACAAACAAAAAACATATTATGTTACGACTGTTTCTAATTTTGATAATGGATTTTGGTACAAATGGCATGGGGCATAAATAATTGGATATCGATAGAAGTTATTTGAAATCGATGAACAGTGGAAATAATTGGTACATTTCAGTACATAAAATGAATGAATTTAAGCAATCATAGATTCACATAGTTGGTACCTGTTTTCAAATCATCCGTTGTTTTATTATTAATAAATTAGGAATCACTTCTACTAGCTATAAATTAAGAATTCAGGGAACTTCTTTATCGTTCCCTCACTGCTGAGGATCGCGACCACATGTGATTTTTCTCCATAGCGTTCGGTTATGGGTGGTATGGACTGCGTGGTATAGACTACCACCAATCGCTTTCTTTATTAGATCTGACCATCTGGCTTATGTTCTGCCCATGGCACGCTTGCCTTCCATGCGACCTAAAATTATGAGCTTCTCTAATAATAATTCAGATCTGGGAGACCGCATGATGTGTCCGAAGAAGCTCATAACACGTTCTTGGCAGATGGCAAAGAGCCTTTTTTAAATGTTTAGCTCTATTGAAATGGACTCGTTGGTTCTCATGGCAGTCATGATGTTATCGCGGCTTTTCATGCATCATGTTTTTGCTCAGTGGTCAGTAACGCGCGGCTTGCGAGCCGCATTCAGCTCTCTGACTTCTCGGCTGTGGCTTTTACGCGAAATTTTAGTCCAGGCACGGAACATTACTACATATAATTATTTCCATGATAATATCTCCTACTAAAGCAAAGCAAATGTTAAAAAGATGAGGGGGGGGGGCTATTTGAATAAATTTCACTTGTTCATTAACTATATTTGGCTCTTTTGGATGACAAGGTTCCCGACAACAATCGTAAAGGAATATGGAAAAGACCAATGCCCGCATTAAGCGCACTTTGGTTTTATAGTGAATGCTGCGGTGGCCATCTTCGGCGTATTTCTCCCGTGCATCTACTCTCGGATGTTATTTACGACCAAAGATAAATGAAATCCGCTTCTTTCTCGTAGCCGCTGAGTGCATCAGAGCGTGGAAAAAGTTGCGCTCTATCTATTGCCATTATTTTGGTCTTCGAATGGTTGTTCTTAAGACTGAACTTAGTACTTTCTTCTTCTACGCGGCTTAAGGAACAAGTAGTCCTAATTAATCATAATATTTCAGGGGTGCAACAACACATTTCAGGTGAGTTTATCTAGAACTCCTATTAAGCTTTGTGTAAGCAGTAATCAGTCTCACCATGCAGCTGATATACCTTGGTAAGCAACAGACAATTTCAATCACCCTCATAAAATCATCGTTAATTTTATGACATATTTTATCATTGTAATCATCCTATTATAATGATAAATTTAAATGTACAGTTATTAACATATGAACAAAATTTATCTAAACTAAAATTAAATAGAAGATGTTTGTGATATAAAAAAGAATTAGATTGTATATTTAAGATTTAGCTTGAATATCCAATCTAATTTTTTATCCAAGTATTTATTGGTAGGAAAATTATTAATTTTTAACAGAAATTGTCGTATGAATGATTTAAACTTTGCAATGAGGACCGCAGAATTATAATTATTGAATGCAAAATTTCAATTGTATATATATATAAATATCCGTGCAGGGGCGGAGAAAGAATACTAACCTCTGTGGCCGGGGTCGGCCTGTCGTAAAAGGCGACAAAACAACCTACCCTAGCTACGTGGTAGGGCCTCAAGCCCGTCTGGATGGCGACCACCTTTGGTATTAAGTATGCCGCCATAATAACCTTGTGTTGTGTTTCGGCATTAGTGACCCAAGTTCCTGTACCCTTATGGGACAGCAGCGTGTTCGCGATGCCACTGGCATTACAAACACCTATAGGCGACGGTAACTGCTAAATTCTAAGCGGGCCGTCAGCCTGTCTGCTGTCCTACGGCAATAAAAAAAAAAAATGTATGAAGGGAATAATGAAAGTGGATGAAGCAAAACAAGTATGTAAGGATCGTAGCAAGTGGAAAGAAGTGGTCTCTGCCTACCCCTAAGGGAAATAGGCGTAATTATATGTATGTATAGATACTATGTAGCCGCGACTTAGCCTCTATTGATTTGATTCTGCTACAAAGAGCATTTGAGTGTGAGGGGTTTAAGTTCTGAACGTAGCTACTTGAAACCCTAGTACCTTAGAATGAAAGTAGTCTTAGTTATTTCTTAGTACATCAAATGCTAGTTCTGCCAAAATCGTTTCAGAGACTGAGTGAAATAAACACAAAATTTTTTTTCCTATGAATTCAGTAAACAATTGTTTAGATTGTACCATGACACTGATATATTAACATAAATAGGTAATCTAAGGCTTTCTATTCAGAAGTCATATGTCGTTTCCTCTCAATACTCCAATATCCTGTTCGAATTCTTTATTCAAATTCGAATTATCCTCGAATTCGCGTCAAAGCCTACCCCCTACTTCCGTTATCCGCACGTGGCACAACAAAAGTTTTTTGCAACAATTTCAAATACTACTACCGACTAATGAAGAGTATGTTCATCCCTGTCCATTTATATTTAAATGATAGGGATGGATGTCATGACAGTTGGCTACGTATGGCGTCTGCCATACCATATGCTGTTTTGAGGTTTCGAAAATTACACCAATGGGGTTTGTGAAGGAAAAATAAAAATAGTATCATACAAATTCATATCATTCAGCATTCTATTCACTCATTCTATTCATCACTTTAAATATTGTGGTAAATACCTGCAACATTATATGGAAAAGGGAACTTTGGGAAGATATTTGTAAATTGTTCCTTAAACCACCACCATTATTCATTATAAATAAAATTTACATAAGCTTAAGTGACAAGACGAAGATCATGTCTAATGTCCATGTCGCACCTACCCCCGTAACAGTTGGGAACTGTACTCTCGAAATTGTTGATGAATACGTCTACTTGGGTCAAACGATCCAGTTAATAATAATAATAATAAAGCCATTTAATCCAAATCTCTCGATGCTTATTCCTATATTACAATGTTTGTTAATAAGTTAATTAAATTTAAAAAGGTTACTTATAATTAATGTTAGTATTATTTATGAGATTTAGATCCCTGTTTAGGTAAAGGCCTCCTCCATCCTTTTCCATAACTCCCTGTCTTTGCCTGACTTTATCCAGTCATTTCCTTTTCCTTTAAATAAACAAAAACTTAAGACAACAGAAACAAAACATTCCCCAACCCGACTTGTCCTCGTGGGGAATTAGACTGCAACCCTCCACCAAACGATCCAGTTAGGCAGGTCCAATTTCGCGAAAGAGGTCACTCGTCGAATCCAACTCGGATGGGCAGCGTTCGGGAAGCTCCGTAAAATATTTTCGTCCCAAATACCGCAGTGTCTCAAGACGAAGGTTTTTAACCAATGTGTGTTGCCAGTGATGACATACGGAACGCAGACGTGGTCACTAACTAAGGGCCTTATGAGAAAGCTCATGGTCGCTCAGAGGGCAATGGAGAGGGCTATGCTCGGAGTTTCCCTGCGAGATCGAATCAGAAATGAGGAGATTCGCAGGAGAACCAAAGTAACCGACATAGCCCGGATGATTGCAAAACTGAAGTGGCAGTGGGCTGGGCACATAGCTCGAAGGACTGATGGCCGTTGGGGCAGAAAAGTCCTCGAATGGCGACCGCGTACCGGAAGACGCAGTGTTGGTAGGCCCCCCACAAGATGGACCGATAATCTGGTCAAGATCGCCGGAATAGGTTGGATGAGGGCAGCGCAGGACCGATCATCGTGGAGATCTTCGGGGGAGGCCTTTGTCCAGCAGTGGGCGTCTTCCAGCTGAAATGATGATGATGATGAAGCTTAAGTGTCTGCTAATAAGTGGAACATGGAAAAATAAAATTAGACAAACACATGTATATACAAGCATTAATATGCTTTCACCAGACATACCTTAGCTAGACTACCCTCCATTCGGAATTGGAAAAAGGGAGGTATAAAATTTTATTACATTAACTTTATTGCATCTCTCTACATTTTAATACTTTGTAGAAGATTTCAAATTATATAGGAAATAATAGCAGTTACATATACATAGACTTGTATTACTTCACCACATATGTAGAAAGATTATAAAAGGAATAAATAGAATGTCAACGCTATATAAATTTTAATGTAACGTTCATACGTGAGGTGAGGTACTTTAATAAACACAAAGGTTTCTCTTTCTTTTACTTTTTAAATTCAAACAATTTCAGACATATTTCTAGGCAACAATTTTAATATACGATTGATATAAGTCTATGACAAAAATTTTAATGCAACTAGTCAATGTTAATTTTCTATTAGACATGGTAGATAGTCGGTTTAGTTTGAAATAGTATATATAAATATTTCAAATGATCTGTATAATAAATATGTAATTTTTATAAATATTCATATAAAATAAATAAATATATTGTGACTTCTTACAGAACGTCATCTAGTCCCAAACTAAGTTGCACTTGTGTTATGGGTACTAGACAACTGATATACTACATATGTATATACTTTTTGTAAATAAATACTTATTATACATAAACACCCAGATGCTGGACGGGAATCGAACCCGTGACCTCCGCAAGCGTGCGTTGGCTGTTACGCCAGAAGATCGTCAATTTAAAATTGTATCATTCCACTTTTAAATTAGTATATACCTAATAGTATATTCTACTTTCAAACTGTCATGGTTTGCAGTTAGCTAATAAAAATTACCGTTTAAATCATTTCCTGATCTTTTCTTCATTAAGCTCTTTCGCCACCTGCCTTTTCTAAAGTTTTAACATGCTGTTACATACCTTGACAGTGGCAAATCAGTGCCTTAAGCGTTGGAGCCACATCATAAAAAATAATATAAATACTATAATATAGAAAGATTGTAATGATGCACGTATATTCCTTCTAGACCCTGATAAGGATAATTTAAAGAATAACTTCCTATCAATGTATCTCCAGTTTAAAAATATAACAGAACATATTTTGCCCCCGAATTGGAGGGGTGTCGGTGCGTCAAAGGATGCGCACGAGTCACCATATGTCGCGTGCGCACCCTTGTTCATCAGTTTATAAAGAAAGGGATACAAAAAAGGTTTTATTGGATATTTTGATATGTTTAGTAGTAGATACTGTTGGAGCAAGAACATACGTTGTCGACACGTTTTATCTCGAATAATCTATTTCAACTGGATAATCAGTATCGTTGAGCTTCCTGCAAACTAGTTTGTTATCATAAAAACATTTACTTCATCTATTTTTCATCCCAGTAGCATCTATCTTTCTCAAACGCGCTAGTCTTTTTTCGTTAAATGTACACATTATTATTTAATTGGCACTCACCGACGGTAGAGGAAACCAGCGTGAGGAGACCTGCATACCGAGATTACGTGTAACCCGTCAAAGTGGCGGGTATACTCGCCCTATTGGGGAGACTGAGCCCAGCTAACGCCCCACGCGTTATGGGTTTGTTATTATCATTATTATAGGTTTGGCTTAATTTAATTTTATCTCTATCCCTGCAGGAGCAGAAAAAGAATACTGACCTCTGCGCCCAGGGTCGGCTTGTCGTAAAAGGTGACAAAACAACCCACCCTAACTACGTGGTAGGGATGGCGACCACCTTTGGTCTTAAGTATGCCGCCATAATAACTTTGTGTTTTGTTCCAGCATTAGTGACCTAACTTCCTGCACCCTTATGGGACAGCAGCGTGTTCACAATGCCACTGGCATTGCACACACATATAGACGATGGTAACTGCTAAATTCTAAGCGAGCCTTCAACCTGTCTGCTGTCCTACAGCGATAAAGAAATAGCGGCGAATAGACTAAAATAGTACCGCAAGTTTAAAAAATCTAAATGAAATATGCAAACATGCCTTACAATCTGTATTTGTACTATAAAAATGTACGCTATAAAAAGTATGGGAAACTCATACATACAATAAAATTTCAATAACTCCAACAAATAAGATATTTGAGGCCACACAAGTGAAGTCGTAAAGTTATGAAGGGTGGAGCCCTACGGCCTTAAAAGACGCCCCCTATGATAAACGAGGGCAAACAATAATAGAATTTCGAATACAAACAGTTAAAAACTCTTTGGGTCTTAATGGTTAGATTTGAGTTTGAAGTAAATGATGCAAGTTCAATTTAAAAAAAAAAAAAACTAGTTGGTTACGAATTTGGAATTTGTATTTATTTTTATTGTTTTAATAACACTAACTAATAGCCGTAACACAAGCACACTGCTTACTTTGTGCCTAGATTATTTTTTATAGCCGGTGTGCAGCAGACAGGCAAACGGCCCATCTAGTAGCAGGTGGTCATCATCACCCGTGGACGTCTGCAACACACGAGCCATTACCAACGCGTTGCTGGATTTGAAGCTATTTTCTAACGCCTTTTATTTACAAATAATAGGAAAAGTATTTGAGTCGCAAATCAGTTCCCCATAACATAAGCGTTTTCTCGTTTACTTTGGCATTAGATGGCGTTGTGTGTCATATTTATTCTTTTACTCCCTAGACCAAGGTTTTATACTTTTCTCATCCAACCACTCCAATCATCTACTGTATTCCTAGTAGTCCAAGGTTTACTTTAATCACGTATGACAACTGACGACTTTAGCGCTATTTGAGCATTTAAACTTCCTCACAAAATTTAAACACCTTATCTACACCAGGCAACGACCGTCATTAAGATGTAAGATAGTTTTATTTTATTTGTTAGGAAACTAATAAATTTCTTTAGTTTTTTGCAATAAAGGCTGTGTCTCTAATTTGTTTTAATAACCTACTTGTAGCAAAAAAGGCTTTTAGTTCCGCTGTTAATAGGTTCCGCTAAATGTTGATATATTTTATGGATTTCGCCTGAAGGGTTACGATTTTACTTATTGATGCGAATGCAACTGTAAATTTACATTAAACATACATACTGAAATTATATAACTGGGATGAAAATCTATAGATTTTCATTAATGTACCTATAATTATAATTACAATTTTTAGAAATTTAGAGGTATTTTTTATTGCTGTAGGAAAGCAGACAGGCTGACAGCCCGCTTAGAATTTAGCAGTTACCGTCGCCTATAGGTGTTTACAAAATCAGTGGCATCGCGAACACGCTGCTGTCCCATAAGGGTACAGGAACTTAGGTCACTAATGCCGGAACACAACACAAGGTTATTATGACGGCATACTTAAGACCAAAGGTGGTCGCCATCCAGACGGGCTTGAGGCCGCCCTACCACGTAGCTAGGGTGGGTTGTTTTGTCGCCTTTTACGACAGGCCGACCCCGGCCGTAGAGGTTAGTATTCTTTCTCCGCCCCTGCACGGATAAAAAGCTAAAGCTAAAGATAGACGTATATTAGAGGATGTGTGAAAGTAGCGCCAGTTATTGAACAACTTACTATAAAAGTAGCAGACTAGCGTGTTTTGGGCATGTAATGTGCAGGGAAGGATGCCATATAGCAAGAAAAATTATAGGAATGAGAGTGGAGGGACACAAGAGTAGAGAGAGACCAAAAAATGTATAGATTGCGTAAAAGATGATATGGCATAAAACGGTGTGACTGATAAGGTGACGGCTAACAGAAGAGAGCGGAAGGAGTGCACATGTTGTGCCGACCTCACACAATGTGGGCTAAAGGCAAGAGGAAGAAGAATTTTTAGAGATTTAGAATGTAATACTTCATTTAAGAACATTGTGCAGCGTTACAAATATTTCCACATAATTTAAAACTAAAGTGTCCTAAATTGGGGCTAATTCAGTATAATGATGGCTTAAAAAAGAGCCATGGAGTGAAGTTATAACAAAAAAGTGAATTAGTACAAAGCAACAAAATCGTACAAAACAGTTATTAAAACTAACGAGTTCATACCAGTTCTTATCTAGCCCAGAGTTCGTTAAAAAATGATAATATATTTTTTTTCTTGTACGAGAGAAATTGCCTTGGAAGATACAACCAAATGATGAATGATGCGATGGAAATGCAATGTAAGTAAATTAAATCGTTCAAATGATGAAATTAACGATGATCTTTTCGCATTTTCACAGTCTTTCTTCTTCAGCTTAAAAATTCTAAATGTAATATTTTGAGTAGTAGCTATTTTATGACTTAGTGGAATTGTTAAATAATGAATTACTCTATTCAAAAATAAAAAAGAAATGGATGTTAAAAACCAAACGTTCAAATAGTTTGCATTTAAAATTATATAGTTGAACTAAGTTTAATGGATTGTGTTATGATCAGGCAAAAAATGTGTGAAAGTTCAGATTACTATTAATAGAGGAGAGTGGTAGGAGAAGAGATGGTTTTTTTTGTCTTTGAAAAACTCTCTCATGACGGGTTCCCACGGCCCGGGGGGACCGAAGGATATGTGGGACTACGGGAAAGATATTCGGCCATCCGAATACCCACTAAAAACCCCCACTGTTCTCCTATCGCCTACGCTCGGATATGTGGCCTGCCAATCTCGTGGCCCGGGCCGGCACCGGCCCGCCCGTTGTATCGGGGCGAGCCTCTTCTATTGGTGTTGGCGCCAGGGGGGTCAAGATTTCGCCATACCGGCGCTCTCCTGTTAAGGAGTTGTGGGGGCCGGAGAACAGCACGTGGCCCTCACCCTCGCGGAAATAGTACGGCCGGCGGATCCTCACCTGAGGGGCTGCCCACGGCTAAATTCTACGGTGTCCGAAAGTCATTTGATGCCCTCCAGCGACGACGACGTGGTCTGCGTTGACGGGAGGGGAGCATGGTGGTTGACTCCCGCTACCGCTCCGCCGCCTCCTTTGCGGATATGACTGCCTCGCAAAAGAAGGTGACGGCCGTCCATCCAGGAACGCTCCCAACCGTAGACAGAACCAGGGTCGAAGCAGGTCCGCGCCGATTTGGGCGATGAGAGCGCGGCGCTCCGCGCGCCACAGGACACACGGCGACAGTGTGAGTCGAGTCGCCGTGTCCTCCTCGTCACCCGCGTCACCATGGTGGCATCTCGACATCATCTTCCAGAGAAGAGATGTTGTGCCAACCTTGCAACGCTGGAATAAGAGCCGAAAGAAGATTTTTAACTAAGTTACTAATCAGGCTAAATATATTTATTTGCGTTTTTGATAATAACATGATTTTTTAAATACCAAGCAAGCAAATAGATGTTCTTTAAATCAATAACCATTCACACCCTAAATCCTTTAAGAACTATCTCACATAAAAGTAAAAATTACTTTATGTTTAAGTCTTTAAAATCTTTTTTCTAAAAAAGTATTTTAGTAGTGAAAAAAGCTCTTTGGTAAAAGCAAACGCTCATTCTATCCATTTTGTAGCCATTTATCGATTGTGTGGACATCGTAAATTTGATTTTATTGCTGTCTGAGTACAATGGTCAGTATTTAACACCTTAATGTGACACTTTTTTTGACGACTTTATTAAATTCCGACAACTGACCCGTCGCCAAGATAGTTTGAAACCATGTTTTGCTTCTTTATCTCTTATTAAGTGAAGTGAATAACATTTAAAATACATAATAATATATGAGATACTAATGAAGCTTTCAGATATAGTTTTTGGAATTAAACAGTGCATTCGTTTGTAATTATATTATGGATTTTGCATATGGAGTTAATGGTTATCGTGTGGAATTAATCGGAATTTATTAATAAAGAAAACATGAAGTATATTGGTTTTCTGAAAGTTTTCATTCATGCCGATCAAGTACCTCTCGATGACCTAGGCTGAGTCTTGTAATGATTTTATCATGGTTGAAACCGAAGCTTACACTCTACGGATTACGAGATACACTGTGAGCTGTCCCAATGCTGGGGACCTATTTGCGTTGATGTCTTTTCCTAAAGAAAGGTACAAAAAAATATGTTCCCCTCGATTAACTATTGTCCTTCCTTCTCCAAATTCCAAAAGCAATATCATACCGTAATATAGTTACAAATATTGTGCAAAAATATTTTCACGTATTTAAATTAATAAATTAAAAATTTATAAGACATTTGGTTTTATTAAATCTCAGGGTCAAAGTTTGTCATAGTGAATGATCATCTGAACCTTATTAATTGGCTATCTCTATCTTGATATCTAAAAACTAAGAACAGGAAAAACACTACAGATATCTGAGAATCGAACTGCTATCTTAACCAAAATCATGAGAACACACAATACTACTACCATTCGACAATTAAAGCTCTATGAGTGTGCCAATTCAACTCATGTTATCTATTTTTTGCCATAAGCATTTTCTAAATAAAATCATAAATTTCGTCATGGTATTTGTCAGTAGCAAAAAATCACACTAGCCCCTGTAGCCCGAGGCGTGGCCTTCTCGATTTATGACTACATTTTATGGGGATTTCTGACCATACAATGTTATGGCATTTAGTATAATCGTATTGAAAATAATCCAAACTTTCTTTATGCGACAATATCATATATTTTACTGATACTGTTTAAATTTGTTTAGAATATAAATATCTAGTTCGAAAACATATCTCAGTGTATTGAAGTTCTTCTAACAAGCCTCTTTAATAGTTGCTTTACTTTTCAATTAACAGCCTGATATCATCAGCAAGAATACTACTGAATAGTCAAACTCAAGAACCATCATCAAGAACAAGTAAAACATTGAGCTGCTAAGACCATGTTTTTTACAAACGCAAGAATGATAATGACGAGATTTATTTTACATGTGCGACTGATACGAATGATAGCCTTTTCTAGTGTTTTATTAAACATAAAAGGTAACAATAACTTGTTTCACTAGTTAACAGATATCTAAAGTTTCAGGTATTTTCTCAAGATAAATAAGACGAGCACAACATTTTAACTTTTTTTTACTACTCTAAAACAGCAGACCGGCTGGCGTCTTACTTAGAATTCAGCAGTTACCGTCGCCTTTGGATCTTTGCGACGCTGGTGGAATACGCTGCTGTACCATAGAGGTAAAAGATCCTGGGTCACTTATACCGGAACACAAAACAAAGTTATTAGGGCGGCATACTTAAGACCAAGGATGGTTGTCATTCATATGAGCTGGGGGCCCTACTACATAGCTAGGGTTGTTTCGTCGCCTTTTACGATAGGCCGACCCCGCCGCAGGGGACAATATTCTTTCTCCACCCCTGCATGGATTATATTTACTCTAGTCTATCTACGATATAACCGAATTAAAATAATATTTAGAATTTTGTGCTTATAAAGCAATATGTTGTATTTAATACGTATAATTAACCGAAATGGTAGCCATTAGCAATGATCGCAAAATTGAATACATTTATAGATCACGGAGGCGGATACTGCCCATGGATGTTTTTTTAATGCATATTTTGATGTTTACCAACCACATAATAACAGGTTGTATATGCGATGTATAATTAAAAATATATTTAGTGCAAAAGCTCAATAGAGCGATAAATCGATGATCGGGAATGATCTATTGTGACTTTTAATTTTTCGTGTGTGGTAAACTACTATTGTGTGAATATTTTTAAGAGTTTGCAGTTATTGTTATAGTTAAAATATTTATACTTCTTTAAAGTAGAAATGGATTAAATCTAAGAGAATTAAAAAACGAACAAAAATCGCAACTATATTACATACATTAGTACATTGATAGAGCCTGGTTTATAAAGAGCAATATATTTATTGTTGACCTAGCAAACGTTGTTCTGCCGTATGAATTAAAAAAAAGTACCCTATGTCCTTCACCAAGGTCCAATCTATGACTATACCGAAATTCATCAAAATTAGTTCAGTGGTTTAGGCGAGAAAGCGTAACAAACAAACAAACTCACAAAAATATTAGGATTATCTATCTTTGAAACCTAAAAAGATGATGATAATTATTTTTATCGAATGTAATTTCATGCACTAGACGTATACCGGTACGGAATGGACCACAGTGTAGGCGAAGTCACTAGATGCGGACAGTCGGCTAATGGATTAGGCAACAGCGGATTCGTAAACGCAGTTCAAAAACTCGATTTGATTAAGTTCTACGCTGCTTATGATCTGAATCCGCCATGCTGTTACCATACCAATCAGTACAACAGGCGCTGGTGCAGTCTTAAGAGTAACTGACTAACTATTGTTTAATTGCTTCAACTTGTACAAATACACTACTGACTGTCATGACAACTTTTTATTAATATTGACATATTCATATAAACATTTGCCGTGTTGCTAATCTATACAAATAAATAAAATTGGAGGGTCTGTTTGTAATAAGCGCTTTTTACTAAGTGCGTTCGGACGCATACACGGTACATATACCAAAACAACATTTTTTACAATTTTTGTCTGTCTGTCTGTTTGTTCCGGCTAATCTCTGAAATGGCTGCACAGATTTTGACGGGACTTTCACTGGCAGATAGCTAATGTATCAAGGAGTAACTTATGCTATTTTTATTTTAGAAAAAAATTGATTTGATAAAAATGATTAGTTTCGGAAATTTGGACTTTGTGGGTTCGAACGTACGTATTCCGGAGGCGCATGGCGTAACAGTTGCATTCGATAATACTGACTGTTTGCATATATCATTTATATTTTAGGGTTCATAGGATTTGTAAGCCAAAATAAACCATAAGATATATCCAAAAAATTCTACCCAAAGTCACTATTCTGCGCAGACGGAGTCGCGGGCACAGCTAGTAATAAATAAATGACGTACCTACGTTCATAAAACGTTATTATCTCCGACATATATTAGATCCTCTGCAGGAACCCGTTTACGTAACCTGATAGAACAAGACAGATCTGTCACCATGGTCAATAAAATGTACTTTACTATTTTTTATTGTTAACAAACAGCAAACAGACTGGCGGTTTACCTAATAGTAAACGGTTACCGGCGCCTTTGGACCCTTGCGACGCTGGTGGAACACGCTGATGTCCCATAGGGGTAAAATATCCTGAGTCACTTATGCCGAAACACAAAACAAGGTATTATGGCGGCATACTTAAGACCAAAGATGGTTGTCATTCATACGAGCTTGGGGCCCTACTACGTAGCTAGGGTTGTTTTGTCGCCTTTTACGGCAGGCCGACCCCAGTTGCAGGGGTTAGTGTACTTACTTTGCCCCTACATGGATAAACTACGACTTTTATTTACTCCTATTTTGAGAAACTACTCTTAGAATCTTTATACAATTTTTTTGGCATTTGTAGAAAGACTTGGTTTATTAAGATGATGATTACAGGAAGTCCTAATGAATAAACGAGTCGAAACTAACCGCAGAAGAAGTAAAATTAAATTCTATTACGATTTTGTGCAAAAAAAGGCAAGTTGTCATCAAATGGCTATCATTGGCATTATATTTTGACGAGGGTTACTTAACCGAATGTGATGTCATTCTGGTAATAGTTTTTTTTAAGTTGTCAATCGTGGTCCTGCTGATGTTAAGTTGGTTCGTAGTGGGGTTGATATTATTAAAACATTGCAGAATCCCAAAGTTATCTCATACACTTATGTATAAAGATTTATTAGATAATGGCTTAAGAGATTAAAAAGTTCCGAAACGCTATCGTCGATGATTATAGCCGTACCTAATTCAATTAAAGTTTCGCCAGCATTAGTAAGCCGCAAAGTTGAAAATTATAGTCCCTATTGGTATAAATGAGTCTCTTTTGGCCTTAAGTGATAGATGTCGTTATATTTTGCTTTTGCAGTGATTTTTGTCAATTTTAAAGGTATATTATAATGGGCACCTGGTAGTTAAGTGGTTTTTTTTACCCAGAGCGTGCTTAGGCAGTTTTTCTCGCCTAATGTGCATATTATGTAATAATTGCCAAGTACCGTCGGTGAAGGATCATCACTAGGAAACCTGCATACCGAGATTATCTGTATGTGTAACCCGCCAATCCACCCACAGTACAGAAGTGGGACGCTATGTGCTGTTTTTACCTATATATATATATATATATATATATATATATATATATATATATATATATATATATATATATATATATATATATATATATATATATATATATATATATATATACCTAGTCAGGTCATAAATTCTGTCACATGTTTAATGTAAAATAATTGTAACAAGTTTATTAATTATGTAACCATTCATATACCAAAATGAACTTAACAAAACATAGATTCTTATGACATTAAAGTTTATTCAAAATGACCTCCGTGATTTTGAATACAAGCCTTCAATCTGCGCGGCCAGTTGTCTATCGCAGCACGAACGAGGTCCATGTCAATATCGGCGGCTGCCTTAATCAAGGATGTCTTGAGTGACTCCAAATTGGGATGAGGCTTTGAGCACGCCTTTTCCTCCAAGTGTTGCCATATCTTGTAATCTAACGGATTCAAATCTGGACTGGAGGAGGGCCAGTCTTCGTGCCGGATGAAGTCGATTTCACGCGCCGCCAGCCAGTCTTGTGTGCTCTTCGCTCTATGAGCTGGCGCCGAATCTTGTTGGAATACCCAGTGCCTGTTATTGAACATGGTATGAGAAACAGGTTCCACAAGGTTCGTCAGGACTGTATTTTGATACACAACAGCATTCGTTTTTACACCTTTCTCACAAAAATGTACCTCTGTTAAGCCCCAATAAGAAACTCCCAACCATACCATGAGCGAGGATGGAAAATGACCTCGTTGGACACGCGGAATACGGTTGCTCGCTTCTTCACTACTGTGTGCGTACACCTTATCATTTTGTTTGTTGTAGCTCTCTTCTACGGTAAACATTTTTTCATCCGAAAAAAGAATTTCCCGATATTTTTTTCCCGCGTACCGCTTCAACAAAGCGCGGCATCTCTTCAGTCTCAGGTCCATTAGACGAGCATTCAAACGATGTCCTGTTTTTCTTCGATATGCCCGAAGCCCTAAGTCTTCATTTAACACCCTTTTCACCGTGGTTCTGCTTAACCCCATCTGAAGGGCCAACAGTTTCTGCTTACGTTTGGGATTTCTTTGAATTCGTGCCTTCACAGCTTTTATCACTGCTGGAGTCCTAACAGACCGAGGGCGACCACTTCTTGACCTGTCATCTACACTAGAGTCTTCATTGTATCGTTTGATGGTACGATAAACGAATCTTTTGGTAATATTCAAATTTTTCAGTATGTTAAAAATTTGAATTGGCGCGTAACCGCAACGATGCAACGCAATAACTGCAACACGGTCTTCTTTAAGCGTCCACTCCATAATTAAAAATGAGTAAAATTCTAAAAGTTATACATTTTTATTTTCATGAACAATTCGAAATTCGAATTCAATAAACTTTTTTGTGGCCAGCATTCTAAAAGAAAAGTTTTTACTGTGTGACAATACTTATGACCTGACTAGGTATATATATATTATATATATATATATATATATATATATATATATATTATATATATATATATATATATATATATATATATATATATATATATATATATATATATATATATATATATATATATATATATATATATATATATATATATATATATATATATATATATAATAAAATATATATATATATATTTTATTTTTTTATTAATTTTTTAACGTACTGTGACAATTCAGATAGCGCCACCTAATAACAAAGTAAAGAAGTTCTTGTGTTACAGTATTAATAGATATATTACTCGTATATTATTATTTTGATATATATAAACACCCATATTCGGGTCGAGGTGGAACCCGTGACCCCCGCCGGCGTTACGACACCCGAAATAGGTTGTATCCAAGACCATATGATCTGGGAGACCGCTGTTGGGAATTCAGGAGGCATATCAGAAGGCAAAACTTGTTCATATTATTACGTTTATGACCTTACATGTTTCCTTTTTCTTTTTCTGAAGGTGGTTTTATTTGGTTTTGAGGTAAACCGTGCAAATATATAATCATGAGATACTGATGTGACCTATTTAGGAGTCAAAAGCTTTAGCGGATATCCCATTTTTAGTGTAGTTCATATTCAGTAACAACGGCAACTGTAGTTTACATTTTATGGGATACGAGTCGAATTACAAATAATATATAATTATTTTTACCATATAGATAGATAGATAACTCTTTATTGTATACTCAGTTTATCAACAAACATAGAAGTTCTTACAACTAATACACAATAGGCGGCTTTATCGCTTAAAGCGATCTTTTCCAGGCAGCCTTTTATCTAGATGTATTTTATTATTATAAGGAGTCTGGTGATGTAGGTGTAGCGTTTTAAGTTTGAGTATCCATGCTTATTATTTACTTCTTCATATACATAATATTTATTATATACTAAAAATACATACAATCAATATAAACAAAATGTTATATCACGACACGTAATTGTTGAGCTTGAAATAGTGATTACGATGATTACATATATTATGATGTGGAAAATTCTTCTATCTCATGCCAACACTTTACTTATAATCATAATATCTCTGTCGTTTAAGTAGTTGTCAGTGTCTCCAGTTACCCTATGTTTGACACGCACCTATTGTAATTTTTAATTTTCAAGTATCTATGTCAATTTTTTGTTCTCTTATTCCGGGTATCGTTTGGCATGTGCCTTATAGTGCATGCAAAATGTACGACACTGGACGTCCGGTGGAATGAGATGTATATTCCGCGAAGATACTGTGAATAAAATTCTAGATATTTTTAATCAACTTTTTTTCAATGAGGCTAAGCACCGTGTTCTGGAAGATGAAGTCCAGTAATGCATTTTAGCTGATAGTTATTAATATAAATTCAAGTATTTACCCTCAATCCAAAAACTATTTGTAAAATAATGACTTTTTACCTATAAATGAAATGTAGCGCTTTTTTTACATCGACAATTATCAGACCCACACAAATGATTTTTCAATGAAGCACCCACCGCTTCCTCCTTATCTTATTTATAATTATCCTTTACGAAAACCAGACCTAAGTATCCAAGCATTGTGTGTGCAAATTTGTTAAGAAATTCCATTTTGTCAAGAAATGTCTGTTTTTGTCTGATCAGGTTTGAATGTCGCTTTTGGTCAGGTGTAAGTTAAGTGTAAGTATAAAGTTATGTAGCCTAGATTTCTATAAGCCAGTGTTTTTCAAAACTTGTGACATTAGGATTGAGTACTCCTAAAGTTCATAATTCGAAGTTTTCCTCCGCCCAGGGATGGAGTAAAAATACTAAACCCTGCGGCTAGGAGCGCCCTGTCATAAAAGTGTCAAAACAATCCTAGCTTGGGCCATTTACCCCTAGTCTTTAAATACGCCACCACAATAACACACAATATAATCTTCTATTGTGTTCCGTCATAGGCATCCCAGTTCACGTGGATAGCAGCGTGTTAGCAATGTATCTGGTAACTGCTTACTTTTAAGTGGGCCGTCAACCTACCTACTGTTCCATAGCAATAAAAAAAATATTTAATTTGCTCAAACTGTTTTTATTTGTGCAGAGGCTGAGAAAGAATACTAACCTCTGCGGCCGGGGTCGACTTGTCATAAAAGGCGACAAAACAACCTACCCTAGCTACGTGGTAGGGCCCCAAGCCTGTCTGAATGGCTACCACCTTTGATCTTAAGTATGCCGCCATTATAACCTTGTGTTGTGTTCCGGCATTAGAGACCCAAGTTTCTGTACCCTTATGGGACAGCAGCGTGTTCGCGATGCCATTGGTGTTGCAAACACCTATAGGCGACGGTAACTGCTAATTTCTAAGCGGGCCGTCAGCCTCTCTGCTGTCCTACAGCAAAAAAAAACTAAAAAATATGTTCTCTTCAATAATAAGCAGCAAGCGTGAATGCATGTAGTTAAATAAAAATGCACTTGTCATTATGATTCCATCGCAAATTTAAGACGTGGATCAAAACTACTGCATCGCGCTAAAATTGTCACATTACCGGAAGTGCGATATCTTAGAAATTCTGCCTACTTCCACCAATGAAACCTTGTCAGTAAATTATCGGAAGTTATAATTTAATACGCCCTTTTGAAAAGTATACGTGTTTGTTTTCCCTTTTCTAAATACAAGGTTAATACGGGACAGAATATTACTAAAAAAACACTCTTAAATATTTTTAATATTGTCATAAAACAATGTATTTTATGGTGTATTTAATTTGATGATTATTAGCAAGAAAGACAAAAACCTAAATAAATAGTTTCCTTAATAGACCCAAGCGGAAGCTTTGGATGCAATTTGTAGTTCTACAAATCAGCGCATTTATTTGATTCTCGAAGCAAAATAGTCTATACTTTTACTACCGACATGGTTCAGTAACTGCGTAACATTATAATAGTGTCTGTGATGTATACGAGTAACTTCATGTCATGCAAAACAAAATATTGGTATCATCTGCAAATGTATTATCAAAGCTTTGTAATATAAGTGCAGAGGAAGAGCCAGCCGTCTTTAATAGAAAAAAAATAAAATTTTAAGTTTCTTTTTAAAATGAAATTTTTATTTCTTTATTTAAGATAATCAAATATATGTGCTTTTAATATGTTAAATATGCTTTGTAACATTAAATTCGAACCAATAGGAGTCATCTGCCGCGACGCATGCGCGAAACCCCAAAACAGTCGCCATTTTGCGGTCGATTTGTACCAACTGTCATTTTCACCGCCTTTTTCTTCTTTCCCAAACATGGCCGACTTTTTGTCAGTGTTGACAGATGTCAAGCGTTTTTGTAAATCTCAGCTGATTAATTACGCGGGTAATGAAGACGAACTTGATTGGTCTGGTGATGAAAAAATGCATGTGAACGAATAACAGATGTAGGTCATACTTGTGGGAAGATGAGTGAAGTAGTTTGGTAAGGTAATATTGGAATTTTCGGTAGGAGTCATATTGTAAATATAGCGTTAATTTCATCTCGCAGTTTTATGCAAAAATATATCTTATAAACTATCACATCATATGCACACGTAAATTGATTTTTAAACAACAGATTTATTAATTATTATATACATAATATGAAATATATACTAGTACAATGAACCTAAAACTAAAAACCTTAAAAAATATAATAAAATAACTAAAATAAAAATAACATAATAACAACTAACTTTTTAAACAATTGTGTGTAGGTACTAGATCAATAATATATTACAAAAGTGCATCTGATAAAGACCAGGATAATTGACTTGAAAATATTACTTAAATTGTATGCTGTGTGGGAATGCAAGCTCATAAAAAGAACTTTATGCAGTCGTTTCTGTGAGTAGTGAGCTTATATGCTCACAATTGTAGCCGTTAAGTACATAAGTCACTTTTTCAAACCATTCTCCCAGCGATACAGATCAAAATTTAAGTCTATATTTGGTGTCGGTACTAATTTACGACACTGTCTTTTCCTGGACGAAGAGGCACAAATAAAATGATGGAACAAATGTGGAAAAATTATTTCAGGTTTTTTTATGCAGCAATTTATTAAGTTACCTCGTTTGGTGCTAATTATTACAATTTAGTTTAATGGTTTCTAAATCTGTATATCACAAAATAAATGCTTTTTCTTTCTTTCTTTTAATAGAGTTGCTCAATAGCGATAATGATTTGACTCTACAACCTGGAAGGAAAAACCAAACGGTGCAGGTTCTTACTCTTACTACTCTCTTCTCACAAGAAAAAGGACACCATTTTTCTTTTTACTATTCGAAATATGAATGAAATGATTTTATTCTTACTAAGCTACAGTAATAGGGATGTCCCTACGAACTTGTATGTACAAGTGCGTAATATATGTCGATGTTTTGCATGTTTTGCAATTGTATTTGTAAAATTAAAAAAATATCGGATTTAAAAATCTGTTATAAAAATCGTAATCATCACGTTATCTCCCACTGTAGCCAAGTAAAAGGTTTAAAAATAAAAAAGGCCGTGTTGTGGGTAATGGGGCGTGAAATTTGCGGCGCCGGTGGCCGAAGCCTTGTAAGTTGACCACCGGCGGTCACCTACTGCCCTATTCGTTAGTTTATTATTAAAAAATGTGAAGATACTGAAAATATTATTCTCTTAAAACAATCGACATCATTAAAAAAATATACATACCTATAAAATAATATTTCTATTTGACGATATTATTGTATTATTTGATTTAGGAATATCCCACCAGTTTCCTTGGGAGACGTAAAATTAAAAAAATGGTTTTTTAATCTTTAAGTTTGTGAACAACAATAGAAGGACATAATTTGGGTTTTCATTTTTTATCTAGATTACGTCAACATAAAAAAGAGAATCCCTAACCGATGATACCAGCACAAACGATACAGACTAGTTTCACCCTCTGATGACTTTCAGTAGTGGGCTTAAATGCAAGTCGGGCTGCTCCTGGTCTTCGGCATGGCATCTTGTAGGCCATTGTCCGCGGATCTAGCCCACTACATTTTCCGAAATGCGTTTACCACTCGCGAACTAGTTCACCCTATGGCTTATCGGTTCTATGACGGATATGACCGGCTCACTGATGACATTGAGCCGGTTGTGAAGTGGTATACCGCATACTTACCACATACCTTCCTCATTCTCGAATCTCATTCTTTCCTTCTCGAACCTAACTGGCTCGAGAAGCGTTGTCAGTGACGTCGGTTCTCTAATGCATCACTTCAATACGAATCCTCAGAGACATTTAATTAGTAGACCAGTCCTACCACGCCTTAGCTTTTATTTTATTACAGGTAAAATGCTGAGGAAAAAGGTGTTGGAGGTGTTGGAGGAGGTTGCTACGCATACCGTGGACAGCAAAAAGGATCAACACATCCATTCTTGACCAGCTGAATGTCAGAACCAGATTGTCCACGACCTGTTACAAGCGAGTACTCGGCTATTTTGGCCATATCGCTCGAAAGGAGTCGGACAACCTCGAAAAACTGATAGTGCTAGGCAAAATAGAGGGGAAAAGGCCCAGAGGACGGTCACCAACACGATGGTCGGATCAAATTAAGGCTATCACGGGGCTCACTTTGCCTGCAGCTCTGAAACAGGCCGAGGACAGAGTGGTGTGGAGGCAGTTCGTCAGCGTCTCCGCAAAGACTTATCAAGACGGGCACGACCTTCAGGAATGAAGAACACGACGAAGAAGAAGTATGGGGAATGAGAAGAAGTAATTTCCAGAAAGCTGTCCAAGCCAACTGAATTCTTTGAGCAGGTTCCCTCTTGGAATTATTTCTACTGATGCCCTAGGATCATATGAGTCGGTCAAAGTATATTAACCAACAAATTTAAGGATGACCCCACCAACAATAATTGGCCTTGGGTCAACCAGTTGATTATACATCATTTTTTTCCAAGTTCTTACCGATACCGTTGCATCATGAGGCCACAGCTAAGTCATCCAGCATCTGTTGTAAGCTTTGGAGTGAATTCGAGATGTTGAATTTAGTTAAATGATGAGTAATTAATAAAATATTCAAGTATCATTATATTTTTCAACCACACAAAAAGATAAATTTGTTCACACCCTTTAATTTATTTGATAAATAACTACATATAAATCTTTATACTTATAAAAGTAGCTTTCTCCCACATAGGCCTGGGAATTTTTTTTTGTGTAACTTTTTCGATATCTTATAATCATTACCATAATATAAAAGTGAGGAAGACTTCCGTTCCAGCATCCGGCAATATCGGCTTGTGAGACACTGGGAGCAAGCGTGTTACGCTGATGAATTTACAATTTAATTTTCTCCATAGTTCATTTTTAGTAAGCAATTACCGTGACTTATGAATGTTTGCGACGCTGAGGGCAGCGCTAACACGCTGCTGTTCCATAGGAATACAGGATCCTAGATCTCTAATGCTGGAACGCACCAAGGTTATTATGGCAGCATACTTCTATAAGTATCCTGGTCTATACCAAGGGTGGTTACCATCTAGACGGGCTTGGGGCCCTACTACATAGCTAGGGTTGTTTTGTTGCTTTTTATAGTAGATAGATTTTATAAATTACTTAAAATTTTATATTAAATTTCCTGAATCTTAAAGTGGTAAATAGGTCGATCTATAATTTTCTATCTGTATATGCGCCGGTAAATTCTTCTTAAATCAAGCAACTAGAACTTGAAAAAAAAGTGTCTTAAGTCAGTCCTTTGGTAATATATAACATTGTAAGCGACTAGATACCGGCTACCGAAATCGTTAGAATAATATAAAGTATGATGATCACTTATTAATTTCTTCTCGGTGTTACCACAGCCTCCTGAATCTCGATATACCTGCGTGCGTAATGACATCCTGTATCCAATCTTTATTGTACTTCCCTTTGCCTACTAAGAAACAATTATTTGACTACAAAAGCCTATAAATTAGTAAAATATTCATAAAAGTTATATAATGGTATATTTAAATTTCAATAAATGTGTCATTTACTTGTAAAATGCTAATTCATATACGGTTATAGCATATATGTCCAAAGGACGATATCGTCCACGAATGTACTCGTATTATGTTTGAATTTCATGTAGAAACTCATAATTGTTATGCGACAACCATTTCTACAACTGACTATGACAACGCTGTTTAGCAATCGATTTCATAACAATCGCTATCGATCATAGGGCACTAAAATGTCAACGACAAATATTGACAATACTCAACATCAAATTCAAACTGTCATAAAATATATCAAATGTACTATCGTCAGGCTTTTGTTATGATTGTTCATTTTACTGTGAATCATTTTGAGGTACATCAGTTTAATATGAATGTAATAGTTTTATGGATGACATTCATTTATTTTCATATCCCTGTTTCGTGGTGTAACTCTCATCTGTGACTGTAGAGTCATGCTAGTTACGACATTATGACATCGATACACATGAGAAAATTCAGATTGGGACGAAACATCGGTTTTATTCTTCGAGAAAACGAGTCCCATTCCAACCTTCAGTAAATTATAAATTCTAATACAACCTTTAACTTAAGGGCGCCAAAATATTCGCCGCCATTTTGTCACACGTCATAAAATGGCGATAAAAAATCCCATTGACCACCCGTTACCGAATATAAAAGTAATTAAGTTAAATTAAGTTATAACTTTAGGCGAAATATTGGTCACACGTCATAAGAGGGTTAATTGTCTGTCTTTATATTATTTGGTATATAAAAAAGAGATGCAATATTCGCGTTATATTTGGGATGACTTGCCACCCAAATTTTAGTTTTTAATAGGAATGATCTCATTACATTATGTGGTTCCATATACTTCTTGCATGTGTAGCGAATGGTATTTTTACTTACGGCTGATAAGGATATATAGTCCAGTGATTTCTCGTTCTGAGGTCAACCTCGAGGTCATAAGTTCAATCTCACGACATAATCCATAGACAGTTTTGTACATATTTTGACAAACTTGGCATATACCGATGATGAAAGAATTTTGAGGAAACCTGGATACCAGGATCACTAGGAAGTATAACTTACGTACCCTAATGCGGACAGCTCAGTGCGTTCGCATTGTCTGCTTAATATTAGTGAGACGTCAGCCTGTCTGCTGGTCTTCAGCAATCAAAAGGCTTTCTTACTTGTTTCAGAACAAGATTTCAGAAGAGCACATTCATTATATAATTTTTTTTTTATTAATAAAACTTTTAAATAAAATTTTAAATTGTTATTAAGAAATCAATATACCACAGGGACCCCTAAATCTAAAATCGTACTTACTTAGGAAACAGTCTTTTTTAGAGTGCCGGCGGAACGGTGACTTGCAATAGTTTTCATAAAAAACGAACACAGTAAAAAATTGAAAAAACGCCATGGGCACCATGACATGGTGAAATAAGGTGTAAATCTAACGACTTGTCCTGACGAATTAATTAAGGATTGACAAGTTGGTTTATTTGAGTGTGTGGTCGGGATGAATTTAAATTGCATTAAAATAAGATCTTCTATTTTGCTGGTATTAGAGCACAACTCGGTAAATGTAAAACATGTTTATATAAAAGATAGGCATAAAGCTAATAATTTAATTAAGGCAACAACAATGTTTTAAAATACATATTACCAAACATCAGAAAGTAATTCATCCATACAGCCTTATCAGAGTTATCCACTTCTAGTAACAAGTTTGATCAATTATGTAAATATTGTTTTGAAATTTATTTTTGGGTTACAATATGCACTTCAAATATTGGACTGCTATGGTCGAGTGCTCAATCTCCAGTTCTCTGGTTTCATTCTCAATACAGTAAATAAGTTAAAATAAATCTTTACATGGTATTAAATGAAGTCGCTCCCGCTGTCTGTTCGATTAGATCTTTTAAACTATTCAACAGATTTTAATGCAGTGCATTCCAGCAATAGAGTGATTCAAGAGAATGGTGTACGGAAAAGCCGAAAAATTCAAAGATTTGTAATGTGATGTCGTAACAAAGATATTTTTGTGCGCTTAAATCGTAACTAAACTTTACGAAATAGATAAAATTAATGTACCACGGAATTGTAAATCTTAAAAAGATCGGTAAAAAAGTCCGTGATGGCTGAACCCATTTCGATGAGTTTCAGTATAGAGATAGAGAAAACCTTGAAGGAGGACATAGACTACTTTTTTATATAGCAAAACAACGTTTGCCGGGTCCGATAGTATGACATAAAATAATTAGCTTATTTAGTATGACATGGTATGAATAATACTAGTATAAAACTTTTTACTATTCTGCTATGCTATCTGAAACACTTCACTACTGATGTTTATGTTTGGGGGTGGCAAGCAGATAAAAAATATCCCCAGTAGCGAAAACACACTTCAGATTGAGCAGTTAAGTGTTTATTTAACAAAACGTCAAACTTAATAATGATGACTTGAGAAGTATGAAGTGTTTATTTTCCTTATTTTTCTTAAGCAGTTCATGATAACTGGTATTGTAGGGCTATTTTAAAAACTACGCTCATCTCCGTTTCCCGTAGAGTGGCTGCTGGCTGGAAGGCAGCGGTAAAGATGATGTTCCAACTCGGTCGGGGAAAATGTTACAGAGAACAGGTTCTTCTCAGGTCACGAGTCACGGGCGTTGCAGAGCAAATACAAATAGTCGATCTTGTGATCTCCAAACATAATGCTAACAGCGGTCATAGGGATTTTAGCCGGTATGCCGTCGCCGCTGATCATCACATCTCGATCAGAAGCTTTCGACCGCCGTAGGATTAGAACGGTGAGGCCGACGTAACCGATTCAGTTCTCACCAGTGATATCTTCTTTTAATATAAAGTTACATATTAAAGTTTTAAAGAACAACGATTTTCATAGAAGGAGGGCCAGCGGTGTAGCGCGCATGTGTACGTATTCGACCAGCGAAGCGGGCTGGAGCGGCTAGTATTTATATTAATTATATTAAATACAAAATAGTTTATCATTGAATAGGTCCACTTCACTATGAAAGAAGTTTTTCGATTACGAAAATTCTTTAAGTCAAAGTTAAAAACCTACCGGAAGATTAAAAAAATATAGCGGTAACTATGTGATCCTGTGAGAATCTATTAAAAAAATAACCACAGGTTAAGAATAAAAAGATATGAAAGTTATAACGTTTTTGCATCACACTCTTTTGCTCAGCAGGTATCTGCCAAGTTATTTTTGTAACTTATACAGACATTTAAAACCTTATTACATTATATTAAAGTGTCTTTTAATATAAATTATTTCATAATGGTTGCTAAATTTGTGTTTTATCGCACTGAACTATTTTCTGTTAAATAAATAAACAATCTTATGAGTGTAGTAATAAAGTTCTATCTGTAACGAATATATTTAAAAGAAAAAAAATACATTCAATTGTATTAAATTGATCAAATTTTCTTGTCAATTGTATTCATAAACCGACTAATTTGTCTATTGTTATAATTTTATTATAAGATTATACGAAATAAAGGCTTTTGTATTTTTTTGAATTTGACGTATACCTTTTATTTCTTTTAATCAAATCAGTTAATATGTTGCGGAAATTGAAGAAGAGTCTCACATACTAATAAATTCATTTGTGTGACACTCACTCACGTTGTAAAAGATATAATATTCATTTATGCAGAATTAGTTAATTAAAAATGGGAGAATAAACTTGCCCCAGAGATACAGATAGATCTAGTTCTGGAGCAAGTGGAATCAATTATTTTATTTTATCTACTTTTAGTCATTATATATAAGTTTGTAGTATTTAAGTTTCGTCCTTAAAATGTTTGGTGCAATAAAAAGCAATTTAAAAAGACGAATAAAGACTAATAATCAGCAGTAAATAAATAAATAAAATAAATGGGACTTTTCACACAACGCTATCTAGTCCCAAATTAAGTTGCATAGCACTTGTGTTATGGGTACTAGACAACTACTATACTACATAATATATAGTTTTATTTCGTAAATAAATATATACTATTCATAAACACCCAGACGCTGCAAGGGAATCGAACCCGTTCCCTCCTCGACCACGAATTACTAATGTGAAAACCACAATTAATTGTAAAACCTTAAATACAAAACTTAGAAAATACTCAGTTGTTAATTCTCCATTACATTGTCAGAAATTCACAAAAATAAAATTAACGAAACCCTTTACGCCATGTACGTAGCACGTGCTGGTAGATTATTTAAATGGAAAAGAAAAATCATCTCATGAGCTTCACCGTATCTGGTTTCTGTTAGCAAGTTTTTTTGTACAGTAGAATAAGTAATGCCTCTGCTACCAGGGTCGGTAAAAGGGGTATTTTTTTTTAATTGCTGTAGGACAGCAGACAGGCTAACGGCCTGCTTAGGATTTAGCAGTTACCGTCGCCTATAGGTGCTTGCAACGCCAGTGGCATCGCGAACACGCTGCTGTCCCATAAGGGTACAGGAACTTGGGTCACTAATGCCGGAACACAACACAAGGTTATTATGGCGGCATACTTAATACCAAAGGTGGTCGCCATCCAGACGGGCTTGGGGCCCTACCACGTAGCTAGGGTGGGTTGTTTTGTCGCCTTTTACGACAGGTCGACCCCGGCCACAGGAGTTAGTATTCTTTCTCTGCCCCTGCACGGAAAAAACTACGTGGTAGGGCCCCAAGCCCGTCTGGATAGCAACCACCCTTGGTCTATAAGTATGCTGACATAAGAATCTTGTGTTGTATTTCAGAATTAGTGACCTAGGTTCCTGTACCCCTATACGACCGCAGCATGTTCGCGGTGCCCTAACGTCGCAAACATCCATAAGCAACGGTAACTGCTTACTATTAAGTGGGCCGCCAGCGTTTCTGCTGAGGTACAAGCAATAAAATAAATCACCAAAAGGCCACCTACTTTCTTGTTAGCCTCACGGTATGTATTTATGATTAACCTCAATGTTAGGGGAAATCGAGGATGAGATAAAACTACGGTCATACCCACCAAAACATTATTTCAATGGTATTTTATAATCAACTAGCTGACCCGGCAAATGTTCTCCTGCCATATAAATAAAAAAGTAGCCTATGTCCACTCCAAAGTCCAATGTATCTCGTATGTATATGTATACCGTATATCCTCAAAATTGGTTCAGCGGTTTAGGCCTGAAATGTAACAGACAAACAGAGTTACTTCCTTCTTCTTCTTCTTCCAGTGCCTCCTCAATTCTGAAGGTTGGCCGTTAGCTTCCTGTATTCGTCTTTATCAGCAGCCAGCCGGAACAGCTGTTCGACGGAGGCAATACCGGTCCACTCCCGAATATTCCGGATCCATGACTTCTTTTTTCGCCCAGCACGTCTCTTTCCGTCCACTTTGCCTATCATTATCAACTGCAGCAGCATGTATCTATCGTTCCTGAGCACGTGGCCGAGATATTCTATCTTGCGTGTTTTGATAGAAGGCAACATTTTCCGGGACATATGAACGCGCTGAAGCACGGTTTCGTTCCTGACCCTCTGCGTCCAACTAATGCGTAACATGCGAGAGTTACTTACACATTTATAATATTGGTATGGATAGTATAGATACGCATGAGATCCAGGTATGCGCCTCCCATTTTTCCACATCCGCACTGTACGATGCCGGTCACGGACCGAGATTGCACCGTACAGGAATGAGAAGGATAGCTCAAGAGCAGTGAACTGTGTGAGAGAGGAGGGCGGGAGGAGCGGTGGTTAGAGAGACGCGAAACCTCGCAGTGGACAAAGAAATTCGCACTGACCTTGATTCCACCCTTTCCCGGTTCGGTTCAGGTCGCGGAGAAACTGTTGCACGACACAGCTAAATGTCACGCACTGAACACATAATTTTATTATGGCACGGCCGTTGAGAGTTTAGAGTAACTGAAGACAATTGCGCACGGCGCAGAGAACGGTCTTCGGGGAAGTCATTGTCATCAGGGGACGTCGACCGTCCCGCCCGTTTAGAAGCTTGCGCATTACTATAATATTATTTCCGTCCAACCCTCGCTTTCACCATTTACCTCACCAAGAGTGAGGGTAGGTAACAAAAATCAGGATGCGAGATTTCAAATACCCTTTATGCAAGAAACAAACACGCACCATAAAGGTACAAATTCTTTATTAGTCTTTGGCTAGTGTATAAATTTAACAGGCCATTCAAATATGTAATATTTATCTAATATATAAAATTCACGTGTCACAGTTTTCGTTGCCATACTCCTCCGAAACGGCTTGACCGATATTGATGAAATTTTTTGTGCTTATCCAGTATCTATGAGAATCGGCCAACATTTATTTTTCATCCCCCTAAATGTTAGGGGTGACCCACCCCCAAAATTTTTTTTAAATTTTTTGTCATTTTATTATTTATATGGCAGAACAACGTTTGCCGGGTCAGCTAGTATCATAAAATATTCTCATGAATATTAAATTTAGATGTTTAAATTTTTAAAACTTTATTAATTTGCTAACATTAAGAAATAAAATGCAACTCTATCAAATATGACAAAGCACATAAAATAAATTCTTAACATGTGCTATGGTAAATAGGTTCTTATTTTGTCATTTTTAAAGCAGTTTATAGAACTATGTTTTATGGATATTAAAAAACAAAAGGGTTCCATAGATACCCCGCTGGGATCATTCGATCGCCGCGGAGACTATTGAACGAGATTAAATGGTACAAAAGAGCCGTTTAATAGCAAATTTCGCATAAATTTCAATGATATAAACAATCTTTGTCATGGGAATCTTGTTGTGCGGTCTATTTTTTTATTTAAATATCAAAGTAAAAAATGTACACAAAAAAGTGCGAGATCGTTAAAAAACAAGTCAATTTTAGGTTTGATTTTAGAGAGATTTTTGTGGTACTGTTTCTATTAAGTCTAGGTTTTCTGTTCTTCCTGGTGTTGAATATTATTGGTTATAACTTACATTTAGAATGGCTAAATCATACTTTGAATAAGTGAATATACCGTATAATGAAATCGTTGTGTATCATTTAGATTTAAAGGTTGTTTTTAATATCACTTATATACTAGGGTTGTTCAATAAAAAGTGATAATGTGTATGACGCAATTATCTTTTGTTATTTAACAAAAAATTCCCTTTTTAATAAAATCTTCTTCCTGATTCCTTAAAAAACGTGTACTGCAGCGACTACTGCGTCATGATCTTCAAATTTATGGCTCCTGATATGTTTTTTTAACTGCGAAAATAGATAGAAATCACTAGGAGCTAGGTTTAGTGAATATGGAATATGTTCCATCAATTCGAAGCCAGCTTCTTGAATGACAGCCATCGCAACTCTGGACTTGTGCGCGGGGGCGTTATCTTGGTGAAACAAAACAACCTTAGCGACCTTGTCACGCCGTTGCTTGCGTATTTCCTCACGCAACTTTGTTATTTGTCGTACGTACCACCCCTTGACTGTCCCGAAAAAAACAGCCCATAAACTTACCGGCGGATGGAATCGCCTTAAATTTCTTCGGAGTTGAAGATGACGGTCTCTTCCAAGGCATGAAATGTTTTTTCGTTTCCGGGTCATAATGTTGAAGCCATATTTCATCCATAGTTATGAATTGATCCAAAAATCGGTCAAGATCTTGTTGTAACAAACCCAAACAGCTTTGTGAAATTATCAATCACGTTTGTTTCAGAAAGCATTCTGGGCACCCAGCGCGCTGACACATTTTTCATACTCAAGTGGTTGTGTATAATATTATGGACACTTCCTTTAGAAATCTTTATTTCTTCTACTATAAAACAGACAGTAACACGACGATCCGCCAAGATAATGTTTTCAACTTTTTTAACAATTTGTTCAGTCACTACTGATGTAGGGCGTCCCGTGCGGGAGTCGTTGTTAATGGAAGTTCTTCCTCGCTTGAACTCAGCACACTAACGTGTAACCGTAAATATAGAGGAGCATGAACCCCTAATGTTGCTCTCAAGTCTTGATTTACCAGCTCCGTAGTAAAATCTTTCCAGCAGAGATATTTTATTACCGCGCAAACTTCAATTTTATCCAATTTTAAGAACACGTTCCGACAATACGCAAACAAATGACTTCTATATTTAAAAAACAAAAGATAATTTACTGCTGTTTATATTATTATTATATCTAATGTTTGCGCTATGCCTGCCAATATTTTTTTTCCAAGGAGAATGTATCATTCATTAAACACCCCTCGTATACTTATATTTAAAGGTTATTTATGATGTTATTGTACAATACTAGCTGTGCCCGCGACTCCGTCCGCGTGGAATAGTGACTTTGGGCAGAATTTTTTGGATAAATCTTAAGGTGTATTTTGGATTACAACCACTATAAATCCTAAAATATAAATGAAATATGCAGTCAGTATTATCGAATGCAACTGTTACGCCATGCGCCTCCGGAATACGTACGTTCGAACCTACAAAGTCCAGCCTAAGCTAAACCCTATTTCATATGATTAATGACATAAATCTGAGGTTAACTTAAATTGGAAATTAAACCTACATTTTCCAGCCTAAGCTGAACCCTATTTCTTATGATTTATGATATAAATCTGAGGTCAACTTAAATTGGAAATTTAAATTTCTGACATTTATCATGTTTAACAAAAAATTACTTACATGGCGTAACAGTTGCATTTGATAACACTGACTGATCACATATTTCATTTATTTATATTTTAGGATTAACAGGGTTTATAATCCAAAATATACCATAAGATATATCCAAAAATGCTGTCCAAAGTTACTTTTTTCAAAAATAAAAATAGCCTAAGTTACTACTTGATACATCAGCTATCTGCCAGTGAAAGTCCCGTCAAAATTGGTGCAGGCATTTCAGAGATTATCCGGAACAAACAGACAGACAGTCAGACAAAAATTGTAAAAAATGTTGTTTTGGTATATGTACCGTGTATACGTCCGAATGCACTTAGTAAAAAGCGGTTATTTTAATATTACAAACAGACCTTCCAATTTTATTTATTTGTATAGATATATAGATAATCTGAATCCCCATCACTAAAAATGTAACGCTGTTTTTGCTGCTAATAAGAAGTAAAAGAAGTGAATTCTTATCAAGAAAAGAGAGTGGACATATTCTTATCTTAAAAAAAACTAATCTAAATACTAAGTCATATAATATTTAAAGCAATAATAGTTAAGGTAATAAAAATAATCATCCAAAATAAAAATTACTAAAATTGTTGTCCCGATTTTTCTATATCTCAAGATTTTACCGGAAGCTAGTCGAGCGGAAGTATAAATCTAAACAAAAATGTTGTAATCAAAACAAATTGGAAGTTAAACTTCTAAGCAACAATGGGGTTAATCAAACCGAATCCAAAACATATGGCCAAACATCCTCTTAAAGGGTTAACAATTATATAAATTAATACGTCCTTTTCATATATTTTAAAGAAAGTTTTATACAGGCTGTATTATTAATAATAATTTAATTCAGAATTAAGTCCCATACATTACAATTAAATAAAAAATTCAATCAAAATCAATAAAAGTTACCAAATTAGGAATGTGATTAAAAATAATAATAAAACAAAATTAATATTAACAAATTACAAAATTAACCAAATAAATTAATAAACTTGTAAAATCATTGAATATAAATTTAATTTAAATTTTTAATGGGTTCAGTTTCAGTTCAAGTTTAGTTAAGATATCAAGTTTTTTTTATTTTTGAAGTATGTGACACTGAACCAATTTACTTAGCAGTGGAGAGTCCCAGCTATCAGAGAATACTCTGAGGATTCTGTTGGTTCTATCGCGGACCCGTGCCAGTAGAGAAGCGCATCTTTTGCGGATAATCGCAGCGAAAACGTCTATCCGAGTTTCACCAAACATGCCGGACGCACTATACCACGACGGAAGCCACGTAGGTTGCTATATGTTCGGCGAGTGTAGTTGACCCACAGGCCGCACGTATAAAATTATCAATAATAGGCTTTGAAGAGTGTTTTCTTTACATTTAATGTGCATCGTGCAAACCTACGAGTCAGCATGTTACACCGAACAGCCAGCGACCTACGTTCCCTATCTATATCTAACTCATCACTTAAATTTTCAGTGACCCATTATCCCAGATATTTAAATTTAGAAACTCTCTTCATGAGTTGCTCACATAAGTTAACATCGGGTATGTCTAAATATGTTCTACCTCCTGCTTTAAAAATCATAACCACACTCTTCTTAACATTGTATTTTGACATTGTTTCTTATCATTGTATAGAGATTACCGTATACCTTTCACATATTCTTCTTCTTATTCGTGCACTCTTGACAGAGTGGTCGTGGTCATGCGTCGGTCAATTTCTGCACCACCGCTGTTTTTGCGATGCGCCGCCACTCACATCGAAGGCTGGCAGAGTGAGAGCAATCATTGATACCGGAGTGCGTCACAGATTTGATGAGGTATGTCCGCCGTGTCGGAGAGCGCCCGCGAGATCTTTTGCCCTCGACTTTCCCTTGCACAACCAGCCGTTCCATAGAGTCTTCGTTACGGGTGATGTGCCCGAAGAACTTTAGGATTCGTATTTGCACAGTTGACGATAATATCTCTTGGATGTTAAGTTTCCTCAGGATCGAGACGTTGGTACGGTGCGCGGTCCACGGGATTCTGAGCAGGCGTCTTCAACACCATATTTCCAGTGTGTTAATCTTGCGATGGTCTTGCATCCTCAGCGTCCACGTCTCAGCCCCGTCTAGGAAGATTGGAAAGACCAGGCATCTCATCTTTCACATATAGACAACAGACATCTTAGACCTCCGACCGATGGACTCAGCAGTACCATGTCGTCAGCGTAGCTTATATTGTTTATGCATACCCCATCAATGTGGCACCCGACATGAGTACTGCTGAGTTCACTGATCAGGTAAAAATTGAAAAGACGAGGCGAGGCGCATCCCCCTTGCCTCACTCCGCGTTCCAACTGATACACATTCGAGTACGCATCCTTCCATCTAGCTTGGTTTTGCTGGTTGTGGTGCCAGTATTTTAACAGAGATACTGATGGTGATACAGCAGAGTCACATTCTAGTGTTTAGTAGTTTCTTCCAAAGTATATAATAATTTACGAGATCGAATGCCGACAAATCCAAGAAGCAAGCAAATAATAGTGTTTTTCTTGCGGTATAATAGTGTACAGTTGGTTGTGGATCACATTTTGGGATTTTCAAGGCGTTAAAGGCTCAGTGAGAATAAATTTCTGGACCCATGCAGTCGCCAATTAGACACATACAGATCCCCTCACTTTCATGTTAGTAGATATTGATCGTTGCCATCGTGGAATCCCACAAGACTGCATGGTCCTCTCCGATATCTAAACACTGATATTATTTATATATGTATATATATATATATATATATATATATATATATATATATATATATATATATATATATATATATATATATATATATATATATATATATATATATATACCTAGTCAGGTCATAAATTCTGTCACATGTTTAATGTAAAATAATTGTAACAAGTTTATTCATAATGTAACCATTCATATACCAAAATGAACTTAACAAAACATAGATTCTTATGACATTAAAGTTTATTCAAAATGACCTCCGTGATTTTGAATACAGGCCTTCAATCTGCGCGGCCAGTCGTCTATCGCAGCACGAACGAGGTCCATGTCAATATCGGCGGCTGCCTTAATCAAGGATGTCTTGAGTGACTCCAAATTGGGATGAGGCTTTGAGCACGCCTTTTCCTCCAAGTGTTGCCATATCTTGTAATCTAACGGATTTAAATCTGGACTGGAGGAGGGCCAGTCTTCGTGCCGGATGAAGTCGATTTCACGCGCCGCCAGCCAGTCTTGTGTGCTCTTCGCTCTATGAGCTGACGCCGAATCTTGTTGGAATACCCAGTACCTGTTATTGAACATGGTATGAGAAACAGGTTCCACAAGGTTCGTCAGGACTGTATTTTGATACACAACAGCATTCGTTTTTACACCTTTCTCACAAAAATGTACCTCTGTTAAGCCCCAATAAGAAACTCCCAACCATACCATGAGCGAGGATGGAAAATGACCTCGTTGGACACGCGGAATACGGTTGCTCGCTTCTTCACTACTGTGTGCGTACACCTTATAATTTTGTTTGTTGTAGCTCTCTTCTACGGTAAACATTTTTTCATCCGAAAAAAGAATTTCCCGATATTTTTTTCTCGCGTACCGCTTCAACAAAGCGCGGCATCTCTTCAGTCTCAGGTCCATTAAACGAGCATTCAAACGATGTCCTGTTTTTCTTCGATATGCCCGAAGCCCTAAGTCTTCATTTAACACCCTTTTCACCGTGGTTCTGCTTAACCCCATCTGAAGGGCCAACAGTTTCTGCTTACGTTTGGGATTTCTTTGAATTCGTGCCTTCACAGCTTTTATCATTGCTGGAGTCCTAACAGACCGAGGGCGACCACTTCTTGACCTGTCATCTACACTAGAGTCTTCATTGTATCGTTTGATGGTACGATAAACGAATCTTTTGGTTATATTCAAATTTTTCAGTATGTTAAAAATTTGAATTGGCGCGTAACTGCAACGATGCAACGCAATAACTGCAACACGGTCTTCTTTAAGCGTCCACTCCATATTTAAAAATGAGTAAAATTCTAAAAGTATACCTTTTTTATTTTCATGAACAATTCGAAATTCGAATTCAATAAACTTTTTTGTGGCCAGCATTCTAAAAGAAAAGTTTTTACTGTGTGACAATACTTATGACCTGACTATGTATATATATATATATATATATATATATATATATATATATATATATATATATATATATATATATATATATATATATATATATATATATATATATATACATATATATATATATATATATATATATATATATATATATATATATATATATATATATATATATATATATATATACTAGTATTAAAAGTAGTTAATATTAAATTTAGTTTTTTTTTAAATTAAGTAATGCATTCTTTTGTTTCTTCTATGCGACCCCGAAAATAAACTCGCACTAAATATCTGTAAAACATAATATTATGATATTTGACACACTCCGTATATAATTTTTATCATAATAATGTAACGCATAATAAAATCACTTCCTCTATCATTTACCCGTTTTTTCCCGCCACATGACGCCATTTCTTCAAGATGGCCGCGACACATGTCGTCCGAAGCACGTGTTAAAATTAGCTTATTTGTCATTTTTTACGTGTTAGTGGCTTATTACCAACTTTTGTCAGAATGGTGTGAAAAGTGTTAAGCAAATTGCAAATAACAGCCTTTTGGGATGCTGGGATACTTTAAAATTATGGAAATTAGCGACGAGTATTTCTGGCGGTACGATGTCATTTAATTTTTCTCCGAATTCTGGAGCTTCAAATTAATTAATTGTAATGTTTAAGTAAATTGAAAATTATTTATATCGCGTTATTTTAAAATAAAGCCATATTAAGCAGAAAGACAGACAAACACACGAATTTTTGTGAACTCTTGAAGCCATTCTTAATATAATTGAATTATATTTAGATATTTTCTTCCTCCTACATTTATCGCATATTATATAGGGTTGGCACAACATGTTGTAATAGTTGTGGCTTAGTTTTTACAACCGGCCGCCTGGCTGACGTTAACCCCTTTTTGGGGAAAAATCTGTCATCCTTTTTATTTAAATTATTTTTCTAGTTTCACATTGAAAGTAGGATAGGAAATTTCGTTGTCAATCATCTAATATATCCTTAAGCGACATTACAATATAAAATTATATTTAGTTATATATATATATATATATATATATATATATATATATATATATATATATATATATATATATATATATATATATATATATATATATATATAAGGTTGTCGCATCTAGCCATTGTCAGTGCTATGTTTGCTAAGTCACAATAAGTCGAAAATATAAAGAGTGTATAATTCCGATCTTGCTCAGTGCAATACTGCTGTGTTTCAGGCTTTACACAAATGCACTAACGTTATTCGTTAAATGTCACATGTACATATAACACGTATAATGTGTGTAAAATTCGCTGTAAAATTCTAATTAATATATTACCATAAAAAATAACTAATACCACTATAAAAACTTGGTTTGAATATATATATATATATATATATATATATATATATATATATATATATATATATATATATATATATATATATATATATATATATATATATATATATATATATATATATATATATATATATATATATATATATATATATGAAGCGGAATAAGGAAGGACCTATGCCGCCGGAGCCGGCCTGTGATAAAATGACAATACAACCCACCCTAGCTACGTGGTAGGGCCCCAAGCCCGTCTGGATGGCGACTACCTTTGGTCTTAAGTATGCCACCATAATAACCTTATGTTGTGTTCCGGCATTAGTGACCCAAGTTCCTGTACCCTTATGCGACAGCAGCGTGTTCACGATGTCACTGGCGTTGCAAACACCCATAGGCGACGGTAACTGCTAAATTCTAAGCGGGCCGTCAGCCTGTTTGCTGTCCTACAGCAATAAAAAAGGTGGTCTGGCCTCAAGCCTGTCTGGCAGCAACGCCTGGTCTTTAAGTATGTCGCTATAATAATCTTGTGTTGTGCATTAGTAACCCAGGTTTCAGTATCCCTATGCGGACAGCAGCGTGTTTGCGGTATCCCAAGCGTCGGAAACATACATAGGCGACGGTAACTCCTCACCATTAAATAGGCTGTCAGCCTGTCTGCTGTTCTTCTATACATCCATACTCTATACAAATAAATAAAATTGGAGGGTCTGTTTGTAATATTAAAATAACCGTTTTTTACTAAGTGCATTTGGATGTAAACACGGTACATATACCAAAACAACATTTTTTACAATTTTTGTCTGTCTGTCTGTCTGTCTGTTTGCTTCGGTTAATCTCTGAAACGGCTGGACCGATTTTGACGGGACTTTCACTGGCAGATAGCTGATGTAACAAGGAGTAACTTAGGCTACTTTAATTTTAAAAAAAATTAGTTTAAGCTAAAAATTATGACCAATTTAACTTGACCTCCAATTTATATCATCAACCATATGAAATAAGGTTCAGCTTAGGCTGGACATGTAGGTTGATATTTAATTTCAGTGGAACTCAGATTTATATCATCAATCATATGAAATAGGGTTTAGCTTAGGCTGGTTTTGTAGGTTCGAACGCACGTATTCCGGAGGCGCATGGCGTAACAGTTGCATTCGATAACACTGACTGTTTGCATATTTTATTTACTTTTATTTAAAGGTTATAGGGTTTGTAATCCAAAATAAACCAAAAGATATATCTAAAAAATACTGCCCAAAGTCACTATTTCACGCGGATGGAGTCGCGGGCACAGCTAGTCAGCAATAAAAAATATCAGCGTTAAATAAAATTACTTTAACAGTTAAACCACAGTTTCCAATAAACTGACATTCTTGAAGACCCTTTAAGTAAATGATTTAAATATGCCATTGACTTAAAACCTAATAGCATATTTAAGTTCAGGATCGTGTCACGACGCCCTGGAGCGCTGCCGTTTTTCTTTGACAAATTGACTCATGAATGTCGTGTTGTAAAAAGGCGACATTTATGAGTCTTATTTTTTTACTGTTAATACTTTTAAATCTGTAAAAAAACGACGAACATTAACTATAAACACATTTTAAAGAAACCAATTGTTTCTTTATTGAAAAACATACAATTTTCTATACCTTAATGTATATTTCTTGAATTATTTGGTATTGAAAATAAAATTCGGGGAATAAAATAGAATGGAATACATTTTCGATGCTATACAGAATTGAACATAATATAATGTATATAAACACAACCTTATAGTTAAAAAATTAAGTGTTAATATAGATTATGTTCATCCGGATCTCTTGCTGCGGAATCTAGCTGCAAAGCTAGGTATGAGTAAGAGGACGTGGTTCCGCGAGCGAGTAGATACAGTAGGAGGCCACTGTCAAAAGAGCTAGGAAGTATGACGTTGCGAAGCCACCTATTTGTCGACAGAAGACAAATAGAGGTAGGGGCCGCTGTAAGTGTCTCACGCCTCCTGGAGATAGAGATTGCCGGTAACTGTTACGTCACTGGAGAAGCCTATCAATCAAAGGTAGCGATGCTCGGGAGTATCCCTTACCAAACTGATTGTTTCTCTCTCGATTGGGAATTTATCACCCAGGACATCCTCATAAGCGGACGTTAGATCCGGGGCGTCGCAGAGCAGTGACCAAAAGTCGATACTGCGACCTCCCACAAAGACAGTCATGGACGGGTATACGCCAGTGGTCGTAGCTGGTATACAGAGAGATAGAAAGAGGAAAAGAGAATTTAGTAGGCAACGTCGCCTATGGGTGTTTGCCACGCCTGTGGCATCGCGAACACGCTGCTGTCCCATTAGGGTACTGGAACTTGGGTCACTAATGCCAGAATACAACGCAAAGTTATTATGGCGGCATACTTAAGATCAGAGGTGGTTGCTATCCAGACGGGGTTGGGGCCCTACCACGTAGCTAGGGTGGGTGGTTTTGTTGCCTTTTACGACAGATTGACCTTGGCCGCAAGAGTTAGTATTCTTACTCCGCCCCTCCACGAAGGTGGATGTTGTGTTGACGACTAACAGAGGAGAGTGAGTGGAGGGAACATGTTGTTCCGACCCCACATAGTTTGGGATAAGGGCAGGAAGAAGAAATAACTCATCATCAACTGAGCGTTAAATCCCGGTTATAATCCATTATCACCACTTACGACGTCAAACCTTTTTTGGGTCTTTTTCTGCCGGTGCCCGGCGATGGCGGCATGTATTTTTAGTATAAGAACTGTTATTGAATTTTGTAATATAATTTCATAATTTTCAGCGTGCCGTGAAAGTGTGAAAACGTTCATAATAACGCATAATACCAGGCATCAGTACATTAAATTTCCAATTTGAGACAATTTCAAACCGGGATTGAACCCCAGACCCATGTTTATGACAGCCAGCACGCGACTTTGGTGCAATTAAACAATTAACGCTTAAACATTTTCGTTTTTATTTTTTCATCCAAATATGTCTACGTATACAGAATGATTACAAAACTTGAACGTAGGTTTTGCTATTTTAGATAATTGCTTATCTTCTTTCAAGCGTTAAATCCCGGTTTACATCAAAAACTCACTTGCAATCATGAGGTGCGCCGAATATTGTCACAAAATACGAGTATTTACTTATCAATGATGTTTCGAATACACCATACGAAACATCAGATTGATTCGATGTTTTGACATCTACTAATTATATTAGTTATTTATTTATAAAAATAGCAAATATTTTTATCAAATCTATTGAGAAACTAATTCCAACTGCAATATGAGTAAACTTTAACATGTAGTGAACTCTGTGAGTGAGCAGTTAAATTGTAACAGACTGACTTATTTGAATAATGCTTTGGCTTTCAATGCAGCAATACTTTTATGATAATACTAGTAAAGCTATCAGTATACATATTTACAGTGGTCTCAGATTCTATTCACCGATACGAAATCAAGAACAGGGCACTGTCTGTCCAATATCCAATACTTTTCCCAGATCAGAATAAAAATACTAACTCCTGTGATCCGGGCCGATCTGTTGTGAAAGGAGTAAAACCCCCCAGGCTAGGTGCTAAGTAGCGCTTCAAACCTGTCTGAATGTGAACCTTGTGTTGTATTCCGGCATAAGTGGCGAAGACCGAGTACTTGGCCTGCAGCTCCACAGATTCCACACCCGTGCGCATAGGCGGTGACATAGTCAAGCGCACGGAACAGGTGAAATACCTGGGATCTGTATTTCAAGGGTCTGGTGAGATTGATTGCAACGTTAAGGCATGCATTGCTGCGACGTGGGCCAAATAGCGTGAAAGGACTGGTGTCATTTGTGACCCCAAAATAACGGTTAAATTGATGGGACAGGTCTATAGACAATCATTAGGCCTATCCTTTTATAAGAATGTGAAGCAAGTCACGAGCACTGCGAGTCACGGAGATAAATATGCTGCGGTGGATGTGTGGAGTAACGCGGAAGGATTGTGTTAGGAACTCTCGTATTCGCGGCAGCCTTCATGTCCGTGACATTGCGGATAAATTGCAGGAGTGTCGCCTTCGCTGGTATGACCACGTTTCACCGGTTACTTACGTGAAGAACAAATGTCTGGCCATGCCGCCACCATGGGCCCTGGCAGGAGGGATAGACCCAAAAAGTGCTGGCTTGACGTAGTAAGGGTTGATATGCGTGCCAATGGACTGACCACCAGAGATGCCGAAGATCATTCGCAGTGAAGAAGAAAAGTCAGAAATAGTCGGAAAGTGGACCCCAAGCGCCGAAGTGAGAGTTTGAGTTGCAACCGGGATTCAACGCTTAGATGATGACGATTATGGTGTTTCACAGAAATAAAAAAACTCCTAATAAAGCAAAAATCTGCTAAAATCCAATTTTCTCTGTGGCTTGAACTCAATGTTTGAAATACATAAAACAAATAAACAGAGTCAGTTGGACATGGCGAAATGCCAAAATTTCATTTGTCCAGCAATATTCTGGACAATAGACATGTTGGTTTTGCTGATGGTGCCGCGGAGTAGCGATTTACCCTGTTTGCACACCCGCTACCGACTTTATTAAGGCTCAGTTACGTTAAGATAATATACATTCATATATAAAGAAATAGAACATTTCTTTAATTTGAGTTTTGCCGCGACTCGCTCCGTCGGTAAAGCAATATAGTGTTCGGCTGTGTCGGCAGATGGCAGTAGAAGCAATGTAATCTGTTCCGTCTGTAAAGCGAAGCTGTCATACGCAGAGAGATGAGAGATGGATAGAAATAGATAATAAAAATGGTGGTGTTTGTATGTTAAAATAAAATAATTATAGAAAGGATTAACACTGAATAATAAACGTTAAATGTCGTTTCTTTGTTTACAGGTGAGTTTTCTTTAGTTAAGTTTTGTTGTTGAAATTGTAAAAATAACTCATTCAAATAAATTCTTTGTTTACAAAGCAACACATTGTTTAATTCATCGTTAATATTTAAAACAACATTATACATATACATTTTAATTAGATCAAGATGGAACTCTATGTATTCTTGATAACTATTTATCGTTTTAGAAGTAATTGACCCGTCAACCTTGAAAGTGATATTAGGGGTTCTGAAAACTGTTTGCTCCAAAGTCTAATGGCCACGGTTTTTGGATTCCCTAATCTGGCAGATTAAGTATGGACAGTTGGCCCTTAGAGAAGCTGCTGAGGCACTACTTTCGCTGACTTGACGTTAAAACATGAAACGGTGGTGTCGCTGTATGTCGGGTGCCAATCTAGCGACCAACTCATTCTAAAATGAATAAGCGACACACTTTCCGGCTTTTACTAGCTTTGATCAGCGGATATTCGCCTTAAAACAATGTTTATATTTTCAATGCTCCCGGTACGCGGTAGGGCAGTGTTTGATGAGCCCAGAACGTATTTCGGATATTTGCAGAAATCAACATAACTACAAACCTTATTAGCCCTTAAAATGAATTTAAAGTATTTCATATTTTTTCTCGAAATACTTTTTCTACTTACAAATTTTAAATCTTAAGTTCCATAATCCGTTTAAGTTAATTTTTAGGACCTGGTAATATCTAATATATTAGTCATTTTCAACATTCATATAGTTAAAATCAAGTTCTATCAAAAGTTTAGACTAACGATCCCGATGATCATTGTTATATAATACTAAGCATAGGTACTCGTACACAATATGTACGCCAACGATAAACGGGGTGGTTGTACACATCCTTTTAAAAATGAAATATGTAATAATATAAATCAGCAACTAATCGACGTTTGTATAGCACTTACTTATACGAGTTCCGTAATAATACATACTGTCGTCGGTTTCTTTTATCAGATCGTTAACCTTGTTCTAAATGCAATGAAATGTTTTTATAATTGATGAAATTTTTACAGGGGCGACCAAGAAACCCGAAAATAAAACCTTCCGATAGAGCTTTCCAGCAGTTACATCATCTGGCAGGTGAAGTTGACATAGGCCTTAGTGAGACCCCGACTCCATCCCTCAAATATACCTATAATGTAGTATTCTACGTATTAAAACATGCGCGTGCGCACGATTATGGCTGTGCAGATCACGCGATGTTTTGGAGAGGGCTTATTAGCTTCCATTTGCCATCGAAATTGGATTGGATAGTAATGGGGGTTCTATTTTGATTAGTTATGAGGGTCTGATATTTATAATAAGTTAGTTATTGATTCATATAATAAATATAATCATTCTAACAACTAGCCAAACAATTTCAATGCTAATTTGCCGCCCTAATCCTGACATCGTTGCCACTATAAATGACAGGTCTGTGTGCAAGTTTTTTTATTACATACATTTTTTTATTTATAGGACAGTAGACAGGCTGACGACCCGCTTAGAATTTAGCAGTTACCGTCACCTATGGGTGTTTGTAACGCTGGTGGCATCGTGAACACGCTGCTGTCCCATAAGGGTACAGGAGCTTGGGTCACTAATGCCGGAACACAACACAAAGTTATTATGGCGGCTTACTTAAGACCAAAGGTGGTTGTCATCCAGACGGGCTTGGCTAGGATGGGTTATTTTGTCGCCTTTTACGACAGGCCGACCTTCTTCTTCTTCGACCTTATTCTTTCTCCGCCCCTGCACGGACCAAACACTTTTTGAATTTTGGTCATAACATTATCTGCGGGTACCGACACGAATTTTTAAATTGAGGACAGATCATAGCTGCAATGATTTTTGGACCGTTGTTGGCTCGATTCACAATAGTGATCTATTAAACAAGTAGGTAATATTTTCACATTTCACCACGCCATAAAAATTCATTATACATTATTTAATCATACAATTCAAATATCGTTTCAGCTTATTAACCGCAGTAAGGGCGTATACACGTTAGTCACGGCTCATTGAGTGGTGTGTACATGGCTTTATATTATGGGGTGTCATCAGTTGCCGCCCTTTATGTGCCTTATGGAGAATTGTGATAAATATAATCCACCTGAATGATATACTCATTCAATACTTTTATAAAACTTTTTCTTTATATATCATATTGTATGGATCAGAGTGCTGGGCCACAAAGAGGAAAGATAAAAGGTTATTGCATATGCATGCAGTAGAGATGCAAATGTACAGATGGATGAGCGGAGTTACAAAAATGGATAAAATTAAAAATGAGTATATAAGGGGAAGTTTGAAAGTAGGCACCAGTGATTGAGAAGCTGAAAAGTAATAGGCTAGCCTGGTGTGGCCATATAATGCGAAGAGAGGAGCGTCATGTAACGAGGAGGATGCTACAAATGAGAGTGGATGGATACAAAAGGAGAGGTAGACCAAAGAAAAATCGATAAAAAAGGTGTGAATGTTCAGATGACTGCTAACAGAGGAGAGTGGAAGGAGAGAACATTTTGTGCCGACCCCACATACTTTGGGATAAGGGCAGGAAGAAGAAGATGGAATATTTCGCGTATACCTATCGTTAATAAATTTTTTGAGTCTCATCCATTTCTCAACACATATAGCAATAATGGGCAAATGCATGAGTATATTTGTCGTAGAATTGTATACTTTAGAACATAGTGTTAAGGTTTAAACTGTATATATATGTTAATATATGTAACGATAAATACAAAGGGATTTTGTACGTGAGTGCCAGTAGTAACATTTTTCAATGGGGTGTGATAGGGTTCCATAATGAAATAGAGAAGTGTTGGTGTCATCAATGGATTCTAAAAAATGTTAAACTTTTTTCTTTCTTTTTACTATCAATGGCTATATACGGGATTTTCTGAATTGTGAAATACAATATACCTATATTTGTGGAAATATTAAGTAGAGAAAGCAAGAGAAAAAGGATCATATTTTTGACTACGAATTCAAGTTTATGTATACAATTGATAAGTTATAAATGATAAAGCTTTTTTGAAAACTTAATGTATAATTTGTTTAATTTTTCAAACTTTTATATTGCCAAGAACATCGACAAAAAGTTAACTTTAGTTTGGAAAACAACTTTTGAAAACTAAAATTAAAATATTCGAAAGTGTACGTAATAGAGTAACGGATAATGATAGATAAATAAAAAAAAATAAGATTGATTACATTACAAAAATGTAGAATAAGTGACTAAAATAAAATGATAATATTCAAATTTATTTCGTTTTATATTACAAGATAAGAGATTCCATTATAAACATTTTGTAAATCGAAGGATAGGCGTATACTAATACAAAAAAAATGTGCCATTGGATACCAAAGTACGCAGCTAAGTGCTTTCGTTGTGACTTATGGGTAACAATTGATACACTTTTCTATTGTAAATAAATAAATCGGGGCAAGACTCGAATCCGTGACCCCTGTCAGCGATCAACGAGCCGAAGATGTTGCTTTGGGCCACGTAGGTTGTTTGTATGTATAGGATTACTCCTTTTGTAAGGTCATAGACCGCGAAATGAGCTTAATGCAGATAACACGTTTGTAAAAATAATATTTTCATTAATTAATTAATTAGGAAAGGTATGCTGAGATGGTTTGGCCATGTCGAGAGAATGAATGAAGAACGATAGACGAAAAAAGTATATAAGGCGAGTGTGAATGGAAGTGTTGGAAGGAGTAGACCTAGGCGGACGTTTCGAGACCAGATCAGGGACGTCTTGAAAAAAGGCCAGGTCAAGAGTACTCTAAACCGAAGGGCATGTATGAAGGGAATAATGAAAGTGGACGAAGCGAAACAAGTATGTAAGGATCGTAGCAAGTGGAAAGAAGTGGTCTCTGCCTACCCCTACGGGAAAGAGGCGTGATTATATGTATGTATGTATGTATTAATTAATATTATTATCATAATATTATTGTATTATTACAATATATTTTTAGAACTACAAAACAATGGAACTCACACGCCGTTAATTAATAAGTAATAAAAATTCTTATCGGCGCGTGCGCAACTTGATGTACTGCTATCAAAAAACATAAAAAACCCCACGTATTCAAATTAACAAAACATTATAGGAGTCGTTCGAGGTGAAATAAGGGGATGATTTTTAAATTGCAGAAGACGTGTTCTGTATGTAGAATATATTTTCGATGTAAACATATTTATACCTCTAGGCAGTATTATTGTTTAAGTCATAGTTATCTTTGTGATTAATTCAAGTTGTTTGTAAGTCAAGGTCCGTTATTTACATAAAATGTTTATTAAGTGTATATTTTCAACTTTCCCGCCATGTAATATGCCGTTAAGGGAAACCATGTAGCGCATCCATGGAAATTTATCAAGGTATAGTAACTAACAGCAAAATTTTTACTTCAGTCCTCTCCCGTGATATTTGCCTTTACTCAACTTACGATTCCTAAGTCGGAAGGATTGAACCGACTGACTGACCAAAGGATTATTGCTAGTTAAGAGGTGGTTAACCAATTTGCATGTTACGACAAACCGAAGAATCTCCAAGAAATATGTAGGAAAGTCAAATCATCAGCGAAGTAATATATAATAGCTATTATAAAGAACGATGAAGCGACAAATAGAAATAGTTCTTCAGAACATTCTCTGCTGTATAGGTGGTAGAAAATACAAGAAGATACACTCCCAAAGGACATTGAATATTTCTAAATCGTCTATTATTATTAGATCGTCAACTATCGAACTATACGATGATGAATAAAGTTTTGAGGATTACTTGTCAAACAGATGTTTCGGCTTATAGTCCCATAATTTATATAGCCATTGATAGTAAAAAGAAAGAAAAAAGTTTAACATTTTTTAGAATCCATTGATGACACCAACACTTCTCTATTTCATTAAGGAACCCTATCACACCCCATTGAAAAATGTTACTACTGGCACTCACGTACAAAATCCCTTTGTATTTATCGTTACATATATTAACATATATATACAGTTTAAACCTTAACACTATGTTCTAAAGTATACAATTCTACGACAAATATACTCATGCATTTCTATTCATTAATCAAATTAACGCTTAAGCAATTATAGACTGTAAATTAAATGGAATAAAGTAGGAATTACGTTGCTACAATTCTAATACAATTGAATAAGTGTTAGTGAGTAAAAAGGTGGCACGCGCCTCGGCGCATGCGCAAGTACACGGGGATCTTCCCTTACAATCGTTTTGGGTGATCGTAGTGATGTTTCTTTATTTATCGAATCGATATTTTACAAATATTTTATTAGAACTTTCAATCGAATTGTTTCCCTAGATATAAATATTGGACATAAGGACCTAAATCACACCGTTTACTTCAGGTATTATATGAAACATGTAGTTGCAAAACCCGCTACAACGATATTTATTGGAAACTAGTAAATCGAAGTAAACCCATGCTGTTTTGGTGGTATTTGATTTAAAAAGCAAAACAAAAGCTGGAATATATTCGAATATATTCTATATAATGTATTAGTATTTGAATATATAAAATAGAGAGGCATTTGTACAATAAAACGTTTTAGCGGGTTTTTGGATTTAGATTCTTGGAGTTACGGCGTGTGTGCTTCCTCGATGGCTTGTTCAGAACAGATATAGTCATGGCATCTTGGTTGGGGAGGAGCGTCCGCGCCGGGTACGCGTCCGCTTCCCCGTGTGTCATAGTGACATTGACACTTTGTTTTGACTAGAAAATTATTATATTAGTGTCTTGGTTACAAAGTATTTCTTACTTTAGTAAATTATCGTGACTGGAGGCAGGCAGTCCATCCCTATGTCGCCTATGTCGCGGCGCGGCGCGTGCGCAGGTGCTTTGTTCCGCTCGACGTTCATCGCTAACCGCTCAACGTGAGCACCTGGAAGGATCGCATCGGCGATCAAGACACAGATACGATAGACTTGGTTCGTTCCCAATTCGAAGAAACAATGAAACTCCAACGATATTTGCAAATAGATTTTAAAATGTTTTCTGATTCACCGTCAGTTACTTTTCTTGCTGACTATACCTATATAGTATATCTCTCACCAGCCACTCAAATCACCAACTTGTATCTCTTCCTTTCTAGCTGAAGCTGCATTTTATTTCATTCCTGTTCACGCCCTATCCCTGTAGTTGCGAACCGGCGATCTTTAGAACATAATATCTGCTCAAACACTATTCTTTTCTCGGCGAAAACTGCACATTAATAGCCCCGCGCCGGAATTCCGGAGGAAAGTCGACGCGGGTATATACGGCTCTCCATTCTGCTACTGCCACCACTCATCTGGATAGCATAATATAGCCTTGGTCGTGGCGAGATAACCACTAAAAACCCCGGTCGTCACCTATGTGGAGGCTTTTGGGGGGTCGCAGGATCGACTTTTGGTCATTGCTTGCGACACGGCTACACTCTATGGTCGGTAACTTGTTTTTTCTGCGAATTGTGCCGTTTACTTCAGTTTACTCACAAATGATTGAGGATATTTTTTTCATTTTAAAGTGTTTCGAAGGTTACATTCGGAGCTTTCACTTGGAAATGTTTTGCATAGTCAAACTAAAATTGCACGCCACTTTTTGTCTCCGTCATTTAGCCAGGCTTTATTTTTGAGTAGGCAATAATAGCTATAAATAATATCTCTTTCGATAGATAGACATCGATAGATAGGATTTTATGTTTATGAACTATGTATTAAAGAAGTACTCCATTTTCCATATTTTCGTAAGTTCATAAGAAAGTGATTTCAGGCCAGAATGATCCCGATTCTTCTTATTTCCCTTTTGTCCTTTTCTCTTTAACTTAGTGTGAACATAATGCAAATTTCTTGAGGATCATGAATTCTATCAGTAGGTATTTTAGGCTTAAGTTTTTTAGTCATGATTGACTTTCAAGTGCTTTAATTAATAACATTATTTTATGAAAGTACTTAGAATTTATGCCAGTTTATATTATTTACTAAATAATTTATTATTTTAATTGTCTAGTAATTACATATTTATTATCTCAGTGTAGGGACGGAGTAAAAATGCCTGCGGCCGGGGCCAGCCTGTCGTTGAAGGCGATAAAACAACCTTAGCTAGACGACCACCTCTGGTCTATAACTATATCACCATAATAACCTTGTTGTGTTCTGGCAATAGTGCCCTATTTTGACAGCAGCGTGTTCGCGGTGTCCCTAGATATAAATATCCATAGGCGACTGTAACTTGTTACTATTAAGTTGGCCGTCAGCCTGTTTGACTGTTGGCTGTATTTTTTATTGCTGTAAGACAACAGACAGGCTGACGGTCCACTTATAATATGGAAGTTTCCATCGCCTACCTATGGGTGTTTGCAACGCCAGGGACATCGCTGACACTGATATCCTGTAAGGTACAGGAACTTGGGTCACTAATGCCGGAACACAACACAAAGTTATTATGGCGGCATACTTAAGACCAAAGGTGGTCGCCATCCAGACGGGCTTGAGGCCCTACCACGTAGCTAGGGTGGGTTGTTTAGTTGCCTTTTACGACAGGCCGACCTCGGCCGCAGAGGTCTGTATTAATTCTCCGCTATATTTTGATAAGTTTTGTTACAATACTGAAATTCTACGCGCACATATGCGCCGGCGCAAATCTGAGATACTCTTCTTCTAAAACATGCGTTTTCTTTTTCTTCCCAGTGAACTAGGAAAAGAACTAAAACCATAAACCTCTTTTGTTCAGTATATGCTAGTAAAAGGTGAATGACATCGTAATTTTGAGCGAGAGACTTATACTATAATTTCATTATTTTCGGCGAAATTTAAAAATATATATTTCGACACCGAATAAGTATGTTAAACCGATATTGTATTGATCTGCGGTCAATTTAGCCAAACAATGGCAATAATGTGCGGTTACTGGTTTTTGGTTTAAAGCGGTTAAGTTAAAAGACAGTGTAAGTCTTACCGCGGGCACGCAACACAGTGAATAGATACCGGTTAACATTTTTTGAGTATACAATCAATTAAATATTTAAAATAAGCTATTATTATTATAATAATAACATCCACTCTGTATGCAGATTTCTTTAAGATGCCCTCGCCGTTGGAAGGTAGCATTTTTTTAAATAGATATATTATAAAAATTCACACAACGCCATCAAGTTCCAAAGTAAGTAGCATAGCATATTTGTGTTATGGATACTAGATAACTATTGTAACACATTGATATCTGATATACTAATTATGTTTCCAGTAATTGAGAAGCTGAAAAGTAATAGGTTAGCCTGGCATGGCCATATGTGCGGAGAGGAGCGTCATAGAGAAGAGGAGAGGTAGACCAAAGAAAAGATGGATGGATTGTGTAAAAGATATGGTAAAAAAGGTGTGAATGTTCAGATGACCCGAAATAATTTGGGAGGAAGAAGGGAGGAGGCAGGAAGAAGAAGAAAATATGATTTATTTTATAATACATACATTAGATGAGAATAATTGCTTATGACACGGGATTCGAACTCGGGATCACAATTTTTTTAATGCTACGTTTCTTCTTGTTTTTATCACTGTGTTTCTTCCCGACTGCATGTGCAGCTTTTATTCGAGATACTGATGAATAACCTTCTTCTATTTTAAGTTTAAGTTAAGATTGCATACGTAGAATTTTGTGCAGACTTACGAAAAAGCAATTGAAAAACTAAAAGACAACAGATTATGGCCACACCACGCGGTATGGCCGTACAATGCGGAGAGAAGAATGTCATATAGCAATGAAAAGAATATAAATAAGAGTGGCTGGATACAGGAGGAGACGCAAACCAAATAAAAGATGGATTGATTGCGAAAAAGGTGAAATAGGCCATCTTTTTTTTCTTTCAGGCCATTTTGTGCTGATCCCATATAATATGGGAAAAGGATAGGAAGAAGTTATGTGAAAGTAAATGGGATAGATGTGGATAAATTTGATTCATAATATCCAGCAATTACTGACATTTGGTAGACTCAAATTAAATGGTAGCACGAATTTAATCCGATCAAATTAGGTTTGAATGATGATAATTCGTTAATACATCTATCGGGTGGTCCACGCGAATCGATCGCTTGTTACGTGATGGTATTTTATTGGCGTATTTTTAACAGAATAAGCTGGCTATCAGAGATTTAATACGAAATTATGTTTAAAAAATTCTCTTTAAAAAATGATACATTTATTTTCACTTAAATACCATAAAACAAGGTAATATCTAGCTTTTTTATGTTGTAATGATTTTCCCTCAGGGGCGCTCCTCTGTCCGAGGAGTGCACGAGTGTGCGTACCCGAGGTGCCCGAGCATCCGTCGCCTCACTCCCCTCTCCGTCCGAGGCGACAGAGTCCTACCTTTCTTCCCGTCTACCTCCTACATCCTTTCCAACTTCGCTCTCTGTTCGTGGCGTGGTCCCCGGTGGGATGGTTGCGAATACTGATTGGGGCCCCGGGTTTTGCCCCGGGCCCTGATTTGGTAGTCGAAACCATGCCTATTTCGACTGCGCCTGCACAGAGAGTGTTCCTGGGGTGGGAATCGCATCCTCGCTGTCGGTTGGTCATGCTGGGCCGGCTACGGCGTTGGGCGACTCCCTGGTTTTTCTGGAGTGTCGCCTGGTAGTCGTACCCACGCCTGACCGACACGCAACGGGGGTGCGAGTCCCGTCCGGAATTGGCCGCCGACCTGTCGCTCCCGGCCCTGGTTCTGTCCATGGTCGAGGGCGATCCTGGATGGTCGGCCGTCGCCTCCTTTTGCGAGGCAGTAATGTCCGCAAAGGGGGCGGCGGGGCGGGAGCGGGAGTCAACTCCCGCCAACGCAGGCCACGTCGTCGGCGCCGGAGGGCAAGCAATGACCTCCGGCCGCCGTAGAAAGCGGCCGCGGGTGGCCCCTCGGGGGAGGTTCCGCCGCCCGCACTATTGCCGCAAGGGAGAGGGCTGCGTGCTGTTCCGCAGCCCTCTTCAACTCCTTGAGTCAACAGGAGAGCGCCGGGGGGATGAAACCCTGACCCCCTGGCGTTAACAGTTTAGAAGAGGCCCGCCTTGAGAAAGGGCGGGCCGGCGCCGGCCCGGGCCACGAGATCGGCAGGCCACATTTCCGTAGGCCCGGACGTAGGCGATAAGAGAACAGCGGGGTTTTTTAGTGGGTAGTCGGATGTTCGAACATCTTTCCCGGAGTCCCACATATCCCTCGGTCCCCCTGGGCCGAGGGAGCCCGTCAAGAGAGGGTTTTTCCCCGAGACCAAAAAAAAATAATAATAATGTTGTAATGATTTATTTCTCAATGCATTACAATACCATACTATTGAATCGAAATTGTAATAGTTATAAGTGTTTTTTTTTAGTGTGACTAACACCTTAAATTATTCTACTGCTGTAGGTAAGTGATATGATTAGAAATATGTTAGGCTAAATATGCACTAAGTGATATTCACATAAGATAAGTGGTACTCAGTGCATTGTGGCCTTAAAAATTATTGCATTTCTTTACAAATATACAACCCTTAATATCAAAGATTAAGCAATAACTGTTTTACATTTCTGTGAATTTATATACACTTGAGCATTAAATACAATAAAACATTAGGACTTAGTATACTTTATAATAACAGTTTTATTATAGTAATAAATATTTTATTCTTTTAATTTATACACCTTCGTTATTTTGGAATTAAATTTCCTGACGTATATTGAAGTAGAATGTTGACGGTCAAGGTTAGAAGAGAATGAGTCGACCAAAATTTGTGTTTCAAACTTGATGCCTGTGGAGTATGTTTGTTTCTCGTGATATTTATCCTCATAAATCTATTTATTTATAAAAAAAACTGGACATACTTTTGAACATGGCTTCTTATGAGAGAATATTAGCGGTAAATTTTTTTTTATTGCTGTAGGACAGCAGACAGGCTGATGGTCCGCTTAGAGTTTAGCAGTTACCGTTGCCTATAGGTGTTTGCAACGCCAGTGGTAGCGCAAACATGCTACTGTCCCATAAGGGTACAGAAACTTGGGTCATTAATGCCGGAACACAACACAAGGTTATTATGGCGGCATACATAAGACCAAAGATAGTCGCCATCCAGACCGGCTTGGGGCTCTACCACGTAGCTAAAGTGGATTGTTTTGTCGCCTTTTACGACAGGCCGACCTCGGCCGCAGAGGTCAGTATTCTTTTTCTGCCCCTGCATGCATAAAAAACTGTCCCACTGTATACTTAATTTCTCAAGATTTTCGGGATCTTTAATCATTTAAATCTTATAAACATCTGTACAGGATCTCTGAATTTGGTTTTATACTATGTCCGTTTAAAACGACACGCGCTACTAAACAGCCATAAACGCAGCCTGCGGCGCCGACTGCCTTTATCCGCGTGTTTAACCAGTTCTGACTAAATTTAGGTCAATACTATAACCTATATAAGTTATACGTTTCATCTTTGTTGCATCCCAAATTTTTATCTTCAAACCATTAAACGCGCTGATAGGTAATGTTCCAATTAAATGAAAGTAACGAGAATAACGAATACTGTTTGAGTTTCAAAAATAAAAAGTATGTATTGTAAAGCAGATTTTTTTGCCTTTCACCTCCCGTGAAAATGTGGGGTTAACCCTATATTTATTTATATAGTAGGGACTATGCGGTCTCTCTTATTTCAATATACAACAAAAAGTAATAAAAAACAAAACAAAAATCTGCAGAAGCCAAGATGCAAATTTGCTAACTGACGACATAATCCGGAAGTGTATCGAATTTGTCTGGATCCCGCGAACATCGATCAAGGCTTCCGGTCGGTTGCGCCTGCGCACGTCATGGTGAGCTTAATGCAGTATACTAAATACAATATTTTGAAGCTCTTGCTTTCGAGAAGCTAAACAGAGGTGCACTACCTATCACGCAAGACCTAAATAACACACTACATGTACCAATAAAAAAATCCCGGACAAAAAGGCGACGAAAATTATAGGAAACACTGTATACTTATAATCTATCTCATTCTCTCGCAGGTATCTAACTATTTATGAATATGTTTGTCTTTTTTGGTGTCGCTTTTTGGTTTCAACGAATTTTCAAATCACGCTAATAAAGAATTTTCACTTCAAAACGTGTAGATTTATTTATATAAATTATATTTTTTATACATTAAAAATACAACAAAATACATACATAACATAATCATATATGTACATATTTGCTATAGTGCATTAGAGAAACCCTCCTAGCCTTAATTCTGGGCACTGTCCAGCAATTAAAATTTTATATTTAATGCTAATTTCGATACAACATTTAATTTGAGACGACTTACACATGCCTGTTAACGACTATAATTTTTGCTCGGTTAATACCGCTAGCAATTTTTACAATACCACATGCCTATAAAGCATTATTGTAAAAATATTTAACGAATTTTTTATAATTAATGTAAACACTATTGTTTACATTAATGTAAACTCTATAGTTATTATATAATTATTTAATAATAATTTCAAGTTTACCTCATAGAGTACGTATTTGTACTGCCATAGAAGTTGTAAATAAGAGTTATATTCCGAATTTGATTTTCGAGATTAAAGTAATTTAATCGTTGTCAAACCAAAATCTGCTATGTGCACTTTTTGAGATTTTTACTTTTTGACATTTTCGTATAGTTCACAGCCCTATCTACCGTATAAAAAACTGTTATGTGTCTATGAGCACTGTACGACGATCTACGACCACTTTTTAAAATCTGCTATGTGCCGCAGCTACATTTTTGTCAAATAAAATCTGCTATGTGACACACTGCTACATAGCATATTTTATTTGACAACTATCAATTACGATGTGCTAAAAAATAATCTGCTATGTGTTTAGTCTAAACAAATAGCAACATTGTTAAAGCTTATTTATACTCAATATAACGACAACAATACATTCACAAGTTGATATGAATAATCCTTTGTACTTTTATACTTCTGCTTTGCAAGAATATTGGGGGGATAATACTTTGCTGTTTATTTACATTTACCCTCAAATTTCATTACTCTGAATAATATTGTCTTTGTGGTTGAACTATACTTCTAAGCAGTCCGTTGACGTGTTAGCTTATTAGTACATACGTATTTTAAAGTTAAAAGTGCATTAATACGGTGTGTTTGATTGAACTCTACAATGAGTAGGGGAAAGAAAATTGTCGATTTAGTTTTATCTACCAAGGAGAAATGTTTACAAGAGAAAATCAAAAGATGTTATGCCAATCTCACGGCTATTCATCGGCTCTGAATCCAGATCTGATAAATTACGACGGGCGTATATACAAGCATGTCAATAAATTCATCCCCAGAACGGAGTGATAGTTCATCTTTTCCTACAACTACTAAAGGAAGGCACTACATTATTTCCAGTAGTGATAACGATTCATCAAATGAATGTCCAGTACAAGAACTAAGAGCGACCATCGAAATTCTGAGCAGCTCTTCAGCCCCACAATTTTCTTAGTATTAAGCAGAACGGCAGCGTTTACTGGGAAAACCATATATGGATTACAAGAAAAGAGATGGAAAGCTAGAACAGACTACACCAAAAGCAGCTCGATCTGTAAAAAAGTCGTTGTAATCATACTGTAATACAACATAAACCTAAAAATAGGTTCATGTGTGGATTGGTAACGGAAGAAGAACGAGCTGCGTTGCAGTCCAAGTTCTGGAATATGAAATCATGGAGTGAAAAAAAGCTTTTGTACAAGGTCTAGTATCTAAAAGAAGTTTACGTAAGCAAAGAAAGCGTGATGATGGTTCAAATTCTAGGAAAGAAACTGGTTTTGCTATTTTTGTGCACAAATATGATTGCAAAAATACCAAATTAAAAGTGTGCAGATTGATTTTTTTAAACACATTTGATCTTGGACGTGATTCTTTCTTGCGCTAGGTAAAAAATATGCCAGCAACAGTGTCATAACAATGAATCCTCTTCCATATCGGCACAGTGTTAATGTGGCCACTAAGAATAGACGAGGTACGGTATCAGAATGGTTGGATTTACTACCGAAAGTGCCAAATCACTATTGTTGAGCATTATCAAAGCGCATTTACGTCGAGTCAACTTTTCGATCACATCTGCATAATATGCATGCCGTTTACAAAACCTGGTGCAATGAACAAAATAAAAAAATCAGTTTCAAGAAACACCTTTTTAAGTGTACTTGATAAAAATAATATTTCCATCCACAAACCGCGAAAGGATCAGTGCGACGTTTGTTTTAGTTATCAATTAAAAAATGTTTCGCAACAGGACTATGATACTCATATCCTAAAAAAAGATGAAGTGCGTCATGCTAAGAATATAGCAATAGAAAATTTAAAGAATAACCCGGACAGGATAGTAATAACTGTTGACGTGCAGAGTGTCTTTTTAGCATCAAAATTACTTGCTGGTGCACTGTATTATAAACAAAAACTACAGTGTCATAATTTTACGATTCAGCAATCTCGTTCTGGAGATGTCACTATTTATTTTTGGCATGAAGCTGATGGAGGAGTTACATCCAATGAATTTACAAACTGTGTAATTGATTACCTTAAAACTACATGCAGAGCTTATGAACACATTGCGATAATTAGTGATAGATGCAACTACCAAAACAGAAATAAGGTTCTAGCAAGGGCATTATGTGACTGCTTATTTTTTTAAAGTAGAAGTGGAACAAATAATTTTAGAAACGGCACATACTATTATGGATGTTGACAGCATCCACTCCACTATCGAACATTAAAAAGCCCCCTATTATACACTTCAAGATTACATTACGAGAATACGTCAAGCGCGGCCTAAACAACCCTATGACATTAGAGTTGTACATTATGATTTTTTTAAGGATTATGAAAAATTAACCACCAATTATCAATCTATCAAACCAGGTAAAAGGAAGGGTGATCCCACGGTCAACCGATGTCAGAGCATTCTTATATAGCTGTATGGGTGAAGTATACTTCAAACTTCGTCATCCACAAAATTATACAATCCTTCCGCAACGAAGGCATATTCCCAGAGTATCCTGAACCTGCGACATTATAATATGACGGGCCGTTGGAAATAACACAATCCAAGTTCAATCAACTACAAGAACTTAAACCATTTATAGACAGTGACTACCATCCATTTTATGATTATCTTAAATTTAAGTCTGATTAATACTTATTTTCTTTCATTTATTACTCATTAAATACTAATTTAAATCCAATATATTTTTATCCAATACCTGCTATGTGCCTTATGATTGACCATTTAAAATCTGTTATGTGCACAATTTACACTATTTTTAAAATAATAAATAAATTATTAAATATTTGTGGTTAGAAAACAATTAACTTTATGTATAATATCTGTAGCTTTCATTTGATATAGTTCTTAAAATTCACCTTCATATAAAATTTTATACGAAAATGTTTTTACTCCATATCTCAAAGTTTTATTTTTTGCACATAGCAGATATTCATTTGACAACGACGTAGTATAACTTGATTACTGGCTATAATGTACACTGTGACACTTGATTTAAAGCACTTGGAGACTTGTCTTAAAATCGAAGTACTGCGTCCGGTTAACTGAATGTATGGGAGTACCGTAAGATTTATTGTAAGGGTAAAATGAATTCAATCGGATATTTTGAATAACATTATTTTATGACTAGCAATTGTTGTCGCAATATCTACTAACCGTGGGGGATCGGTCAACCAGATGAAACAGCGACACATTCTCCTATTCATTACCATCTATAATATATCTAAATTGGAAATACAGTTTTCGATGTGTAAAAAAAACAAGAGGCTAAATTTTCTACTTTTTTATATCTAATAATTATACTATTATTGTTTAAATTAATTTAAATTTTAAATTCTGTTTTTTTATTGGTGTAGGACAGCAGACAATCTGACGGCCCACTTATAATTTAGCACTTACCGTCGCCTATGGATGCTTGCAACGCCAGTGGCATCGCGAACACGCTGCTGTCCCATAAGAGTACAGTAACTAGGGTCACTAATGCCGGAACATAGCACAAAGTTACTATGGCGGTATACTTAAGACCAAAGGTGCTCGCCATGCAGAGCTTGTGGCCCTACCACGTAGCTAGGGTGGTGTGGTGGTGGTGGTGTTTTGTCACCTTTTACGACAGGTCGACCCCAGCCGCAGAGGTCAGTATTCTTTCTCCGCCCCTGCACGGATAAAAATCTTATCTTTACAAGATTAATCAAGATTTTAACATTTCTCTTTGAAAGGGCTAATCATGAAAGGTAAACCCTAAATTTTGATTTATGACCTTAAGGTCTCCCTTCAGGTGACCATAGTTCAAGTTCATCAACCAAGTTTCCAGACTTGACAGTATTAAGGTCTTTATATAGAATATTTCATATAGAATAATTGTAGAAATACCACGGTCTTAAGACGAAAAAATTACGACTGCCTGATTATGAACGACAAATAAATCATAACCCACAATACTGTGTTTTTTTAATAAATTACAATCGATTTAAAAAAAATATTTTTATAAGAAACATTTTTCAATCAAAAATCCCAAAAAACCATCGAATTATAAATTCAAAATCAACCCTTTAGATGAGATTTTATATAACTTTTACCCTTAATTTGTCAGCCGTAAAATTAATATATACGATATAAAAATGTTAATTCCATGTTCAATGGACAAATATGTTTTTGTGCTAGCTTTTAAAATATGAGCAATTGTCTACTTAAGAAGCTGTCTTCGCAGCAGGACATTGTAACTGTTTGATCTGTCATTAATACATCGTGTAACATATTTATCTGGTGATCTATTTTGTCTTTGTATTAAAAGTAATATTTATTTAACCATAATTTTTACGTGCAACCTGACCGTAGATTATACAACTTCAACATACTTTAGCGAATGGCGAAAATATTGGCAATAATTGTTATACAAAGTAATTTAAAAAAATCATCCGTCTTCAAACTTAATAGTTGGTTTTTCGTTTTTTCTGAAGTTAAAATTCCTTAAGACTATGTTAATTTGAGAATGTTTTTTAAAAATTTATCTCTAAATCAGTTTTTAGATTTATGAGTGTAAATCTTGGTGGCAAAGGTGTGTCTCACGACAAATCACGGTCTGGGTCCATATGCTGATCAAACCGAGCAGAGGGGGCAACTGAGACATTTTTATATTATGCCTAATATTGCAATACAAAAACATTTGTTTGAGATTTATTTAATACTAGCTGACCCTGCAAACGTTGTTCTGCCAAAAAAAAGAAACATTTTCGCGTCTTATCAGTCTCCAAGGTCCAATCTATCTCTATACTGAAATTCATCAAAATTGGTTCAGCTCTTTAGGCGTGAAAATGTAACATACAGACAGAATTAACTTACATACTTTCATGTGTTTAATTTTAATATTAATTGTCAATAAACAAACATTAATTTGTCTCATTTTATTTACTTATTATTTTTATCATGCCTTCGCTGGCATGGTTACATTTCACAGCAACCGGGTACTGGTAAATCCAGGGCATCTGCTGTTTTACCTTCCTTAACTCTCTCTCTCTCTCTCTCTCTCTCTCTCTCTCTCTCTTGCTAATTTAACTTTCCACTATCTAGGTAAAGTTGATTTGGCTCCGAAAATTTGATTGGGATCCCATACTCCCCTAAATCAATAACCATCTTACATTCGTAATCTGTGACCACACTCCTCCGCTTAGACACCGAATTATTTTCACATAAATCAAATATTTTTTTTTGCGGCAAATGTCGGCGACGAATATAAAAATGTCAACCATAACCACAGAATAAAAGATGTCCATATTTAAAAAGCCGTTTGAATCATTTCGTATTTTAAAATATCTTTCGGTTTTCAAATTCGGAATAAATTTAGTGTCACCTGCGCGGGCGCATCCGGAAGAAGTGCGCGAATGATGCCGCCCCCTCTTTGTTTTCTTTAGTGTTGCCAGTCGATTATATTTCGCTATAATATTAATTTAAATATATCCGTTTTAGGTTCACACCTATAAGCCTGAGTTTAACACCGGAACATTTTGGGTTATTAATGTATTTGTTTTAAGATATATGCTATCGCATATAAGAAGTAATATGACGTATAACTAATATGCAACTACATCAGCAATTCTATAGGCCGTACCAAGTCGAGGTAAAAAAAGTTAAGCGGTCCCCAAATGGAATTTGAGGATTATAACCAATCCAATTCTAAACAAATAGCAATATTATCCAAACAATTAGGGCAAATGCAACAAAGCTAGCAACCCAGGCGCGGCGATTCGGTTTCATTTCAACAATACTTTTATTGTTTGTTTCTTTTTTGTTTTTATTCATAAGATTTCGTATCGAGATAATTTTTATGCTTTATTTAAATGCGATAAATTACAATACACAGCTCCTTTCGTAGATATTTCATAGATAAACGCGTTGTAATTTGTACTTGAATACGCGTTGACAGGTGATGCAGAGGTAGAGGACCTGTTTAATAAAAACCAATCTTTATTTTTACTGGTAGTGAAAGTCTTTCTGTTGAGTATCATGTAACAAAGAAAATTCTAAGAATGAGAGTGGACGGATACAAAAGGAGGGGTAAACCAAAGAAAATATATAAACATACTTAGAAGTAGACAATTAACACGGCGCTATCTAGTCATTAAGTAAGTAGCATAGCACTTGTGTTATGGGTAGTGTGTCCGTGCAGGGGCGGAGAAAGAATACTGACCTCTACGGCCGGGGTCGGCCTGTCGTAAAAGACGACAAAACAACCCACCCTGGTGATAGTAGTCTTATGTATGTCACCATAATAACTTTGTGTTGTGTTCCGGCATTAGTGACCCAAGTTCCTGTATCCTTATGAAACAACAGCGTGTTCGCGATGCCTCTAGCGTTGCAAACATCCATAGGCGACGGTAACTGCTAAATTCTGAACAGGCCGACAGCCTGTCTGCTGTCCTACAGCAGTAAAAAATACTAGACAATTAATATATACATATACACTTTTTTTTTGTAAATGACGGGAATCGAACCCGTGAACTCCACAGGCGTACCGAAGTGCGTTAACCGTTACGCCACAGAGGTCGTCAAATCGATGGTGATGGCATAAAATTGCGATGACGATGACGAAGGAGACGAATAGAATACTTATCTTGTGACTGACTTCAGACAGGTTCTCCACATAGATAGGGGCAGAAAAAAGACGTTAAAGTCGTTGCTGTTGGCCTGAAATTAACGTGGTAGAGGATAAATAAGAACTAAATATATTTGGGAATTATAAAGAGACTGATATGTCGATCAAAACTCACAAATGTATAAATCGTATAAAATACTTGTAAAATATGTTGTTATATAAAAAATACAGTGCTTTTTTAACTATACTATATTTAACCTATATTTATGAAGATAATTAAAATACAATTATATCAAAAGAAACAAATAACTCAGCATTAATTAAGTGGTTTCTATCATGAACTAACTTCCTATTTCGCGAGGTGGTCTAATGAAAAACGCTTTTGTATAAAAAGTAAGTTCTTCTAACTTTTTTAATTCCCTGTAAATTGATGATCTTAGTCCCGCCTCCCTTTAAAATATTAATTTTAATAACATTGTAATAAATTTTGGCTACTACATGGGTGTTGTTTTGATGTCATTATTTATTTTTTAATTTTGTTCATTTAGAAATAGAGGATGTTAAACTTATTGTTGCTGAAAAAGTATTATAAAAAACGTCATTTGAAGCAGTAGCCTCAGCTTGGTTCCAACCTATAATGAGAATATGGTTACCAATTCACTTTCTTAGGAGGAGGTCGTAATGGGTTACATATTAATCTTATTTCACAGAAGGGCAAGTATCGTTCGGTTCTCTAATCGGAGTTAGGAGATGACCCTAAAAATCGACTAGCCACATCTATTTCATTACTTGTTGTGTCTCTTTCCACATAAGAAGAAAGTGTCATAGAATGTATGAACATTTAATCATGTCCATCAGTTAGGCTACGATAAAATAAATAATTGTAAAATTACTGTTAATAAATTTGTGAGGAAATATGTGCCGGCCCAACATATGTTGGGATAAGGGCAGGAAGAATAAGAAGACCCACACTCGTAACGGGAATTGAGCCCGTGACCCTCGCAACCGTTTCGTTACCCGCTGCGCCGCGGAGGTCGTCAGAGTTGTTGAAAATGTCCCCGATGTTTTATAGATTTATAAATTGAACACACCTAAATTCCGTGAAACTCAGTTTTCCTAATGAACCGTATTCACAGGCCACGCACATGTAGCGGTCATATTCGTCGAATAATGATCTTCTGTGAATTTTCTTCCAGTCTGCTGTATTCTGGGCCAGCCTTAATATATTCTGTAGGGTGGTTTTTGTAGGCCCAAGTATGTGTATCCAGGTCATTTGTAGCAACAACAAGATTATAAATTATTCTTTTAATAATTAAAATAAATCCACAGAAAAAATTTACTAAAAAAAAAAGAAAAAACCCGTAATAAATACCTAAATAAATCTAGTGGCTTATTTACTATCTACGTCAATAGACTTAACCGCCCAAAATGAAATAAATAAATTACAATAAATTAATTAACAATTAGACTGCAATAGTGGGTGACTCCCATACCCTATATAGAAGAACATAGAAATCAGATTCACAAAAATATTATATTAATAATATATTATACCTAGTATATTTATTTCTTAAACAAATTGTACTAAATTCAGTATTATAATTATAAATTCATCAAGATATATTTATAAATTATACAACAACAGAAATTATAAATAATTTTGATGCATGCTAAGGTAACTTGGTTTGTTATTGGTTCAATTCCAACAAGACAATATTAATTTAAAAAGCTTAAATGCTTTGCCAGTTAATTTCCAACAATCGTTTACGCAGGTCATTTTGAACCTCGGTTAAGTAATAAAAGTTTATTTTTAATCTAATTGTGAACTTAAGTTTAGCAGACAGGGTAATTGCAATGCATCCTGCCTGTCCGTTTGTCTGTCTGCGATTGATCCTTACACTCGATTTATCTTCGATGTTTTTTGAGTAATCGTTTTAAATTTAACCGAATTAAGCTTGTATTAAAATGGGCAACTCCACATTTAAAAACGAGAGTGTTTTATTGATGCATAGCCGTTCCGAAGGTGTTTCACGCCAAAATCTTAAATATAAATCAGATATTAATATTACAAACGTAACAAACACTGGCTAATATTATGGATAAATACAGCGCCAAATCTCAGACACCAAAAATCTTATAACAAATTTAGATATAATGAAAGTATAATTATTGAATTTAATTTACTTGAAGCAGACAATTAAAACAGAGAGGTTGTCAATAGGTAAGGATAATTTAACAAAAATTAATAATGACTGGTCAAGACTGTTAATATTATGGAATACGATTTCTGTCAGCCTGGCTCCTTTCCTCTTATTTTTAATATCTTTTGTCGGTTACATTTCTTCTCCCTTCTTTGTAATCATTTGTCATTTATTGTCTTAAGAAGCTGGTCGCGTAATTATAGTAAAATAAAACGTGGCATCTTACGGTGTCAAATTCTAGTCACAAAAAATATTTCTATTAAAGACATGGGAATAAAAAGGTTTAAATTATTATGAAAGATGAGAAATAGGCACAATACAACCTAATGGCCATTGTCAAATTACTCTATGTTCGTGCTCCACAATTGAAATCCAGGCGTGCGCTATGAGTCGATTTTTGATTGGCTGTACCATAGCCAATGGGTGCTTAGTATTTATAGATGTACTGCGCATGCATCTGTAATGTCAAGTAGGAGGGAACTGATTGCATTTTGGGAGATAAATTATTATTATTAAGGTATAGTAAAATGATAATTAATATTGTAGTGAAAATAGTTGTGTATTTAACTACAGTAATTTATGTTTTCTTTTTATCTAATGCGATTAATCTTGGTTGTATCTGCAGTTTTTACGTCACAACTTTAGGAACAGTCGAAAAGTACAGAGCAAAACTCTAGCGCACCTATTTGTGTCGGTATCTTACCGATATTCACTAAATTTTTTTTCTTTTAAAATTTAAAGGACGATGCCTACCTAATATATAATCAAAATATAAAATAAATGAATTTGCTAATTATTATGCAAAATGACCTTTGCTGGCAAAACGCAAACTAAGCAGCTATGACTTTATAATATTTTATCTAAAAGAATTTCTCAATTCTTCAACAAAGTTTATATTGATTGTAAATTAATTGATACAGATTAACAAGAACATTTAATGGTGACAAAGAAAGACTTTTATTTCACTGGAGGTCAGTGCCGGATTAACCACGTAGCAAGAGTAGCAACTGCTACGAGCCCCGCTCAAAAGGGGCCCCTCATATTAAAACCCGCTCATCTCTGTCTGAGTATCTACTGTACGATTAAGCACCCACAACACTGTAACCTATAGACGGCAAATAAACGTGTGGAGGTGTTGAGTACTGAACTGCTTTTTACAACTTTTTACTCATAAATCCATAACAGATCAAGGTTCTTTCGAAAGAATTTGCTACGGGCCCCGCTCTTGCTTGACGCGGCAGTGCTGAAAGTTAATAATAAATACACACATTGAGGTTCCATCTATATCATTAGGCTATTCCATCAATATACTAAAGCTTGTCTTGATACAAGAAAAGGAAGTTTCGTGGGCAGCAAACCATGAATAGTGTAGGTATACCGTCTATTACAGAATAGATGCAACTTTAGAAACCAGGCTATTAAGAAAAAACTTAGTCATGACTCTAATGGCGGTGCACTAGTAAATACCTCGGAATGATAGAAACCATTTTTAAAAAAATTGCCATCACAAAACGCGATAGGTAGACGCTATTAAAAGTAGTTCTACCATGACCAATTTCATTTCAATTGTATTATGAGCATTTCATTTAGTCTCACGCTTAGTTCTATCAAAGACCCCCAAGGGTTAACAAACTTAAAAAATACAAAAGCCAATGCAAAAAACTAAAGAGGATATCCTACCCTTTAATTATTAAAATGGCAATAATAATAAGTTATCAAACTCATTAATGAGCCGAGAATCGCGTATGACTCGGCACTATCGCTTGAACTGTCATATTTGACAGTTCAACCTGTCAGGTTTGACAGGTCAGTGAAATTAAGATGTTTCGTAACCGATGATTTTAACGCGTTCATCTTTTAATGATATAGCGGAAGAAGGATAGTACATATCTAATTTTAATTGTAGTTTTTATATTTAATGGAATACGTTTAAAACTAGAAATATTCGTGATTTTATAAACCAGTATTTTAGAACTGATATTTAACGCTACGATTAACATTTTGAAAATATGTCTACATTTGGCCGTAAAACAGAATATAATACTTTATTAAAATAGTTTTAACTGTGAATATTAACTTAAAGCATTAAATTATAAATTAAAAAGTTGCACTTAAAAATGATAAAATGAAAGAAAAGAGGCTGGCATGGTACGGGCATGTAATGAAAAGAGAGGCTGACCACATTACTAGAAGAATGTTGAATCAGAAAATGGATGGGTCAAAGAATGTGAGATACATGAGAGTTTGTGAAGAGACAGATGAAGGATGCCGGGATAGAATTAAATTTAAACCCCTGGAGGTAGCTCAGCGAGCAGTTCTTAAGGTGGCAACTTTTAAACATAGACTTTTTTCTACAACTGAACTTTACAAAACTTGCAAAGTGCTCACAGTGAGACAGTTATATATACTGCATGTAGTTATATTTCAGCATTGTGTCACACCATTTGTGGCAGTGAATAAGCGTCTTAAACATAAAGTTTGCACTCTTCCTAATTCAAATGTAGCTTTTACAAGAAAATTTTCTATTTATTTAGGACCTCTTATTTATAATAAAATAAATTATGATATTTCTGTCTATAGCCTGTCTTTGCCTATACTGAGAGAGAAAGTTTGTACTTTCCTGCTTTCCAAAACTTATGATGAAACCGAGCAGTATATTGAATCATTAATATAACATCATAATAATATATAATTGTTTCCATACACAATTACACACACACACACACACACACACACACACACACACACACACACTCACACACTCAATCGAACATAGATGTGTAAAATGATGTGGAGCTTATTATTCATATTTGTATGTTTCGTTGCATTATTTGTAGGATTTAAATGGCCGTCGTTCCTTAACACAGGCTATAAGCTGGCCTATTTAGAGACGACGACCATTGCAGTTGAAGTGTATTGTTATTGTAAAATTGAATAAAGATTATTATTATTATTATTATTAAATGGAAGAAAAAGACATATTGAAGCTCAATGTGGCGAAGACCGAGTACTTGGCCTGTAACTCCATCGATCCCACACCCGTACACATAGACGGCGACACGGTCGAGTGCACGGACCAAGTGAAATACCTACCTGGGATCTGTATTTCACGCGTCTGGTGACATCGATTGCGACGTCAAGGCACGAATTGCTGCCGCGTGGGCCAAATGACGTGAAGTAAGTGGTGTCATTTAGTGTCATTTTTTGGAAAAATTTCAGAGAATCTAGATGGCTGGTGGAATAGTTGCTGGAAGATCGTCGCTATTAATATCAATACATATAGTTGATTTGAATGCAAATTTGCTAAACTAAAATTCATATTTATTGTAAAATGTAATTTTTCTTCATGCAGGGGTGGAGTATGAATACTAACCCCTGCGGCCGGGGTCGGCCTGTCGTATAAGGTGACAAAACAACCCACTCTAGTTACGTGGTAGAGCCCCAAGCCCGTCTGGATGGCGACCATCCTTGGTCTTAAGTATGCCGGTATAAGTGACTCAAGTTCCTATATATGGGACAGCAGCGTGTTCGCGGTTCCCCTACCGTCGCAAACTAGGTGATGGTAACTTCTTACTGTTAAGTGGGCCGTCAGCCTGTCTACTCATCATCATCATCCCAGCGTTAGTCCCGGTTGCCACCCAAACTTTCGTTTCGGTGCCCGGGGTCCGCTTTCCGACTTTTTCTACTCCACTTCGCGCGATCTTCAGCATCCCTGGTAGTGAGCCCATTGGCACGCATATCACCCTTTATCGTCAGCCTGTCTACTGTTTCTCAGTAATAAAAAAATGTAAAGGTCACGGGTAGTTGACATCCAATCGGGTTTGGAGCCCAGCCACCTAGCTAGGCTTGTTTTGTAGCCTTTTACAATAGGCTGCCGCCGGCTACATAGGCCATTATTCTTATTCGTCCCCAACATGTAAAAGTAGTATCATACATGCGTACAATCCAAAGTTCAGGGGTTCAATTAACAACATAATTAAAACGCATTAACGATAAAGAGAAGGATCGTTGAGTTTAAATTTAGCATGCCACCATGACATACTATGAGTATACATATATCACGGTTGAAGGGTAAACATATAGCGAGGCATACAGTTTTTTAGAAACATGGCATATAATTCCTTATTGATCTATAACATGTTAGCAACGTTACTACTAATGTGTCCGAACGAAAGACAGTAGGGTGCGACTTGTACGGTCTCTGCGAGTCCACTTGTGGGAAGTGGGTGTTTCCCAGAGCATCCTTTCGAAGCCGGTCTCCGCTGCCGCTTTTTTCATTTACAATAATTTTAATATTTAGAAATTAGACATTTTTGGTAATATGTAATTACGATAAAATAGGGATGACATTATATTTTGATCAAAAGCCCCTAAATAAATTAGATAATAAAAAATAACATTACTGCTGCAAAGATACATAGACGATGATGACATTAATATAAGTCGTCTTTAATGCCCTCTATCTCTATCTGCATTCTATTGATCTTATTCGACTTCATTCTGGCATGGTCTTGCTAACGTTCAATGTGGTTTTGACTATAAATAATAATAGGCCTAATTAATTCAACCCTTGAAATAACTTTTCTAGTGGGTTTGACAAATGAATTACTTTTTTACGGCATATTATTTAAAAAACTGTGACCAACTGACACCGCGATATCTAGTTCCAAAAAAGTAGAGTGCTTGTTTTATGAATACTAGACAACTGTTATACTGTTTTTACAAATTGTATATATATTATCCATAAACATCCAGACTCTAGACGGGAGTGGAACAAGTGACCCCCCCCCCCCCCCCCGCAGGCGTAGGTACTGATGAGCGAAAGCCGTTGCGCCAGGAAGGTTATAAAGCCACTGTTCAGTATATACCTTTCAGAGTTCAGTAGAAGCTAAATCTATTACATCTTTTGTAAGTTTTTGGCTTGCAGCGTAAATCATCTTATTAAATCGCAGTTGCAATTCAAAATTCCATTTCAGTGCCTGGTGTACGCTTATCAGCTTCAAAATACGGAATGAACTTAGAAATGCTTTGAGATGATTAAATAAATATATTATGACAATTCACACAGCGCCATCTAGTCTCAAAGTAAGTAGCATAGCGCTTGTGTTATGGGTACTAGATAATTGATATAGTACATATATAATTTTCTTTTGTAAATATATATTGTACATAAACACTCAAACGCGGGACGGGAATCGAACCCGGGACCTTGTCAAGCATACCGAAGTGCGTTAGCCGTTACGCTACGAAGGTCCTCAACATGCTTTCCAATCAGCACAGCCTATCCACTTGTCATTAAATACTAACACCCCATAATCCACAGCTGAGTTTCCCCTAAAGGGAACGGATAAGCGCCATACTTGTCTAAGGTGGATTATGGGGTTAAACATGTCGATGATGATATGCAGGTTTCCAATATGTATTAGCCGGCATTTATTCGAAGAAAACTGCCTATGCAGCGAATGCCTTTGTGGGAATTGCACCTGTAAATTGGTCTCCAAATGTGAAGACGCTCGGCTACCAACTTATCTATAACTAGGTGTAGCAGGTAGTTTAAAAATAAATAAATATATATATTGGAACATTTCACATAACGTCATCTTGTCCCAAATTAAGTTGCATATTTGTGTTATGGGTACTGGACAACTGATATACTACATATATAGTACTCTTCTTTTGTATATAAATACATGCTACACATATGAAACTGTATTCAAAACAACAATAATATTTCTCAAACATAATTTATTTACAACAAAAAGCATAATAATTATATACAAACACACAACTATGTCTATGTACAAATAATACTGTTTTATTAATTTTATTAAACTAAAAACTTAATTATAACAAATAATACTTTCAGTGGCAAGATGAGCGCAAATTATAATATAGAAAACATATTTTTATATGTATTAGTATGTATGTACATATTCGATCAATTTAAATATTGCATTTCATTGCAATACATTACATTTAATTAAACTTTTACAAATTATTCATATATTATATGAAATAATTTTTAATCTGTTTACAACCACTGCTAATCAAGGCAAACTATTTAATTAAAATTAATCGTCAAAAAATAAAATTACGAGTATTTTCTTGAATATCAACCGTTTCATTAACAATGTTTTGGTTAACTAAAATTAATATTACAGACAGGACGAATCATACTGATAAGACATACTTAATACCTAAAAATATACACGACGGTTTTCTACACATCAGTACAATAAAACGGTGGGATTTGTTATAATTACTGAAATAACATTTCAAATTATTTTTATATTTGTAGCCTAACACAAAACTCAAAAGCCTCAAATGAAATAATATTATTAATCTCAGGAAAAGCAACTTGTAATTTGTTAAAGATAAAGGTGTTATTATTTCATATATCTTCTAATAACATTTTCAATTTTAAAGGAATATCATGATTGTTAAACTTAAATCTACTTAAAAATACAAGCGTAACTCTTCACTGTCACTGTCCTCTTAAAATAAAATGAAATATGATACATCGAAACATGAAACTTTAAAGTAATGAGCCGATTATAATGCCTGTATTAACTTAAATAAGCATTTGTCTCAAGAAGTTAAGTAGCTTAAAATGTATGAAAGTCAAGTCAGATAGCAAAGAATTGCAAGATTCAAAAATCAAATAACATTGTTTAATTGAAATAATCAAACACACTCTATCGAATATTTAAATCCAAAAAGTTTTTGGTACCTACTTTAATCTTTTTTGTGGTTCTTACGTAAAATATAACTTAAAATAATGTATTTAATTGTTAGGTATAATGTCAAATTAAGATTTATGTAAGCATACTGGCAGAATCGGTATATTTAATCCGTGTCTTAAAGCCGGCTTAACTAATTGGTAACATAATATTAATGATAAATTTATCTAAAAATACAATAAATATCCCTGTAGCACACTATAATTATATCTACAACGATAATTTGGCAAAATGTCATTTAAGTTCTGATTATCTAACATATTTAGTACTTTGTAAACGGGTTTGCCTGCGTTTTGTGATGAATATAAGGCGGTAAACGATAATTTGTTTGTGATACATTAAACTCTAATCATTTTTCTAAAGTTTTTATTACGTCTCTTCGGAGAATAGAAAAATGTTATTGTTAAAAAATTGTTAAGATCAGCACATATAATAAAATATTTTGATTTTACAAACAAACAATTCCATGTTATTTATTGTTTATAAGATTTAAAAATTAAAACCTTTTTTTTTTTCAAAATTAAATTAGTTTCAATTTTTCTATTTATTTACTAACCTAAAACCATCTACGAAAAATTCCGTGTCGAATGGTAGTAGTCCTATTCCGATATGTTCAGTAGTATATGTATATATATATATATATATATATATATATATATATATATATATATATATATATATATATATATATATATATATATATATATATATATATATATATATATATATAAAACTGTCATATTACCCATATAATAATATCAAATGCAGTGTCTTAAACTGTATAAATTTCTATAACGGTAACGTTTCTATTAGATTCAAAATCTAATTTAAATTATTTGTCTAAATACATTTAATTACAACCTGGATTACTAATATACACGAATAATATACTAAGTAAATGTAGATAACTTACTGCAGCAGTTCGTACAAAGCAGAGATATATGTCTGAGCCATCTGCAGGGTTTCATACTTGGATAGTTGCCGGTCTGCACCCAAAGAAGGTAAATGTCCTCGCAGTCTGTCGAAAGCCTTATTCAAATTCTGCATCCTTCTTCTCTCCCTGGCATTAGCGGCTAAGCGACGTCGCCTCAACACAGCAGCACTGGTCGCCCTTCCACGTCTCTTTCCAGAACCTTCTAGAACTTCGTTATCCTCAGCACTGTCCTCCAAATCTCTTGTCAGTCCACGGTAAGCGATGTGTGTCGATTCTTGAGAAATGCTCCCGTCGACAGAGGGGGCTGGTTCTAAGCTGGCCCGGCCAGAGTCAGGTGACCTTGGCCATGATAGATAATCTTCAGTCGCATATTCGAGTATAATGTCCGATGGGAACACATCCTTTTCGGTGTAAAAACGAAGTCCGTACGTGTCGGCGCTCATCATTCGAATACGACGGCACAGGTGTGTAGTAACGGGCGTCCCGTAGGGGTCTAAGCGTGGCCGTTACCTGTTTTCATATATATAGGGTCCCATCGCGAAAGGCGAGGGCTGAAGGGCCGAGGCCCCGGGTAATTTAAGGGCAATCATCATTAATTTTCGACTGCGTGTGCCGATTCGGTATTGTTTGACAGAATGCGTTTGTTGCGTTACGGTTCTTGGCCGATCTTAGTTTTTATGTTATTCAATAGGGATAGTTTTAAAAAATTGCATTATGGAATTCTCGATATCTATGTTCGGGTTAGAGGATTAACGTCTGGATTCGATCATACCGCGATAAATTCGGAATCTTTTCAGTACATTGTTTGAAAATTTGGTTTTAAATATTTTTATTAGGATGTTATATATTACAATACAAGCAAAATTTGGAATCACCTAATCACGTAGCGTATAAGACGTGACTACGTGCCGATAATTATTACTATTAATAAACAGAATATGAACTTGGTGGCGTAGTGGCAGTCTAACCTAAAGATTCCGGGCTTAAATGCCACGATGACATACATGCACCTCATAGGTAATTTTTCTCACCTAATGTGCATATTGCATATTATAAACATAAACACCACGTTACGGTGAAAGTAAAAACGTGAGGAAGCCTACATACTGGTGCGTGTCCCGTCAATTCGTTCTAGACAGTGGTATGTATACTGTCCTCTCCCTCGAGAGGGAGGTCCAGCAGTGGGACGTTGTTGGCTGTTATTATTTAATTAGTAGATCTATAAAAAAACCAATAAAATACTATTAGTGAATCTTTAGTGGGATCCAATTTAGGTCATAAATATTCAAAAATAGAAGTTACTTTCCATCATTTAATGCAATAATGTTTCTGTTGATGACAAAACTCTTGATGCCCTATGCATATGCAATGAATATTAGTTTTTAAATATATTTTTCTAAAATTTTAATAGTATATTTGACGTGTATTATTTGTTCTGAAATGTAAAATAAAAGGACACTCGTTGTCCAGCTCTGTTCAATAACAGTTCGATTCTGTTCCTTGCGTCGCCTATACTTATTTCTTTTCCTAATCTAAGATGATTTCTTGTGAACATGTCGATACATTAACTGACAAAAAATGTTTCCAAATCCACTACCCGATCATATCATTAGTTTGGTTTTCTCATGTTGTGTAGTTATAAATGGGGTGTTCAATAAAAAATGATATTGAGTATGACGCAATTATATTTTATTAAATGTTATTTTATTTTTCGACGTGATCGCCTTTCAAGTTTATACACTTTGTATATATTCTTTCTAAAACTATAATTCCTTTTCTAAAAAAATCTTCTTCTTGATCCCTTCAAAAATCGTGTACCGCGGCGACTACTGCGTCATCATCTTCAAATTTATGGCCCTGAGATGTTCCTTTAGCCGGGGAAATAGGTAGAAATCGCTAGGAGCTAGGTCCGACGAATATGAAGGATGTTCTATTAATTCGAAGCCAGTTTCTTGAATGGCAGCCATCGCAACTCTGGACTTGTGCGCGGGGGCGTTATCTTGGTGAAACAAAACAACTAGCGAATTTGCCACGCCGTTGCTTGTGTATTTCTTCACGCAACTTTGTTATTTGTTATTTTGCTGTGTAAATTGTTACAAAATATTTATTATTATTTATCCTACATACAAAGTCCGCGTAATAGTGGCTCCATAACTAATATATTCCATCATTACCACCCCTTGGCTGTCCCAGAAAAAACAGGCCATGATATTACCGACGGATGGAATCGTCTTAAATTTCTTTGAAGTTGGAGATGACGGTCTCTTCCAAGTCATGAACGGTCTTTTCGTTTCTGGGTCATAATGGTGAAGCCATGTTTCGTCCATAGTTATGAATCGAGCCAAAATTCGGTCAAGATCTTGTTGTAACAAACTCAAACAGCTTTGTGAAATTCTTAGTCTCGTTTATTTCTGCGCGTCAGAAAGCATTCTGGGCACCCAGAGCACTGATATTTTTTTCATACCCAAATGGTTGTCTGTAATATTATGGATACTTCCTATAGAAATTTTCATTTCTTCTGCTATAAAACAAACAGTAACACGACGATCCGCTAAGACAACATTTTTAACTTTTTTACTCATTTGTTCGGTCACTATCGATGTAGGGCGTCCGGTGCGAGGGTCGTCGTTAATGGAAATTCTTCCTCGCTTGAACTCAGCACACCAACGCGCAACCGTACTATATGGAGGAGCATAAATCCCTAATGTTGCTCTCAAGTTTTGATTTACTAGCTCCGCAGTAAAAGTTTTCAAGCAGAGATATTTTATTACCGCGCGAACTTCAATTTTATCAATTTTTAAGAAAACGTTCAGACATGACGCAAACAAATGACTTCTATATTTAAAAATAAAAGAGAATTGATTGCTTTTTTTATTATTATTATATCTAATGTCTGGGCTATGCCTGCTAGTATTTATTTTTTTTCTTTCCAAGGAGAATGTATCGCATTATTATTATTTATTGAACACCTCTCGTATAAGGAAGCATTATTAATATAAAATGACTAAGAGATGAAGTTCTTACGATCGATATGTTCGGTTGCAGTTTGAATTTAATTCTCACACTCTATAATCGATTTTTACTAAAACAGTTCCCTGCACTAGGTATAAAGTTGCATGGCAAGACTTTGAAAATATAATTTGACAACCTCTGGCGTAACGTCTAACGCACGTCAGTACGCTTGCGAGGGCACGGGTTCGATTCCCGTCTAGCGTCTGGGTATTTATGTAGAGTAGGTATTTATTTACAAAATTATATACGTAGTATATCAGTTGTCTAGTACCCATAACACAAGTGCTATGCAACTTAGTTTGGGTCTAGGTGATGTTATGTGAAATGTCCCAATATATTTATTTATTTATTTTGACCGAGGTAGAGAGGGTAACTCACAGACAGCACCGTACCTACTTCGGTAGCCACTAAGCCGTGTCTGTATTATTGTTTTTTTAATTTGTGGTATTTGGAAAAAGAACAGTAATTAATTCCCAAAACTTTTAACCCTTCTACGAAAAATTATCCCCTTCCTTAAAATTTGTAATTGATTATTCAATTATTAGCTAATCGATATTTTTGCTGGATGTCATAATAGAACAAGGCAACTAATGTGTTCTTGAATGTAAAAAAAATCATTTGCATAGTAATGTTTAGTCTTGATTATCTTATGGTTCTGAAAGGGTTAAAAAAGAAACAAGCTCCTAGCAAGTACTTCAAGTAGCGATACTCCCAAGTAGCAATTTATTTATTTCTCTGCCTGAGATGAAAGCCTCTATTGCGAATCTTTTACTACTCATACAACTTTATCTATTGATATTCTAACTCACACTATGTCTGATTGATTCCGCGAATTTTCGTGAAATTATTGCTATCCAATTTAAAACTGAATGTATAATAACGCCTAAATTAGATTTTGCTTTTTTCCTTTAAATTTAGTAATTTATACTACTTTATAATCGGTATTTTTATTTCACTTAAAACCTTTTTGAAATAGTTGAGATTATTAATTTAGTTTTAAGTATATTTAAAATAAAAAATAAATCATTTGACCAATAATTAGATTTTTAAAAGATTTATAAAGAAAATACAATATCAACTATTTAACAATAAGTTTTCTGTTCATATTTGATCAAAATCATTAATGAATTTGCCAACATATTAATATTCAGTGGTTCATTCATAACACGGCGTTAGGAAACGACCACCAGTAACTTGTTTGGAACAACGATGTAAGAAATATTTGGATGCGTTTCAACAACAGTAAGAATAACCCATTCTTACAAGCGTGGCGTTTAAAGTTTTTATCTGCGATAGTAAGAACTAAAGAAAACTGTATTTTTTTCTTTTTCCTTATTGTGTTATTGTTGTCCGTGCAGGGGCGAAGAAATAATACAGACTTCTGCGGCCGGGGTCGGCCTGTTATAAAAGGCGACAAAACAATCCACCCTAGCTACGTAGTAGGGCCCGAAGCCCATCTGGATGGTGATTGGTGACCGTAAGTATGCCGCCATAATAACTTTGTGTTGTATTCCGGCATTAGTGAACCAAGTTCATGTACCCTTATGTGACAGCAGCGTGTTCGCAATGCCACTGGCATTGCAAACACCCATAGGCGATGGTGACTGTTAAATTCTAAGCGGGCCGTCAGCCTGTCCGCTGTCCTACAGCATTAAAAAAAATAAAAAAATGTTCTATTTATTTAATTATATATTGTGTGTCATTATTTATTATTTCCTTTCCTTATCAAAAAAGTCCAATGTATTTGAATGATGATATTATGCAGCTAGTTTTGGTTTATATAGGGAAGGAACCTTTCGTCTCCATCTCTGATAGGAAAAGTAAATGACTCCGTTCTATTGGTATGTATAAGCTAACTATTAATACGTTCGCTGCGCTTATTAATCTATCTTCCTTTGTGCATTGGTGCAGTAATAATACTGGTCTCTGCGGCCGTGGCCGGCCTGTCGTGATAGGCGACAAAATTACTTTAGGTAGCTCCAAGAAGTCGAGCTCCAAGCTTGTCTAAATATGCTACTATATTAATTTTGTATTGTGTTCCGGCATAGGTGACCAAAGTTCTAGTTAAAAAATGTACAGTACAAGTTAAGATGGTTATTTTATCGTTCATGGAACCTTACAGCTATGTATAATAAGAGTAAATTCGGTAAACCAGTACCGGTTCAGATAATTTTGACATAGCACTATGCTAAGTATTCAACATCATTTGGTGAACAAACTAATGTTATCTTTATTCATTGTATATGTTCCATCATATAAATTTAATTGCTTTCTTTCAAATAATGCAGCCTACAATAACTCCGAGATACCGCATCCACAGTTTCAAATCTTTATTCCACGACAACAAGGCCACCTACTACTCGGGGCTTGGATTTCAGCAAGTGAAAAGCATATCGCGATGTTCGTTCGCGACGGTGTCAAATGCGGACTGGTTTTGCGTGATTTATAAAAATTAAGTGAAAAGTTTAAATCAATATATATTTAAATAAATACCACTCATTTGTACACCAATGTAAATTCTTAACGTTTGTGGTTACTACTACCACTATCTGGTGGCTCAGTGGTATTAATATAATATACATATTATGTATATAAATATTCTCTGTTCCCACTACGGGGAGTCCTCAGTCCAGCTGTGGAACGTTTGGACTATGTATGGACTGGTATTATAACTACGTTAGTATAATGTCATCGGGAGAGATTAAAAGAAGAACTTTATCGCTAGTCGCAAATAACATAATGCTCTACGCAGTGCAAATCTGGAGCAGGGGACTGCAATACGCAAAGTACACTAACATATTACTGGCAACACAAAGACGTCTATCTATAAGAATATGCAGGGGTTATAGAACGATTTCAACAGAAAAAAGCATGATCATCGCCAGAACGATTCCAATAACTATTTTGGCCGAAGAAAGAATAAAAACACAAGGAAAGACAGCGAAGGAAAAAAAGAGTTTAAGGAAAGTAAGTGTAGAAATTTGGCAAAAAGAGTGGGAGAAGATTGATCGAGAGGAGAACTGGACAAAGCGACTAATACCAGATGTGAGAAAATGGTATTGGAGAAAATTTGGGGAAATGAATTATTATACGACCCAGGTATTCAGCGGACACGGGAACTTCCAAGACTTCCTACATAAAATAAAAAAAGTTGAAAAAGATACTATATCACACACTATATTTGAGTGTAAAAGGTGGGAAGTAATCAGGACCTACACGGAGGCTAGTCTCGAAATCGAAGCATCTCTTTCCCCTGAAAATATGCTGGAGATCATGCTCCGTAACGAAAGAAACTGGAACGGCATAGAGTGCATGCTAACCAGAATAATGAAGGCCAAGGACCAAGATGAAAGGGCAAGGAGACAGCAAGAGGATTCCTCTCTCCCCGCCTGTCGCGATGTAATGCCGAGAGGTGTGCCGCAGCAGGACGTGGAATAAAAAAAAAAAAAAAAAAAAAAAGTATAATGTCATCGATATACGAGAAAATTCTCTGGGCCTATTCCCAAAACTTCCAGCCCAAAGTATACCAAAAATGTCAGTATATTTGGGAATTTAACCAGATTATAAGTAGCTCGGAACAAATAACATACATAAAACCAGAGTTTAATCAGTATTATGGTTCTTTTCTCCTCGCAGCTCCAGACTTAAAGTCGATCTTGGGATGCCTGCACGTAAGGTGGCAACCGGGGTTATATTCGGTGTGCTGTCGGCCGCTGGCCATAACATATCGGCCAGTATCACAAAAGTGGCCGCCGTAGGATTCAATCGTATTTAGTTTAATCATTAGGACAGTTAGAATTTTAACTTGTGATCTTTCGATTATAGGTCAGTTGCCGCACTACTATTGACAATCATAATAAGATGTTTCACGTGTGAACTACCACCAAATATGCAAACCTATTGGTTAGGTAGGATTGCGTGAATGCAAACTAGGGGTTGTAACATTTTCATTTTGAATGTGAATTTAATCCACAACTATAATATTATAGATAAGAGCACATCCATAGCTATTATAATAATATTAAAATAATCAAAGCATCAAAGAACAGTAATTTACTTAAAGACGATATGTGGATATTTGAGTTAATTTAAAATATAATAATTTTTCATATTTTGGAGTATTGTACACGAGTACCACATACGAATATTCATTATGATGACAAGATTGGTTCAGTGGCTACGCAAATGGTCTTATAGGATTGTGGGTACAATACCATTCATAAAAATTGACAAAATATTTGTTTTATGAGTACTAGACAACTTAGGTACAAATTACATACTTTTATTTTGTAAATAAATACATATTATGAACACCCAGACTTGGGACGAGAATCAAACCTGTAAACTCCGCAGGCGTTTAAACGTTACCTCGTATGCCACAGAGATGTCTTGTGACATCCACTTGTCCACATGTCAGATGTCTTGTGAGTATGTCGATATCATTTGTCTATCAGTGAGTATACGTTTTATGTAAAAATTATAGTTAAAAAAAAAAACTAAAAAACACGCTTATTTAGTTAATCAAACTAAAAAATGAGAAATAATTGTTGACATAAGAATAAAATTATTGACGAGAAAATTAATGTCATTGTTCTAAAAAGCATGGGGTGCTCGATATCAATCGTTATAATTTTTTTACTAGTTTCATTCCGAAATGCAGAGTTAGTTTAAAAATATCGTACAAATCATTCCACGCTTTTAGAACAGTGACATAATTTCTCGTCAGTATTTTTATTTATGAATTATTTTTTACTTTTTCATTTGATTAACATTATAAATTCCCAATCGGTAAATGTTTTTATTAATATAACGCAATCTTCCGACAGTTTTATTAATTAAACACATCTTCCGGCAGAAGGAAAGGAAGGCGTTAATCCTGATGATCCTGATAAGGACTATGGGACAAAGTTATTAAATTTGTGTATTATCAGATCTTGACAAGTGCTCAAAATATTTTATTTTTTTGTTCGTTCAAAGTGGGTAAAAATCGAGTCCGAAAATTTCATTACATAGATACAGGTTAAATTAATTAAAGAGTGGTAATATGGTTTTTTATGTTCATATAAACAAGTATAAAATATTTACACTGATTTATATCTCACGTGAGGTCAATAGGTTGACGACTGGGATCTTCCCATCACGGTCCATTTAACCTGAGCACGGCTCGGATTTCGCATACGTAAAAAGTGCAGTGAGTCCCAAACCGCTAGGTAAACGCTATGAGACTTCTAAAATCCATTTGGAAACTTGTATCACAGTTTGGTGGCTACGTAAGTCTGATACGCTTCTTTTGTGGGTTCAATACCTGTAGGGAGCAAAATGTTCGTTGTTCTTGAATTTTTGCGTCGACTGACTGATTAATATTTTTCCAAACCAAGATAGAAATAGTATAAATAAAGAGATGTGAATAAATTTGATTTTTGCAAGGGCTGCCGCAGATTGCAGCCTAACTGTCCAATTTGGAAAGGAGAAAGCAAATTGTGCCCTTCTTTCCGTATAAAGTATACATAAAATAAATATTGCACGAGCGCAATGATATTAAAATACAAGCAGAAACTTTTCCTTTTTTATACTCAACAGCGAACCGTGAAGCCAAGAAAGGAACTCCAGCTAGATATTTCTACTTCCCAGCTCCTGCAGCCTGCTAAGTGATAGACGAGGCTCCAGTGTAATATTTTTACTTTTAAGGCCAGGGGTTTAGACGGAAGTCCTTGTTTCAGCTAAGTCTAGTCCATGCTTTTTGGAGTTTACTCCTTAAGAATCGATTTTCATATTTATATATAAGGCGACCGGTATGAGAAAAAATGTGAGAGTAAAATCTACTAATGAATGACCTCGTTACGTTTTTGGTGCGCAAGGCAAAAATTACTTTATTTGTTACAACTTAAGGTTGATTTCACATTAAATGTTGTTTAACATAATATGTCTTTTCATTTGTAAGTGACAAGAGTAATTTATTGCTTTGCTCATTTTATATGACGAATGATCGTAAGTATTAGATAATGTTTTGAAGATTTGTGACTTTATTACTAGGTGCCATAGTTGTAATTAAGTTGAACTTAAAACTGTTTTAAAACTTTTATTATCAAGATGACGCGCGACGCACGCTCGAATGACCTTGTGTCGTCTTATTGGTATAATATTTGTAGTTTACTCCATAAGAAACGATTTTCTTATTTTTATATAATCAACACAATAATAGTTTTTATATATGTATATTTTTATATATGTATATTATTTTCATTAATTTGTTAATTTATCCTTTCATATGGTATTAATCTTTTTTCAGTTAAATTGACTCTTTTTGCGTATGTTTAGACAATCGTACTTAAGTAGTAAACTCCAGTCGTGCGTCGGGGCTGACACACACAGTTTTTTTGCGGTAATAACTTAGCACGAAGAAAGGAAATTTCACGGATTGTTAACAAAGTATTGTTATTGCGACTTAGTAAAGAGCAATATTTTAAATGCAATTCACCACTTCGATAGTCCAAGTCATGCTAAGGTTGCCTGTAAGAAATTGTTTTTAGCGATAATGCCGTGCATTGTACAAATTTAGTGGTTTTTTTTTTCTGGTTTTTGTATATTTTTTATGGAATATTATATATAATCATACATTATATGATATAAATAATTAAATCCAGATATTAACGTTTAATAGAAAAGAAAATAATTAATGTATTAAAGTAAGGAAATAGAAGCTAAACTAAAAAAAATTATGATGAAGATTTCACGGTCGAACAATTAATGCATTCGGAAGTGAACCCGGAACGATGAGGTCTCGTCCCGTTTATGTAACGGTAACCCTTGCCAACATATCCTGTTACTTTAATCCTTTTTTTATTTTTCACAGTCAACTAAATATGGTGTCCCGTTACTATTTGGGTACGTTTTGATAATATTTTTATGTTTTTGAGGTTTATGGAAACATGTAGAACTAAATACTGTAGATCAATAAGACCTTTGAATTCAAGCTAACCTGGATTAGCTGGTGTATTTTGATCTATAACAGATGACACGATAGCGTAGGATTTCCATTTAGAAATCGGGGGAGGAGGGTAAACAGTATGAACTAAATTTAGCGAAATGTATTCCACCTAACTTCTTAATCCTCAACACAGCTAGGAAACGTACCAATTTTTGTTAATGTTTTCCACCCTCCTTTGCTAACCATCCGTAGTATATGACAAGAGCCCCCCCCCCCCCCCCCCCCATTAATGCATTCGGAAGTGAACCCGGAACGATGAGGTCTCGTCCCGTTTATGTCCCCCCATAAATACTGTCTAAATAATAAATCTGGGTTCCTCGATTGTATGTATGTTAAAAGGTGAAGTGAGTTCCTTGGTTGGAACTAGGTTTAACGATTTTACTACTTAAGAAAGTCCCGTTAAAATAAATTAAGTTAGTTTGAAAAAAAGTCAGCTACAATAGATTTTCTATGTACAAATAAATAAAGTTAGAGTATATGTTTGTAATATTAAAATAGGTAACCGCTTTTTACTAAGTGTATTTGGTACATATACCAAAACAACATTTTTTACAATTTTTGTCTCTCTGTCTGTCTATCTGTTTGTTTTGGCTAATCTCTGAAATGGCTGGATCGATTTTGACGGGACTTTCACTGGCAGATAGCTGATGTAACAAGGAGTAACTTAGGTTAATTTTACTTTAGAAAAAAAAATAGTTTTAGGAAAAAAATAGGATCTTATGTTTTTTTCTGTTATTCGACCAGCGAAGCGGGTGGGCTAGTTTTAAATAAATCCTTGTGCGACTGTGAGAGATTTATGTTTTTACATATTATAAACCTTGCGGTCCTGTAAGAAACTATTGTACCAGAGCCCCATCCGTTTAACAGGTTACCTTCTAGTTCCAGTGGCAATATAATATCATAATCCATAATTGGAAGGATGTAATAGCATAAAATAATATTTAATAACAATCACTGATGATGATAGCCAATTAAGTATTTAAGTCCAATTCTTCTTAATAAATAATGTTATTAACTAATCGAATTATGATAATAAACATAAACAGTATATCTAGAAGGACCACACAAAACTAAAATAAAACTCTTGCAAATTGAACTAATAAAGTTGCTATCTTTAGCTTTCTTCATCATTATTCCCGTCCAGGATCTGGGTGTTTTTTTTTTATTGCTGTAGGACACAGCAGACAGGCTGACAGCCCGCTTAAAATTTAGCAGATCCGGTCGCCTATGGGTGTTTACAACGCCAGTGACATCGCGAACATACTGCTCCTATAAGGTTACAGGAACTTAGATCAGTAATGCCGGAAACACAATGTTATTATGGCGGCATACTTAAGACCAAAGGTGATCGCCATCCAGACGGGCTTAAAGCCCTATCACGTAGCTAGGGTGGGTTGTTTTGTCGCCTTTTACGACAGGCCGACCCCGGCCGCAGAGGTTAGTATTCTTTCTCCGTCCCTGTACGGATAACTTTTTATTCACAAAACTAAACTATATATGTGGTATATCAATTGTCTAGTACTCATAACACAAGTGCTATACAACTTAGTTTGTGACTAGATGGCCTTGTGTGAAACGTCAATATATTTATTACATTATTTATTTTTATTATTCTGTGTCAATTCTGCGCTTTCTCCTCAAGTCTGCGCTAAAAAAATCTTACGTTTTCCATTCATTACAGACCGGTAACCTTTCAGATCATCGGTCCATTGTGCTTGGGGACTTCATATACTACGCTGAGACTCGAGCTCCAGTTCAAGACTCGTTTACAATGGACGGTCCAACAATGGACGGTTATGTCTTTGGTTCTCCTAACATTATCCATACTAATAATTTAAATGTGAAAGTAACTCTGTCTGTTTGTTACGTTTTTACACCTAAGCCGCTGAACCAATTTTGATGGATTTCGGCATAAAGATAGATGGAACTTTGGAGAAGGATATAGGCTACTTGGTCACGAAAAATAAACTTGAAGGAGGTGAAATAAGGGTGAACGTAATTAAATTCTGTTTTTTTATTTATATTGCAAAACAACGTTTGCCGGGTCAGTTAGTAATACATAAATACTAACAAAGCATATAAAAAAGTTAATAAGGTTCTAAGTAAAACTTAGCATATGCTAGTTTTTGTAAAACTATTACAGGTCTTTTACTAGGTAGAAACGGTATAGATTTTTATTTAGGCTAATACTCCAGGTCAAAATATATTAAAAAAAATATTTTTAAATTTCTCTATGACGTAATTGCAAGAACCATACGAAAACATAAGAACAAATACATACCAGTAGCGCTATTCAGTTTTATCATGAACATGAAGAGCGTTCTTCACATATTCTCCCACTGTATCTCAACGTACCCGTTTATCTTTCTGCCGTAATAACTTATTTTGTATAAAAAATATCTATTACCACCCAAGCGGAATTCGATTAAAAAAAACTCCCAAAGCGTCAAATGTTAGAGCTACCAATCTCGACCGCTCTGTAATTTTGCTAAACGGTTCTTTTTTATAATTTAGTCTATGATATTCTTGACGTTAATGACAGTGAATTTGGCGGCAATATGACGACATTTCCGCTAGTTTATTGTTATATCCGATCTTTTTATGTGGCCAAACAAACGTTTTATTTCAAATATAACAGTAATTTCTAGCTTCCTGTAAATAAGTTATTTTGATAAATCAAAGCAGTGTTTACGTTAAAAAATAAATTCATTTTTATTACACCAACATGTTACTAGGGTAAGGCTTAAATACTACAGATTATATATAATGATTAAAAGTAAATAAAATAATTGATTTCACTTACTTCAGAACTAGATCAGATCTCTGGAACAAGTTTCCTCTCCCATTTTTAATTTTAAATAATTAAATTATAATAAGAATTGGTGTAGTGGTAATTAACGTCGGCTAGTTAGATTATGACTGCTAGCGCGCATTTGTATGCGTGTGTCTGTGTTTGTATGTGTATGTATGCGCGAGCGCATGAGTGTTTGCGTGTGCGTATATGTGTGTGCATATTTTAGTCTCCAATATGTGTAACATTTTTTGTGTCAGAATAAAAACTAATACTGCAATATGAAAATATTATTATTGATTAAAGCATCAGCTATTTTCACTTTCATTTCGTGGCTAAAACGATAGTTGATTACAATTATACAATTATATTTATAAAAAATTAATATACATACGCTCCAGGGCATACTATTTCGTTATATACAGGTTGGTGAAAAAGCATACAGCAGTAAACAGTGGTCGATTTTTACAATGTGCAGCAATTACGACGCAATTGACGACCTCCTGGTGTAAAGCTGTAAGATGATAATGGCATAAAAGGGTGTGAATGTTGGGATAACGGCTAACAGAGGAGAGTGGAAGGAGAGAACATGTTGTACCAACCCCATATAATGTGGGATAAGGACAGGAGGAAGAAGAAGAAGGTAGAACATTAAGACAAAGACTGCTTGTTTCTGTCCCTGACCTTCACCTAGAGAGAATATAAAGCATTTCCACTGCGCTTGTTCCTTTACTATCAATACGTGATAATTACGTTATACAATTAGGCGATCACTCATATATAAATTGCCTAAAAATACCATTGTAGGATCTAATACTTAACCTTTTCTGTCCAAATCGAACACCATTTGTACAGAAAAGTGTTACTTGACTATCACGCAATTTAAAAAAAATACATGAACTATATGGAAGGATAATTTCAATACATCAATATATTGAAATTATCCATCCTGTATACGAGACTTAGTTTGATCATCGATTATTATAATGATATCAGAATACGAAATTAAGCTTTTTGTTAAATTCAGAAGTGTTGATTTTAGCTGCGGGGCACAATTCACACCCTTGCACGGAACTTGGAGCCCGTCCGCTTTTTTGGGAACATTTGAGAGGATCTAGATGGCTGGTGGAACAGTTGCTGGAAGATCGTCGCTATTAATATCAATACATGTAATTTGAATGCAGATTTGCTAATCGAAAATGCATGTATTTTGTAAAATGTATATTTCCTTCGTGCAGGGGCGGAGTAAAAATACTAACTCCTGCGGCCGGGGTCGGCCTGTCGTATAAGGCGACAAAACAATCCACCCTAGCTATGTGGTAGGGCCTCAAGCCCGTCTGGATGGCGATCGTCTTCGGTCTTAAGTATGCCGCCATAATAACCTTATGTTGTGTTCCGGCATTAGTGACCCAAGTTCGTGTACCCTTAGGTATAGTCTAAGATCCGGTATTAGAAAATATACCCTCATCTGTTAATTAGATGAAACAATTTTTTATAGGTTGATATCAACGTTATGAATTTATTAAAACAACCACTGCCACCATAAGTCTGCTGCAATTAATAATAATTAATTAATTAAAACATATTTTTTTATAATTTTTACCTTCTCATGTTAATTACATGTAGTGAGCTAAAATCGTCAGTATTTTATATTATGTACCTTACTATAGTTGGTACTCATCGCTATGATTGCTATACTTACCTGCAGCCAGGTGAGGAGAGGTAGATAAATGAAGCTTATTTCCCTCGCATGTTTATTAAAAAATCCAAGTGCAATAATAAACGGCGTCGAATTCTAAACATGTTTGGCTATCTTATAAAAAGCTGATGCAGCCAAAGATAACTAATAAAATAAAAAATTTACGGTGGCTACGGGAGCTCATTGTTAATATATATATATATATATATATATATATATATATATATATATATATATATATATATATATATATATATATATATATATATATATATATATATATATATATATATATATATATATATATATAGCTTTGCTCGGTATTTTTTTATAAATTGTGTTTTTTGGAAATTAACAATGTCGTTAAAGCAATTTAAAAAAAATAGTATTATTATTCGCCGATAGATGTCAGAAAGAGTCATTTTTCAGTTTAAATTGGGACTACTCAAATGCCACCTTTTGACATTTTCTAGAAATGATTCCTAGCTAGATCGATTTATCGCCTCCGAAACCCCCCGTATACTAAATTTCATGAAAATTGTTGGAGCCGATTCCGAGATTCCAATTATATATATAAAAGAATTGCTCGTTTAAAGATATAGGATATATATATATATATATATATATATATATATATATATATATATATATATATATATATATATATATATATATATATATATATCTATAACACAAAATCTCATTATATAAGTGTCCTTATGATATATTTCTTTATCGCCATCACGTGGTAATTGTGTTATACTCGTAATATATATAGGTGAGAATAATTACTTAAGATGTGTAAGCTATGTACTTTTTGAAGCTATCCGCTTTATATTATTTCTCATAGCTCATGGACAAAATCGTAGAATCATATGTAATATTATTAAATGAATTGCGTGCTTTAGAATAATATGCTATGCGGCGTAAGTAGAACACTTGAAAAATCGGGATCATTTAATTCAAGGACTGCCATTGAATATTTTCATATATAGAGGGTATATTTATTAAGATGAACAAAAAAACGTGGAAACCGCGAAGGTTTTAAGGGTCTTTGTATACCATCGCGTGACTTCTTTAAGTGGTGCTGTTATGAAAGGCCATTTTATGATGCTAAGGTCAGCTATTCATCAGTAGTGAAAGACGATGTTTTAAGTCAACATTTTTGGGTCGTTACAATTTTCTCGTGCGGATCATGTTTATTGAGAATAAAAAAAGATCATTTAAAAGAAGTCATTTACAAAATTTAACATTTAATTACATTTTAAACACCGTAAAAAATGCACATATATAATTGTATAATAGACATCTGAATTCTAGGATATTTTCTTATAATAATATATTATTTGAGCGAAAAATATATTTTAGATGTAGGTATTGCTAGTGAGTTACAAGACGAAGAAGTGGCAAGTTTCTTCGTAATTATTCAGAACGTATCAAATATATTTTTAACACAAAATGATTGGTTAGCCTTTCACATAAAACAATTGAGTAAAATGTAAAGTAATTTGTGATAGTAATGTATGTTACAAAACTGAAAACCAGCTCCAGAACTGCAATGAACACCGGAATTCAAAATATTAATAATTTGTTTCTTCTTACAATTAAAGTCGAGTACTTTAATACGTCTCATTTTAACCCTGAGGGCCTAAGGCTGATACATATAATGACAGATACCATATTAAAATGTATTTAGTACTACAATCTAATATATAAAATTCTCGTGTCACAGTTTTCGTTGCCATACTCCTCCGAAACGGCTTGACCGATTTTGATGAAATTTTTTGTGCTTATCCGGTATCTATGAGAATCGGCCAACATCTATTTTTCATCCCCCTAAATGTTAGGGGTGACCCACCCCCAAAATTTTTTTTTAATTTTTTGACATTTTATTATTTATATGGCAGAACAACGTTTGCCGGGTCAGCTAGTATACATATAAGACTTTTAACAAAATCCCACTGTTAAGAGAAAAAATGACGAAATGTACTATGAAACGTAAATTAAAAAATATTTTATTGTCACCTGACAATAATATATTTTAAATCATACATTTTAGAATAGAGATATATAATTTCATAATAGTATAATAATGGTATGAAAATGAAAGATAATTATAAAATGACAATAATGACATATAATAATAAAAAATTTGACATTTTTGTTTGTGATATAAATTGATATAAAAATATATAAGTAATCAAAAATTATGTTAGACGAGCGTTGTTCCCGCCGACAAACTGATGTGCAGTTTGGTGGGAGTATTGCAACTACATTATTTTGTATTCTTTGGAGATTAAATAAATTAAAATTAAAATAATATTATTTTGTTTGCTAAGTAGAATCCACAACGAATATTGTACTCGTAAACAGCAATGCGCAACATACAACATTTCGAGCGCAACATTTCGCGCTCGGCTCGTAAAGCTTTTTTAAAGTGTTTACTTCGACCATTGATAATGATATTTTTAGCTAACAAAATATGTTAATAACTATTGCCATATATTAACACAAAACCTACGAGAGCTGTCAAACGCACGCACATCCTAAGCGATTGTTTTTGCTTTGTGCTTTTTCGAAGTGGTCGTTTGTCATAACACATCATCATCCGAGCGTTATGTCCCGGTTGCAACCCAAACTTTTATTTCGGTGCCCAGGGTCCGCTTTCCGACTTTTTTTACTCCACTTTGCGCGATCTTCAGCATCCCTGGTAATGAGCCCATTGGCACGCATATCACACTTTACGGCGTCAAGCCAGCACTTTTTGGGTCTTCCCCTCCTGCCGGAGTCCGGTGGAGGCGACATGGCCAGACATTTGTTTCCCACGTAAGCATCCGGTTGCCGTAAAACATGGCCGTACCAACGGAGCCGACACTCCTGCAATTTATCTGCAATGTCATGGACATGAAGACTGCCGCGAATGCGGGAGTTCCTTACGCGGTCCTTCCGCGTTACTCCACACATCCACCGCAGCATATTCATCTCCGTGACACGCAGTTCTTGCTTGTGTCACTCTAACACCGGCCATGATTCACAGCCGTATAAAAGGACAGGCATAATGATGGTCTTATAGACCTGTCCCTTCAACTTTACCGGCATCTTGGGGTCACAAATGACACCAGTTATCTCACGCCATTTGGCCCACGCGGCAGTAATGCGTGCCTTAACGTCTCAATCGATGTAACCAGACGCGTGAAATACAGATCCCAAGTATTTCACTTGGTCCATGCGCTCGACCGTGTCGCCGCCTATGCGTACGGGTGTGGGATCTGTGGAGTTACAGGCCAAGTGCTCGGTCTTGACCACATTGATCTTCAGACCACCGTTCTTAAGCAACTCCTTCCACGCCTTCACGCGTTGCACCAGCATATACATATATTATGCGGGTATAATACATATTATACCCGCGGTGGTGAAGCGCTGCCGGGCGTCTTGCGTGACCACGACTGCTCTGTCAAGAGTATCCGACTGAGAAGAAGAAGATACTTAATTATATCGAATCTGTGCCCCCTCATGCATTTCGATAGAAGAAAGCTGTTAAATGACTTATCGCTTGCGGCCCTGGTTCTATCCATGGTCGGGGGTGAACCGGGATGTACCGCCGTCGCCTCCTTTTGCGAGGCAGTTATGTCCGCAAAGGAGGCGGCGGAGCGGGAGTTGGCAAGTACACTCTCCTCCCGTCAACGCAGGCTTTGTCGTCCCCTCAACTCTTTGAGTTGTCAAAGGAGATCGCCGAGGGGACGAAACCTTGACCCCCTGGCGCCAACATCATGGAAGAGGCCCACCTTGACACAAAGGGCTGGCCTGTGCCGGCCCGGGCCACGAGATCGACTGGCCACATATCCTTGGGCCCGGGCGTAGGCGATAGGAGAACAGCGGGGTTTTTAGTGGGTAGTCGGAGGCCCAACATCTTTTCCGGAGTCCTACATATCCTTTGGTTTCCCTGGGCCGAGGGGACCAGTCAAGAATAGGGCTTGTCACTGACTCTGTGACTCATATGAGCATTGTAATGCCGGAATGCTCACATTCTCCATTTACTGTATGGAATACTGTTTATTCCTTCTTCACAATGTTGTACTATTGTTTTTTTTCTAGAATATATCCTTTTTTCTATAAACTTGTGTGGTGGACAGTAAAGAATTATCTATCTATTGTATTCTTTAATCCGTGCTGGTCTATATAGGATGTTACGACCAAAAAGTTTTTGCGTTGACCAATCTTGTTTACATTTCTGTATATAATTTGAGCAAACAAGGCGATTGACTTTGATTATTGGTTGCGCACCGATTCCCGATTATAGTTATTTTTCTTTAATTATTTTGGCGGCACCCAATCCAATTTTGGCGTGTAGAAATAATTGAAATTATAGACCGACCATTTTTTATTTTATTTTGTTTACTGTAGAAGCACATTTTATATCTTAGCTTTAAAGTAAGTACATTTGCTTGTTTTAAAGTACCTACCTACCGGTTAATGCAATAGGCATGAAAAAAAAAAGTAGATCAAAAACTATGTGTAAAAACATCTTCGTCGTCAGGTAATTGTCATCCATTGCCGGATGCAGGCATTTCCAAGTTTGCGCTTCCCAGTCGCTTAAGTTTTTTTTTGTTTTTTTTTTTTTGGTCTCGGGGAAAAACCCTCTCTTGTTATGTGGGATTTGATTGATATGTGGGACTCCGGGAAAGATGTTCGGCCATCCGACTACCCATTAAAAAACCTTGCTGTTCTCCTATCGCTTACGTCCGGGCCCACGGATATATGGCCTGCCGATCTCGTGGCCCGGGCCGACGCCGGCCCGCCCTTTGTCTCAAGGCCGGCCTTTTCTAAAGTGTTGGCGCCAGGGGGTTAGGGTTTCGTCCCCCCGGCGCTCTCCTGTGTTGACTCAAGGAGTTGAGGGGGGCCGCGGAACAGCACGCGGCCCTCTCCCTCGCGACAATAGTGCGGGTGGCGGATCCTCCCTCGAGGGGCCGCCGGCGGCCGCTTTCTACGGCGGCCGGAGGTCGTTGCTTGCCAGTCGCTTACTTGCCCCATTCAGCCTGAATTGGTAACCTTGCGAAAATAATTGTTCATAAACCCATACGCTCTTAGCTAGAATTGATTTTTTTTATAGCTGTAGGGCAGCAGACAGGCTGACGACCCGCTTAGAATTTAGCAGTTACCCTCGCCTATGGGTGTTTGCAACGCAAGTGGCATCGCGAACACGCTGCTGTCCCATAAGGGTACAGGAACTTGGGTCACTAATGCCGGAACACAACACAAGGTTATTATGGCGGCATACTTAAGACCAAAGGTCTAAGATTAACTAAAATATGACAAATTGTATGCTTGTTGAGCTGGAAGGTAAGCAGATCTCGTATTTAAAGGCAATATATATTTAGAATTATGGATATATAGGAGGTATTGAGTGATGGAGACCTATCATCTTCAAGGAAGCTAGTTCAGAGAGTTCTTGAATTTTTAATCCAAAACAAGTTGTCATATTCCATTTTTCCCGGTTGCATCCGTTTATAGTTTACAAAACGAGATTTATATGGAATTAAAGATAAATTGAAATTTCACATTACCAACTGTTGCCTAGCCTTTAAAAGTATAAATATGGTCCTTTGGTGCCAATGCAGAATTTTATCCGTGCAGGGGCGGAGAAAGAATACTAACCTCGGTTTGCGGCCGGGGTCGGCCTGTCGTAGAAGGCGACAAAACAACCCACCCTACGTGGTAGGGCCCCAAGCCCGTCTGGATGGTGACCACCTTTGGTCTTAAGACCAAACAACATACTTAAGTATGTTGCCATAATAACCTTGTGTTGTGTCACGGCATTAGTGACCCAAATACCTGTACCCTTATGCGACAGCAACCTACGGCAATAAAAAAATGCATTCATAAATGGCATCTAGTTTCAAAGTAAGGAGCATAGCCCTTGTATTATGCGTACGAGATAACTAATATACTAAATATACATTTCTTTTATAAATAAATACAGACGCGAGACGGGCATCGAACCTATGATCCACAAGCACTCCGAAGTGCATTAGTCGTTACGCATACGTCTCCCGAGGAAAGTGAGGGAGTGCCCCTGAGGTTATTTCGACCTCAACTTACCAAAACTGTACAGACTACCGAAATTCAGGGACACCTAATTACATAAATCCTTCAAAGAAACATAAACACAAAAGAAACCGCATAACTAATATGACAAATAGATAGACAAACAAAAACATATTTTGCAAGTCAGTAATTCTGGAAGGGCAAAAAATCTTTTGTCGCAAACCGCATTACATCGTATTTTACAAACTTATTTCACTTATTCATAAGTTAAGCTATCATAATAATAGTCTTTATTACGTTAGAATAAGGTTTATTTTGATAAAATATCGCATATAGCTATAATTATTAAAATTGTTGAAATGGAAACTACAAATAGCTATTCCAGTCAAGTAAATAAATATTTACAGTGCTTTAAACCTTATTACCTTATGTTATGAGTCAATATATATTATGAGGATGGAGCAAAACATAAGGGAATAATTACACTATGCTTCAAAAACCAATAATGTATTGTCATAGTTGGCGAAAATTAAAAAAAAAAACGCGGAACCTTTGTAAAATTCGCAAATTGGTTATTTAATAACTAATATTTGCTCTGTTGACAGGTTTTGGTTACTAATATGATTTTTTGTTAAAGAAAGTTCGTGTTGTTTAATTTTTTATGAAGTATCTTATATTTTTTTTATTTAGTTTTCTTCTGATGATATTTTACTGGACATATCTGTGGGTCTATTTAAGTGAGTGTCCTTTTAGGAATCTTCTATTCAGGCATAGGAAAATGAACTTCGTAAATATTTGGCTTTGAAGGGGCGTCTAGCGTCTAAAATCGTCCCATCCTAAAAAAAACCTTAGGAAAGTGCATCACTGGCTGGTGTTGTATACTTAGGCCTATCCTATATCAACCCAATCTTCACCACTTCACATGTATCATTCATCTGCTAGATGGTAAATAAATATTATATTTATATATTACAGTAGAACCTCAACCGAAGTCGAGCCTCGATAGGTCGAAAACCTCCTTAACTCGAAATAAGTAGTGAGTCCCTATAAGCAAATTCATTACTTAATTACCTTCGGTAACTCTAAAAAATAAATATGACCGTTGTATCTCGAACATACGAGCAGCAATGTTTGATTTTATATCCTTTACAACTCAATTATTTGACGAAAACTAACTGTAAGAATATACCGATAATATACGACTGTTCCTCATAACTAGGATTCTTATTTAATTTACCTATCTAATTCTAAATTTGTTAAAATAAATCTTAACCTCTGTAAGTCGAATGTTTCCTTACAAAATTCGCTTAATTCGAAAACCTCACTAAGTAAAACTCTATAACTCGATTTTTTTGACGTCTTCCTTCAAGTTTGACTAACAGAGGTTCTACACTCGGGCCTCATTTTATAAGGAACGAACATAATATCGGCCTAGTAAGTGACAAGTTCACAGCCACATGCACACGCACATACCCGCCGGGGCCACCGGGGCAAGGATTTATGACTTCAGGTTGGTCACCTAGGCCGAGGTGAAGCCATCGTCGAGCCACTATGGTGCCCCGCCACTTACATAGGTGTGCGTGCTCCGGCAGCCAACTCCACACCACCAGAGGGTAGTCGCCCCCGAGTTTATGCCGGGGTAAAAACGTCCGCCTTGAAGCCTGGATCAAGGGGGAAGAGAGCAGCAGTCGGCTTCGCTAGTCCAAGATGAATTGGCATTGGTTACACATACCACCATTTCAGTAGATATATAGAATTCCCCACGATGTTTTCACTAATTACGTGTCAATCGTAAACTAAAAAAAAAATTTGTATGGGTGTGGGCACTAATTTCCGAAACAGGTTTTATAGATCCATGGCAAAATTATTGTTCAACTAAGTTGTATTTTTTATAATACCTATAATAAAGATTAAAAAACTTAGTAGTCAGATATTTACCGATCACTTTTAACTATATTTTATATTCCGTTTCATTTCATTCGTTAAGTCATTATTAGGAAGTCTTGACTCCTTGAAATATTCTTAGAAAACTCCTTCATTTAGCAAAGCCGTAAAAACCAATAATTCTCTCCTATTTAACAGACTTTCGATAGCTTCCTCCACTAAAAAAGGAGCTCCAATAAACGTATTATTACATTATGGCTGCTAACAAGGTATTTTGGCGCCATTTTTTCTTTTTTAATAATCCAGCCAGATTGAGTAATATTGTAAAACCAACAGTGGGCGTTTGAGGTGAAAAAAATATATTGATGGGCATTAAGTTATTATCGTTGGGTTATTTGTAACTTAAAACAGTGCTTAGTAGATGTTGAGGAAATTCGAAACTATCAACTTAGTGTTTTAAAATTGTATCAAAATTTATTCAGAAACAAAAGTCCTTTTAAGATATCTCTAAACGAGGCATTACATCAAGTAGACAGACGTCTTTTGTATATGGTATTTGAGGAGAACAGTGAAATTATTTCAGATACCGACTACACGTGCCGGGATTACATTCTGGAAATCAAGATATAGGAGGAGTTTTGAGACGAATCCACAAGGAATCTTTTTTTTTTAATGCTGTAGGACAGCAGACAGGCTAACGGCCCGCTTAGAATTTAGCAGTTACCATCGCCTATGGATGTTTGCAATATCAGTGGCATCGCGAACACGCTGCTGTCCCATAAAGGTACAGGAACTTAGGTCACTAATGCCGGAACACAACACAAGGTTATTATGGTGGCATACTTAAGACCAAAGGTGGTCGCCATCCAGACGGGCTTGAGGCCCTACCACGTAGCTAGGGTGGGTTGTTTAGTCGCCTTTTACGACAGGCCGACCCCGGCCGAAGAGGTTAGTATTCTTTATCCGCCCCTGCACGGATAAAAATCTTAGTCTTAATCGAGATAGGTATACTTAAAAACTAACTAAAATTTGAAGATACAGTGCTAATAGTAATGACTTAGGATGGGTTAAAAAAATTAATATTTGTATGTGAGAGAAGTATACTGTTGGTAACCCTAATTTTCTTAAAAATAGCATTGAACACCTACATTTTTTTAAATATAAAAACTTTAGAGCTTCGCATACGATATAGCACGGATGCTGCATTTAATTGGGTTGGCGAAACTGACGCACCTCGGCGCAAGCGCATCATAAACGGCAAAGATTAACATTTTAATAGGGATAGAGGTATCATCTTGTTTTGCACATTAAACAGCACAAAGACGATGGAAGTGTAACGGACTTAAGGGTAAAACCAAATAAGAACACAAATTGGTCGCTTTTTGTCTAATAAATAAAATAAATTGTAATAATAAATAAATAAGCAATATTCATCATTATTTTATAGCCCTCACTAGAGGAAATTTGAATATTTTTAATATTTAATTGGTACTTAATTTCCTTGTCTACAAATGTATTTTTTAGTATTAGTCTATATATATAAAAATGTTATGTTGGTTTGTGTACACTTCAAAAACTCAAAAAGTTCAGCACCGATCAAGCTGAAATTTTAGCATGATATATAATCCGCATCAAGGATTGTTTTTATCTATTTTTTTCATCAGTTTTTGTTTTTATTTTTATTTCTCGTTTCTCAACCATTCAATCACAATGTGCCACAGCGAAGCGTGGCAGGGTACAGCTAGTTTTAGATAGATTAGTATTGGCAACGGTTTAGGTATTTGTAATTACCTGAGGATCAAATGTAATCTAGCCGTGCCACCTCCGCCAAATGAGGTAGACCTTAGTACTGACTTGATATCGTAAAGTGTCATATGCAACCTAATGGGCTGTCCAGGATGACGAAGACAGTGTGAAGTCAAACAGGGGATTCCTGGTACTAAAGCAGGAATTCGGTTTGCGTTTAACTTCACGTGATATTAGGTAGAAGTAACTTCGTTAAGGATTTACAATATTTTTTTCGCCTAAATTAATAATTGATAGCTATTACCCAATTAGTTTAAATCACGATCATAAATGCTTTATTGTTAGAAACTGTATTTTTATATTTAAAAATTATACTTTGTACCTAATAGAGGAATTGTTACGGGATTGGGCAGAAAACTGACAAAAATATGAGTAAGTAGATCATTATATATCTAATCTATGACAAGTCCATCCAATCACCGAAGAATGATTTATGTTCTTATAGGCTGTTATTCCGGCGGATGTTTGTTTAATCGATTACGACCCGACGGTAGTCCGGCCCTGTGTTCAACGCCTTAAGTGTGGCGGTGATTGCATCCCTGTTTGTTTTGAAAAATTATTTTCTTTTTGGCGGGAGCTTGAGAAGTAATATTGCGATGCCCTACTTTATATAAAAATTCTAATCGTTTTATGCCGTTCTTTTTATATGAACTTATTATATTGATTACATTTAACTAACGAATGAGAATTTAGCTAAGATTAGTAGGAAGGCTGTTGAATCAACCCAGGCTAAGTGGTAGGATTCTAAGCCCGTCTGGATGGCAACCAACCCTCCAAATATGCCGCCATAACAATATTTTGTTGTGTTCCGACATAAGTGACCAGCTTCTCTACGTGTATCCACAGAGTATGCCACGGTGTTACTCATACCTCTGGGGCCACTAATATTCAAAGGCGACAGTACTTACTACTGTTAAGTGGGCCGTCAGTATTTCTGTTATTTTTTTATTGCTGTAGGACAGCAGACAGGCTGACGGCCCGCTTAGAGTTTAGCAGTTACCGTCGCCTATAGGTTTTTGTAATACCAGTGGCATCGCGAACACGATGCTGTCCCATAAGGATACAGGAACTTGGGTCACTAATGCCGGAACACAACACAAGGTTATTATGGTGGCATACTTAAGACCAAAGGTGGTCACCATCCAGACGGGCTTGAGGCCCTACCACGTAGCTAAGGTTGTTTTGCCGATCCCGGTCACAGAGGTTAGTATTCTTTCTCCACCCCTACATGGATAAAATGCTATCCCAAGATGTAACTAATTTTGTTTTAAAATAAAAATGGCGTTCTTTTTATAAAACATTTTAATACTAAGCCAACCCCTCGAAAGCAGTTAAAGAGCATCTGCTATTAGATGCTAATCATGTGATAGTAATGTGCATCGCATTGCGTCACGGGTCATGCGCACATTTACATGCCAACGGTATAGCACGCTGACGCGATACACTACCGTGCAACTTTTATGCTAGGTTAATTAATAACTGAATATCTGACTAACTAAATACTTTTGAGAATTAAAGCTTTATTTTATTTGCAGGTCTCGCCTCAAATATTCAATGGTACTTAAATTTATTTATTTCTCCAAACAACATTATTTGCATACACTACATATTACATGAAGTAAAGAATACTCATTAACTTGTATTATTTATCACTATACAGTACAAATGTAAAATAAGCATATAAAGATGTATGCATGTACTTCCTTATGTGATGAAGAAATATTTTTTTGTGTCGGGGTAGTTAGTTGATTAAGTGTTTTTAGGAACTGCAACTGGTTAGACACTATAGTGACTTGTTAAAATTTTTAAAGTTAATTTTTATTTATATTTTTTTTATTGGATAATTAACGATAGCAATATAATAAGAGGTACGTGTACTCAAAGACTAAGTTAACCGTCTCAAGTTCTCAGTGATCAAAACCCTTAGCTAATCGCCGAAGATGACTACGTCTTAATCCTTTCTTATCCATTTCTTCTTCCTTTTTCTTGTTCCATTTCATCTCCCCCGTTGGTATTCTTCTCTATCTTACTTGTTTTGAAAAATTAGTAGCGTTTTTGACAACATTCTTGATGTCATTATATCTATCACTTTCTACTTGTTTCTTCACTTATAACGTGCTGTTGTTATTCAGTAATACGGTAGGATATCTTAGTGACAGTTTTTAGGTCATAAGGTTTAAATCCCGAATATAAAGACATTTTACACGTTATATAACATAAGTATATTTCGATATAAATCTAACTTTAAGTGAACTGTAGAGTTCTTATCGCATCACGGCAAAACTAGCAGATAGATTTCAATTCAATTTTCTAAGTTTTATTTCGAAGACACTTGGCTCTTATCTAAAAAAATTGCAATATCTCCATTTAATATAGAGTTATTAAAGTTTTATGAAACGTCAATGATGTGTTTTCTTGCCGCGGAGAAGTAAGGTAAGCGGTTCAGCGCGCATGCGTACGAAACTCTCATTTTTTCGAGTTATTTCTTTCTGTTATTCGACCAGTAAAGCGGCGGAACGGCTAGTATGAAATAAAGTTATTTAAACCTAAATGCTAACTACTAATACTATCTTTTAACAATTTAGATAAAATCGCTGAATTATATGACGCTCTGATAAAGTCAATTGAAGTTGCATACATTTTAAAGAATTAAGTTTAATAAACTTTTGTGTTGAAACGGCATTGTGAGATTCTATATGTTTTTATCATAATAAAAAACCAAACACTCACTTCGCAGTGTACAAAAGTCAAGTACATAGGTCAATAAGGCACCGTAATTGGCCGGGTCGTGGGAACCGCGCCACCTGTCGACTGTTGGACCCGTCTTTGGGACATAAGGCACGCCCATTGAGCGTGAAAATACAGTATATAATATCACAACATCAATACGTCTGCGAAATTGAACATTTATCCACTTCAAAGCTAGGAATGCCTTCACCAAGTTAACCTCGTCACGTCAAACCCGTTCAATAAATTTTGTGAAAACATCAGATACACCAACTTTGCGCCATCCGCAATGTCACGGACATGAAGAATGAATGCGGGAGTTCCTAACGCGGTCCTTCAGCGTCACTCCACACATCCACTCCAGCATATTCATCTCCGTTACACGCAGTTCTTGCTTGTGTCGCTCTAACACCGGCCACACTTCACAGCCGTATAAAAAGATAGGCCTAATGATGGTCTTATAGACCTGTCCCTTCAACTTTACCGGCATCTTGGGGTCACAAATGACACCAGTTACCTCACGCCATTTGGCCCATGCGGCAGCAATTCGTGCCTTGACGTCGCAATCGATGTCACCAGACGCATGAAACACAGATCCCAGGTATTTCACATGGTCCGTGCGCTCGACCGTGTTGCCGCCTATGCGTACGGGTGTGGGATCTGTGGAGTTACAGTCCTCGTCACGTCAAACCCGTTCAATAAATTTTGTGAAAACATCAGATACACCAACTTTGCGCCAAGACCTCTTCTACAATTATAGACATAGTTTTTATTTCTGATTTCCTATAAAAACTAAGAATATATATAAAAATATATAAAAATACATGTAAAAGGAACCTTGGTTGTATTACCATCATCATCATCATCTTAGCGTTGAATCCCGGTTGCAGCCCAAACTCTCGCTTTCTAACTTTTTCTTCTCCACTTTGCACGATCTTCGACATCTCTGGTGGTCAGTCGCACGCATATCAAGCCCTACGACGGCAAGCCCGGCGGTGGCGGCATGGCCAGATATTTGTTCCCCACATAAGTAGCCGTTTGCCGTAAAACGTGGCAATATTAGCGAAGGCGACACTCCTGCAATTTATCCGCAATGTCACGGACATGAAGGCTGCCGCGAATGCGGGAGTTCCTAACGCGGTCCTTCCGCGTCACTCCACACATCCACCGCAGCATATTCATCTCCGTGACACGCAGTTCCTGCTTGTGTCGCTCTAACACCGGCCTCGCTTCACAGCCGTATAAAAGGACAGGCCTAATGATGGTCTTATAGACCTGTCCCTTCAATTTAAATTGTATATACGAGTTGTATATATACGGTTGTATATACGAGTACTAAACCAGCTGCAAACGTCTTGTTAAGCGAATACGTCTTTGACAGGAAAGATAGGCAATGAAGCAAACTCGGTGCAAATTTGTGTAAAGGTTGCCGGTCGAAGCTTGTTTGATGAAGGAGGTATGAGAACAAAATGTGTGACGCAAACTTGAGAAGGTCCACACGCAGTAGTGATTGATCAAAGATTGAAATGTATGTTAACAATAATCACAACCGAAAATAAGGTAATCGCTAGGAGAAAATTATATCCAGTGACCGAAGAAAGCGCCTGCGGGCGGTTTCTTGATGGAGGTCCACCTTCCGCATCTGTATTAAAGGGGAGGCATACGCCCCTTACCGTGATGCACTCCTCAATGCCAGATTGACCAGAAATGCGCCAGTGTTGAAATTGGTTAATCCTTGGCATGTGTAGAATAAGCATAGAAGAGGCCTACCAACATAGAGACAAGCCAGTTAAACCACAGTATAGCATAATTAACTAGCTAATAGTATTATTAGCTTTAATAGTAAGAAGCCTAAAAGAATTACATTTCAAGGACCACTTTCAAGATTCCGAAGATTTTTGAATAGTATAAAAAACTTAAAAGATATAAAATGGATTAACTATCTTATACCATTAGTTACCATGTTTATTCGCGTATACCATAACTTACATAGATCGGTTAAAATTGCAGTACATAACTTTAATTACCCGACACCGGTACGGAACCCGTGACATGTGACATATGGCCGGTCGGTTACCACGTGTCACGCCCACCTGAACACTACACGTGCTCAGAGGATCTGTTTCGGTTTTTTTGTTTGGATTGGAAATTAATGGATTCCTACTTTTTTGTTAGGTATAGAATCTGAAATTTGTGAAACAACTAAAGCTTAACGCCAATGCAATTGGTAGTATTTGAAACGAGGTGGATGAAAAGTGATCGATGTACTTATATGAAACTAATGCATATATTTTGAGAATAGCAGGTAAGTATGGCATACAGGTTATCTACGTGGTAAGGCCCCAAGCCCGCCTGGATGGCGACCACCTTTGGTCTTAAGTATGCCGCCATAATAACTTTGTGTTGTGTTCCGGCATTAGTGACCCAAGTTCTGGAACTGTTAAATTCTAAGTGGGCCGTCTGCTGCCCTACAGCAACAAAAAATATTGGGAGAAATAGATTCCAGCAAAATGTATCTATCATGGAAGAGGCCTCCTCCAAGAATGAACAAGTCTTTAGTAGTCCCAATCACTTAAGGTTGGTACAATATGTCTTTTTCATCCATTTTATTCTATTCTGGCATTCCCCATCTGTCATAACACAAACCCTCATATCATGCATAGCACATTCTTTCCATCGCTTTTTATTTTCAGGTTCAACATTCTTCTAATGTGGTCAGCCTCCCTTCTCATTACATGCCCATACCATACCGGTTTCCTTCCTCTTAATTTATCATTTATAATTGCAACTTTCAGAGATTCTCTTTACTCGTTCCTCATCTTGTCCATTATTGTCACTCCACACATTCATGTCAAAGCAGGTCACATAATAAAGATAGCAAAACGGTTAGTACGTATTTGTGGTATGCCTACAAGATAGAAATGCTGCAAACCTGCTCGTTTATTGTTCCAGTGAAGTGAGTTGAAGGTGAGAGATCAAGTCAAATAGCTCAGATGTACACTCACAATGTTCATTCTAATATTACTCCCATTGTATTGTTAATGTATATTAAGAATCCTGGTATTCTTTGCAAATATCAAGTGGAAAATATTTGTCCTAGGCAGGTATCTAGATCTAATATTTTCTACTAGACTAAAACCCATCAAACATATTTATAACGATTAAAGAAAGAAAAACTCCATTAATAAATGAGAATGCTAAACCCCTGTAGCGTATGTAAAATAATTTTAATTAGCCTTAGCACGCCATGTGAAGCCGAAGGGTCAAATAGTGTATTTTGTAAGGGAAAAGCCTCAAATTCTTGGCTTAAAACTCACCAGTGAATGAACGCACTTTCAACTCTAGATGGAAGTATTAAGGGTGTTCAATAAAAAGTGATAATGAGTATGAAGCAATTATCTTTTATTAAATGTTATTTTATTTTTTGACATAATCGCCTTTCCCGTTTATATACTTTGTATATATATTTCCTAAAGCTAAAATTCCCTTTAAACAAAATCTTCTTCTTGATCTCTTAAAATTTCGTGTACCGCGGCGACTACTACGTCATCATCTTCAAACTTATAGATCCTGAGATGTTCCTTTAACCGCGGAAAAAGGTAGAAATCACTAGGAGCTAGGTCCGGTGAATATGGAAGATGTCATCAATTTGAAGCCAACTTCTTGAATGGCAGCCATCGCAACTTTGTGCGCGGGGTGTTATCTTGATGAAATATAATATTAAAAAATATTGCTTCTAACTATACAACACTATTAATATTGTATTATAAAATAATAGAATACTACTAGACTATTAAAAATAGTCTCATTAAAACGAATACCGGTCCGATCATACGGTCTCCTGTTCTAACCCAATACTGTAAGAAATACTATAAAGCCATCTACAGTATCTACCTGCCAACCTCATTTCGTCCCTTTGCCTTTTTTCGAAACAAGTTTTTATACAGATACATAGCCGCTATTATTTTGTCATAAACTTATATCAAAAGATTTCAACGCGTTATATTTTTAAGTAGAGATATCTATGAATATTTGTAAATGCTTTCTATTCACCAGTGTTTCATCTCGCTTGCTTTTTATACTCTGAAGCTCGATGTTTGCTCCTGATTATTGCTATAGGTGCGTTTATTACGCACCTTTTACGTCGGTGGCTTTCATGATTGGCCTTTCTCTATGCAAAGAGAATTAAGAAAATAAACAAATTAAATGTGTATGTCTTGTTTTTATTTGAGCCTTTTCTACCTTCTTACTTCTCAAGTCTAAAAGGAAAATCAAATGAAGGTAGTACAGGCTCTAATTTCTGTCCAGCACCACATAGCCAAACCAGGAATGTTTGTAATTAAAATAAATGCATGCCAGTAGATAAAAATAATTCGTGTGGAACTGATTTGAAGATCTCCGTGTTGCAATGGCTTTTGCTAATTTAATTTAATAAATATATCATTTTCAAAGTTCGATTCCCATCTCGAATCTGTACGTTAATGAAAATATCGAAAATATAGTATGCCAATTGTCTAGCACCAATAGCACAAGCGCTCTGCTGGTTACTTTGGGAATAGATGGATGTATGTGATTGTCACTGAATATTCTATTTATGGTTCTAAATTCATTCAGATCTTCTTCTTATATAATTTCATTCATTTATAAAGTTGTGGTAGGCAGAAGGGTTGAGACTGATCTTCTTCGTGTTGACTGAACACCAGCATCTTATTCGAAAGATCAAAAACGTTTATACCCTTTATAGTGGGTAACCTGTGGCCAGTAAAGAAAAACAAGACATTGATCCGCCTTGTCTTGGCAGGCAAATGCCTTGATCTTGTTGGGAGCCTTTTTTTAGGTACTATTATTTATACTTAGCAACGAGAAGTAAAGTCGAGAAGACAGTTAAAATTTGACACCCAATTACAAATCCATTTGAGTCTCTGTTGCCATACATAAAAAAAGGTCTAAAGGGTGGTGAAAGAGTTGACAAGTGACAAATGTTTCGAAGATTATTTAGCGATCAAGATAATGCTTTTTTAACCCTAATATTGGGGTGAGGACCGTTTTAACACCTTCTACCTTGTTAAGGCTTAACATAGCGTTCTTAATTACAATCTTTTTTTATAAAGAAATAATACTTAATCAGTTTTTATTCTAGTGTGCATAGTGATAAATAATTAAAGCATTATTTCCCACAGCTAGGCTCGAGTATTCCCTTTCCCATTAGTGGCTATATGTTCCCTCTAGGGAACCCTCACCACGCTTGTCCAAGATAAATTGGCAGATTAGTCATACCAGTGAATTCGGTATGCAAGTTTCCTCAAGATCATTTCTTTCAATTATATTATAATGTGCAAATATATATAACCCTAGCAACGTAATGGGTAGTTAATACAGTTAAAGTTGAAGTTTAATTAAAATATTTCATGATGTCTCCGTGCATCGGCGGAGTAAAGTCCGTCTGGATGGCAATAACACTTGGGCTATAAGTATACCGCCATAATAACCTTATGTTGTGTTCCGGCATTAGTGACACAGGTTCCAGTATCCCTATAAATACAGCAGTATGATCGCAGTGGTACTAGCGTCGCAAACATACATAGGCAAGGAGAACTGCTTAATATTAAGTGTGCCGTTATCCTACCTCTTATTCCTCAGCAATACAAAAAATGAAATTTTTATTTCTCGTAGCCAGTTGTAAATTATAAAACGGAACTAGGATACTCCATCGGCAAAACCATTAACACCGGTCATCATAAGCTAATAGTTTGAATTCTGGTGTACCTATATAAAGTTACTGGGTAATGAAAGAAAGAAAGAAAGAAAGAAAAATAATTTATTTAGAGCTTAAAACTATAACAAAAAAATATACATTAAGAAATCACTAACACATTTGTCTTAGCCCTAAAAAGGTGCCTAACTCAGCAATGCAAGGAGCTGTTTAAAGAGCATCCTGCGCTGATCTTCCGTTAGGACCCTTGAAGTGACGATATAACAATTATTTATATCACGTTTATTAACAATAAGCAATTTAATTATTAGTAATTTATTAACAAAAACCAAACATTTATATGTACTAAATATTAAGGAATACAAAAAATATTAGTATCAAATAATAAAGAAAGAAAAAATCAGACAGAAAACATCAACTGAAGTGTTAAAAGATTGTAAGAAGAAATAAACAAAAATACGAAAAAATGAGTAAACACGCTAAGAATATAAAGATATTGATAAAAACATTGACTAATTTAATTACAACAACTACTTAGTCACACAAAAGATAATTATTAAAATATTAAGACATAATTTAAAAATACTATATTACAGAGCACTTGTATCTATTGCCAGGTTTGCCTGCCTCTTTTGGTGTTCAAACATAATGCTACTTTCCGCCATTGAGCATCCACGTCTTTTCGTTTTTGCTGGCATAGACAATACAAATCCTAATATATTATTATAATGAGAATAGTTTTGTCAAAATAAATAATTGGGATTCAGTTTCTTATAGCGAGTTTTACTCAGCTACAAGCTTAAAAATTCGAATGCCTTATTTGCAAGTGCAAGCAAATGTTTTGTCGATTTAAGGCCACACGAATGAGTTGGGCACTATTTTTATTCCGGTACCGCACGGCAACTCAGACACTCAATAAAGAAATATATAGGAGGCCGCATGACACGGGTTTTTTTCCTATCTCCATCTGCTTTAATTTTAAGCTGAAATGTTTCATTCATTTATAGTGTTTTGTAGTTAACTAATGAATTGTCAGGATGGTAAACCTTGTAACTGATATAGTGATGAGCAAAATCTGTCTTGTTCTTTCAGTCTTGGTCTTGGTCTTGCGATTTTGCAAGACCAAGACTGAATACGCAAGACCAAGACCAAGACCGGAGAAGCAAGACCAAGACCGTTACCAAGACTGTCTTGATCTTGGTCTTGGTCTTGCTTTGTTCATCACTAATTTGTGCTTTAAAGCGAAATTACGAAGCCGAGTACCGTCATAGACCTAAGGTTGTGCAGACTGTGTGCAATGGTAAACCGTACAAAGAGTCTGAAGAATAAAGTATATAAAAGAGAACACGATTTAAATAAAAATATTTATTTTCTATATTAAAAAGTATCTATTTATTTATTTCAACAATGATCATACAGCACAAATTTCAAACTTACATACTAATACATAATAAACAGGAAATTGGCCAAATAAGATCACACTTTGTAGACTATATATAAAGAAGACATAATAAAAAAAAGTAAATAGAATTAAATATTAATTTTAAATTTTTCATAGAAAAAGGAAAATGCAAGTTCACGAAAAAGAGGACTATCATTATTTACGGATAAAAATATTACGTACACAGAATTACTAATAAAGAGGAGGGTATTTAAATATAGGGTATCAATTAACTTTCTTCCTCCTGCGCTTATCCTGCATCATATGAGGTCAGCATTATATGTTCTCTCCTTCCATTTTCCTCTGTTAGCTGCCATCCCAACATTCACACCCTTTTATGCCATATCATTTTTTACGCAAGCCACACTCTCATTTCTATCATTTTCCTTGTTATATGGCGTATTTCCCTACGCATTACATGGCCAAACCACGCTAGTCTATTACTTTTAAATTTTTCAATAACTGGCGCTACTTTCACACTTCCTTTAATATACTCATTTCTAATTTTATCCATTTTCGTTACTCCACACATCCATCGCAGCATTCTCATCTCTGCAGCATGTAACACCCTTTCGTCCCGTCCCTTTGTGGCCCAGCATTCTAATCCATACAATACGACAGGCCTTATTACGGATTTATAAATTTTATCTTTGAATTTAAAGTGGTACTCTTGGGTCACAAATTGTTCCGATACCTGTGACCATTTCATTGATCCTACATTCACTCTGTTTTTCCGGATTAATGATCCGAGGTACCGGAAGTTAGTGCAAATTGGCAGCGCCACGCCTCCTATGGTAATCGAGGTAAAGTCGGATATTCTACCAAAATCGCAAAATAGATATTCAGTTTTGGTTCTATTTATTTTTAACCCAACACCCTCTAATCTCTCCTGCTATTTAGCCAATCTGCTCTGGAGCTTGTAAACGTTTTCTCCAACCAGCACCTCCTGTATTCCTCACGTCGCTGCATCTACCACCAGGAGAAACAGATAAGGGTTAAGAGCCGATCCTTGGTGTAAACCTACCGCAACACTGAACTTATCTGTGACGCCAGCAAGGGACTGAACCACCACACAAAATCTTTCTAGGAATCTGGTCATAGGTATGCCTTTTCGAGGTCAACAAATACTATGTCCAGGTTCTTATTTGTACTTCTATATTTCTCGCACAGTTGGCAAAGTGCGAATATGGCATCCGTTGTCCCCCGTCCGAGCATGAAACCAAATTGGTTCTCACCTATTTCGGTCTCCTCTTGTACTCGCCTTGCAATTACTTTCTCCGAAATCTTCATGCTGTTCGACATGAGCTTTATTCCTCTATAAATGTTACAAACCTGTACATCATTGTATTGCACCATTCATCGGGGATCGCCTCGTCTTGCAACAGCTTATTGAAGAACAAATTCAGCCACTTCCATCCATCTGCTTTCGAAGATTTCCATACTTCCACTGGTATTTCATCCGGTTCTACAGACTTGCCATTTGGCATACTATTCACAGCCAACCTAACCTCAGTCGTACTCGTTTCTATCACAACGTCCATATTAAAATTACCCCCCCCCCCCCCATTAAAACCTAAATAATAATTATTAACATCCGGGTGCGTTCTCTAACATACCACTCCAGACATTCTTTTTATTCATCAATTCACAGAAATTATTTTTCCATCTACTCTTTATTTCTACATCGTCTGTTAAAACCTATCACAATCATATTTTATGCATTTCATATGGGTTATCCCTTGGTATATCCCTTGCATTCTTTTTTCTATCATTTACCGTTCTATAAATATGTTTCTCACCCCCAGGGCTTTCCAAAAACTCATAAAGCTTTCTGGCGTCAGAGAAAGCAATAACTCTTTTTGCTATCTTTTTACATTCCATATTTTCTTTCCTCTTGCTTACCTTTATCATAACATCCTCTTCTTCTGCACTTTTCCGTTCTTTATAAGCATTTTTCTTTTCTTTTAGAATCACTTGCATTTCTTCGTTCCATCACCAGGATTCTGTCTCAATTTTACATGTTCTTTTCGTTTCTCCAAAAACTTCCTTTGTCACGCCTCTAATGCATTAGCAGCTAGTTCATTGCAATATTCATTTACAGATTTTCCAATCCATCCAATCCAATCCATTCCTTTCATTTCGTCTACCAATCTTTGTTTAAATTTACTTCCTACTTAATATCAATTAATGATCTACTTAAAAACATAAACAACAGGATAAAGACATTCATTATTATCTTTCACGGATAAATTGCGCACCATTATTGTACCTATTAACGACATCCACTTCTTTTGTTTCCAAATATATATTGAACAATAGACGATTTTCATTATCAGTCTTTAAAAAAATCTACTATAACTAAGGTATACTTTAAAAACTTAGGCCTTTTTGCTCCATGATCTCTCGCACTCTTTCTGGCTTTGGCCAGAATATCAGGAGTATTGTTGTAGCTAAAAAAAACAATAACATATTAGAAGGAATTTGATACAAGATCTAAAAGTCCTATTTATCTGTTTCAGATATTTTCTAAGTGCTAGAGGCCCGACTAGATAACGATCTTCCCAGATTTTTACACGTGCCGCCATAATATCCATGCGTTGTGTTCCCGGCATAAGCGACCCAGTTTCCAGTTGCCCCACGCGGATGACAGTTTCTGGCGTCGCAAACATTTATACGCGACGGTAACTGCTTACTTATTAAGTGGGGCGTCAGCTAGTCTGCTGTTCCACGTAAAAAAATTGACAGAATCATACATCATGTTTGTAGTAACAATCAGACGTAACGTTACGTTACGTTACTCGATATTACGATAAAATTAAGATGAAAATCTTTTTATACCTTTTCATTCCGATTGCATCCCAATCTATACTGAATATTGTGACAAAACTGCGCAATTCGAAGTACTCGGTGTGACGTGGGGGAGAAAAAGTAGAAAAGCGAATACGGGTTTAAAAGATAATGTTTAGGGTGTAACCGGAACGTATTTTGACGTATGAATTTTAAGAGAGAGTAAAGGTACCTGCAGAAAATACTCCAAACCCAGTGAAAGCTAGTTGGCAATTGGTATCCAAGGTAACTCCTAGGAGATATGAACCGAATGCTGCACCAGCTCTTCCAGTCATATACATAACACACATAGCCATGGCGCTGAAATTTCAAATGTCATGTCACAAAAAATTATTATCTTCTATACATCTATATTTAAAATAATCGCTTTTTACTAAGTGCATTCGGACGTATACACGGTGCATATACCAAAACAACATTTTTTAAAAATTTTGTCTGTCTGTCTGTCTGTCTGTTTGTTCCGGCTAATCTCTGAAATGGCTGCACCGATTTAGACGGGACTTTCACTGGCAGATAGCTGATGTACCAAGGAGTAACTTAGGCTATTTTTATTTTAGAAAAAAAAAATAGTATTTAAGTTTCAGAAATTTTAATAATCAATTTAAGTTGACCTCAGATTTATATCAACAATCATATAAAATAGGGTTCAGCTTAGGCTGGACTTAGTAGGTTGAATTTCCAATTTAAGTTGACCTCATATATCCAAAAAAATGCTGCTTAAAGTCACTATTCCACGCGGACGGAGTCGCGGGCACTGCTAGTTTTTAAAATAATAATGAGTAAAAGATACATACAGATTTTGTTTAGATTACATGCTATAACAGACATAACGACATCTGTATTTTACTATTTGAACTAAAAACAAAACGGTTATTTGAAAATAGATGGCGTTGTTCGCTAAATGATAATTAATTGATAATTTGCTGAATACATAAATACAATAACTTCTTTGTATCAAATTTATTACCAGTTATTCCGGTTCAATAATTTAATAATGTATTTATATTGAGTACATTTTATTCAAACATGTTAAATAATTTAAACCACACAAATTATTCTGGCCGGGCAATATTAGCCCTGACGGATTAGCATTGGCTTTTTACAAGCCAGCATTATGCTAAGTTTGTTCCAATTTTAGAATTATAGTCTTTAATTCAAACAGTACTAAGTTTTCTTTAAATAATTGTCCTATATAAATAGTTTGATTTCCTTTTAACTGTATTTAATTTAAATTTCGAAAAGCTTGCTTGTATCTGCGGCTTTGAACGCAGTTTATTTAGTTTTAGTCTACTTTGCATTCAATATGAGATTTGGGAATAACAATGACATTTTCACTCAAGTACCTGGTAGCCCAAGTTCAAATCCCACGGTGATTTTCTTTTTTTTCGTGACTAATGTGAAACTTGAAAACATCGGTATGTAACCCGCAAATCCGGCTTGGACAAGTGTGATGGGTATTCTATCTGATCCATCTATAGGGAGGTTGGAACCCAACAGTGGTACGATATGGGCTGTTATTATTATTTTATTTATAAAAGATAATTGTTCTTACCGTAAACACGTAGGAAATACATCTAAAGCGATAGCAGCTACAATGGAAGCTGCACACCCCGAACACAGAGAGATAATGAGAAGAGCTGTTGCAGCGCTGCCCTGGGGCACGAACGCAGCTGCGACGGTTGCCAACCCACAAACCACCATTATTACAGCTAAAAATAATATTACTTTTTAAGTAATCACGACAGCAACAAAGAAAACGGGCTATCTACGAAATCACTAGTTGCCAGGAAAGCATTTTTATGGTTGAATTGTACTCAACACTCAACACTCGTATCTGTTTGGCTATTCGCGTTATTAGAATAATTTTAATAATAATAAAATATAAACAAATATTAATTAATAGTGAGCAGAAAATCTAACTAACCCTTTTGCGCCCGGCTAACGGAAAAATATTTTCCATGAAAAAAAAAACCACTAGATAGAATTCTGAATTCAATAATGCAAAAAAGAAAAATTCGCAAAAATGCAGTTGTCTTTTTATTCTTTGTTGCCGTTGATAATATTTTTTTATTGCTGAGGAGTGGCAGCCAGGCTGACGACCCACTTAATAGTAGCAGTTACCGTCACTTATATTTACGACGCTAGGGGCACCGCGAACACGCTGCCCAGAGTAGTACAGGAACCTGGGTCACTAATGCCGGAACACAACCCAGGGTTATTATGACGATTGCCATCTAGGCTCTACCACATAGCCTAGGGTTGTTTTGTCGTCCTTTACGACAGGCCGACCCCGGCCGCACAGGTTGGTATTCATACTCTCTCCCTTCACGGAGTGATACCCCTATTGTTTGATGGTGGATTTAAAAATCCAAGTCTCGTGAGAAATAATAAATCAATCAAAATATTTAACAAATCATACGTACAATACATAGTTTTCTTTCCAAGTTTAGCAATAAAAACTCCTATAGCTAAATAGGTTATTGCAAATACAGCACCCATGGACATGGAGATGGGAAACATAGTCACGGACACCGAAGACTGGCAATAACTGTCCTCCGAGGCTAATCTCTGAAAGTGAAAGAACATTTAGACAGTCGTAATACGATTTCGATAGCTGGTAGCTCAGTGGTTTTAAACTCAAAGACCGATGTCCTGAGTTTGAATCCCAGTTTTCCTTGTCTGATGTGTGTATTATAGCATAACTGCCATTTACCGGCAATATCGTAAGAATACCTGCGTACCGAGATTACAATTCGCCTTGGACAAACATGGCAGGTATTTTTTAATGCTGTAGGACAGCAGACAGGCTGTCGGCCCGCTTAGAATTTAGCAGTTACCGTCATCTATGGGTGTTTGCAACGCCAGTGGCACCTGTTTTTCCATCAGTGTACAGAAACATGGGTCACTAATGCTGGAACACAACACAAGGTTATTATGGCGGCATACTTAACACCAAAGGTAGTCGCCATCCAGACGGGTTTGAGGCCCTACCACGTAGCTAGGGTGGGTTGTTTTGTCATCTTTTACGGCCGACCCCAGCCGCAGAGATTAGTATTCTTTCTCCGCCCCTGCACGGATAAAAATATGGTGGAGGGTATACTATCTCTTGGATCTAGAAAGAGTCTCGAGCCTAGAAATGGGACGTTTATGGACTGCTGTTATAATACGATTTGATTTCTTTTAAAATACACCATCCGTACACATGACCCTGAAGAGAGCGCTTCGGTATTTTAGACTCTGCTCCCCTTGTGTAAGATCAGAAATTCCGAGACCATTCCAGTTAGGAATAAAATCAGACATATCAAGTCTGGCTGTCTCCGCGCTCCAGGCGTATGAAGGAATGCCGGGTGCTTTTAGTTGGTATACCAGCGAGGATATCACTTTTCAAAGAGCGAGAGTGCAGAAATGCTTTACACCAGAGTTCCGTACCTCGCTGCGCATTTTCCAAGCAGCGCGGTGTGCAATAATGATTTCCATAGATAGAACAATTGATAGTCTATACTTTTACTAATTGCAGATAGCTCTTCTTCTAATAAGGGTTACAAAATTGCTAGAAATATAGTAAAAAAATATTATAAGATATCAAAGAAAACTTGGTTGTATCCAAAGCTTTCACCAGAGCCTGTCGAGTATGCTTTTAATTCGGACTTTTACTGCCCTAACTTTGTAAGTACCTAGTCAGGTCATAAGTATTGTCACACAGTAAAAACTTTTCTTTTAGAATGCTGGCCACAAAAAAGTTTATTGAATTCGAATTTCGAATTGTTCATGAAAATAAAAATGTATACTTTTAGAATTTTACTCATTTTTAAATATGGAGTGGACGCTTAAAGAAGACCGTGTTGCAGTTATTGCGTTGCATCGTTGCAGTTACGCGCCAATTCAAATTTTTAACATACTGAAAAATTTTAATATAACCAAAAGATTCGTTTATCGTACCATCAAACGATAAAATGAAGACTCTAGTGTAGATGACAGGTCAAGAAGTGGTCGCCCTCGGTCTGTTAGGACTCCAGCAGTGATAAAAGCTGTGAAGGCACGAATTCAAAGAAATCCCAAACGTAAGCAGAAACTGTTGGCCCTTCAGATGGGGTTAAGCAGAACCACGGTGAAAAGGGTGTTAAATGAAGACTTAGGGCTTCGGGCATATCGAAGAAAAACAGGACATCGTTTGAATGCTCGTCTAATGGACCTGAGACTGAAGAGATGCCGCGCTTTGTTGAAGCGGTACGCGGGAAAAAAATATCGGGAAATTCTTTTTTCGGATGAAAAAATGTTTACCGTAGAAGAGAGCTACAACAAACAAAATGATAAGGTGTACGCACACAGTAGTGAAGAAGCGAGCAACCGTATTCCGCGTGTCCAACGAGGTCATTTTCCATCCTCGCTCATGGTATGGTTGGGAGTTTCTTATTGGGGCTTAACAGAGGTACATTTTTGTGAGAAAGGTGTAAAAACGAATGCTGTTGTGTATCAAAATACAGTCCTGACGAACCTTGTGGAACCTGTTTCTCATACCATGTTCAATAACAGGCACTGGGTATTCCAACAAGATTCGGCGCCAGCTCATAGAGCGAAGAGCACACAAGACTGGCTGGCGGCGCTTGAAATCGACTTCATCCGGCATGAAGACTGGCCCTCCTCCAGTCCAGATTTGAATCCGTTAGATTACAAGATATGGCAACACTTGGAGGAAAAGGCGTGCTCAAAGCCTCATCCCAATTTGGAGTCACTCAAGACATCCTTGATTAAGGCAGCCGCCGATATTGACATGGACCTCGTTCGTGCTGCGATAGACGACTGGCCGCGCAGATTGAAGGCCTGTATTCAAAATCACGGAGGTCATTTTGAATAAACTTTAATGTCATAAGAATCTATGTTTTGTTAAGTTCATTTTGGTGTATGAATGGTTACATAATGAATAAACTTGTTACAATTATTTTACATTAAACATGTGACAGAATTTATGACCTGACTAGGTAATTATGTAGATAGGAGGTTCCTTACCTTACTCAGTGCCAGGGCGGAGTAAGCATACTGACCCCTGCGGTCATTCTGTCGCAAAAGGCTACAAAACAATCCTAGATAGGTAGGGCCCAAACCCTTGCTGGCAACAACCACTGCACTATAAGTATGCCACCATAAACCTTGTGTTGTGTTCCGATATCAACGACTCAATTTCTTATGTACGCGAACAGCGGCGTATTCACGGCGCCCCTCGCTTTATAAAAATCTATAGGTAACTCGGTAACTCCGTACTATTACGTAGGCCTACTATAAACTAGTGTAGAAAATAATACATTGATGAAAAGGAGAGTGCTATTCGAAGTTTGCACTTGCAGAAGTAGTTTTCTAGACTTACTGAAATATTGAGGAACTTTTCCGATATAATTTGACAGATGGTCACTTTCTGTTCATTGTTTTGCAACATGTTATTTAAAATATCCGGTACCCAAACATAGAGGCCACTGGATCTGAAGAAAAAATAAATAAATAAAATAACATTTTTATTAGGAAAAATAACAATAGAAATATTATTATATTTTTTTTTTCAGATAAATAAACTGGGATAATTCACACAAAGCCATCAAGCCCCAAAGTAAATAGCATAGCACTTTTGTTATTATATACCAACTAATATAAAACTCCCAGACGTGGGACAGAATCGAACCCGTGACCTCCGCATGCATTGCGACATGAGTTAGCCGTTACGCCGCGGAGGTCGTAAAGGCGGGCCTAGTATTTGCAATGCAAAGTGCAACTACAAACTCCGGCGACGAGGATAAGCAATCCACACTCTCCACATTTTTTTCTTTATTGCTGTAGGACAGCAGACAGGCTGACGGCCAACTTAGAATTTGGCAGTTACCACGCTTATGGGTGTTTGCAACGCCAGCGGCATCGTGAACACGCTGCTGTCCCATAAGGGTACAGGAACTTGGGCGACTAATGCCGCCGAAACACAACACAAAGTTGTTATGGCAGCATACTTAAGACCAAAGGTGGTCGCCATCCAGACGGGCACGAGGCCCTACCACGTAGCTATTTTGGGTTGTTTTAACGCTTTTTAAGACAGGACGACCCCGGCCGCAGTGGTCAGTATTCTTTTTCCACCCATGCACGGATAAAAGTCGCATGTGTATCCTGAATGGACTTCCTAGGCATGAGATTATATTATTGTCCCCATTGGACCACAGCTTATGAATATTGAGATACTATGGTATCTATTAAATACAAATACGAACTTAAATATTTATGTTTGTATTTAGGGCAAAGGATAAGCGTTGCCATCCCACGCGGTAATGCAGCCAATGTTTTGAGAAAGTATCCTGCTGAAAGCCACGTGGAATCAATATATTATTTATAATTTCTTTGTTTTTTTTTAATATAGTGTGTTTTTAATATTAATTTAAACATGTTTAAAATTAAAGAAGTATGATTAACTATTTTAGTAATTAACATTCATTTTCCTAAAAATTACAAATAATAATTATAGTAATATTAGTAAAATTTGTAGTTTGGTAAAGAAACTTACAGCATAAATACTGAGAACATGAGCACATGTGATATAAAAACACATAATAGCAACGGTGGGCGGAATAAGTACGAGAAATTCTTTACGGCACCCGCAAAGCCTCCAATTCTTTCAGCTTCATTGGTTATCATTATTTGTTGTACCTGAAATATTAAATAATACTCGTTTATGTACATTTAAGTTAAGAGTGTTTCTAGCTAATGTCAGATCATTAGCCGAAATTTGGACCGATGACATTAAAAAGGTAGCTGGTAGTGGCTGGATGAGAAAATCGGAGCATTGGCTATGGTGTAAACTTGGGGAAGCCTATGACCAGCAGTGGGCGACGTAAGGCTGTTGATTGATTGATCTGATTTGTGATTTACCCGCGAGTTGGAATTACAGTGGATAACCGAATGTAGCCAAATCCCTATCTAAAAAAGTTTACGGTATTCGTTTAATGTTTTTGAATAAATATAATCTTTAAACGTATATTCACACATATTAGGAGATGAAAAATAAAATCTTGGACAAATAATAAAAACATTGTCGAAAGTTTTCATATATAATTATTAATGGAATGTGTCCGAAATGTGTGAACGACAGTAGGGAGCGACTCGTACGGTCTTTACGACTACTTGTGGAAAGTGGATGTTTTCTAGAACATCATTTCGAGGCCGCTCTCTGCTGCCACTCTTTTCATTAACAAAATTTTGTGATTTAGTATTTTTAAGTAATATGTAATTAGAATAAAATGGGGCTGACATTTTTATCAAATGTAGAATTATCATCATCATCTTAGCGTTGTATCCCGATTGCAACTACGACTTCCGTTTCGGTGCCCGGGGGCCGCTTTGCAACTTTTTCTATTCCACTTTGCACGGTTTTCAGCATCCCTTGTAGTGAGCCCATTGGCACGCATATATCACCCTTTACGACGTCAAGTCAGCACTATTTGGGTTTACCCCTCCTGCCGGGTCCCGGCGAAGGCGGCATAGCCAGACATTTGTTTCCGACGTAAGTATCCGGTTGCCGTAAAATGTGGCCGTACCAAAGACCAGAGCAACATGAAAAGAAAAGATATAGTAACTATTTTGAGACTACGCTCTGGACATATTCCATCAAATAAGTTTGATTTCTCATGAAAATGATACAGTCGCCAAATTGTAGTACATGTAATAAACCAGAGGACATTATTCATATTTTAACAGAATGTACTCGCAATTTTCAATTGAGAGTTCAGCTATTTGGAGTTCATGGTCTATCCACGTTGGGAGATTGCAATGGCTTATTGTCATCTCCTTTGGCCGAGGAGGTCAATAAGATTTGCAGACTTATTATTATTCGTTTTTAGCACATTGTAATTAAGTAGTAGTAAGTTAATATGATTTACGGGGTGACATTATCGCTGTGCGGCAAAACCCTTTTATACATACTTTCTTACCTTTTTCATACAAGTATTTTTTTTTTGTGTAACGCTATGGATGTTTTTTTGTTGTTAGTATTGTTTATTTTGTGGGGGTTTGATGAAGGTTTTGGAGTGTTCGTGACGTCACTCCAAGGGCCTAATGGAAGACCAGCGCTGGTTTTACAAACCAGCATTAATGCTGAATTGGGTCCAATTTAGGACAAAATTATTATTATAGTGAACTTTTTTAAATGTATAACATGTATCATATGTATATTTTGTTCCTAAATAAATGTTTTTCTTTCTTTCTTTCTTTCTTTCTTTTCAATAAAGAAAAAAAAATTAATGCTCCTGCAATTTATCGGCAATGTCACGTTTATCAAATATAGAATATACATATAGTATAACATATTGCCAAATGACTCAAAAATTTAACCATTAGCGTATTCAAAAACTATACTTTGCATGATACTATAAGAGAGACGGACGTAAGATATTAAATTTTAAATAATAATTTTAATATTTGTAATTAGTATATAATAATTAAACTTTACATTATATTTTGTGTGTTTAGTATTATTTTATTTTAAATTGAAATAACTGTAATTAATTAATCAACTTATTTCAAATTGAAGGAACATGCAACCACTTGTACGTGCTCTTTATATTTATATAAGATCATTATTTCACTACCATGTTTCTTGCAATTATTCATTATTATTATTATCTTAAGTAAGACATCTAAACATGGTCGTCTTTACTAGGGGTTTCAAGAGGTGCACCGGGGCGCTAGAAATAAAATCATTAAAGTTACATAATTTTTTTTAATTTACGAAAATGGGGGCGCAGGCTGGCCGCCTCGCACCCCGTAGAATATACTTAAGACGACGCTGCATCTAAAGCATTTAGAAAAAACATTAACAAGTCTGGAAATTATAGTTTTACATATTTTGCACCATACGACGTTTAAAATAAAAGCTCAAACATGTTGCTCTTGATAAATCACAATGTAAGCATAAACTTAACCAGTGTTTATATCAACAAGTCAAGTACAAAATTATTGCTAGATTAGGTTAGTGAGGCAAGGTGATTGTTCAGTGGGTTATCTAGCTCAGTGAATCATGAACGCTAACAACGTTGCACCTTATCATAACATATTGCAATACGATACATTCAGTTTATAATATCTGTAAATCTCAGCTGCATTGTAGCATAACATTCTACTAAGTTCTTCACTCTTCCATCTTCACTTATATTTCATATACAGCGTTATTGTCTGTGGAGCGTTGAAGTAAGAATATTATCTTCTGCAGCCGGGATCGGTCTATCGAGAAGGCTGGATGGTAACTAACAGCTTACTATTAGGGGAGCCGACAGCCTGTCCGCTGTTCCTCAACAATAAAAAAACGGTGTGCGATGTAAAACTCGTGCATGCACGCATATGTCTCAATCACACATTTGCTGCTTCTTTTCTAACGTTTATTTAATTATTTTATTCGTATATCTTTGCAATAATAACTAATTTTATCCAATAAATTATGGTATTTGGATTCAACTTTCAATGGGAAAACTACTATTAATAATAAGAAGAAGATTCTATAACATTTTACTAGAGACCAGAAAACTTGCACGTTCAAAGAACCTCCTTTATCATAGGCGACGAAAACTGCCCGGGATCTTTGAATGTCGCTTATTGTAACATCAATTGGCTATCACTTACATTTGTGCATATACTGGAAAGAATGTTTATACAATCACTGCATTCCGGTTGCTTTTTTATTATTATTGCGTAGGACAGCAGACAGGCTGACAGCCCGCTTAGAATTTAGCAGTTACCGTCGCCTATAGGTGTTTGCAACGCCAGTGGCATCGCGAACACGCTGCTGTCCCATAAGGGTACAGGAACTTGGGTCACTAATGCCGGAACACAACACAAGGTTATTATGGCGGCATACTTAAGACCAAAGGTGGTCGCCATCCAGACGGGCTTGAGGCCCTACCACGTAGCTAGGGTGAGTTGTTTTGTCGCCTTTTACGATAGGCCGACCCCGGCCACAGAGGTTAGTATTCTTTCTCCGCCCCTGCACGGATAAAAGCACGCTTTTGAAGCTAATGGAGCCAGAGGTACGTACTTGAGATGCACAAATTAAAAAAAAATTATACGCTTTATATAGATGATGTGTCATCTCTTTTCTTGACATAAAAGCACAAGGAAATAAATCCTTCCAACTCCGAAAAGAGACACTGAATAAAGCCTATCCTTTGCCTCGTATGAACAGTATATCTTTATGTCGAATTTTAAAACAATCTTAGGAAAAGTCAAAATTATCTTACCGGATATTTTTCATTGGTCCCTTTGTTCCAGGCATACATTTTCGCAAGGACTTCCAAAGCAGCATCGGGACCTTTGGCGACTAGTAAATATCTCGGGCTTTCGGGAAGGAAAACTAAAATAGCCGCCGCAGCCAGCCCAGGGGCACACCAGGACCAAACAAACGCTCGCCATGGAACTATACGCATTCCGGCTAACATGAACGACCACTCGCCTGGTATTATAAGCCATGCTAAACCTATAAACAATAAAAAATATTTTTATGGCTTAAATACAAAAGAACTGCCCTTCTTTTCTTCTTTCGAGTTGTATAAAAATACTTAGGAACTTAGTTGACTGTTACCATAGGACAAAACTTATCATTAACGTGTTATTATATTATAATAGAAGACTTATAGAATACTTAATATGTTATATTATACATAATTTTATGTATAGATTTAGATTGTTTACTCTTATACTTCTGGCGTTGGAAATTGTCTAAAGCTTCAATACCTCTTTCTAAATATATTCTGTGTATATTGTATTTCATTATTGTTTGTCACAGCTGTACTGTATACTAAAAATTGACGTTTCTTTTCCTCTTGCCCTTATACTGACTTTCAAGTTCTTTTAATTTATATCTTTCGTAACGACACGTCATGGATTTTTTAAAGCGCGCATTACGAGTAATCTTACTACTTAAATGTAATTTAAAACAATAATTTACGCTGCATTTATTACACTGTTACGTATATTTTTAATGATCTCGAAAATAATTCATTTTTTCATTTCCACAATAAAATAATTTTATCTTAATATTAATTCCCAATGTCGATGATCAGTAATCGGATCGGTGATGTGAACAGTGCTTCAAATGTGCAAAAAATGGATTGGATAAATGAACATGTTAAAACTTATCCATCACTAGTAAAATATTTACAAATGTGTTAAGTAGCAATAATAAGCGTAGATCATCAGATAGAAAATAAGTTAGAAAATAATTTTATGAACTTTGGAACCCTTAATATATAATTTGAAATGGTTTACCTGGCAATATGATAAATGAGAAGGAGATGAAGACAGATCCCCAAGCAATAGCCGAAGCACGTCTAGAGCTGCTGTGCAACTCGCCAAGATACGCGTACACGGTGGCACTCGATGCTGATATTCTGGAAAATAGTTTACGCTTCTTGGAGACAATCAGTTAAATACTAAGTAGTGCTGATTTGGCGTCCAAAATACATATATTATTCAATACTATAGCCAAAATCATTTATTTCAAATCAATAAGATATCTAGAAGAATTTATATTATATTGATATTGGTCGGTGTTGTTTCACTCACTTCTGTCATCGTCTCCAGCGATTTTTTTCTATTCATTTTCAGTCAGTCATAGATGGACAAGACTAAAATAAATAAAAAAAGAACTTCAGTTTGGTATGTCTAGTTGATAACGACTGTTTTTCAATTTAATCTGTGCAGGGGCGGTGAAAGAATACTAACTAACCTCTGCGGCTGGGGTTGGCCTGTCGTAAAAGGCAACAAAATAACCCACCCTAGCTACGTGGTAGGGTCTCAAGCCCGTCTGGATGGCGACCACCTTTGGTCTTAAGTTTGCCGCCATAATAACATTGTGTTGTGTTCCTGCATTAGTGACTCAAGTTCCTGTACTCTTGTGGGACATCAGCGTGTTCATGATGCCACTGGCGTTGCAAATATCCATAGGCGATGGTAACTGCTAAATTTTAGGCGGGCCGTCAGCCTGTTTGCTGTCCTACAGCAATAAAAAAAATATCTTTCATCCTTTCAATGAAATTGTCTTCATTAAACTCTGAGGTTTTTCTTTATATTTTTTTTTACATTTGAAGCTTTTACATCAAAGCCCAAAATACGATGTTCAGTATTTTCATAGTACAAAACATCTGCACGGCTTTTGATATCGGAGCTCTTACGTATCACATTCTGTTGTTCAAAGAGGCACAAAATTTTATGGCATAGCAAAAACACAAATATATTAATCACCATTTTCAGTTACCTATATAAGTAATGGGTTATATACAGTGCAATTAAAAATATCAGTAACACTTACAAACAACCGGTTAAAATTCTGAGTAAAATGAGCATCCAAAAATTGGATGCAAATGACGATGCGACTGACGCTGCTGCTGACGCTATTATCGCTGGCAGCATCACTTTGCGTCTACCAAACTTATCTCCCAAATACCCCCAAAGAAACGACGTTCCCATTATACCTGAAATAAATGTGTCATAAAATAGTCGTGTTTGCTTTACAGTTTTGTCCTTTCCCTGCCGCTTTCATTTCATTATTTTAAAAAAAATACAAATGTTCATAAATTTAGTTTTAACAGAGGCAACAATCGTTTGATTTCCTTACTTCATGAGAGTGATATTGAAAGAAGAGTGAATGCAGGAAACATGGTGAATGGAGCTTTGCACTCCTTTATGAACGGAAGGTGTCTAACAAGGCTCGTCTGGATGTGCATGAGGGGGTGTTGGTTCCGACACTCATGTACGGAAGTGAAAGTTGGGTATGGCAGGAGAAACATGAAAGCAGAATAACTGCAGTTGAGATGAGAGCGTTAAGAAGTATGATAGGAGTTAAACTGAGTGACAGGATAAGAAACAGTGAGATAAGAAAACGTTGTGGTCTGAAAAAATATGTGACAAAAATTGAGAAAGGTATGCTAAGATGGTTTGGCTATGTTGAGAGAATGAATGAAGAACGATTGACGAAAAAAGTGTATAAGGCGAGTGTGAATGGAAGTGTTGGAAGGGGTAGACCTAGGTGGACGTTTCGAGACCAGATCAGGGATGTCTTGAAAAAAGGCCAGGTCAAGAGTACCCTAAACTGAAGGGCATGTATGAAGGGAATAATGAAAGTGGACGAAGCGAAACAAGTATGTAAGTATCGTAGCAAGTGGAAAGAAGTGGTCTCTGCCCAACCCTACGGGAAAGAGGCGGGATTATATGTATGTATGTACTTCATGTAATTAAGCAAAATTTATTTTGGAAATAAAATACAATCCCTCTACGCATCCTCCGCCCCAACCTTTTTCTTCTTGTTGAGGAACACCATACAGGCTGACGTACCACATATGAGTAAGCAATCACTGTCGCATATCGATGTTTGCAATACCAAGGCACCGCTAACACGCTTTCGTTCGCGTGGGAAAATTGAAGCCTGGGTCACTGACATCGGAACATACGAGTAACACAAGGTTATTATGTGTCATACTTATAGACCAAGGGTGATTCCATCAAGACAGGCTTGGGGCCCTACCACGTAGCTAGGGTTATTTTGTTGCCTTTTACGACAGACTGACCTTGACCACAGGGTTTAGTATTCTTACTCCACCCCTGAACGGAGATAAGAAATACTTTTTTATTGCTGAAGAACAGCAGACAGGCTAACAGCCCTCTTAATAGCAAGCAGCCACAGTCGCCTATGGATGTTTGCGTCACAAGAGGCACTGCGAACACGCAACTGCCCCAATAGAGTACAGGAACCTAGGTCACTAAAGTCGCCGAAAAGAGCTTTCTTTTCTGATTAAAATCTAATAATAAAAAAACTAACCGATAAAAGCAGCTGCGTTGACTAGACCTTTGTTCCTAGAGTTGAGTTTGAGCTCGCACTCGGCAGATGTAATAGCGTAGCTCATGCCTACTGACTCCATGGATACATTCAGCATGATTAGACCACTCGTGAAGAGGACAAGGTGGTTAAGCTTTCCATTGCCTGAAACGGTTAATTTCATATTAAATGCCTACTATAGTATAGGGCTGCTACTACCTACTATAGTATAGTATAGGGCCCTTTGAAGTGTAAAGCATTATTAAAGCTCGATAAAGTCTTTTAGGTTCTCAATACAATGTTACCATTATACCGTTTATACTTCAAAATATGAACAACCTATTCTTCATTGGTTTCAAATTGGATTATTATGTTGTTTAAGAAAATTATATAGGCGTCGACTAACCGGTTTCTATCTCATTCGCACTTCAGATTTACCACTAAATTAATGGCAAGTAATCCGTCCAATCTTCAATCTGGTAGAAAAACTTATATTACTCGCCAATATAAGTACTTTATGTTGTAAAAAAAAAAATTAAGTTAGTCTTATAATACAACTTAATAAAAACAAAATATCAATATTAATTATTTTTAATTAAGTATATCATCATCATTTCAGCCGGAAGACGCCCACTGCTGGACAAAGGCCTCCCCCAAAGATCTCCACGATGATCGGTCCTGCGCTGCCCTCATTCAACCTATTCCGGCGATCTTGACCAGATCATCGGTCCATCTTGTGGGGCCTACCAACATTGCGTCTTCCGGTACGCGGTCGCCATTCGAGGACTTTTCTGCCCCAACGGCCATCAGTCCTTCGAGCTATGTGCCCAGCCCACTGCCACTTCAGTTTTGCAATCATCCGGGCTATGTCCAAATTCTCCTGCGAATCTCGAATTAAGTATATGTCGTACACTAAATATTTAATAGTTAATTATTTCCTATAATTGGATCATATATTGCTTTTTTATGAAGATATTTTTGTACACCACACGATATTTTTCTACTATTTATCTTATATAGAAATAAATATGCACATGGGTTGCCTTAAAGAAATCGCTTTAAGCGATAAGGTCACCCGTTGTCTCCAATGTTTAGAATTTTCTCTTTTACTCCTTGTATTATTAGGCTAAGTTGGTGACAATAAAGTATTATCTATCTATGTCTTCTTCCTCCTGCCCTTATTCCACATTACATGGGGTCGGCACAACATGTTCTCTCCTTCTACTCTCCTCTGTTAGCCGTCATCCCAACATTCACACCCTTTTTTGCTACGACAGTACCACGATAGTCTATTACTTTTAAGTTTTTCAATAACTGGCGCTACTTTCACACTTCCTCTAATATATTCATGTCTAATTTTATCCATTTTCGTAACTCCATACATCCATCTCAGCATTCTCATCTCTGCAGCATGTCTCTTTCGTCCTTCCCCTTTGTGGCCCAGCATTCCGATCTATACAATACGACAAGCCTTATTACGGATTTATAAATTTTACCTTTGAGTTTACATGAATACTCTTAGTTCACAAATTGTTCCCGAGAACTGTCGCCATTTCATCCATCCTACATTCACTCTGTTTTTCACATGTCGGCCTATCTCACCGTCGTTCTGGATTAATGATCAGAGGTATTGGAAGTTAGAGCAAGTTAGCTGCGCCAGGCCTCCTAAGGTAATCGGGGTGAAGTCGGATGTTCCACCAAAATCGCAAGATAGATGTTGTTTTGGTTCTAATTCTCTTTAACCCAACACTCTCTAATCTCTCTTGCCATTTATTCCAGCACAATGTTATCGGCAAACGGCATACATCAAGGTGCCTCCTCCTGTATTCCTGATGTTACTGCATCTACCCACCAGGAGAAACAGATAAGGGCTAAGAGCCGATCCTTGGTATAAACCTATCGCAACACTGAACTTATCTGTGACGCCAGCAAGGGACCGGACGTGTATACTTGCCTTATCATACATAACGCGAATAAGATGCAAGTACTACAAAACCTTTCTAGGAAGCCGGTCATAAGCCTTTTTGAGGTCAACAAATACCATGTGCAGGTTCTTATGTGCACTTCTGTATTTTTCGCACAGTTGGCGAAGTGCGAATATGGCATCCGTTGTTCCCCGTCCGGGCATGAAACCAAATTGGCAAGTCATAAATTAATATTGTGTTTAAATATTAAACACAATATTAATAATAATAAAAAATCAATAATAATCCTTTCACATATCGTTATAAATAGAATAAACAGGAAATATTTTCTACAGAAGTCAATGTCATTTTAATACCTGTTTGTTTGCATATTATTTATTATATGATACTGTTTAAAGTATTAATAATTATAATTGTATTTCTAGGCATTTCATATCGTTTTCTTAAAACTTTATACTATACGAAGATATTGCAATTTTGTTTTTAGATAAGGATCAAGTGTATAAGTAAAAAAACTTAGAAAATTTAATTGAAATCTATCCAGTAATTTAGCCGTGAAGCGCGCACAACTGCAGACTTCTATCATCTTATTTATATAGATAAGAAAGTAGAATTTAAAATTAAAGAGTAAAAAAAATTATTTAATTTACTACAATAAACAGGTGTTGTTCACTTTTGTATTACATTTTTAAGAATTAAGACCATTAATATTTCTATTTTAAAGCATTTTTCTTATATTGAATTATATATTATTTTCACATTGACAATGTCATGTCATAAATATCACCCCTCCAAGGACTAAATTAGTCCTTCATAATAAAGCACTGACATTATACATAAAAAGTGATAGTAATAAATTCACTTACTACAAACGTAAACTGTCATAAATGTTGTACACAATAAGCAACGGACTGTACTTGAATTACTTAATTGTTAATTATTTTAACAATTAACAAGATGTTTCAGTCATGAATTCAAACTAACAAAAAGAACAGAAAAATATGTATCACTAATTTAATATAATAATAATTAAATACTTTCCAATTATAAAAAAATCTGATATTTAAAGTATATCAAAGTCTTTTACTATTTATTTCGTTTGTATTTCGAATTCCAATATATCTTGCCTCGGCCTTTCCCACTTTTCACTTCAGAACTTATATTCAAGTTTTGATATCTGTCTCTTAAACCAAAATATATATTTCGTATATTTTCATAACTATTCGTTTGTTCCGACAATATCCACCCAAAGTATGTTTCTTGTGCGATTATTAAATCCTTGGGATGTTTAATCATTCTCTTTTTCATAATTTACCAGTCAATATGAGCTCCTAACAAAATATCTACTTTATTAGGGATATACCAAAATGTGGGTCTGCCATAACAATCCAATCTATATGTGACCAATAGAGCATTGCATACTTTGTTCCAAGCAAAGACGTGGTTACTTTATTTAAAACATATGCTTACTTTTAATTGAAATGATGGTTCATGAAAAGATTTTATATTTAAGATAACTAAACAGTTTGTAACTAAAGCACTTTCACCTAAACCAGAAATATGACATTTTTCCTTAAAATTTATTTCTCCCTCCTGCCTTTATCCCACATTATATGGAGTCGGCACAACATGTTACATGTTGTAATAGTTGTGGCTTAATTTTTACAACCGACCGTCTGCTTGTTGTTAATCCCTTTTTGGGGAAAAATCTGTCATTGATTTAAATTCAATTTAAATTATTTTTCTCATTTCACATTGAATCTCTATTGTAATATGGATATATTACAATAGAGATTCAATGTGAAACGAGAAAAATAATCTAAATAGCTTGAGGATTCAAGCGACACTTTTATTGGTTTCTTCTTGAGTAAACAACATCCGAGTGTCGGTTTTGGTGTGCAGAGTGGCACTTTTGCCGGATCGCCGACTTTTAAGGGGTTCGTGCACAATTCACATTCGAAAACTACGTTACGAGGGCTACTAAATAGGAAATTCGCAGTGCCGAGCGTCTTTGAATGCCTCGCAATAAGCACATTAGTCGATAAAAACTGCGTGAGCCGGCAATGAAACAATAGAGAGCATGCTGTCGGGGAATTGAAACACGTGAGTCATCGTGAGGTGATATGAGATGCGATACATTTTGATTACTATGTACTTTTGCTATTTTATAATTAATCAGAAATTGACATAGATTTAAAAATTGTGTTTTGTAACGTGTTTATCGCAAATGTAAAGTAGAACATGTATTACTTATAAGTCACAACACGAACTACGATAATAATGCTGCGACTACATAAACATCGTATTTATGTATGTTAACTGTAATTCTAAATTTCTCATACAATCCTTTTTAGTCTTCGGTCTTATGGGTGGGAAATTGCTTTAAAGAGGGGTATATTCCAATGGTCTTTCGATCCTTCTCAGACTGATGGCGACAAAACAACCCACCCTAGCTACGTGGTAGGGCCTTAAGCCCGTCTGGATGGGGAGCACCGTTCGTCTTAAGTATGCCACCATAATAACTTTGTGTTGTGTTCCGGCATTAGTGACCCAAGTTCCTGTACCTATAGGGGACAGTAGCGTGTTCGCGATGCCACTGGCGTGGTAAACACCCGGCGACGGTAACTGCTAAATTCTAAGCGGGCCGTCAGCTTGTCTGCTGTCCTACAGCAAAAAAAAAATGTATTAGAACAATAGAGGATATTTTTGTTACAATATTGTGTCTTACGCTACACTTGGCCGGATAGTCCACACTAAAACAGGGGTAGGGCTACCTCATTACCTTCCTAAAAGGCCACTAATGGAAAGGACATAGATAGGTTCTCTTTTTAATACTGGGAGGGTAAACGACAGTTTCTCCTGCAAACACCATTTTTTCTGTATCTGAACCAATTTTCTTCTATTATTTCTTTATCGTAAAATAAAAAGAATCAACTAAAGGTTTCCCCAATCAATGCAATAAGGCGCGTTTTAATTATATCTTGTGCACATACTCAACAGTGGACCTCAGTCACCAAAATTCAACTATTGGCTGTAAATTAATTTAATCTCATAGAAACTAATATTATGGTTACTAATACAATAAATGCAATCAAACCAAATTGCATTCCATCAAAGATATTTTGGTCGACAAATAAATAAAAACTACAGAGTCTTTGACTTAAGCTATCACGGTCATTATTATCAACCTAACAACAACCTTAAAACTATATCTAAAAATACATCGTCATTTATTCTTATCATACTACTGGCAGACATTATGGCTCTTTCCAACCTTTTATTCCCACTAGACCCTGGTTTTTCTATCACAGAAGGATTCCAAAAAAAAAGTTTCAACTATAATCCGCCTTAGGCTTGGCCACTTCTCCCGTTTTCTTAGCAAAAATTTGTGTCCGTGACCATTCAATTTGTGAATGTGACATTAGAGAACAACCGAACATGTATTTTTTCACTGCCCTAAGATTTCTAGTCCACTCTATAGTATTTTTCCCAAAGAATTTCAAACTCATAAATCTATAAATATTTTATGCAAGTTCCTTGTTTTAAATACTTGTTATATAGGTACATATATTAGTAACCAGTTTAACATAAGCCACCATGTCCTTAGGTTCTCAGAAAATATTTCCAGACCGTCTAAATTCGATTTACTAAAGCTATTTTCGCTATTCCATCACCTGACAACCTTACTGCGACCTTGGCAAAATCAGTGCCAAGAGCATTGAAGCCATATGCTAAAAACCAAAACCAATACATCGCCATTTTTAATTTATTAATTTAGTCAATAAGGGTATCTAAATTGCATCAAAACAAAATAAATCTTACCGGTTATTTCAAAAGCCTCCTCAAAGGTAAGTTCATTCAACTTTTCCGAGCTTCGTTCGATGTCCGACGGCTGTTTATTGTCTTCGCTTGCCATTGTTATATATTTTAATAAGTTCACAGATTATCACTTTCAACACTATCTATAAGGGTATTATGCCACTAAATTATTATTTTTACTCTTTAATTTTACATAACGTAGAAGATTTTTTAAATTCCGTATTTATATAATTCTGTATATTATGGAAATATTTTTTTGTATTCGCCTGATATATTTAATGTAGATTTGTTTGTATTTTACATAGACAAAGTATATTAATTGAAGAATTTAATTTTTTAACCGACACGAAAAAACGGAGGATGTTCTCAAGTCGACGCGTTTTTTTTGCTTTTTTATGTATGATCACGCATAACTTTTTTACAGAGTAGTCCAAATTTAAAAAAATATTGGAAAGCGTATACCCCGAAATTGGTCCTATATAAATTTGGAGAAAAAATTCCAACCCTTAGGGTACGAAAACAGAGAATGATTGATAGTTCATTTACTGATTATATCTATGACCATGTATAACTTTTGACAGAATTGATTTATTTAAGCATGTAGTAATTAGTAGATTAAAGCCACAAAAAATTGTAAAATAAAATCTTTTTAACAAAAAAATTAAAGCGCCAAAAAAACGGAAAAGCAAAAATTATCAAAACTTATTTTTGTTAACTTTAATAATTTCTTGTGGTAAATGACACAAACTGACAAAAATAGTTGGATCACCTCGATTAGTAAAATACCGATCGCATTAGCGTAATATAAGATAATATTTTTTATTAGTTGAAGATTACACTATATTAAAATTATATAGGGCCTCACAGTTATCACGTTATCAATAATATATATGCAAAGATGTGACGCAAACATTATTAAAATCTGTCTAGTCGTAATGGGGTCTTCCCGAAATAAATTAAGCGAAATTGATTTAACAATAACCTTAATATTACGACTATTGGGGTTGATTGGCTCCATGATTTTTTTTTTAATATAAAGTAAATAAGTACATACTATACATAAACACCCAGACGCTGGATGGGAATCGAACCCGTGACCTCCGCCAGCGTACTGACATGCGTTAGCCATTAGGCCAATAGATCGTTAAAAATATTATATCTATCTATACTAAATTTTTACCTTTTAGGTGCACGTAGCTAAACAATAGCTGATGCTCTGATGCAATTTCAATTGGGTCAGATTGAAGTTGCTAGTGTAATAACTAAATGAAGCTAAAGTTACATTTATTTTTATTATATTAAGCACAAGAAAAGAGTCAAAATTGACACTGACTTTTTTTATTGCTGTAGGACTGTAGACACGCTGACGGCCCGCTTAGAATTTAGCAGTTACCGTCGCCTATGGATGTTTGCAACGCCAGTGGCATCGCGAACTCGCTGCTGTCCCATAAGGGTACAACTTTATCGACCGGTCGCTTTTGAGTCTACCCCTTTCCAAGTGCCGGCTTAAGTAGCGCACGCATTTACTCCCAGTACCGGTCAATGTTGTCCTTTTTCCTTTTGTTTCAAAGGAATGTAATTTTATTTATATTTACACTTTATTTTGTCTATTTTATATAAAAGGGCCTTATAAACTAACATTCATTACATAAATTCAAGGTAAACCGACGATAGCTAAAAGCCGATTAATAGGCAAGCGGCCGATAAAGTGTTAAACGATGGTTTGTGCGTACACTAATCACATCCTGTATACAACAGACCATCCAAAATGGAAGCTATAGTAATATTTACGTATCGCAAAAGTTATCGTAAAAGGCGACAGAACAACCCACCCTACCTACATGGTAGGGCCTCAAGCCCGTCTGGATGGCGACCACCTTTGGTCTTAAGAATGCCTTCATTATAACCTTGTCTTGTGTTCCGAAATTAGTGACCCAAGTTACATACATACATATAATCACGCCTCTTTCCAGTAGGGGTAGGCAGAGACCACTTCTTTCCACTTGCTACGATACTTACATACTTGTTTCGCTTCGTCCACTTTCATTATTCCCTTCATACATGCCTTTCAATTTAGGGTACTCTTGACCTGGCCTTTTTTCAAGACATCCCTGATCTGGTCTCGAAACGTCCGCTTAGGTCTACCCCTTTCAGTACTTCCATCCACACTCTTCTTATACACTTTATTCGTCAATCGTTCTTCATTCATTCTCTCGATATGGCCAAACCATCTCAGCATACCTTTCTCAATTTTTGTCACTACATCTTCTTTCAGACCACAACGTTTCCTTATCTCACTATTTCTTATCCTGTCACTCAGTTTAACTCCTATCATACTTATTAACGCTCTCAACTGCATTTATTCTGCTTTCATGTTTCTTCTGCCATACCCAAGTTTCACTTCCGTACATGAGTGTCAGAACCAACACCCCCTCATGCACAGCCAGACGAGCCTTATTAGACACCTTCCGACTGTTCATAAAGGAGTGCAAAGCTCCATTCACCATGTTATCTGCATTCACTCTTCTTTCAATATCACTCTCACACTTTCCATCTCTTGTAAACTTTGAACCCAGATACACAAACTCATTCACCTGTTCAATTTGTTCATCTCCAATCACAATATTGCAGTCTGTCACTGTTTCATCTCTTTCAAACACCATCACTTTCGTCTTCTTTACATTCATCTTCATTCCCTTTCTAACAAAAGCTCCACTCATAACAGTTACCATCTCCTGCAACTCCTCGGCCGAAGACGCAAGTAATACTTGATCATCAGCATAGAGAAAATATTTGACGAGTAACTCATTCATTCTCAACCCACTTTCATTCTCTTTTACCAAGTTTTACCAAGTGACCAGAGTTCCTGTACCTTTATGGGACAGCAACGTGTTTGCAATGCCATTAGCGTTACACACACCCATAAGTGATGGTAACTGCTAAATTCTAAGCGAGCCATCAGCCTGTCTGCTGGCCTACAGCAATAAAAAATAATTAAATAAAAAAATATAGGTAATAAAAAATACAAAATTATCAAATGTTATTAAAAATAATAAAAAGCATTAATATTAATAAGTTATAAAAACATAAAGTTAATGTAAATAAATTACAAACGCAACTTATGATGCAACGGGAATTAGCCGCTGGGATGATGAGTACACTATCATTAAATGCCGAAGAAAACTTCTGGATTAAAGACTAAAATTTATGATATAAATTATTATTAATCACTTATAACACGGGTCACAAAAACACGCAGTTTTATTGTAATCATTAATAAAATATAAGTTTTATTACATCAGTGCAAGTCTTTGAAGAAATACTTGTCAAATTGAAAACAAATCACTAAACATAATATTCCACCATAAACATTAGTATTATTTTAATTATATATTACCGATTAATTTGATATTTTATAGAGTTTTATTTATAGAGCGTTTTAAATTTGAGGTTAAACGCAAACTCCCGTCCAACGTCCACGGGAGTTGGTAGTGTACTGAAATAATACGCGAACATTGAACATATAGGAATGTGTCGGGATGCGCAAGCGCAGCGACGTCGATTATAATACGCCGTTACAAACTATCAAATTTGTTCGATACAAATAATTTTATATTGCAAATTGATAAGGTTTTAATTAAATGATATTAGGTTTTAAATAAATATATCAATGCTTTGCTATATGTAAGCCATCAAATGAATTTATGTAACTTCTTTAAAGAATTACATTGTCTTCATTTGTAGTTATACAGAATAAATTAGTCCATCTGATATGACTTAATTTCAAACTTCAATAAAATTTTCACAGTATTAAAAAAATTGCACATATGATTTATTGGCGTATTACTTTTAGTATACTTTTTCTGTGGAGGCAACACCATATGGCTGAAAATTAAAAAAATTATGTAATCTACAAAAATCAATAAAAATATGGCTATATTAAATAGTTAAATTACACTAGATGAAAACTTGTTTTAAAAAATCTTACAAACAGGGGATTGTCCGTCAATACACCCGTACATTGATAAATTATAGATATATAATATTGATATATATTATTGATAAATTATATCACACAAATATTTGTCCTTCATATGAACCTACACACTTACATCTACCGAGTGAATATATGCTTTTATTTCTTTCTCGGTCTCTTAGTCGATTTTACAAGACAATGCCGCATTTATGGTTTAAACTGAATTTTACTGATCCATCATGCTTGCGTGTAACGAACGCCGAGTGAGTAAACGTTGAATATAACCTTCTCGCTCTATTAGGCGACTCGAGCCGACTGTACCCGAACGACCATGACGGGTAATTTCACTAAAGTATTTGATAGGTGCAACTCTCTTCCCCTCCCTCCATTTGTTGCCCTTGATTTTTCGTATTGCTGTAGGACAGCAGACAGGCTGACGGCTCGCTTAGAATTTAGCAGTTACCGTCGCCTATGGGTGTTTGCAATGCCTGAGCACGCTGCTGTCTCATAAAAGTACAGGAACTTGGGTCACTAATGACGGAACGCAACACATGGTTATTCTGACGGCATACTTAAGACCAAAGGTGGTCGCTATCCAGACGAGCTTTGAGGCCCTATTACGTAGCTAGGGTAGATTGTTTTGTCACCTTTTACGACAGGCCGACCCCGGCCGCAGAGGTTAGTATTCTTTCTCTGCCCCTACACGGATAATTGACTCCGTAATCCCTATTAATTATATTTATCCACGCTGGTATTTTACCTACACAAATTTTTTTTACTGGCCGTATGGTCCCGGCTGACGAAAGAATAGGGCCACCCCAAATCATCCCAAGGGAGTCATAAAAGGCGAATGATGGGTTCCTCCTTCTGCCAACTTGCATGCGGCGAGGGATGGACACCTCTATGTTTCCCCTTTAGAGTTTGGGAGGTCGGATGGCAGTCACTCCCGTAAAAACCAAAACCAGTAAAAAAAAATGGTACGTACAAGAAAAGGATTTGTCATGGATAGAGCACCGCTGCATAACGACATGCAAGAACCTCACCAGTGACAAGTGTACTAGGGCTGCCGTGCCGTGGACGAGCACGGCTAAAGCCGTTTAGCCCCATCCAAAAGGAAACTCCACTTCGCAACTTGGAACATTGGCACGCTGACTAGATGAGCGAGTGAGGTGGCTGATATACTCTCCAGGCGGAGAAATCGAGGATTAATGCCACCGGTAACGCCTACAGAAGTTCAGAATTGTCTTCGCTGCATGAAAAATCGGAAAGCTGTTGGAGCCAAAGGAGTCCCCATCGAAGCCTGAAAAGCGATGGTCTCTTGTGATGTGGGCATCTTAACCAACCTTTTTAACCGGACACTTCTCACCGGTACGATCCCGAACCAATCGAGGCTGAGTATCGTTACTCCAGTCTTCAAAGGCAAGAGATCGGAGTGCGGTAACTATCGTGGTATAAAGGCCATGTCCCACACCATGAAGCTCTTCGAGAGGGTTATCGGCTCTCACATTCGGTAGTATTGCACTGTCTTGGAATATCAGTATAAGTTTCGCCCTGGTCATGCGACCATGGACCCTGTTTTTGACCTAAGGGCTATCGCGGAGAAATACAGGACGAAGAATACGCCTCTGCATTGCCTGTTTCTGGATATGCAGAAGGACTTCGACTGTGTTCCTCAGGGGATGATCTGGACAGGACACTGTGGGCCAAATGGCGTGAAGTAACTGGTGTGTGTCATTTGTGACCCCAAGATGCCGGTAAAGTTGAAGAGACAGGTCTATAAGACCGACATTAGGCCTGTCCTTTGATACGGCTGTAAAGCATGGCCGGTGTTAGATTTACACAAGCAAGAAATGCGTGTCACGGAGATGAATATGCTGCGGTGGATGTGTGGAATAACGCGGAGGGACTGCGATAGGAACTCCCGCATTCGCGGCAGTCTTCATGTCCGTGACAATGCGGAAATATTACATGAGTGTCGGCTTCGCTGGCCACGTTTTACGGTAACCGGATACTTACGTGAGAAACAAACGTCTGCCCATGTCGCTTTCGTCGGGCTCCGGCAGGAGGGGTAGACCCAAAAAGTGCGGGCTAGACGTGGTAAAGGGCAATAATATGCGTGCCAATGGGCTCAATACCAGGGATACTGAAGACCGTGCGAAGTGGAGTAGAAAAAATCGGAAAGTGAAACCCGGGCACCGAAACGGAAGTTTGAGTTGCAACCGGGACACAACGCTGGGATGATAATGATGTGAATTGAACTTACAAACGCAATGCTACCAAATCAAAACGTAAAATAAAGGTGAAAATCAATAAAACGAGTAATTCTATTTCGCTTTAAAGAGTTACGTTACTCTTTGCACCTACTTCTAAAGCTTTTCAACACCTTCACTCATATTGTTAGAAATAGCTCAGTTGAAATTAGAAATAGCTCAGTCCAACGACAGTGAATGAATGAGCGAGAGTGACGCCAATCCAACATATCCAACTCTTTCCTATCACACTATGAGCTAACCAATACTAAAACGAACAATCTGTCACATCCGGTTGTCGGTAAATGCCCTTAATTTTACGTAAGTTTGTGTCATTTTTATATGGGTCGTATTCGTGGGTATATTCATAGATGTCAAAATAATTTAAATTTGAATATTTTCTTTGATTTATTAAGCGTAATATTAACATAAATATGTAATCAACAATTTTATTATGTAGTTCCTCAATAAAACAGGACTAGTATGTAAATCAAACAGATGTTTTATTTAATAAACATGCGTAGAAAACTGTCCTCAATACACGCTTATTTGTTAATAAAGGATTTTTAAAATTATTATGTAAACATAAAAAAGGAATATTAATGAAATTAGGAGAAAAGACGCAATGTATGTAATACTCGGAGATTAACCTAGACGTCATTGGTTCGAATCCGACGACGACATTCAAATCACTAAACCATTAAAGCCATTAAAATTTCCACTTAGACAATATTGTAAGATAACCTCCATGCTGAGATCAACTTGTTTAACCAATTAATCTACCTAAGCGGTATACCCTCTGTTCACTATGGGGCGTTATGGAATGTTATTATGGAGTATCTTCTAACCGTATTTGGCGACTAGACCCATCGGATGATTAGGTGCACGAGACCATAAAATATAGGTATAGTGTTTTGATGAAAGTAGAAATTTTGAATTCGGGACAATAACGCTAGGACCATAGATTAATACATTAAATCAAAGTTTTCGGTTTTGTTAAATGTTATGGTTATTTTTATACATCATATAAATTTTTATGGTTGACATCAATTGCGACGTCATCGCTAAGCATCGCTGCCGCATGGGCCAAATGGCGTGAGGAGATTGGTGTCATTTGTGTTCCTAAGTTTCTGGTCAAGATGAAAGGACAGACCTATAACATCATCAATAGGCACAAGACACAGAGGAGACACAGCAGGAGCTGCGTGTGACGGAGATGAATATGCTACGGTGGATGTGTGGAGTGACGCGGAAAGACCGCATTAGGAACTCCCGCATCCGCGGCAGCTATCATATTCATAACATTGCGGATAAATTGCAGGAGTGCCGCCTTCGGTGTAGGGAACAAATGTCTACCCATGCCGCCGGGCCCCAGCAGGAGAGGAAGACGCAAAAAGTGCTGGCTTGACGTCATAAGCCGTACTAGTGTGCCAACAGACTCACTGTGGGGGACGCTGAAGACCGTAAGAAATGGAGAAGAAAAAGTCGGAAAGCGGACCCCGTGCACCGAAGCGGAAGTTTCGGTTGAAACCGAAATTTAACGCCAAGATGATGATGATAAAAATTTATATGGCATTTATGTAAGAAGTTTTTCAAGAGAAAACCCATTTTTTAGCTTTTGTAAAACGTGGTTTAGAATAATAGTATTAAATACTAGCAGCCCGTCCCAGCTTCGCATGGGTATTTAACAAAAAATTAAAAATTAAATCCTTCTATTTTTTTTCGGTCTCGGGGAAAAACCTCTCTTGACGGGTTATCCCGGCCCGGGGGGACCGAAGGATATAAGGGACTCCGGAAAAGATGTTCAACCCACTAAAAAACCCCGCTGTTTTCCTATCGTCTACGCCCGGGCCCACGGATATATGGCCTGCCGATCTCGTGGCCCGGGCCGGCGCCGGCCCACGCTTTGTCTTAAAGCGGGCCCCTTCTAAAGTGCTGGCGCCAGGGGGTCAGGGTTTCGTCCCCCCGGCGCTCTCTTGTAACAACTCTAGGAGTTGAGGGGGGCTGTGGAACAGCACGCGGCCTTCTCCCTCGCGGCAATAGTGCGGGCGGCGGATCCTCCCCCGAGGGGCCGCCCGCGGCCGTTTTCTACGTCGGCCGGAGATCGTTGCCCGCCCTCCGGCGCCGACGACGCGGCCTACGTTGGCGGGAGGGGAGTGCGGTGGCGGACTCCCGCTCCCGTTCCGCCGCCTCCCTTGCAGACACTACTGCCTCGCAAAAGGAGGCGACGGCCGTCCATCCAGGATCGCCCCCGACCATGGACAGAACCAGGGCCGGGAGTGACAGGTCCGCGGCCAATTCCGGACGGGACTCGCATCCCCGTCGCGTGCTAGTCAGGCGTGGGTACGATTACCAGACGACACTCCAGAAAAAGCAGAGTCGCCTGACGTCGTAGCCGGCCCAGCAAGACCAACCGACAGCGAGGATGCAATTCCCGCCCCATGAACACTCTGTGCAGGCGCAGTCGAAATAGGCATGGTTTCGACTACCAAATCAGGTCCCAGGGTAGAACCCGGGACCCCAATCAGTATTCGCAATCATCCCACCGGGGACCACGCCACGAACAGAGAGCTAAGTTGGAAAGGATGTAAGAGGTAGACGGAAAGAAAGGTAGGACTCTGTCGCCTCGAACGAAGAGGGGAGTGAAGCGACGGATGCTCGGGCACCTCGGGTACGCACACCCGTGCACTCCTCGGACAGAGGAGCGCCCCTGAGGGCAAACCCTTCTATTTGCGTCAGGTTACTAAAAAAATAAAATTATAAAGAAAGTTTGAATATTATTATTTCTATGAGCTTTTATTTTAATGATTTTTTTTGTTATTACTTTTTATTTATTTTTCGTTATTTTTTAATAAGTATTCTAATTTTTGTAAAAACCCCAGTGACGCACGCCTACATTGCATAAGGTGCTGCTAGCTAGCCAAACAGGGTGAGCGGCTACCACGCAACATTTTTCTAATATTTACATTTTTAAACTCGTGATATCTTTCGAATGGAATATCCGAATTGAATAATTAAAAAAGTTATATAAAGGTATTGAAACAGTTTTGAATATGAAGTAATTTATTTTGATAAGGATTAATACCAAGATCCAAATAAAGAGTCTTTTCTAGGGGCGGCATTTCAATTAAATTTTTAAAATTAAAGAACACTTATTGTGGCATAACTATAATAGTTAGACATATGCTGTCGCGACACTTTTTGTAAATAATGATGTGTTCTGCAAAGTTGTAGTACATTATTTTATTCTATCATCAATAGTTTTCGCAACGCACGCGATTTAAATAATATTTTAGGTAATTTTTTTACACTTTGGGTTACATTATTGGAGTTTTAGTAAGGATCCCTAATTTTTTTGAAAATATAATATAGCCTATGTCACCCGGGGATAGTGTAGCTTCCCAACAATGAAAGAATTTTTTAAATCGGGTCAGTAGTTTCGGAGCCTATTCAAAGCAAACAAACAAACAAACAAACAAACAAACAAACAAACAATCAAATCTTTCCTCTTTATAATAGTAGTATAGAAGAGTTATTTTTTGTGTTAAGTAATTTCTATTATAATAATAATAATATAAAGTATATAAACTCAAACGGTACTGAATCGATATTTACCACGCTTTTATTAACTTGATCTGTATGTCTACTTTGAACGATTAAAAAAATTCAAAAGTTTGCACTAGGATCATTAGGCTTTCTTTTCCTTCTGCCGGAAGATGGCCCCCCATACTTACGAAAACATTTACCGATTGGGAATTGACAACAAATAAATCACAGTTTAAAAAACTAAAATAAACGCTTTTATTGATATTCGAATTAAAAAGTAAAAAATAAATAACAGAAGATACTGACTGGAGCGTGGAGTACTTTGTACGATATTTTTAAACTGATTTCGGAGTGAAACTACTAAAAAAACCTTTTAAGAACAGTGACATCAATATTCTCCTCTGTAATTATTCTTATAAAAGCGTGTTTATTAGTTTTATTAAACTATAATTTATTTATCTACTTATAAAAAGCTTTTCTTTTATAGAGTAAAAAGGCTGTGTTCAAGAACAGACTGAGCGAAGCTTATTACGATATATTTTGAGGAAAGTGAATATCATTTTATCATACAATATATCGTGACGCCGAGATATCGAATCGGGTAAGTTATCGGTGCTAACCTTTCAGCTGGTTGACAGTCAATATTAATATAAACATTATATTATGTTCAAGGACATTTTATTACATATTATAATATATGTGTTCTTATTTAATAACAGCCCAAAGCGTCCCATTGACCTTCGCCTAGAAGGAATGGATAGTATTTCCGCCTCAATTGTCCAAATATCACGTTCAACCGATCACGGATTGCAACGGTGATCGCGGTATGCAGGTTTCCTCGCGGTGTGTTCTCTCACCATCGGTACATAGCAATTACGCTATAACATGATAATAATCTTGATGAAACTTTTTACAACAATACAATTTAACTGCAATATTAGTCGTCTCTAAATAGGCTAGCTTATAGCCTGTGTGTGTGTGGTCGACGGCCCTTGGAATCCTGTAAATAATGCAACAAAACATACAATATTATTAATTAGCTCCACATTATTTTATATACCTACTAGTTGACTCGGCAAACATTTTTCTGCCATATGAATAAAAAACAAAGTAGCCTATGTCCTTCTCCAAGGCCTAGTCTATGACTGTACCGAAATTCATCAAAATTGGTTTAGCGGCTTAGGCGTGAGAGTGTAACAAACAAACTCACTTTCGCGTTTATAATATTAGTTAGGATGTTCGATTCTGTGTGTGTGTATGTATGTGCGTAATTATATGTTATTGTGATATCATATAAATGATTTAATATACTACTCGGATTCATCATAAGTTTTGGTAAGAAGGAAAGTGTATACTTTTTCTTTAATTTCATTTTATGTTACATAAAGATAAACTATATGTAACATAAAAACATCATCATTTATTATAAATAAGTGGTCCTAAATAAATAGAAAATTTCCGTTTAAAAGCTACATTTGAATTAGCAAGAGTGCAATATTTATGTTAACACGCTTATTCAAGAATATAAATGGTGTGACACAATGCTGAAACATAACTACATGCAATATAAATTGTTTCACTGCGAACACTGCAAGTTTTATAAATTTCAGTTGCAAAAAAAAGTTTATGATTAAAAAAAATTTCTTTATTGACAAATGTTTTACATAATTATAAACTTATTCTAGCACTAATACCTAAACTAGGCATGGCCTGTCCCTTAGGTATTAGTTCCTTCCAGTAACTTCAACATTATTGTAATCGTGGTTTTCCCTACTCAAATACATTGTTTGACACAATGCATAGTATATGTTTCATATTATAAACATATTTGCTGCGTGTCTGCGGATTCCAGAAATATAAAGCAAAGCTCTTACCCCCCCCCCCCCCCCCCATGCTTACGTAAACATTGGTATATGCATTTTTCTTGTTTTTGTATAGATTCATGAGCAGCAGAAGCTTGTAGAAAATAAGCTTAGAATAGTGGACTTTAACGCACATAATATTTATTTAAGCAAACTTAACACGGTACATATTTAACATAGAGTAAGGTACAAATATTATAATTTTAAGAAATATTACGAAAAAACAAAATTTTTCTTATACATATTAATTCCAATTAACAGTATTCAATCCGTGATACCCGAATCCTTGAATCTAAGTTTTCAGTGACATTGGATGCTTGTTGCGTAATGTTGTGTCTGCTTGTTGTGCGTCTTGTTTTCATCAAGCCATTCAACATCTTGGTGCTCTAAATTTTGAGTAATGCACATCAACTCATTAGCACGACGAGCAGCCACTTTTATAGGCCTAACTTTCATATCAGTGTGCGTGTTTACTATTTTATGAATCTTCTCAATTTGGTGATTTAATGACTTGACGGAAGCATGATAAAGACCACATATTTTCTAAGTTCGAGCAAAGCAGAGACAATATAGTACTTACGTATTGCTTGAATGGCCCCTTATACTTAAGTACCTTATACTTTAACAGATTCTAAAAATGGGCAATCACTATTTTGAAAGTGATCAATACAACTATGTACCCTGAGATTAAAAGGAAAAGTAGATTGAGTCCTGGAACTGATCGAGAAAGCTAAATATTTAGTTTTACTGATATTTAGTGCTAAGTTGAAGGCACTTTACAGTAGTAGTAGTAGTATTATTATTTAGTAAAATCAAGACCTTGCCTCAGCAAGGTATCTCAATACACATTTAAGACTTTCCCAAGTATCTTTATTAGCAAAGTATTTAAAGGTATTTGTAACAAAGGCCTTCGCCAGATCTAAAAAGATTGTAAGCACCTTAGGCTTTTGATTTAGATTCTACTATGAAGTTTGTGAAATCCTGAACCGCATCAGAAGTAGATTTGTTTCTTCTGAATCCACATTGGCAAAGTGATAATAGATCAAATCGTTCTAGGTATTTAACAAGTCTTATATTCACCACTCATTCAATAACTTTAGAAAGGGCAGTGAGAACAGCGATAGGGTGATAATTTGTAGGTTGAGTTATATCGCCAGGTTTATATATAGCATGTATAATAGCAACTTTAAAAGAGTCCCGAAAAACACCTTGATCAAAACAAGAATTACATTATGAGATAATATTGGGGCCAAAAGTGAAGAATATCTTTTTAGGAATTTCGTAGATATCCCAATCTATCGAGGCATTTGATTTAAAAGAATTGGTTATATGGCATGATATGATTTCATCTGGATCAGTTTCTTATATAGCAAATGAATTAGAATTGCTGTTAAAATACGTGTTCGATCCTTGCATAAGGGTATTTGAAATCCCGCCACCTGATTTTTGTTATCTACCTTCACTCTCGGTGAGGTAATAATGGTAAGCGAGGGTGGGACGGAAAAACTGTGTTCTTGTGTCAACGTTTGACAAAGGATGACGCTTTTGCACCTTGTGCGATAATTATAAATAACTGGACGAGACGGTCGACGTTCGACCTCCCTGGTTACTCTAATTGGCCGTGCCATTCAATCTGTGTTCAGTGTTGTGCTATAGCTGGTGCCTTGCAACAGTTCCTCAGCGACCTGAACCGAACCGGGAAGGGGTGGAATCAAGGTCAGTGCGAATTTCTTTGCCCGTTGCAAGACATCGCGTCTCTCTTGCTCCTACCCCAATCCTCTCTCATACTTTCCACTGCTCTCGAGCAATCCTTCCTTCCCGTACGGTGCAATCTCGGTCCGTGACCGGCATCGTACAATAAGAATTTCGCAGATTCTCTGCGTTATTCAAATTATTTTGATTAATATTTTCACTTAAAGCTTCCTTTCCAGTGTTTGCAAAAAATCATTAACAAGATTACAAGACTGTAATAGGGAGGTAGTATGAGATAGTAATTTAATATTAGATTCGTTTTCGTCAGGTAGTGTATGTGATATTTTTAATCCTTTCCCATAGCAAGTTATTGTGACCATTAGCTTCCTCCAAAATCTCAGTGTCGTAAGTACGTTTACTTTACTTTACTTTATCAACTTATTGCAGAAAGCCCTGTGGCGCTTATGTATAGTTTTAAGTATTTTATTATCCGGCGATCTTTTAAGTTTCATAAGCTGTTTTTGTTGATAAACAGAAGATAAGCACGTTAATAACAATAGTATAGAAATAAGGCCTAAGATACAGGAAAAACTATGATTAAAATTGATATTATTAAGATTAAAAAAAAACTAAAAAACACGCTTTTATAGAAAATCAAACTAAAAGGTAAAAAATATTTTTCAATAAATTTTAATTAAGGATAAGTAGTGTGATTAACAAAAAAATTAATTTCGGTTGCTTGTCTGTTATAAATATTTATTAACAGATATTTGTAGATGTAGTCATTTCAAAAATATCTTAAAAAGCATTATATTAAGCAGATTAAAAGACGGTATATTTGCTATATTTTCTTTAAAATCATCCATCTAGCTTGTTCAAAAGTTTCCTAGTTATAGAATCTGCACTATACAAGTTTTCTCTAGATGTTTTCTTTACCTGGAAATACTTGTCTGTTGACTAGAAAGTTGGTTCTACTTGGACCAGCTTTCCGTGACTGGACATTTAATTTTACCAGAGTATTTTGATCTATAATAAACATCTTAAATCATCTTTATTTCATTATTTATTATTATTTATTTATTATCAGACTATAAACATCTTTATTTTGTATATTAAAGTATTCTGTGCGTGTGTGATTGAACTCCTCTTAACGGCTAGACCGACGTTGATATTTTTTTGTATGTTTATGTAGATTTGAGAATGGTTTAGAGTCATAATGCAGTCCAATGCAAAATATATTTTTTATTTGTGTACAGGGCTTGCAAGGAACACCTCGTTCACATACCAGAATAAAATCAGAAAATGCAACCATCAACGTCTGTCAAATCCACTAGTAATTATATATAAAAACTTAGCCCGACAGAAGTATTGATTACTTTACATACAGTACGGTCTTTGGTCCTTGCCTAGATTTAGGTACAAAATTATTGCTGAGACAATTTTCGACGACTACCTTCGAGTCTGTTTGAAGCGAGGGTAGTTCAATAAATTTCTCGCCTCTTATGTTAATGTTTGACAAGAAAAAGACAGCAATATACTTTTTGCACCGTGTGCGAATAATAAGCTCATATTTATAGACTCCTTATATTATTGACCATGCCAATCTTAAATCTTTAACAACATAGAGTGCAGTGAACTAGAACAACAATTTTCAAGAGTGACGCCGTGCGTGATTTACTGCGAGCTGCACCTGAGCTGATCCAGACCGAAGAGGTCGCGAGGTTGGTGGAATTTTAGAACCTTATCTAGTGTGGGGCGCAAAACAAGAGAAAATTATACAATCCACCCTTTATTGAGGCAGCACTCAGTGACACCAGTCGATGAGAGAGCTCGACAGTATAGTATATTTTTATATTGAATTCGGTCCCTCCCGAGCGTTATGAAGTAGAAAAAAACTGGGGTGGTTTTAGTGGGTATTCCAGTGAAATGTGTTTCCTTATCAAGTTCAGCGACGCACCGGCGCATTGCACGGAAGTTCCATACTCCTGCCGCGAGTCCCCAAGGGGTGTGCATCAAGCATTTTGACCTCGAAAGGTTTATTTCGACCACTGCTCTCACCAGCGAAACTTCTAACTCATTTGATTCTGGTGGTTATTTCACCAGGTACGAGTTATTATGGTGGGATATTTAGAGAGCGTTCAAGTATTATGTAACGCAATTTTTGGAGAGTTTTGTAACTCCTCCCCCTTCTCCCCCCTAGTAAAACGTTACGTAACCACCAAGTGACCATTTTTACCTATAAGACAATTATGTGGCGTAAAGTACCGGAAAGTCGCTAAAATACCTTTGTTATTGTTTTTACATCGCGTTAATATTATTTATTAATATTTGAAATGTCTTTTATTTCTTCTCTCAACGCGATTGTTCTGATGGCTTAAAAAAACAATGTTACGTAACGTGTAGTTCAAATGTCCGTCCTAGCCCTGTAACGCATCGTGACAAGACACTCCCCTCGTCCCCCAAATTCGTTACGTAATACTTGAACGCACCCTTAGATACCAGGAGTGGTTGCAGTCAAAACAGGCTTGGAGTCCTACCACCTCAGTAGTAGAACGACAGGCTAGCCCGGCCTAAGGGTCGGTATTCTAACTCCGCAGACGATCGTGATTGGCAACTCAGTATTATGGTGTGTAGAATTTGCACATCATATGATGCTTAGCTTTCAATAACTTTGTTTTCAGCACAGCGCTGGCTTTAAGCGTCAACCTTCTAAACAATATTTTTATGAGTTTCCCACTGCCACTGATCACTTGAGCAGTGTGTTTAAATACTTAATAACTCTGTCTTTAATAACTTTATTAAATAGTCTCTGCTTGCAAAATCCAAGATCCTTCGCTCCCTTTAATTTCTACCCCGATAAATTTAATCTTGAACCAAAACCAAAACGCTATGCAGTGTTTAATGTTTATTTTTTTTTATTTTTTAAGACCAAAGGTAGTCGCCATCCAGACGGGCTCGAGGCCCTACCACGTAGCTAGGGTGGGTTATTTTGTCACCTTTTACGACAGGCTGACCCCGGCCGCAGCGGTTAGTATTCTTTCTCCGCCCCTGCATGGATAAAAGTTGTAGTTTTAAATACTTTTCTAAAAATTTATTATATAATTTTCAAGTAATACTTACATGCATATTAACTGGGCAAACTATTCATAATAGGGTTGCTTATAATTTTATGTATTTCAATGCACTATTTATTCTGTCAATTAAGATAAAAAAATATAAACATTTTTAGTTAAAAACAAGTTTCATAAACAGTCATACTAGGTAACATACGGAAACGCAGAAATGAAACGCCATCATTATAGCCACAAATAACCATGGTTTATTTTTATAATCAATTGGATTCCAGTATCTACCATGAAAAATAAAATGAAAAGAAATACCTGCTACATACAAACATGTTTGTTGTTGTAGATGTATACGAAATTAAAATGTGATAGAGCCTATTGAGGAAACTTGAAGGTCATGGTTTGAATTAAAAACACTACTATCATAGTTAAAGTTTCTCATATTCGAAAGAAATAAATCTTCATTTAGTAGTACAAAATTTATACACAAAAAACGAAACTTAAAATAAGCTAATAAATTCACCTTCAAAAGCGTAGCAATGAAGCGTTCAAATAATCGGGTTTTCTAAAAGTATATATTGTTATTGAAATAAACGCAATGTTATGAACATAATGCTTCATATAATAAAAAAATATTGAGAATTCTTATCTTAGAGTAAATAGAATAATGTATGAATGTAGTAATATGAAATAAATAATAAGCATAGGTCAAGCAACTTTTATCGTCTCATGTTATCACGTTAAAAACGCATTAGACAATGATATTTTACAGCAATTACGAGGGTGGGTCAAATATAATATAAACGGGATTCTTGTTATTGAACGTCTACGGCTGGTAGGAATGGACGCGGGCTTCTAGTATACTTGGGTGGGGTCAGTAGGAGTGGAGAGAGCCAGTTGTTTCACACTCTCAACCGGGTTGTCAATAACCGTCGCAATGTCTAAGCAGCAAGTGCATCCTTCTAATGCGTAAGGCATTATTATAAAATTTTTCGCTCGTGAAGGACTTCAAGCGATGGATATTTTTCAGTGATTAAGTGCACAGTTCGGGGATCAAACATTGTCAAGGACTCATGTGTTTGCTAGGCATAAGGAGTTCAAAGAACGGCGAGAATGAATGAAATGAGGAACATGATCACCGTCATCGGATCAGCATTACAGATGAAAACATTCGCCAAGTTCGAGATATTCTTGAAGACGATCTACGAGTTACGGTATCCGAAATTGCAGAACAGTTAGAAATACGCTATGGAAGTTGTCAAACGATCATCACAAAGAACCTAGAATTCCGTAAAGTTTATACCAGATGGGTCCCTCGTCTTTTGAACGAAGATCAGAAATTGAGACGTTTAGAGGTCTGTCAAAGGCCTCAAAAAGCAAGTTTTGTGGAAGAAGGTGACGCATTTTTGAGTCGTATCGTCACGTGCGACGGGACATGGGTCAACCACTACACTCCAGAATCAAAACAAGTCAGTATGGAGTGGTAGCAAAAAGGGGAGGCAGCCCCAGTGAAAGGCAAGACTCGACTGTCACCTGGCAAGGTCAACAGTGTTTTTTGACCAGCAAGGCATTTTGCTCATTAGTAAATAAAATAAAAAATATGCCTTATCATAGTGTAGACTTGGCATTAGTTTGAATTAGATCCCGTTAAAGAGCAAACCGGTACTAAATTAAATGGAAAGACTACCAAGAAGTAGAAATAAAAGATAAGCCACAAAAACACCTTCAAGTAAAACCGACTAATGTCGTGGACAGGACGACTCCCTTGGAAAGCGATGTGATGTTATTCTCGCGGTCTTGGATCACACAGGCCACAAACAAGATATGTTTCTACTTATGACGTGAAAACGATCAACTGCATTTCGTGTTATTTGCAAGCTTCGAAATGATTTAAAAAAATTATGATAAACAATAATGTAATAAAAAGTACGCCATACTAACAAAAATACTTATAAATTATATATCAATTCTAAATCGCTTTTGGCTAGAAGTTTCCAAAACGCTGGCTGCATTACCGCGTTAGATGGCAGCACTTGTGCTTTGCCCTAAATATAAACCAGTTTTTGATCATATTCATAAACACAATATTTTCATAATTCTAATAATAAATAATGTTAATTTAACGTTTAGTATTAATATTGTATTGTTTTGTATAAATTTATCTAATGTTACTTTACGAGTATATGTTAGCATGCCAATTATTGGTGAAACACGATGTAACTATATTACTGCTGTAACACCTCCATGTATCGTGCTAATCAATGAATACATAATTAAACTATAAATAAATATATTGGCACCATTCACACAGCGCCACCTAGTCCCGAACTAAGTAGCATAGCGCTTGTGCTATGGATACTAGACAAATAAAATAAATTATTTATAAACTTATTATATCATAAACACCTAGGCACCAGACGGGAATTGAACCTATGACCTCCAAAAGTGTACCGAAGCGCCTTAGTCACTACGATACGGAGGTGGTCAATCTATACATCTATACAAATAAATAAAATTGGAGGGTCTGTTTGTAATATTAAAATAACCGCTTTTTACTAAGTGCATTAGGACGTATACACGGTACATATACCAAAACAACATTTTTTACAATTTTTGTCTGTCTGTCTGTCTGTTTGTTCCGGCTAATCTTTGAAATGGCTGCACCGATTTTGACGGGACTTTCACTGGCAGATAGCTGATGTATCAAGGAGTAACTTAGGCTATTTTTATTTTAGAAAAAAAAATTAGTTTTTGTTAAAAATGATAAGTTTCGGAAATTTTAATTCAAATTTAGGACTTAGTAGGTTGAATTTCCAATTTAAGTTGATCTCATATATCCAAAAAATGCTGCCTAAAGTCACTATTCCACGCGGACGGAGTCGCGGGCACAGCTAGTATAACATATGAATAGTCCATGTTTTGTGGATATTGTAAACGGGCCATTACTTGAAAAGTACTTTCGTCATCATGTAAACTGATTAAGATCTGGGTGGCCTAAGGCGGATGATCCCAAATTTATGTTATTAGGTCAATGAAATTACTGCACAGGAACTGGTGAATTAGTTCGAAGTTCTACAACTAGTACGTAAAGTAAATTGGAAAAGCCGACTGAACGTCATTAGCTTACTAAACAGGGAATCTCTTGCTGCTTGCTTTCTTGCTTGTTGTTTCCGATTTTCGAATCATGGTACCTGCCATGGTCCATGCATCTTCCGTAATGTGTCACCTAAACTCGTGATTGCACGTCTTCCACTTCGTTTATCTAGAATTGAGTTCTAGAATATTCCATGTATGGCAAATAAATAATTAGGACGATGTATACTTGTTTTAAAGCATCAGAGCGTTGTCATCTAGGTCTTCTTCCCACAGTCTGTTACCATCAAGCTTGGTTATTGACGGCCATCAGCGGCTTGGCATCTGTTGCTTGATGATCTCGCGACCTCAGTTGCTCATCGCCCAGATCGGATGAGCGTTCTATTAAGTCCCTTGGAGTCGATATCCAAATGTTACGGTGATCTAGTGGCCGGGCTTGCAAAGGGTGATGTCATGGAGATGTATATGAGGGCCATGGTCGGCGCGGTCGAACATCGACGCGCCGAGATCGCCACAAGGTCCTCTACACGGGAAATGGCTACGACTTGGGCGATTACATCACTTCTAACGTACCGACCCGCACCTGTGCACACTCGTAGGCAGATGTTTTGCTGTGTTTCGATGCGCCGTAGAGTGTCTATCCAACAAAGCTCAAGCCATGCCGGAGCTGCGTATGTAAGTCCAGAATGGACATATGTCGATTTTGGTTCTCAGAGACAAGTTAGTGGCGAGAGCGTGATGTTTGCGTTGTACTAAACGTCTAATACAATACTTAAATACAATTATTTTTGTAAATAAATACATATCTATACTTTATACTACTATTATAAAGAGGAAAGATTTGATTGTTTGTTTGCATTGGCTCCGAAACTACTGAGCCGATTTAAAAAATTCTTTCATTTTTGGGAAGCTACACTATCCCCAGGTGACATAGGCTATATTATATTTTCAAAAAAATTAGGGATCCTTATTAAAACTCCAATAATGTAACCCAAAGTGTAAAAGAATTACCTAAACTATTATTTAAATCGCGTGCGCTGCGAAAACTATTGACGATAGAATAAAATAATGTACTACGATTTTGCAGAACACATCATTATTTACAAAAAGTGTCACGACAGCATATGTCTAACTATTATAGTTATGCCACAACAAAAGTTCTTTTATTTTAAAAATTTAATTGAAATGCCACCGCTAGAAAATGCTCTTTATTTGTATCTTGGTATTAATTCTTATCAAAATAAATTACTTCATATTTAAGACTGCTTCAATATCTTCATATAACTTTTTGAATTATTCAATTGGACACTCCATTCGAAAGATATCACGAGTTTAAAAATGTAAGTATTAGAAAAATGTTGCGTGGTAGCCGCTCACCCTGTTCGGCTAGCTAGGCAGCACCTTATGCAATCTAGGCGTGCGTCACTGAGGCATTTACAAAAATTAGAAAAAAAATACTTATAAAAAAATAACGAAAAATAAATAAAAAACAATAACAAAAAAATCATTAAAATAAAAGTTCATATAAATAATAATATTCAAACTTTCTTTATAATTTTATTTTTTTAGTAACCTAACGCAAATAGAAGGATTTATGTGTGTGTATATGTTACCGGCAATGTGTATAATTCAGGTATTCTATACAATACCTAGGTAATGTATACTTTTCCTAGGTATTATATAGAGTACCTGCTGGTCCACCAGCAATGTGGAAAATAATTATAAAATCTTACTTTTAAGACATGAACACTTTTTAGTATTGCAGAGTTTTTTACGTGTACATTTGACAAATCCCTGACCTGTCCCCGTAGATTACCGATTTGCAACTGTACGGAGCGTCGTTTCTTCATTAGGGACATCTTCTTTCTTAAGTAATTCTTGATGACAAACTGTAAACTGCTGTCTTGAATACAACGGCTTTATTACTCCTTGCTTTGTTCCAATTTTGTAAAGTTCGTCATCCGTTTTTTGTAAGACTTACTGCCAATATTTTGCCGCGACCTCTGTCGACTTTCGGAACAGGGATTCTAACAGTAGTATCTATTGGCACAGGAGGAAATTTTCTTTAAAACTGATGCGGTCCCCTACAGCTAAGGTGTTTTTTACACATAAAGGACAAAAAAAATTTTAGAACCATAGCCTTCTGCAATATCTTTCTCCGGAGCAGCACAAATAGCATGGATGGGTTTATTGCATTTTCTACACGAATGAGCACCCGTAGTCTCCTCTGCTATCATCTTTTAAACACATTGCCGGCAGCGCATTCGGTATTGTATAGAATGCCTAGGCAAAGTATAAAATGAAAAATATTTCATACATTACCTTAACGTTTTAAGTATTCTATACATTGCCTAGGTATTGTATAGAATACCGTATTTTACAGATTGCCAGTAACATATATAATTTTTCATTTTGAAATTTTTGTTAAATACCCGTGCGAAGCTGGGGCGGGCCGCTAGTTTTATATAAATAGGTACATGATAGCTGAATGGTATTCTTCGCTAAAAATGAATTGCATAAACACCACGTTCACCAGAATTGAATTTGTGGGAATTTGGAAAAACATAAACGGTAGCCAAGTCGTTTGCCTTATAGTGTTTTTTAGGAAGAGAAATTAACAATGTACTGGCGTATAAATTAAATATAAAACAAAGCGCCTGTTGCAAAATTAAGAGCAACGAGTTCATACAGTATAATAATCACAACACAATTCAACACAATTTCTTTTAATAAATAAATTCATTTTTACTGTACCAAAAATTACAAAGGTGAAACTTAAATACTACAAAGTTATATAAAATAACTACAAGTAAATGAAATAATTGATTCCACTTACTCCAGAACTAGATCTAACTGTGTTTCTGGAGCAATTTTCCTCTCCCATTTTTAACTAACTAATTAACATGTATTGGAACTTGTAGTGTAGTGGTTATTGACGTAGACAAGTTTCTGAAAAATTAATATTTTATATTATAGGGTGTGAATGATTATGTGTGAATGCTAGCAAGCACACTCAGTGCACGAGCATGTGTATGTGTGTGTGTGTCTGTGTGCCTGTGTGCCTGTGTGCTTGTGTGCCTGTGTGCCTGTGTGCCTGTGTGCCTGTGTGTGTGTGTGTGTGTGTGTGATAGCCAGGATTTTAATTTATTTTTAATTTCAAAGTTATTTTTTTATTAATTTACTTTGTGTTATAAATATGAGCTAATACTGAAATCTAAGACTGTGTTCAGCTTGAGATTTCATCTCACTCCAACTGATTCAAGACATAAATAATGCAATGTTGTCTGGATAGCAAAATATTTCGCAATGAAGGATTCCCAGTTGACAAAGGTCGTTTAGATGAATTTTAAACAAAGTTGGACCCAAAATCCAAAACACTTTCCTGAGGCACTTCATACTTAAGCATCAATTCTCTACTAATATAAATTGGCAAATACACACATTGGTAAATTTATTGTGTAGCTTTCTTACAATATTAGATATATAGATAGATAGACTATTCTTTATTGCCCACCAAATATTATTTACTTACAAGGTAACATAATATTAAACTTTAACTAGCGCACAATATGCAGTCTTATCGCTAAGAATCGATTTCTTCCTGACTGACAACCATAAGGTCGGAATACATTCAAGAGAGTTTTGCTATAGATGGCGCGCTAAAAGTAATATGAAATATATATAATAATATAAATAAAATATAATAATAACATAAATAATGTAACATAAAATACCTACATAATACAACATAAAAATAAATAGTATTAGTAAAATAAAATATAACCACAAATGAATTATTTTTTAATCTATTAAATATTAGACTATAAAGGCTTCATCGAGATAATATTTTTGATCTATTTTTTTAAATTGGTTGTGAGTTAGGATAGAAAGGTGTATTGGGATGGAATAAAATACTATAAAGCAGAGATAGAATGTGAGTATTCCATCGAAGATGGATTGGAAAAATTCAAATACCTACATGATCATATTTACGAAGCAAACATTTTGAATTCTTCCCAGTTTGTTAAGTAATTCTTGAGTTAAGTCGAGATAATAAGATAATATTCTTGAGGACCGTTTCGTACAAGAAATGGGGATGAACACCCAGCCGATGGCGGGCAGTGCGGTGGTAGAAAGACGACGAAGGCACCATTCTGTTTAGCTCTTCAGAACACTACTCGTTGTACAGACGGTAGAATACGCAAAGAGATGAAAAGTCTCTCCGAAGTTCAAGCGTGTCTAGACCGTCTGTGAGTAGGTATGGGATCGTCGATAGCACGAACTGCGCGCCGTTGGATGGAGTCTAGGGGATTGAGCTGTAGGCGGGTGCTTTAGCCCATAGATGTGAGCAGTACTCCATATGCGATCTAACCTGTGCTTTGTATAGCACAAGCCGTTGTCTTGGACTAAAATGCTGCTTGGACCGGTTTACCCGGTCTGGCCTGGTAGACTTCTTGACGTAGAGGGATCGGAGGACACGTCGCACGGCTTTTGGGAAAACCGTACCTCCAACATTGTAGAGTCTCCACATCTTCTAATAGAAGGTGGAGATTGTCCCCCGTAATCAAGAGTCGAATTGGCTGCAAAGATTTCTCCCAGAAGATTGACTTTATCTTTAGCACCATGAGCCAGGCGAGGCGGTCTTCAGCTGTACGTAAAGAAGGTATGGACGCCCGACAAAAGTTTCCTTCGATAGCTTTGGCAAAGGCCCAGAAAGCCCTAGTCTCAGAGGGATAGCTAGCGAGACGCTTGCTCGAATGATGACAAGCTCAAATTTTGCTCTCTTAATACATTTTTTGAGGGTCCTGGAGGCTCTATCCGGTATACGGGTAAACTCTTCAACCACTTGAGTGAAACCATGGGCAAGAGCAAAATTAAAGGCGGCAATCTCCGGCAGATCAGTTTTTTGGAGAGCCTAACCACTCAATATTATAATATATTAATATGCGTTTCAGTCCCTTCGCACTCTCTTAGGGATGTGATGCAATTTTGCACATCTCGGGTTCCAAATTTCGTGTTCACTCCAGAACTTCGGGTTAGGGCAGCTAGTACCTGGGCTACCTATACCGGGACACAACACAAGGATATTATAACGGCATACTTAAGACCAAGGGTGGTTGCCATCTAGACGGGCTTGAGGCCTTACCACGTAGCTTGGGTTGTTTTGTCGCCCTTTACGACAGGCCGACCCCGGCCACAGGGGTTAGTATTCTATCTCCGCCCCTGCACGCATATAACTTCTAAATGTTTTTTCAATTTATTATACTATTCTCTCTCTCTTTCTGAAGTCGGTTTCTCATGTCTGAGGATCATCCTCAGACTTGAGGGATCGACTACGGTCAGCATGAAAGTTGCATCTGGAGCGGATGCGTTGTCGCCAGCTGCAGCGGTTTCTATCCAGCACGTGTCATACGACCTTGTATAATTTGGATGACGACGAGTCTTTGACTTGATCGGTTCATCTTGTTGGTGAACGACCGCGAGATCTTATACTGTCGGTGTTCTCGACCACAATCAGTTTTTCCAATTTCCCGTCAACGCTGCGCATTTATACTAAAACACTATTACATGTTGTGATGTAAATATAATGAATTTATTTAAACACGTTTTCATATTTATTACTGCTTGTTCTTTCAAACAACGAATATCTCCTTAACACTTTGGCAATAACATATGTTTACAATGACAATGCATTTGACATTTAAACAATGTCTTTAATTAAACACAATAGGCGAATCAAAATTATGGAACACTAGCATATAACAATATTAGAAAAACAAAAAACCACAACCAATGAATACGTATTGTTAAGACATAAGTTAGTTATATGCTTCGGTTGTGTGTGATAATGTGTGGTCACATGCTTGATTTTTATTATATGATTACATACTTAGGTGGCACTAAAAGTTTTTTGAACCGAACGAAATCTTCTTTTTAATTTTAATTACAGGACTCTTTGGTTACCTAATCCATACTAATATTATAAATGCGAAAGTAACTCTGTCTGTCTGTCTGTCTGTTCCTCTTTCACGCCTAAACGGCTCAACGGATTTTGATGAAATTTGGTATGGTGATAGATGATAACCTAGAAATGGTCATAGGCTATAAATAATCACGCCATCGTTCTTAGGGGGTAGGCAGTAGGCAGATAACTAAATTGAGTTAGTGATTTTTTGTGCTTATCCGGTATCTATGAGAATCGGCCAACATCTATTTTTCATCCCCCTAAATGTTAGCGGTGACCCACCCCCAAAAATTTTTTTTTAATTTTTTGACATTTTATTATTTATAAATAATATAAACGTTGTTCTGCCATATATGGCAGAACAACGTTTGCCGGGTCAGCTAGTATGATATATTGCATTTATTTGTCATTTGTTTTTGTGGGCAGCAATTCCAAAAGTATACCTCAAAATGAATTAAATGCGATAAAACTTTTGGTCCATGATTTATTACAACTTTCGTTGTGGTCTTGACCAAAGAGAAAATGGATGGATTGCGTAGAAGATGATATGGCGAAAAAGGGTGTGAGTGTTGATATGTCGGCTAACAGAGGAGAGTGAAAGGAGAGAACATGTTGTGCCAACCCCACATAGCTTGGGATAAGGGCAGGAAGAAGAAGTTATGGTCTTAACCAACAGTAAAACTATGTTGGTAGTATAGCACAAGTTGGTACCAGAAATGCTTTCTTATGAACTGATGTCGCAAAATGTTATGAAGGAACTTTGTGAATTTTTTTAGACACATTTTCAAATGAGAAGGATGCTTGGTGTATTATCAAAGTGACAAAAACCTCGATTAGTGCAGGGGCGGGGTAAGTATACTAACCCCTGCGGCCGAGTCGGCCTGTCTTAAAAAGCAACAAAACAACCCTAGCTACGTGGTAGGGCCCCAAGCCCGTCTGGACGCTAACCACCCTTGGTCAATAAGTATGCTGCCATAATAACATTGTATTGTGTTCCGGCATCAGTGAACCAGGTTCCTGTACCCCTATAGGACAGCATCGTGTTCGCGGTGCCCCTAGCGTTGCCCACATCCATAGGTGAGGGTAACTCCTTACTATTAAGCCTTCTTCGTCTCAGCAATAAAGAAATCCCTGAGAAACGTTCTATAGTGACTGAATTCTCAAGAGTCAGGCTACGTACTATATAACCCGCACCCCAAAGTCTGTCCGTTTTATCCGTGCAGGGGCGGAGAAAGAATACTAACCTCTGTGGCCGGGGTCGGCCTGTCGTAAAAGGCGACAAAACAACCCACCCTAGGTACGTGGTAGGGCCCCAAGCCCGTCTGGATGGCGACCACCTTTGGTCTTAAGTATGCCGCCATAATAACCTTGTGTTGTGTTCCGGCATTAGTGACCCAAGTTCCGTTACCCTTATGGGACAGCAGCGTGTTCGCGATGCCACTGGCGTTGCATACACCTATAGGCGACGGTAACTGCTAAATCCTAAGCGGGCCATCAGCCTGTCTGCTGTCCTACAGCAATAAAAAAAAGATTTGATGCGTTCACGCAATCAATTAAATAAATGCAGTATACACAGTCCCTTAATAAGGCCTGTCGTATTGTATGGATCGGAATGCTGGGCCACAAAGGGGAGAGACGAAAGGGTGTTACATACTGCGGAGATGAGAATGTTGAAATGGATGTGTGGAGTTACGAATGTGGATAAAATTAGAATTGAGTATATTAGGAGGAAGTGTGAAAGTAGCACCAGTTTTTGAAAAACTGACAAGTAATAGACTAGCGTGGTTTGGCCATGTAATGCGTAGGGAAGAATGCCATATAACAAGGAAAATGATAGAAATGAAAGTGGATAGATACAGGAGTAGAGGTAGACCAAAAAAAGATGGATGGATTTCATAAAAGATTATATGGCAAAAAAGGGTGTGAATGTTGGGATGACTGTAAGGGCAGGAATAAGAAGACACAGTCCTTTTGCGACACCTGGTACTATAAGTAATTATTTTCAAAAGAAAAGTATATCTGTTGTCAAGTACCCATAACAGGAACGCTCTTCAGCTTACTTTGGGACTAGATTGCGCTGCGTGATTTGTATTACACAGCCCATTCATAAATATATAATCTTTAACACTTTTTTCTTTCACAACTTACTACGTAATTCGCATGCTTTTGTTCAAAAAGAAATAGTCTATTATTACTCTGTAACTGAAAAGGGAGCAGAATCAGCATCATTGCGACCTTGTGCACAATTTCGTTCCTATTTGGCGAACTGCCATAGACATCACGCGGTCAATGAATTTCTCTTTGAACTTGTACATTGAATACTTAAGATCGTATGTTTATTATTATGTCGTAAAAAAGGAGCAATGGATTATGACTTGTACTGTTTCAATGATTCAGATGTGTTGCATGTTTTGTTTGTAATTATTGTTAACATTGACGGCCAATAAAGATTTTAATCTCTGCTAATATATAACAATAATTAATTAGTCCAATATTTTGTTATCTTATTTTATTGTACAAGTTTGTATTTTATATACAAGGATTCTTTTTAAAAATTGAAATGGCTTTACGCTGGTTTTTCACTGTCCAAAATTCGAGCCCAGAACCTCGAGATAGGGAGCAAAGTGTGGTCACTAAATCATTTTCATAATCGTAATAATTTTTTTTATTTAAAAAACTATTACCCTTGTAATCTATATAAATAAAATGATGGAGAAAGCTACTGGAATAATTTCAATTAAATTTTGTAGGTTTTATTTCTTAGACATTTGGCCCTAATCTAAAAAAATATTGCGATATCATCATTTAATATAAAGTTATTAAAGTTTTAAGAAACAACGATTTATAAGCACTTAATGTTCAGTGATGTGTTTTCTTGCCGCGGAGAAGTGGGGCAAGCGGAGTAGCGCGCATGCGTACGAATACTTCTCATAAATATTTTTTTCGATTTACTTTTTTCTGCTTTTCGACCAGCGAAGCGGGCAGGAGCGGCTAGTATACCATATTTAAATTAATTAATTATCTGTTCCCTTTACTTTCTTAGGCGGCCATGTTGGCAAGAAAAGTTTACGGAGAGGCATCGATGTCATAAGGTTTGGAAGCAACAAATATAATACATAAAGTTATTATTATTACTGTGAAACAGCAGACAGGTTAACAGCCTACTTAATAGTTACCGTCGCCTATAGACGTTTGCAACGCCAGGAGCACAGCTAACACGCTGCCAACCGTGTACAGGAATTGGAAACTGGGTCGCTTAGAACGAAACACAATACAAGGTTATTATTGTGGCATATTTAAAGGTAGTTGCCATCCAGACGAGCTTAGAGCGCTACCAGCAAGCTAAACTGTTAATACAATATAATGAATTTAATATAAAATTTTATAATAACGCGTTTGATTAAGAGGATCTAATAAAGGGATTAATCAAAACTCTATCATTTTATGAGGGAATGAATGAACAAAGTCTAATTTTCCACTAAAATAAAATGATAGAGAAGAACTAAACAAAAACTTACAAACCATAGAACAATTGACGTAACCCATATTTATTATCTTTGATCTTGGATTACTTCCTTGGAATGCTTCTGGTCAATTAAACACTCACACTCATTTATACCTTTTATTTATCACTGTGGAAGAACACTCGGGAGTATCAAAAAATATAAACATCTTATACAAATGACCAAAGCACACCGATAGAATTAAAAAACAGTCATCTTGATTCCAATCACAAATCAAGTTATGGTACTAAGTAAAATGTGGGTAGTATAATATTAAATCACAAACACTACAACTGTTCAATATAACTTCAGAACTGCTAACGACATCTATCGGAAAATTGTGAACTAAAATTCTTATTTCTATTATTAATTAAACATTCCGCCGGCCAAGGACGACTCAAGTCCTTAAGACCTGACGACAAGATATAAACCAAAGCAAAGTAAAACAAATTTCTGGTTACTAGGAGTCAGACTCATCCAGGGGCAAAGGACATATTTTCACCATAGGTCGCTTAAAAATATTGTCCTTGTACTGTAAAGTTACAACTCTTGTAACACCATCAGCACCTGGGTGTTTCTGCATAATACGTCCCAAAAGCCATTTTCCAGGGGGAAGTGTGTCATCCTTGACGAGAACGACAGTGCCGAGGGGAAGATCAGGTCGCTTTATGTTCCATTTGTAACGATGCTGTAACGTAGTTAAATATTCGTTTTGCCAGCGACGCCACAAACAGTGCACCATACGTTGAATTATGTGCCATCGATTCAACGGACTTAAGTTAACATCAATCAAAGACGGCTTAGGAACCCCAATTAAGGGCTCTCCGACAAGAAAGTGACTTGGTGTTAATGGGGGTTCGTCAAGAGTAGAATTGATAAGAGTGAGGGGACGAGAATTTACACAAGCTTCGACTTGGGCTGATAAAGTAGCGAGCTCTTCGTATGTGAGGAAGGCTTGGCCGATAACCCGTTTTAAGTGTCCTTTAATACTTTTCACTCCTGACTCCCAAATTCCACCAAAGTGTGGAGCTCGAGGAGGTATGAATCTCCATTGCGTGAAATCATTAGCGAGAAGTTCAGAAATCTCAGCCACAAGTTGAGATTGTGAATTATTGAATGCGAGATCTAGTTCACGGGACGCGCCTACAAAATTAGTTCCGTGATCACTCCAAATCTCCTTGCAGTGACCACGTCGAGCGGTGAAACGCCGAAAAGTGGCAATAAATGCAGCAGAAGTGAGGTCAGTGACAAGTTCCAAGTGAATGGCTTTTGTTACGGCACAGACAAATAGACTAATATAAACTTTACTGGTTTTCTTACATCTACCAGGATACAATTTCATTGTAAAGGGTCCACAAAAGTCTACTCCACTCGTAAGAAAGGGTCGGCTAGGTTTAATCCTGAATTTAGGTAAATCTGACATAAAAGGAGGGAGTGGATTAGCCTTCTGTTTAAAACAAGGGACACATTTGTGGATTACAGTTTTGACAAGACTTTTAATTCGAGTGATCCAAAACCTTTGTCTTACAATATTTAAAGTAAGTTGATTGCCTCCGTGCAGGGATTTCAAATGCGCATTTACAACAATAAGTTTAGATAAGGCACAAGTGCCACTTAACAGAATCGGGTGTTTCATGTCGCCTGGAATCTCTGCATTCGCGAGTCTACCACCAACACGAATAATGCCTTTATCGTCGATAAAAGGGTCTAGTACATAAATCTTACTTGATTTGGCAACCTGTTTACCTAGCGTTAAGCGAGAGATCTCGTCGCGGAATGACATCAATTGTGATAGTTTAATACATCGATTAAAAGCATCATCAAGCTCATTAGCGCTCAAATAAGCAGGTTCAGTAAACATTTTCTTAAGCACTCTAACTTTACATAAATTATAATAACGACAACAATAAGCAATGACTCGAATCAATTTCGACAGCGAGGAGAATCGAGTTAAAATTGCAATAGCATCATTATTTTCGGTAACATTTACATTGCATAATATTTTTGGGGTGGGTTTCATTTCTAAATCGGTTTGAGAAATCTCAAATAAAGAATATTCAATTTCATGTGCCTTGTATAAAAACTGAGGTCCGTTCCACCATAGTTTTGACTGCTGTAGATCATAAGGATAACATCCACGTGATGCTAAATCAGCGGGATTATTTGCAGAACTAACATGATGCCATTGGTTACTATTTGTGAGTGTCAAAATTTCTGAAGTGCGATTTGCAACAAATGTAGTCCAAGTATTTGGTATCTTACGCAACCAAGCCAAAACTATCGTGGAGTCTGTCCAAGTGTAAATATTATTGTCAGGTATTTTTAAAACGGTTTTAACATGATTTATCATTTTGGCTACTAGTAATGCACCACAGAGTTCCAGACGTGGGAGAGATACTTGCTTTACTGGGGCAACCTTGGATTTGGCAAGAACCAGGTAAACGTTAATGTTGCCACCATTTCTCAAAACTCTAAGGTACACTACTCCAGAGTATGCAGCACAAGAGGCATCACTAAATCCATGCAGCTCCCGCTTAATGGTGTCATTAGATACACCAAGCCATCTAGGGAACTGAATGTTTTCAATGTGCGTGAAACGATCAAGGTAAGTAACCCATTCCTCTTTAAGATCAGGAGTCAACTCTTCGTCCCAATCCAAGCCGGCCGACCAGAGTTTTTGCATAAAGATTTTAAGTTTTATAATCGCAGGTGTTAGCCAACCTAGAGGGTCGAAAGATTTAGCAATTGTGGACAATACATTTCTTTTGGTAATTGTGTTATTATCGTGATTTAAATTACAATTAAGTTCAAAGTTATCAGAGTCCGAGTTCCATGTAATACCTAAAGTTTTAATTGTATCTTGAAGTTTTATATTAACCGCACTTTGCGAGTCTTTATCAACACTGGGGATTTGGGACAACACTAACTTACTATTAGATGACCATTTGTGTAAAGGGAACCCACCACGAGCTAAAAGTTCAGTCAACCTTTGTTGTAGCATCACAGCGTCTTCCGTTGTGGAGACACCAGTAAGCAGATCATCCATATATAAGTCGCTTTTCAGGATTTCAGCTTCAGTTGAGAAATCATTCTTCTCGTCCTCAGCCAATTGGTGAAGAGTGCGTATGGCCAAAAAGGGTGCACAAGATGTTCCATAAGTAACTGTAAGTAGTCTATATTCTTTTATTGGTTGTGTTGGAGATTTTCGCCATAAAATTCTTTGATAGTCAGCGTCATCTTTACATATTAGAATCTGACGATACATCTGACGAATATCTGCGACTAAACAAATCTGGTGTTGTCTCCATCGAGTTATGAGATCTCTGACATCTTGTTGAAGAGGACAGCCAATAAGTAGTTCATCGTTTAATGATTTTCCATTTACAGGTGCAGCACTCCCGTCGAAGACTACACGCAACTTCGTGCTTAGACTCGTCGGTCTAAGAACAGCGTGATGAGGTAAATAATAAACTTCAGGTGTAACTATTTCCTTTTCAGGTATCATCATCATATGACCTTGGGATTCATACTGCTCCATAAATTTGTGATATTCTTCCTTGAATTCAGGCTTATGTGTAAAACGTTTTTCCATGTGCTGTAAGCGGCTGATTGCTAGGAGTTTTGTATTTCCAAGGTTTGTGGGTGGATTATCTTTAAATGGTAGACGGACAATGTACCGACCAACAGCATTGCGAGTGTGAGTAAGTTTGAAGTGCTCTTCACATTGTATTTCTAACTCGGTCATAGGTTTTTTGTGGGGTAAACTCTCTTCAATCTCCCAAAATCGTCTTAGTAACTGATCGACCTCAATCTTGGTTTGCATAACAACTGTATTATGTTCGTTTATTGTCGATCCAGTTTGTGAAACTCTACCTGAGATTAGCCAACCTAGGCGAGAGTTGAGTGCAATAAGAGAGTTACACTTGTGTAAGCCTTCAAGCAGTATGTATGCATGCACGTCGGCACCAAGCAGAACTTCAATAGACCCTGGCTTGTGATAGTTGGGATCAGCCAGATCCAACTGCATAGATGAAGGCCAAGTATCTTGTGAGAACTCACGTGAAGGCAACAATGAAGTTAGTTTCTTTAAAACGTATGCATTTACCTGGAAGGTTGATGCATTGTGTTTTGTAGAGTGGACTGTAAGTGTGACCATAGATTTTGTAGTGACCACTGATGTATTAGAAATTCCAGAGATTTTGCCAGTAATTGGAGTGCGATCAAGATTCAATAACTGCGCAGCTGCTTCGGAGATAAAAGATCCCTGAGAACCCTGATCAACAAGAGCTCTTAATGCGTAAGTACCACTGTTCTTTGACTCTACTTTAATCACAGCAGTGGCTAAAATAACAAGATCATCTTTTGTTTCAGCTTTTAGGTTAACACTCAAGTTACAGGAAGTTTTGGATGCATTGCTAGTTGGGTCATCTTTCTCCTTATCAGTTTCGTTTAATTTGTCGTCCTTAGAAGCGGTAAAATGCAGCAATGTATGATGACGACGTCCGCACTTCTTGCAGACTGTACTCTGTCTACACTTTGAAACTGTGTGACCTTTTACGAGGCAGTTAAAACAAATGTTGTTTCTTTTTACAAAATCTTGACGTTCAGGTATGGAGCGAGAGGCAAATTCTTTACAGTGGCAAATATAATGATTCTGTGTGCAATAAGTACAAATGTTGTCAATTTTAGTAGCGAAGCTTTTGATATTAGTTACTTTAGGTGTTTGTGGAATAGTTTTTCCTTTTGGTGCATACATTTCCATGGCTCGGAATTGCTTCTCAAGGAAACTCTGGAGATCCTCATATGTAGGAATACTAGTGGAATCTTCTAAAGATTGCTCCCAAAGTTTTCGAGTCTCAATATCCAACTTGGAGACAAGGATATGCACTACAATGGCATTCCATGCACAGATCTTTAAATTTGTTAAGAACGTTAGGCATTGACTTGAGGTATCAATAAGATCCTTTATACCTTTAGCCGATTCTGTGGTTAAGGTCTTTTGGGTTAAAAATCGGGTAAGTATATTATTAACGATCATTCTCTTGTTATCATACCTCTCATTTAGTTTTTTCCAGGCGTCATCATAGTTAGCTTCAGTAAGTGAATAATTCCTCAATAGTTGTTCAGCTTCTCCAGATAAACTGGTCTTTAGATAGTGATGTTTTTCAATTTTAGTCAAGCGATCATCATTATGTATCAAAGAGCGAAATAAATCTCGAAAACTCATCCATTGACTGTAATCGCCCGAAAACTGTGGTATGGATATTGGTGGGAGTTTGGGTCTCATCCTCGATATTTCTGCCTGACTATCAGATACATGAATTTCAGACTTTGAAGTTTCACCTAGATCTTGTTTAAATTCATATAACTTGTCCTTAAGCCAAGCCCTAAACTCTAAATAATATTCTTCAGTTTGTTCAAAATGTTTCTCTAAGTCAACATCGCATGTTTCAGTATCTAATAATCCAGAAATAACATCATAAGTCTTTGTATAATTAGCCCAATATTCCTGTAAAATTTCCAGACGTGAATCCAAAAACCCTCTCGTTCGTTTATCCTTAGCACATTTTCTTGCGCCTGTAAATAACTTCTCAATTTTAGTTGAATTCGTCTTTAATTGTGCAATATATTGTTTCATCTTTTTATCCGCCATGTTAAATTTTATATGTAAAAACACAAGTCCAAATTCACTGCCAGAAACTAAGTTACTAATCGTTAAGATATTCCTAAGTCCTTTTTCACAAAAAATTTATAAGTGTTTTTCAACACAAATATTCTAAGTCTTTTTTGATGGGAAATATAAGTCGAACACTTCACTGAATTTACTAAGTTAATGTTTGCACTTTACAGTTTACTCATTATTATCCGGTTCGTTGGACCATTTGGTCAATTAAACACTCACACTCATTTATACCTTTTATTTATCACTGTGGAAGAACACTCGGGAGTATCAAAAAATATAAACATCTTATACAAATGACCAAAGCACACCGATAGAATTAAAAAACAGTCATCTTGATTCCAATCACAAATCAAGTTATGGTACTAAGTAAAATGTGGGTAGTATAATATTAAATCACAAACACTACAACTGTTCAATATAACTTCAGAACTGCTAACGACATCTATCGGAAAATTGTGAACTAAAATTCTTATTTCTATTATTAATTAAACAGCTTCCTTGTTTTGAAATTATAAATTAAATAAATTTAATTTAAAAAACTGATTATATTAGCAAATATTGTGAACAGCGTTTTTGATTCCTAATACGCGGCTAGTATGATTCATCAGCATCAAGCTTTCTTCAGTTGATTCAGATTCTTTGTCGCCGCAAAACGTTTCATGCGTCCGGAGTTAATAATCTATGCGTATTTTGTAGTGTAAATAAATTAGTGATATGGGTGATCGAAGAAAATGGGAAAACAATCCCACACCTTTCGAGGAAGCTCTTAATCAGACAGGTGAATGTTTTTTGTAAAACAAAGAAAATTTATTTTCATCTGCTTACGAACAAAACGGATTTTCGAAGTGACTTATTTGTTACTTTTGAGTTGAATAATGGTTTTGTTTTGTAAATGCTGACTTTTTAATAATTATTTTTTGAAAAAATAATAAATGCTTATTAATAATAATAATTTAAACAAATTTGAATGATTTTCTTTTTATAAACGCAACGAGCCTTTTTATTTTCTATCATTTCTAGTTAAATATCATACATTTTGAGACTATTTTAAATTCATAATGGAGAATTTTTTTATTCTTAATAAAAAAAAATCATTATTTTAATTACTTTTTAATTAATTATTTTATTTCTTAATATTAATATTTATCATAGAATTTTAGTAAATAATTAAAATATAATTTTATTACTGCATTACATTACACGTATAATAAAAACAAAATATTGAGTAAATTAGAAGTAGGTTCATATACTATTACGTGAACACGTTTTGGAAGTGAGGTATAGCCATTCGCGGAATCCCAATTTCAGTAAGGCCCTTATGGGCAAAGATCGCAGCGTTGCTCCGAAAACCCCAGTAGCTCTTAAACTGGGATCGCGCATACATTGCATAGGATAGATCTCACATACAATTAGTAACAGTAGAGGAACTAATAGGGTAATATATAGGTTTCGTGAGTTGTCTTCACTGTTTGACATGAGTGTCATACTTTTTTTTTTAAATTCACACAGCGCCATCTAGTCCCAAACTAAGTAGCATAGCACTTGTGTTATGGATACTAGACAACTGATATACTACTTATATACTTTTTTTTTTGTAAATAAATACATATTATACATAAACACCCAGACGCGAGACGGGAATCGAACCCGTGACCTCTGCAAGCGTACCGAAGTGCGTTATCCGTTACGCCACCGAGGTCGAATATGATGTATAAAAACGTATTTTATATACAGTATGTTTCAGAATAAACTGAAAGTATCACCCAACACAATGCTTTAATTGCTTCCACTGCGTGTCCATACGAGAAATGCTAACATAACTCGCTACTTATATCCCATTCAGCGAAGCACGAATTGGGTTCACGTACTTAGTCCGCTAGTATGGATCGAATCTATATTCTGTCATTTGTAAGCTGATGCTTTACCAGCTAAACTACCATAAATTCAAGATGGTACTAATAAGTGATTTCTTTCCAGGAAATGGTCTTTACAATGTCCTGCTGGTAATGACTAGCTCTCTGATACTCCTCGCTATAGGTGTTGACCTTTTTGGATTCAGCCTGGTAGTAGCTGCAGCTTGTGACTTGAACCTCACAGTTACCGAGAAAGGGATCCTTACATCATTACCTTTTGTCGGTAAGAAATATTTTATTTTACGCCCTGAAAAGTTTCTCAATCACAAATACTTTAAAACGTCCCCTAATAATTTTCTAATTTTATCCGTTTTTGTAACTGCGCTCAGCCATCTCAATATTCGCATCTCTGTTGCATGCAATAATAACCTTTTCTTTCCCCTTTCTGGCCCAACACTCTGATCCATACAATATAACAGGTATAATAACGGATTTGTAAATTTTCCCTTTAAGTCTAAACGGCGCGTGTGGATCGCAAATTTTTCCATTGTTTTTAAACATGCCACCATAATAAACTTGCAATGTGTTCTGGCTTAAGTTACTCAGGTTCTAGTTCCTCTACGTGGACGGCAACGTGTTAGCGGTGCCCCTGGCGTGGCAAACATTTTTTTGCGATGCCATTACTGTTATATGGGCCATCAGCCTATCTGCTGTTCCAGAACAATAAAAAAGCATCCACCAATTAAGCCATGGTACCAGCTAGCGCATGAAAATGTCTTTAGATTTACTTTTCCTAAGGTCTTTTTTTTATTGCTGTAGGACAGCAGACAGACTGACGGCCCGCTTAGAATTTAACAGTTACCGTCGCCTATGGGTGTTTGCAACGCCAGTGGCATCGCGAACACGCTGCTGTCCCATAAGAGTACAGGAACTTGGGTCACTAATGCCGGAACACAACACAAGGTTATTATGGCGACATACTTAAGACCGAAGGTGGTCGCCATCCAGACGGGCTTGAGGCCCTACCACGTAGCTAGAGGGTGGGTTGTTTTGTCGCCTTTTACGACAGGCCGACCCCGGTTAATATTCTTTCTCCGCCCCTGCACGTCTACGGTGAAGTCCATCTAATACCGCCATTTTGTTGACGATCCGTGAAATCGAAGCTTAATCCTTGGGAAGACTACATGACTATCACTATTCTTTGCCTAATGACTTCCGCGATGTAATTGCTTCCGCACGTCATAACACCTGCTGGTGTTATGGGTTCAATTCCCGTGCCGGTTGGCTGTTTATGTATTTATTTACAAAAAATTATTCAAGTTGTATATTAGTTTTTTTTATTGCTGTAGTACAGTAGACAGGCTGACAGCCCGCTTAGAATTTAGCAGTTACCGTCGCCTATGGGTCTTTGCAACGCCAGTGGCAGCGCGAGCACGCTGCTGTCGAATAATGGTATAGGAACGTTGGTCACTAAAGCCGGAACACAACACCAGGTTATTATGGCGGCATACATAAGACCAAAGGTGGTCGCCATTCAGACGGGCTTGGGGCGCTACCACTTAGCTAGGGTGGGTTTTTTTTTTCGGCTTTTACGACAGGCTGACCCCGGCCGCAGAAGTTAGTATTCTTTCTCCGCTCCTGCACGGATAAACAGTTATCTAGTACCTATCTACAAGTTTCCTATAGATTTAAAGTATATTCATTATTTTACCAAACCGTTCATCACTTTACTATGGAGTCATAAAAAACTAGTCTTGCTTATTTAGAAACAGCAATTGCATCAATTAATACCTGATAGCTCAGTGGTTTAACTTGGAAATTAATCTAGAGGTCCTGGGTTCGAACTCTCACTGTGACATGCACCGCTTAGTAATTTATTTTTCGCCTAACTTGCATGTTATAGCACAATTGCCGTGTACCGTCGGTGAAGGATAACACCGTGAGGAAACCAGCATACCAAGGTCGCCGGTATATGTAACTCGCTGATTCACCTTGGACAAGGCGTATACTGTTCGTACCCTGACAGGGGGACATTTATGGGCTGTTATCATATTATTATATTATTGCACTGTTAAGTTTTTCCTCTTTAACTTGGAGGTCGCTCGATACTTTTCTGGAAATACATATAGACACATGGATTGGATTCCAGAGGAGTCTGTCGAGACCACTATTTACTGCTGCTGTTTATATTTTTCATACTTTTAAGATATATTAAATTGCACGATAATTAAGGTAAAATTTTATCCGTGCAGGGGCGGAGAAAGAATACTAACCTCTGTGGCCGGGGTCGGCCTGTCGTAAAAGGCGACAAAACAACCCACCCCAGCTACGTGGTAGGGCCTCAAACCCGTCTGGATGGCAACCACCTTTGGTCTTAAGTATGCCGCCATAATAACCTTGTGTTGTGTTCCGGCATTAGTGACCCAAGTTCCTGTACCCTTATGGGACAGCAGCGTGTTCGCGATGCCACTGGCATTGCAAACACCTATAGGCGACGGTAACTGCTAAATCCTAAGCGGGCCGTCAGCCTGTCTGCTGTCCTACAGCAATTAAAAAAAAAAGCAATTAAAAAAAAATGGGGCTAAGATAACGTTTTTATCAAAAGCCTGTAAATCAATTGACAATCTCTTGGGGTAACGGCTAACGCACACCGGTACGCTTGTGAAGGTCACAGGTTAGATTCCCGTCCAGCGTCTGGATGTTAATGTACATACTTTTTTTATTGGTGAGGAATAACAGACAGGCTGGCGGCCCACTTAATAGCAAGCAGTTATCGTCGCCTATGAATGTTTGCAATGCTAAGGGCACCACAAACCGGTTATTATGGCGGCATATTTATAAACTAAGAGTGGTTGCCATCCAGACGGTCTTGGGGTCCTACCACGTAGCTAGGTTGTTTTGTCGCCTTTTACGACAGGCCGACCCCGGCCGCAAGGGTTAGTATTCTTGCTCTGCCTCTGCACGGAGAAAAATTATAAAAACGTGCATTTATTTACAAAAGAAAAGTATTTATGTAGTATATTATATTATATCAGTTGCCAATGGGCTCACTACCAGGGATGCTGAATATCGCGCGAAGTGGAGTAGAAAAGTCGGAAAGCGGACCCCGGACACCGAAACGAAAGTTTGGGTTTCAACTGGGACATAACGCTGGGATGATGATGATGATTATATTATATCAGTAATCTAGTACCCATAACACAAGTGCATGCAACTTAGTTTGGGACTAGGTGGCGTTGTGTGAAATGTCCCAATATATTTATTTTATTCAAAAGAGATAATAAAGAAATCTACAAAGAAGACGAGAAGGGGGGATAGGGGTAGGGATATAATAACATCTCATAGCGTCCCTCGGGTCTCCCCCTAGAGGAAAAGGGCAGTATACCCGCCACGCTTGTCTAAAGTGGATTGGCGGGTTGCGCTCACCGTTAATCACGATGTAATGGTCGGAACACCAGAGATGCCGAAGATCGTGCGAAATGGAGAAGAAAAAGTCGGAAAGCGGACCCCGGACGCCGAAGCGAAAGTTTGGGTTGCAACCGGGATTGAACGCTAAGATGATGATAATGATGGTCACTTGGTTTCGGTATAAACTCGAAATACACTTCGATGATAATGTTGATGCTACTACTTACGCACACGTTCCACTGCTCGACGTCAACGGATGTAAAAAATTTTCTTAATTTACACTTAATTTAAAATTTATTAAAATCACGTATTATTTACCAAAAAAATTACGTAAAAGAATTTACATAATTAATATTATTTTTATTTTCACAATTATAATAATTATCGTTTAAATATTCATTAACGTTATAATAAAACTATTATTATTAATAATAATGACGTAAATGGTCACGTTTTTGTGTCAATTGGGGCTCTTAAAGAAACTTAACCAGCCATAACCAGAGAATTGGCTCTTACTTCACGCAGCGCATAAGCTAAAGCTAAGCTATCGTGGTAAACCACGGAATGCAGCATGCCAGCCAGTGAAAGTAATTTTTTACAGGTTCATAACCTGTTCTTTGATTTTTCTTCTTTTGTTTTAATTTTTATTTATAAAATAATTAATTATAAAAAATAAATATCTTTTAATTATTTAACTTTATACCTTTCATCCCATTGTTTATGCCAACGGAGATTGGGAAAAAAATTTTTAGTTAACAATTGAATAACTTTTAGAAAAATGGTGATTAAACTTTTTTTCTTCTCTATCATTTTATTTATATAGATATTATTAAAATATTTCTCGCATTTTAATTAAAACGTGTCACGTGTATACACAACATAATCTTAAAAAATCCTTGTTATTTTACGTCATTAAATAAATAAATTAATGAATAATTCTCTCATTATTTCTTGTTAGAGATAATAAGTGGAAATATCAAGGAAGGAAGGAAGGAAGATATATTTTATTAATCAACGAAAATATAATTTGAATTTAATTTCTATTATATGCATAGTGATAATTTGAAACGAAGATAATATAAAGCAGAAGATAAAGCAGTTATCGTTCGTTACTTATGAATGTTTACGACGTATAGTGTTACTGGAACCTGTGCCACTAAAAGAACACAATACAAAGATAAGGCGACATACTTTAGACCAAGGGTGGTTGCCATCCAGACGGGCTTGTAGCCCTGCAATGTAGCTAGGTTTGTTTTGTCGCCTTTTACGACAGGCTGACCTCGGCCGCAGGTGTTAGTATTCTTACTCCGCCCCTGCATGGAGAAGTGACATTAGAGGATATATGCTTAGTGATATAAATACTTGAAGGTCAATCAGAGTTCATGGATTCTATTCCATTAAAATATTTTTTTCAAACCTGCACATGGTGAACAGTGGAATGTGAACTCGCTAATCCGGCGTGGAAGGTATCCTGTTGATTTCTTAAGGAGGGCTGAGTCCAGCGATGTGACGTTACAGGCCGTCATTATTATACGTGAGCTACTTATAAGAAAATAGCTGAAGGTTCGACAAAAGCCTGAATGCTGTTTACTAATATCTATATAATAACAGCCCATAGCGTCCCCCTAATGGGCTCGGGTCTACCCTTAGAGGAAACTGAGGATACCCGCTACGCGGATAAAGCGGATTGGCGTGTTGCGCTCACCGGTGATCTTTTTTTTATATCTAGAGTTTAGCAGATAGGCAGACGGCCCACCCTGGCAGGTGGTCACCATCGCCTATGGACGTTTACAGCACCAGAGGCATTACCAACGCGCGGCCAGCCTCAAAGAAATTTTATAAAGTCTTTTTTGAAGAACTCCATATCGTACCGAGCTGGGAAAACTTCAGCCGGAAGCTCATTCCAGATCCTGAGAGTACGCAACATGAACGTTTTAGAGAACCTTTTCGTACAAGAAAGAAGAGGTTCCAAGAAATAGGATGAACACCCAGCCGATGGCGGGCAGTTCGGTGGTAGAAAGACGACGATGGCACCATTCTGAATAGTTTTTCAGAACACTCCCCTGGTCTCCCCTGAGCGCGATATGCAGGTTTCTTCATGATGTTTTCCTTAACTGTCGATATGGCAATTATACTATTATAGCCTAATTCCCATTCACGAGAAAAACTGCCTAAGCCGTGCATGCCACTATAAGATTCAAACTAGTGACCTCTAGAGTGGTCCTGAGTGCAATACCGATATTTATCCATCGAGTAATCGAACTGCTAGCTTCGATTTATGGTTTATTTTGGTATAAAAGCAAAAGAACTTATAAAAAATAATGTACTAATATTGCTTTAATATTTTGCAGGTATCCTCTTGGTTTCATACGTGTGGGGTTACGTGTCAGACAAAAGAGGCCGAAAGTTTGCATTAGTGGTGCCTCTACAGATCTCGTTAGTGTTGTCTTGTATAGCAAGTTTATCTCCTCACTGGCTCTTTCTGGGCTTGGCCAAGTTCTTCTCTGTTTGTTTGTAAGTTAATTTATTTATTTTATTTATTGATGCAACTGTAGGTTGGCACCTTAATTAAACGCTTAAGTAATTCGTACACTTTATACTTAGGTATATTAAATATAGAAATATACTTATTTAAATAATTAAAGCATTCAGTTCAGTTCAGTTCTTAAGGCTATGGCTCCAATGCATCTAGCATCGATTTTGCCAGTATCGGAGTTACAAAAGTGACAGGTTGTAATAAAATAAACTGTAAGTAATTTAAAACGCGGGAATTTCGAAAGCTAACGTTATCTGGAATCCTGAGGACAACACAGTTTCTATTTGTTATAAATTGTATTAAGATACTTATAAGTAAATACTATTTTTAATCAAAAACTTACATAAAACTAGAATATATTTAGTATGGACATAAGTTAACATGTAATTTACATTAATAGGGCGAGGGATATCTGTAGGAAGAAATTCATAAACGGGAAATTAAAGCATTAAATAATTTTGACTTGTAGATGACAATGTACGTCAAATTGAATGAGTAACGTTTATTTTTTGTCATAATATCGCAAGGCATTAGGTAATTTTTTTTTTGTAAATTACACTACACAACAATTACAACGGCAAGATGTCGTGAAAATAAATAAAAATATAATATAAAATAAAAATAAAAAATTCACACAGCGCCATCTGGTCTCAAAGCAAACAATAGAGCACTTGCGTTATCGGTACAAGACAGCTGATTATACTACTTATGTAATGTTCTTTTGTTAATCTATATAAATAGAATGATATAATTCTACATCACGGCACAACTACTCGATAGATTTCAATTAAATTTTCTGAGTTTTATTTCTTAGACACTGGGACCTTATCTAAAAAACAAATTATTACGATATCTTCATTTCGTATAACGTTATTAAAGTTTCAAGAAACAATGATTTGATGTGTTTTTTCTTGCCGCGGAGATGTAAGGCAAACGGAATCATAGAATATTACCCCGAATTGGGACGGGAATCGAACTCGTGAAAGCCGTTAAACTCTGCGGGTCGTCAATTTAACTAAAGCTGCACTGTCACTTATTTCCTTCTTCAGTTTCTCCTTTCATAGTTGGGGAAGCTAAACAGCCTTTACTATCACCTAAATCTAGCCAGTAGAAATTCTGACGGTCTACTTAATAACAAGCAGTTACCATGGAGGTTTGCGATGCCAGAGGCACCGCTGATACTCTGCCGTCCACGTAAGGAATTAGGAATCTGTATCAACACAACGCAAGGTTATTATGGCAGCATGTTAAAAGGTGAAGGGTGGTTGCTATTCAGAAGGCCTTGGAGCACCACCATCCAGCTAGGATTATTTTATCGCCTTTAATGACAGACAGCTCCTGGCCGCAGGGGTCAGTAATCTATTGCTGCAAGAAGTAAAACTTTATCGCCTTTTACTCCTAGCATTGGGCATTCCTATTTTAATACCTGGGTCAAAAAGTACAAAGTAGTACTTATAATTAATTGTAACATTAGTTTCATTTCATTTGAACCGACAGCAGCTATTTAAATGTACAAAGTACTCCATCACGGCTGTCCTGTATTTTTCCATAAACACCACTTGACATAAATTGACGTGGTTCGACCTCAACGCTTGTTCAGTTGCTTTTAATGCAATAAACTAGCTATCTTCTATATATTCGTCTATACTGTATATTGTTTTATTTTCTATCAAAGTCCTTATTAGAAATCTCTTAAGATAAAACCACTATAGTACTAAAAAAATACGGTATAATATGTACATTTATTTCCTAAAATAATACTAACAATTGTTGTTAATGATTCTTTCATCTCGTCACAAGACTTATTAGTATAGATGATGATTTAAAAGAATGGAATATTGGGGGCGAGTCCGAATGGATTACCGTCGCCTTTTTCTGCAAGGTCCAGGTTCCGTTTCACCATCACAGAACTAGACCAGGACGCAGGTGACGGAGGACGTGTAATGACTTCCGGCTGCTGTACACAGACAGCCACGCCACCGAAGGCACCTTAGGACCGTCACTGGCACTTAATTTGCTAGAGTGCTGTTCGGCGGTCTTCAATCCTGGATTAGATACTCGCCATGTAAAACGGGTACCCTGGCACAAAGAGTTTGACCGTCGGTCCAAGGCACTAGGCAATAGGAAAACAGCGGGGTTTGTTAATGGGTAGTTTCGAGAAAAAGTTTTCCCTCAACAACAAAAAAATGCAGCTGTCTAAAGTTGTTTAATGGCCCTCGAAAAATCACACAGTAAACCTACTGGTTTTTATTTAGGACAGAGAGTGTATTGCCATCGAACTTGTGTGCGCCGGGCATTGAGCATCCACCGGTCTTCTCCTTCCCGCTCCCACACCCCGCTTCCGCACTCTGCTTCTACGCCCTGCTTACCATATTATCCATCCATCCACCCATCCATGTTTTGGGAAAGTTTCCAGCAGAGAACTATCTACCAAAGTTCTAAGTATACATTTCTTCCTGTTTTACTCATATACATTTCGTTTTTACTTATAAACAATTTTGAAATTGGTTTAAATACAAAGTAATTTTATTGAAGTCATGTCTGCAGATAAAACGCCAAGACATTAACCTCCTTAAATTATGTCGGTTCTTATTCAGAAATAAAACTTACCTTGGAGTCACTATTGGTGCTATTATATGGATTATTTTTTAGTTCAGAGACAGCGAAGGTCCTTGGCCTTTGTTTTGGGGTGAAATGGCAGGCCGTGTTACCTTAGCAGTACCGCATTAAAACTCAGGGGAAAGCCGACGTGGGTACCTTTAAATGATGTTCGCTACGTTTCTATTGCAACTATTCAGCTTGCTAGCATAGCCAGGGTAGTCAGAGCGGCATGCCCACTAAAAAGCCATTATGTGTCAATATTCCTATTACAGCATTCAACATCTCTAAAAGGAAGCGTCTCTCTCTGAAGCATTAGATTAGCCAGGATTAGCTGTGAATATTCACTGTAAACATAATGATTACGATTTCAATTAACGAATGATGGCTCATATTAATTAGCAAGAATCATTTTAATTACTTCCTATATTTGTCATTCGATCCGCGTGTTTTGTTACTGTAAGAACAAAACTATTCTTACTACTAACTATTTCAAGATATATGGAACCTAATTTATGGAATCATGTCCATTGTCAACTTGAGATAACAGTAAATGTGCTATAACTTTTCTGTCAATAATAGTACTAAAGCAATCAATTTATAGTTATTTACAACTCCCTTAGACGTGTGGCATTATACACGTAATTCTCGTTAACCATACACGGTCTAAATGCCGGTGGGTTCTATTCACGTTTTTGTGGTGGATTACGCGATTTTCTTTACATCTCCTACCATAGGAGAGAACAATTATTGCAAGTAATTGTTCGATTAAGTGCTAACTTGTGCTGGAGATAGCTTCGAAATATGGTAGAGATTTGATTCTGTTTTCTTATGTCCGGTGTCCACTTCATATATTGAATTAGAAATCTTTTTTTAAGATTTTGTCTGGTCCAATCCTCCATTTTTTGTATCATCCATTTTCTTCCTATTCAGTCGACTTTCTACAAGGACTCTGTTCCACATTTCGAATTTATATTCATTCCTATGTAGATTATATATTTTTTTATAATGTTGAGATTTTTTTGACTTTTCAAAGGCTAGTTTTCTATCCCTTTTCAGATCTTCTTTTGTGCATTTTGATTTCAATTCAAATTTTATTTATTTATTTATTTTTAGTAAGACTTACAGGCTAATAAAAATTACAATATGTATATAATAGGTCTTTACCTATGAAATTGTCGTTCTGCAGTACTGGCGATTTCAAATCAAAATAATTTTTGTTTGGCTAAGAATTCTAATTTCAAATTAATTTTATTTTAAAAACATACAATTCTTTTTCCAAAAGTAGTCATTTGTTTATTGATTAGTGTTACATTTTCATCGTATTTCAATCTTTTTCGTCATCATGGATACGTTAAAAATTTGAGTAATTATGGAATATGAGTACCGTCGTGGCAGCAACGCGGCACAAGCGGCACGCAACATCAACGACGTTTACGGAGCTAACACTACAAACCAACGCACCACTTGTTATTGGTTTGCTCACTTCCGTTCTGGGAATTTCGACCTGAAAAATGAACCTCGCGGTCGTCCGAAGACTGATCGACAATGACGAATTAAAGGCGATTGTGGAAGCTGATGATACACAATCTACGGCTGAATTAGCAGCAGCTTTCGACGTTAGCGTCAAAACAATATTGGTCCATTTGCGTCAAATTGGCAAGGTAAAAAAGCTTGACAAATGGGTGCCCCACGAATTCAATGATCGCCAGCGCGAAGTACGCGTCGAGACGTGCCTTGCACTGCTCAACAGACACACAAATGAAGGATTTTGAACCGCATTGTTATCTGCGATAAAAAATGGATTCTGTACGATAACCGCAAGCGCTCAGCAAGTTGGTTGGATCCTGGTTCAGCACCTAAACAATGCCCTAAACGAAAACTTACCCCTAGAAAAGTGATGGTCACTGTTTGGTGGTCTAGCGCCGGTGTGATTCATCACAACTTCTTATCAAACGGGGTTAGCATTACTGCAGATGTGTACTGTGAAGAACTGAACACAATGATGGAGAAGCTGGCACATCTCCAACCAACATTGGTTAATCTCTCGTCTCCGCTGCTCCTGCACGACAACGCGCGACCTCATACTGCACAGCAGACGGTCTCCAAGTTGCAAGAACTGCGGTTGGAAGTTCTCCGTCATCCGCCCTACTCACCAGATCTTGCGCCTACAGACTACTACTTTTTCCAGAATTTGGATAACTTCTTGGCGGGAATAAAATTCAATACCCGAGAGGCATTGCAAAAAATAACTAGAATAAAATGTCCTAAAAGATATAAAAATGATTATTATTTACTATATTTCTTTATTTCAAATTTTTTTATATTTTTTACAATATCTTAAATTTTTTTTATAAAAACAGTACCATAATAGTATTAATTTTATGGTACAAAATTATTATTATTATGTATAATAATAACCTTTTTTCCAGCTGCTAGCTATATTATGTATGTATTTCCAGCTATATTATCATCATCATCATCATCTTAGCGTTGAATCCCAGTTGCAGCCCAAACTCTCGCTTCGGCGCTCGGGGTCCGCTTTCCGACATTTTCTTCTCCACTTCACACGATCTTTGTTATTTTTAATAATTTATTTCCAGCTATATTATGTATTATAATAATAACCTTTCATTCCAGCTCTTGCGCTGCAAATTCAGCAACTTATACACTAGTTGGAGAATCCTGCATTCAACGAGTCAGGAGCAAATATATGTTGCTGATGACATGTCTTCTCTTACTATCACCTGCTGTAGCTGGCGGTAGGGAGCTATCTTCTTTATACCACTACTTGACCAAATATCCATACTAATATTCTAAATGTGAATGTCTGTTACGTTTTGCCGAAGCCGCTGAACCAATATTTTAATGCTTTAGGACAGCAGACAGGTCGACGGCCTGCTTAGAATTTAGCAGTTACCGTCGCCTATATGTGTTTGTAACGCCAGTGGCATCGTGAACACGCTGCTGTCCCATAAGGGTACCACTGGCGTTACAAACACTGGTGTTCGCGATACCACTGGCGTTACAAACACCCATAGGCGACGGTAACTGCTAAATTCTAAGCGGGTCGTCACCCTGTCTGCTGTCTTAAATGAAACCATCACAACCAAGTGCTGAATATTGTCAAAACGACCACCAGATAATGATTACAATAATGACAATTACAATTATTACAACGACATCGACATCTGAAAATATTGCCAAAACGAGCACACGACCACAACAACCCACGACCTTAACGACAGGCGCCATCTAGTGGTGGCGGATTTAATTCCTATACCTACAATATAAACACATGCTTCATATTACTAAAAACATATTTTTTTAATTTATTCTTATTAATTAAAATTAATTTCTTATAATTTTCAGTGCTCACATACCCGACGTTGAAATTAAACTTCGCAACAGAAATACCGTGGCTTGGAGTTGTCTTCCGACCCTGGCGACTACTAGTAATCGTGCTAAGTCTACCTTCGGGAATTGGTGCAGCACTAATGTACTTCTTCTACGAATCACCTAAGTTTCTCTTTAATTGTGGGAGAAAGGAGGAAGCTTTGGATGCTTTAAAAGGCATTTACGCTGTTAATCATTGGTCTTCTAAGGTTAATTATCAGGTCAGTTCTGTTGTTGAAACTGTATAAGATTTTGGTTTCTTAATTAACCGTACAGTAGTCACAATAAATAAAATAGCGCCAGTTATTGAAAAACTTACAAGTAATAGACTAGCGTGGTTTGGCCATGTAATGCGTAGGGAAGAATGCCATATAACAAGGAAAATGATAGAAATGAAAGTGGATGGATACAGGAGTAGAGGTAGACCAAAAAAAGATGGATGGATTGCGTAAAAGATGATATGGCAAAAAAAGTATAAATGTTGGGATGTCTGCTAATAGTGGAAAGTGGAAGAAGATGACTTGTTGTGCCGACACCATATAATGTGGGATAAGGGCAAGAGGAAGAAGAATTAACCGGGACCGTTGAAACATCCTATTCTTACTATTATTTTTCTTAGAGAAATGTATTAAAACACATTTTTCCTATATTACAGGTGACTGCTCTTATATTAGAGGATGAACCCCCCAAGAAACACATATCCCTCCTTAAAGCGATGTTTGAGCAAGCAGCTCCTCTGTTCCGGCCCCCATATTTGTGGAGGAGCTTGCAATTGTTCTATATAGTGGCCGTAGTTTATATCACGTAAGTATTTAGGCTTAATTTTTTTCTTTATAAGAATTTTTTAAATGAGAACTTTAAACGACATCTGAATGCTTTTTATCAGCATAGATAAATACTGCGTTGTTAATGCCTCTGGTGCTGCAAACGTCCATAGGCGACGGTGACCACCTGCTAGGGTGGGCCGTCTGCCTGTAGCTATAAAAAATACTACAAATAGATCAGGCCAATTAATTACATTACACATGTATACTGTGACAATTCACAGAGCGCCATTTAGTGGAGTGGGTACTAAACAACTGAAATACTACTTAGATTCTTGTTTTTATATACATACTACTTTATATACATATTTTACATTAATACTTGAAGCATTGAACACCACCGCAGGCTTTCCAACGGGCAAATATTAGTCTTCAATAGTAATAAAATATTTTAAATACGAAGGTGGTCCATTTAGCCTACAAAAGAAAAACGAAATCCTTTTAGCTCGATACACTTGATCCAGCAATGTTCCAACTTCCCGCCTGGAAAATACGTTTTCTGAAGGTCTGCAAAGTACGCCTCCGTGGCGGTGATTAGCTTCACATTCGACTCAAATTTGTGCTTCGGCGAGTGACTTTTTCAAGTTTTAACCCAAAAAATAAAAATCAGATTTGGCTTAAATTTTGACAGTAACTGTCTAAGAGAATGTAATACATGATGGTAAATTTCTATTGCGACAGTGGCGCTGTCGGGCGGGTAAAGGCTAAGCTAAGCACTTATCGGACCACCCTCGTATGTTTTCGCTAGGGATCGAACCAATATAAATGACTTTATAAAGCCAATTATTTCCCTGAAGTCCTCAATCAGCTTATGATCAGAGATGAATGGGGTCATAATAGTTTTTTATTTAATCCAGTGGTCACATTGAACTAACAATATTTAAACACTAATAGTAACAATACCTTCTTATCCGTGCAGGGGTGGAGAAAGAATACTAACCTCTGCGCCCAGAGTCGACGTGTCGTAAAAGGCAACAAAACAACCCACCCTAGCTAGTGGTATAATAGGTAAAGGTACCTGGGTCACTAATGCCGGAATACAACACAAGGTTATTACGGCACCAAGGTTATTACGGTTAGCTATGTTGGGTTGTTTTGTCGCCTTTTACAACAGGCCGACCCCGGCTGCAGAAGTTAGTATTCTTTCTCCGCCCCTGCACGGATAACATATACAACATAATACAATTTTATTTAAATTAATCCAATTTGACTAGACATATTGTGACTAGTATGAAAAGTGGGAAACAGTTTTCTTGTTCGTGGGTCTGACGACGACCACACAGCAATCACTTTCTTTGTCTCTACGCACAAAAGAATAATATCACCTGAGAGCGCCCCAGCGCTATTGACACCTTTTGCTGTTTGACGTCAGTCAGCGACGTACGTCAGACTTCGAAGTTAAAGTTTGAGATGAAACTGGAATGAAATGCTCATCAAAAGATTTTATATTCTATGCTGCAATTATTTACAGGAATAATAGCTTTTTGGTCTGGTTGCCATATATAATGAATATTGTGCGAATAACAATAGAAAAGGGCATGGACACGTCGGGTGGGATATGCGCCCTTATTAGTAACCACCCAACTGTACAAGTTGCTTCTAATTCTACAATGGATATTAATGTAAGTATTCGCATGCACAAGTGTTTCAAGTGTGTGATGAGAATCTTGCATTTTGAAGCCCGATTGTTGGCTACCGTCATAGAGTAAAACTTAGAGATGTATTTTACGAAGTCTTTTTTTATAGCTCAGTTCGACAGACAGGCAAACGGTCCACCTTATAGGTAATACACGTTTGCAACACTAGAGGCATTGCCAACGCGCTGCCGGCCTTGAAGGTGCACTGGAGTTTGATTTTTTAATGCTGGAACACTCCACAAGGTCATTATGGTGGCATGTCTTAAAACCAACGGTTGCCTTCCAACCGGGCTTGGAGCCATACCATATTGCTAGGGTTACTTAGTCGCATTTTACGACAGGCCGCCCCTGGTTACTCCACCCCTGCATGGAGAAAAGTGTATCTATGGGTATTTGTTTTATTAAAGAGGCGTAAGAAAAATAATGTACACAAAAATCGAAGTAGACGTAGCACAATTTATTCAACACAAGAAAGACTGTAACAAAGGGTAGCCCAGGCTCAATCCCCAATATAGCACGCTTTTTTGCCTATTCTAATATAATTACCACGTACCTGCATATGGAGATACACCGGTACGTGTAGAACAACAATCCGCTTTTGACAGACGAGCGCAGTTCCCTCTTGGTGAAGACTCAGCTGAGAGAATTTTTGGGGTGTTATTATTTAAAAGAAACTAGAGTCCGACCCTCTCTGACCCTATAATGAAAAGGGCACAATGCTGATAATTTCTTGTCAGTAAACTTGTCTTATCTTTATGGCTTGACTCCTTAAATATGGGGTAACACCTCGACGAGGTCACAAGGCAAATAGACAACATTTAAGTGCTGTGAGTTAAAATGTTTCTTACTTTGACACTAGATGACGCTTTATGAATTGTAATAATATATATAACAATTTTTCAGACTAAAGAAATCTGCTCAGGGACGATAGAAGATAACGTAATCCTAACTTTAATAGCATCACAGGCGACTTTTGCTTTTTTGAATTTCGCTCTGTCTTATTTACCGCATAGGAGAAAAGCAGTTCTCATATCCATTTTGTGTATGTCTGCTTTGAGTGGATCTGCTATCAATCTTGTGCCAAACTCAATAGCCAGTGTGTTCTTCTTCATGGTTTTTACTGGGACATGCCTTGGAATGGGGATTTTGGCTTCTTACTTCGTAGATCTCTACCCAACAACTTATCGGTAAGTTTCAATTTATATATACTAGAAAGACCCAGGAAACGTTGTTCTATCATATCCGGTCGGAGAAAGAATACTGACCTCTGCAGCCGGGGTGGACCTGTCGTAAAAGGCGACAAAACAACCCTAGCTACGTAGTAGGGCCCCAAGCCCGTCTGGATGGCGACCACTTTTGGTCTTAAGTATGTCGCCATAATAACCTTGTGTTGTGTTCCGGCATTAGTGACCCAAGTTTCTGCACTCTTATGGGACAGCAGCGTGTTTGCGATGCCCGCATTGCAAATATCCATAGGCGACGATAACAGTGAAAAAAATTATGTCAAGTCGATATTATTTAATATTTATATAAATTCTCTCTCCCTGTTTATTTCTAATCTCCTTTTCCTGAGCAAATAAATGGCTAAATATCTAATAACTTTTCCTATTTCTGCCATCAAATTACTCACTATCAGCTAGATGTTCATCCTGGGGCCCCTACAGTCCCGCATGGAAAGGTTCTTCATCCCTAGTACGTTCAGTATGCGCACGTTAAGGATTTGGTAATTAAGATTTGCTTCCTTGCTACTGGTGTATTATACAATTTAAAACACTATCTCATTACTCGTCTCCCAAAAATATCTATAGACAATTATGATCTCTTGCTAATGAGTTGTCTGCTTGTCTGCGAGAGCTCTCTCTCTAGTCGGCCTCCGGCTCCTTTATGCCTGGAGATCGTGATCGCTACAAGATGCGTTCATACGGGAACGGACAAAATCACTCCAGCGTTTCCTGTCAGTCGCCATCCTTACCACGTTCTAGAACCTTGTAGCACTCCTTTCTTTTATTTGGTCTGACCAAATAAAAGAAAGAAGTGCTTATCCGAGGAGGAGTTTTAGGATTAAGGAGTTTTTATCCGTGCAGGGGCGGAGAAAGAATACTAACCTCTGCGGCCGGGGTCGGCCTGTCGTAAAAGCCGACAAAACAATCCACCCTAGCTACGTGGTAGGGCCTCAAGCCCGTCTGGATGGCGACAACCTTCGGTCTTAAGTATGCCGCCATAATAACCTTGAGTTGTGTTCCGGCATTAGTGACCCAAGTTCCTGTACCCTTATGGGACAGCAGCATGTTCGCGATGCCACTGGCGTAGCAAACACCCATAGGCGACGGTAACTGCTAAATTCTAAGCGGGCCGTCAGCCTGTCTGCTGTTCTACAGCAATAAAAAAAAAAAGACCATCTATCTAGTCAGGGATCGTTACCTGGCTCTTTTCTTCTCTACCTTTTCTATGTTTACTTTTTTCCAAGATGTTGTCGAGAGGCGTCAAGACGAGGAGTTCTTGCTAGAGTACGAACGAATGCGACGAAGACATATAGTTGACAGTCGGTCTTTTACTTTAAGCTGGTCAAGAATTGACACATTTACGGCGGTCTACGGAATACGCATCATCCGCCTCCAGCACCACATTTCGAATGTATCTACCCTTTGCGTTTCCCAAGCTAGAGCTAAAAAATATATGTACAACATTTACCAGATTTGATTGTTTTTTTTTAGTGGAATGGTGACCTGTCTCAGCGTGATGGTTGGTAGAAGTAGTACGTTTTTTGGAATAAATCTAGTGGGAAACTTAATATTTAGTCACTGCCGTGTAACATTTTATACGTGGTCACTACTTGTTCTTAGTAAGTATATTTTAAGTATTTATGGGTTATAAAATTGCCATTTTTTTAAATAATTTATAAAAAAATTGCGAATGCAATCGTGTTTTAGAATGTAAATAACAAAACAATATACGGGGACAACCCTCAAAGTACATACTGGAACTGGTGGAATATTCCACCAGCCTTGAGAGTGGCAGCATACGTAAGTCATTTGAAAGACGTTGTCAATAACAGGCTTTGGCAATCTGCGCCGTATGTTTAGGAAGGGGTCTCCACAGATTTAATTTTAAAACTCAGAACGTGCTTGTGCACGGAGAAAGCGAGTTATTAAATTTATCATAATTGACCTAATTTTCAACTAAGTGAAATTAAAATGTCAGCAAATTTACGAGTTTTTATTATATTATAATAATTTATAAATAACTCAGGGCCTGATTTTATATTTCAAAAGCATAGTCTTTATACCAAACTTATAAAATTTTATTAAAATAGTTTCACGCATATTAGTTGTTATTGTATGTTACGTATTGTAAATGTATGGATAGTTATTGTAACAAAGTAAATAAATAAAAAATATAAAAAATAAGTATTATTCTGATAAAATAGGAGAAAAAAATCTGAGATAAACCAAGTATTCTATTTCCAGGTAGTGTGGTAGTCGCGTGGTTTCTACCACCAGACAAGCCGAAGACACCAAAGCCAGATTCAGTATAACAACAATGATTCTGTGATTTAGCTTTAAGTATTAATTAATAGATATTTTGTGATATAAAATAAATTAGTTTTAGGACTGTTTTTGATTAAATTTCTCAAGCGTGACAAGAAGTGTACCTTGGGTTCTGAAACTTGAGCTTCGGATGAAATCGGGATGAAGCCTTGTAAGAAAAAAACATCTTCAAGCCTATAACATACTTCCTTAATAATATGTTGAGTCCAAAAGTGGATACTAATGCTTTAAGCATAAGTTTAGAATTGCGAGTTATGTTTGGAGTTTTTAAGTAAACTCTGTAATGAGTGAACAGACTAGCAATGACTGTCGTCCATCGCTGGGGTTTTGTCGCTTCGACTTTGCGCCATAAATTCCAGTCCCATATTTTCCTCTTAACCCGGCCGGCAACTTTAGATGTAGTGGCATACAGTGCTTACTTTAGTAAGCACTGCATTTAAATGAAAGTGGCGATTTGATAGCCACGTGTGCCACATGTACAAAATTAAATAAATAAATATATAAATATACTGGCACAACTCACACAGTGTCATTTAGTCCGAAAGCACTTTTGTTTTGGTCTTGGGGAAAAACCCTCTCTTGGCGGGTTCCCGCGGCCCGGGGGACCGAGGGATGTGTGGGACTCCGGGAAAGATGATCGACTATCCGATCATCAGGTCTGTGCCGATTTGGACGACAGTCCCAAAGCACTTGGGTTATGGGTACTGACGGCCCACTTAAAATTTATCAGTTACCGCCGCCTATTGGTCTTTACAACGCCAGTGTCATCGCGAACACGCTGCTGTCCCATAAGGGTACAGGAATTCGGGTCATTAATGCCGGAACACAACACAAGGTTATTATGGCGGCATACTTAAGACCAAAGGTGGTCACCATTCAGGCGGGCTTGGGGCTCTACCACGTAGCTAGGGTGGTAGTGGTGGTCGTTTTGTCACCTTTTACGACATGCCGACTCCGGTCGCAGAGGTCAGTATTCTTTCTCTGCCCCTGCACGTATCGTATGCTCTCATGGTTATCATCCATGTCTAATAAATCGTTTTGTAAGACAAGAAATAAAAAATATTTTTTATTTATATTTGTAATTAAAAAATAAATAAATTTAAATTGAATAAACATTTTTTTATTAATCACAGATATTTTTGAATGGCAATTTTATAAATTTTTGCAACATACAATCATCATTTTAACAATAACTGTGAAGTATTAGATACTAAAAATATTATGCTACACAATTTTAATACACAAATATACCATTAATGAGATCTTATACTAATTTCCTTAAAAGCATTGAATATTCATATTAAATACTAGTTGTGCCCGCGACTCCGTCCACGTGGAATAATGACTTTGGGCAGAATTTTTTGGATATATCTTATGGTTTATTTTAAAGCCCTATAAACCCTAAAATATAGATGAAATATGCAAACAGTCAGTATTATCGAATGCAACTGTTACGCCATGCGCCTCCGGAATACGTACGTTCGAACCTACGGGTCCAGCCTAAGCTGAACCCTATTTCATATGATTGATGATATAAATCTGAGGTCAACTTAAATTGGATATAAAATTTCCGAAACTTATCATTTTTAACAAAAGTTATTTTTTTTCTAAAATAAAAATAGCCTAAATTACTCCTTGATACATCAGCTACCTGGCAGTAAAAGTCCCGTCAAAATCAGTGCAGCTATTTCAGAGATTAGCCGGAACAAACAGACAGACAGACAAAAATTGTAAAAAAAATTGTTTTGGTATATGCACCGTATATACGTCCGAATGCACTTAGTAAAAAGTGGTTATTTTAATATTACAAACAGACCCTCCAATTTTATTTATTTGTATAGATAGAAAACATATTTTTTAAATAAATATCCGTTCCCGTCCGCTTTGCTGGTCGAATAACAGAAAAAAGTAAATCGAAAAAATATGAGGAGCTTTCGTACGCATGCGCGCTTTTCCGCTCGCCCCACTTCTCCGCGGCAAGAAAACACATATCAATGAACACGTAGTGTTTATAAAAATCGTTGTTTCTGAAAACTTTAATAACTTTATACTCATCGCGATGATATCGCATTATTTTTTTTTTAGACAAAGACAAGTGTCTAAGAAATAAAACTTAGAAAATGTAATTGACATATTTAGTAGTTTTGCCGTGATGCGCGCACAACTGCAGACCTCTATCATTTTATTTATATAGATTAACTGACCCGGCAAACGTTGTTCTACCATATAAAATAAAATAAAAACAGAACTTAATAAGTTCACCTCCTGCCCTTTTTCAAGATCCAATCTTTACATCGAAATTTATGAAACTGGTTCAGCGGTTCAGGTGTGAAAACGTAACAAACACACAGAGTTTCACATTTATAATATTAGTATGAATAAATGAAATACGTGTTAGTAAGATAACGTATTCATAAGAACTGTATATTTTTAAAGCTACATATATTTTAACATATAACACGAACCATAGAATTACACAGTGTGGAGGTCGCAGACACCTCCGGGTCGTATTGTCGGAGATAAATGAAATCCGGGGAGCGTGGATGCTTACAGTCGTTTATTCCAAAGGCAGAAGTTTAATGTACAAGGCTTATGATTATAAACTAGATAATTGTATTTACATTTTTGCCGGGAAGGGAAACCAACGCTTAGTAGTTGTCAAAATCTGACCGCCTTATTTTTTATCGTGGTTAGTGATGTGACGTGCAACTAGTGCCGCCACACCACCCCCCCACGGAGAAAGATACAACAAAAATTTAAAGTTGAAAACAACAGTATCGAGCTACTAATAACATTATAAATTACTATAATCACTTATGCCTAAAATTAAAAAAAATATTACAGTATTAATATTACAAATGAAATTAACAATTATTAGTAAAATAATTACAAATAATAATACTAATAAAGTATGATCAGTCAAAATTCTTAAATCTGACACGTCTGCCAGAGCGTGTGGTATATGGCTGTTTAACTTTCTCATCTGGAACTTTTATGGGAATTGGTACTACCGTTGGCAACTCTTTCTGGTTGACAGGTAACTTATCTTGGTTAGGTGGGGTAGGCAGATGTTCAGCTTGAATGCGTTCATTATCAGTATGATCTATAAAAGCTGGTTTAAGTCTGTCTACACTTACTACAACTTTGTTGTTTTTAACGGCTAGAGTGAATGTTTTTCCATCGGGCGAGCGTTCTAATATTTTAAATGGACCTGTATATGGCGGTTGCAGTGCCCGGCGAACGGTGTCATCTCTCAAAAAGACATGTGAGGCAGTTGCCAACTCTTTAAATATAAAGGTTGAGTCTTTAGAGTGTCGAGAGGCGGGCACTGGGCGGATAGTTGACATCTTCTGGCGTAATTGTACTACAAAATCCGTGGCGTCTTCAATTTTGTCTGAAATTGAGGAAGGTATCAACATTTCTCCGGGAAGTCTTAAAGTCTCCCCGTAAACAGTCTCTGCAACTGTGGCTTGGAGATCTTCTTTGAAAGCCGACCGCATTCCGAGCAAGACCATAGGGAGAGATCTCATCCAAGAGTCTTTATGGCACATTAACGCTGCCTTAAGCTGTCTGTGGACACGCTCAATCATCCCATTTGCGCAGGGATGATATGAAGTAGTCCTAATGCGTTTTGTGGCAAATTGCAATAATAGTCGGTTAAACAGGTCAGATTCAAATTGGGAGCCTTGATCCGTTGTGATAACTGATGGTATTCCAAAGCGGGAAATCCATTCCCTGGTAAAAGTTTCTGCCACTTCCTCTGCTGTGATAGATCGCATAGGCCAAACTTCGGGCCACCTAGACACTCTATCAATTGCAGTTAAACAATACCGGTACTCATTGCAGACTGGTAATGGCCCAATAATGTCAATGTGAATGTGCATGAATCGCCCAGATGGTATGTTGAACGTACCCAAAGGAGTTGAGTTATGTCTCGAGACTTTGCTACGCTGGCACGCCTCACAAGCTCGGGACCAGGTACGGCAATCCTTTTTCATTGATGGTCAAACAAAACGTTCTGTCATAAGGCGTGTAGTGGTGCGAATACCGGGATGACTCAGATTATGTAGTTTGTTGAATGTTGCTCTTCGGAAGGAAGGTGTCAAATACGGTCGCGGCTTTCCCGTAGAAACATCACAATAAATTGGTATATTACTTCCTGGTGGACTAATTTTAGTGAGGTTTAGGCTAGAACCATTTTGTAACAAGTTTTCCAGTTCTGAATCCGAGGCCTGTGACTTTGCAAGCAAATCATGATCTTGATCTAAAGAGATGGCATTGATATCGATACGCGACATCGTGTCGGCGACGATATTTTCCTCACCCTTTATGTACTGTATATCCGTTGTAAATTGACTAATAAAGGATAACTGGTTTAGCTGAGGAGGTGGTAGCTTCTCTCGTCGCTGTAAGAAAGCGTATAGGAGTGGCTTGTGGTCAGTAAATATTGTGGCATGCTGGACTTCTAGGATATATCGAAAATGTTGGACACTTTCGTACACCGCTAGTAATTCTCTATAATAAGCCGGCCACTGTTGTTGCTTTGGTGTAAGTTTCTTGCTAAAAAAAGAAAGTGGAAACCATTGACCATTTATCTTTTGCTGGAGGCAAGATCCAATATGGACGCTGGATGCATCAGTGAACAGACCCAAACTTGCACTGTTTACTGGATGTTGCAATAGTGTTGCCGAGGATAAGCTTTTCTTACAGGCTTCAAATTGCTGAATTAATTCCGAAGACCAAGGAAATGGCTTAGCTCCTTTGCTGTTGGTTGCAACCAGGGCTTCAATTAGTGGGGCTTGATATTGGGCAGCATGAGGAACAAAACGCCGGTAGTAGTTTAGCATGCCGAGAAAGCGGCGCATGCCTTGTACAGTCTCAGGAGGTGGAAAATCCAATAAAACTTGAATGCGATCCTGAGGAGGGCGCGTACCTTCGCTATTTATGTGATAGCCCAAGAAATTTACTTCAGCTACTCCTAGAATACATTTGGAGGGGTTAATCACGACTCCGTAATCTTGTAGGCGTTTGAAGAGAGTTCGAAGGTGTTCCAGATGAAGAGTCTCATCAGGGGAATGGACGAGGATGTCATCCACGTAAGGGAAACAGAAATCGAGACCCCGAGTGACCTCATCAATAAATCGCTGAAATGTCTGCCCCGCATTTCGCAACCCGAAAGTCATGAAAGGAAATTCGAAGAGGCCAAACGGGGTAACGATTGCAGTTTTCGGCACGTCCTCTTCAGCGATTGGTATTTGGTGGTATGCTTTTACCAAATCGATAGTGCTAAATATTTTCGAACCAGAGAGATTATGGGCGAAATCATGTATATGGCGCACGGGGTATCTGTCCGGTACTGTTCTGGCGTTTAATGCGCGGTAGTCGCCACATGGCCGCCAAGTATCGTCTTTCTTAAGGGTCATGTGTAACGGTGATGACCAGGCACTTTTAGATGGTCGAGCTGTACCAGATCGCACCATGTCCTCAAATTCTTTTTTAGCCGAGACTAACTTTTGGGGCGCCAAACGTCGAGGGCGGCACGAGATTGGAGGCCCATCCGTCGTTTTGATGTAATGGACCGTATTGTGCTTAACAACTCGAGGCAAGCCAGGTGGACGTGCAATGTCTGGAAACTCCGCCAAAAGTTCGATGAAAACGGGCTTTCCAGATGCGACTGCTCGAACGCTTGGTTGATCAATATCAGTGGTGGGAGCCATGGATGATAGTCCCGTGGTTCCATCGACTATCCTTTCGTTGCGACAGTCTGGCAACAGGTGATAAAATGCTAAAAAATCAGAGCCAATAATGGCCGAATTGACATCAGCTATGACGAACTGCCAGATAAAGTCACGGCGTAGACCAAAATTGAGTTTAAGATTAATTGTGCCAAATGTTTTAATGCAGCTACCGTTGGCAGCGCTTAAGTCATAGTTGGTAGCTTTTCGGCGTGACGGTAGCCAACTATGTGGATAACAACATAAGTCAGATCCAGTATCAATTAAGAAACGGCGCTTGGTCACTTGGTCCGTGACAAACAAGCGGCGGCCAATATTATGGCAGTCAGTTGCCGCCATTACTGACTGCGGCTTAGGTTTTCCGATTCCCAGGTGCACGGTTTTACACACTTAGTGGCTTTACTACCCCACCTCCGATGGTACCAACATCTTTTAGGACCGCGAGATGATGACGAGGATCGGTCTCGTGAGGGTCGGTTCTGTCGTCTGGATAGAGCAGCAACTTGGTTGCTGACCTCTTCTAGCTGCTGGGCTAGTATAGTAAGATTCAGACTGTTGGCGGGTGTGGCAGTCGAACATACCATAACAGGAGTTGGGGCCAACTCAACTATTTTGTCAGCCAATTCTGATACTTTGTCTAGGTCCAGGTCAGCCTGTGCGGCCAGTATAGCTTGTGCTTGCTGTGGCAGGCGGCGCAACCAAAGCTGGCGTATAATATTGCAATCTGTGAGTGTGTTACCTGCGAGAGAACGTAGGTGCCGGAGAAACTGTGATGGTTTCCTATCACCAAGCTCCTCATCGCTCAACAGTTGGCGAACCCTCTTTTCCTGTGAGATAGAAAGGCGTTGTATAAGAGTGTTTTTCAATTTTTCATACTTCCCTTCAGGTGGTGGGTTTGTTATAATATCCTCCACTTCACTGGCTAGCCTTTGGTCGAGTTGACCTATTACATAATTGTATTTGGTAGAGTCTGTCACAATGTTGGCGATTTGGAACTGCGATTCTATTTGAGCAAACCAAAGTGCTGGTTTGTCAGCCCAAAATGCGGGCAATTTAACAGTCACTCTACACACTTTTGATTCTCTCTCACTTTGTTCAATTTGTTTTTGTAGTGCTGCATTTGCAGCTAAGAGTTGTTGCAATTGTTCATGCACTTCCTTATTTTCCATTATGAGAGAAGAGAAAAAAAAAACTGAATTTAGTACTTTGAAACTGTAAACAAATAAATGAAGTTATGAATACCACACTCTCTGCAGAAAACCATATAATGAAATTATTAAGATATGGAAAAATTTATACATAAAGTAGTATTGAATTATATGCTTCAATTCCCCAGACTTAGTTAAACAAATAAATGATTACTTTTTTAGCTGTCAAATTTAGAACTACATAAATAATAGTTTTTAATTAATGCTGCCAAGCATGTATGCTAAATAGTTTTAAAACGTAGCTGTATACAAGTATGTTGGTTTACTAGACAGCAATGACCATAATAGTGGCTTAAGTAAATTTAACTCAGGAGTATTTATGTACTATTAAATAATCTCAACATACAGAGTAACCATAAATGACAAAAAATTATTATGAAAAGTATGATTAAGTGTTTTTTGTTTGTTACAAATTAGTTCTGGTCTACTGATATTGCATAGTCAATGTTCATTGATATAGCTGGTAGAACCTCTACTTGGAAAATGTCACAGTTACAAACATGGAATGTGGCACTAATAGTATCACTATTATGTAAAAGCAGGCATGCCAAATATTAACTGCTTGTAGAACACTAAAATAGTTTCAATTTGTTAATTATTTTTTAAACCGGTATACCTGTTTGTCACTTTTACTATAATAAAACACCATACTTTCCATGAGATGTGTGAACAGCAAGCTGACTCCAGAGAATCCTATTGCCATCTATGTTAGAATCGTTGCTTCATTGGAATAACACGATCTATGGTTATTGTAGGCGTCGACAGGTGCTTCGTCGTCCTAAATAGGTATGTGAAGGAAGTAGACTTATGCGATTTATCTTCGAAGTGCTCAACTGCTCAGTGGAGATACGCTACCAGTACATACTGCGGCTGGCTTTTGTATTTCCATATGTCCGTAAAGTTATCGGAAAGTCTGTGTTTTCTTGCGTCGAATGTCACCAATGTGGAGGTCGCAGACACCTCCGGGTCGTATTGTCGGAGATAAATGAAATCCGGGGAGCGTGGATGCTTACAGTCGTCTATTCCAAAGGCAGAAGTTTAATGTACAAGGCTTATGATTATAAACTAGATAATTGTATTTACATTTTTGCCGGGAAGGGAAACCAACGCTTAGTAGTTGTCAAAATCTGACCGCCTTATTTTTTATCGTGGTTAGTGATGTGACGTGCAACTAGTGCCGCCACAACAGATCTCGTTTTGAAAACGTTTATAAAGGTTGATGGAAATATTTTGATGTTAATGAAAACGTCAAATTTTCTTCAAGATATTTAGTTTAATCGGTTCGTATAATTTACGTTAATTGTGTAAATATATGTACAGCGATGTTTTATTAATCTTTCTGGGTCTTTAGTTTGCTTATTCGAAATTGTATCTTCAACTCACAGTTCGCGTCATAAATCGTTACTTTTCATTTTAGTATCTTTAACAACAAGCCTTTTTTCCGTGCAGGGCCGGATTCGGCCTGTCGTAAAAGGCGATAAAACCACCCTAGCCAGGTGGTAGGGCCGTAAGCCCGCTTGGTCGGCAACCAGGGTCTGTAAGTATGCCCCCATAATAACCTTATGTTGTGTTCCGGGATAGTAACCCAGGTTTCAGTACCCTTATGTGGACAACATCATATTCGCGATGCTCCTAGCATCGCACACATCCATAGGCGACGATAACTGCATACTATTTAGAGGGACGTCAGCCTGTCCGCAAATAAAAAAACGATGTTAAGTCTATATTATTTAGATATACTAACTCATTATGCAAGAGAGCATTAAGAAGTATGATAGGAGTTAAACTGAGTGAAAGGATAAGAAATAGTGAGATAAGGAAACATTGTGGTCTGAAAGAAGATGTAATGACAAAAATTAAGAAAGGTATGTTGAGATGGTTTGGCCATGTCGAGAGAATGAATGAAGAACGATTGACGAAAAAAGTGTATAAGGCGAGTGTGAGTGGAAGTGTTGGAATGGGTAGACCTAGGCGGACGTTTCGAGATCAGATCAGGGACGTCTTGAAAAAAGGCCAGGTCAAGAGTACCCTAAACCAAAGGGCATGTATGAAGGGAATAATGAAAGTGGACGAAGCGAAACAAGTATGTAAAGATCGTAGCAAGTGGAAAGAAGTGGTCTCTGCCTACCCCTACGGGAAAAAGGCGTGATTATATGTATGTATTATGCAAGATCGTGATAGAAAGGTTATGACACTCCCTAAAATTTGTTGTTAGGGATTCGATCTTTGTGACCCTATGTTGTTCTTTTAATAGTATATGTACTAAATCCTATCTAAATTATAATGAAGCTCAATTACATATAAGTTGATATATATCTGTCCAAGCTAGTATTCTTCTCTAAGCCGTCTTGATCAATCTCTTCTGCCTTCTCTTCTTTTGGTTCTTCTAATTTGATTACCATGATTGCTCCTATTGATACTGAAATTGAACAAAATAGAATTTATATAGAATCTGATGAACAGTTCGATTTTTAGCTCTAACTATTAAAAGTCGATCGAAACTTAGCTTTATATTTTTAAAAGAATAATGATCGTATGATAATGTATACTATCAGTTTAATTACATTTTTATCCACAATATATTAAAATATAAAAGAAATTTCTCTTAAAATAATCAAACTTCAACCTTTTATATTTTTTTTAATGGTGAGGTTTACGAAAAACTATAGGAGAGCTTTTATGTGGAACGTTCAATTTCCTACAAGTATATAATAACAGAAATATTTTTAATGCACAGTTGGCAAAAATATGATTTTTTTTTTCTAATATTTGGAAAGAATTTTCTAGAAGTGTCTAGTAACCTATTTTTCGGAGTACAAAGTTAAATAAGTCAATTTAAAAATTACGTTTTGGACAGGATTTCCGTTAAATATGTTCTTATTGAGCGTCTGCATCGTGGAATCTACATCGTGAGTTATCATGCTAAATTTCAAGTCAATTGGGTAAGTTTTAGAGACCTCGTGATGAGTAGGTTTTTATTTTTATATTTCTGCAATATAAATTTTAAAAAATACGCTTTGGATAGGATTAAAAAAATCCGTTTTTAGTGAGCGTCTAACGTCGCAAAATCAGCAAGTATGGTTAATTCCAAATCAATTGGGTGTTTAGTTTTCACTTTTATCTGAAGCTCCTAGAATACTTCTCGTTGTCCTTGTTTTTTTAAACTAATTCACTTTTTGTATTCTTATACATATACATATGTATGGTAATGAAGCGTATACTTACATGCGAGTAAAGCGCCAACAGAAATGAATGGCGCTGCACAGGAAAAGTCAAGCAGGACCCCGACAGCGAAATTGGAAGCAACTCCTCCCGCTCGTCCCCACCAGGCACCCCAACATACGGCCATGCCACTAAAATCCGTTACAGTTAAAAATTGCGAAACAAAACAATATCTACAAATATTTGTTAATGGCTGTTATTATAAAATGTATTTTTTTGGAATGCCTACTGAGTTTACGGGTTTCATTCCCATCTTGTGTCTGGGTGTTTATAAACAAGTCACACTACCATCCAGACCTAAACTAAGCTAACTAAGCACTTGTGGTATGCCTCCTAAAAAATTAATATGCTACTTTTATGTTTTCTTTTGTAAATAAATACATATTATACACACACGGAGACGGAACTCGAACCTATGATTTTATGGAGGTCCTCAATATACATAGTGATCACCTGTACAGCATCACAAGAGCTCTCCTGCCCACTTTAGGACTAGATAGTAAATTGAGTTCCTTTATTATACGTAATTACTATCTAATATATAAAATTCTCGTGTCACAGTTTTCGTTGCCATACTCCTCCGAAACGGCTTGACCGATTTTGATGAAATTTTTTGTGCTTATCCGGTATCTATGAGAATCGGCCAACATCTACTTTTCATCCCCCTAAATGTTAGGGTGACCCACCCCCAAAATTTTTTTTAATTTTTTGACATTTTATTATTTATATGGCAGAACAACGTTTGCCGGGTCAGCTAGTTATAAATATAATTTATAATTATTGGAAAACTACTCTCATTTAGATTAGATTTAGATTAACACCATAAGCTTATTATGGGCCAAAAGGAAAATAATACTACGCTATAATTGCCTTTGTTTTATGAGTTTTTACTCCAAATTTAGCCAAGTAAATAAATATACTGTAATAGTTAAAACAACGCCATCTAGTCTTAAAGTTCAGAACACTTTAGCTAGATCACATTGTGTTATATTAAAAATCCATTTTATTTATCTATTTTAAATGATATTAAGGCCTTTAATTGGCTAGTCACACATTACCTACAATAAGTGTAAAGTTGGAAATATTTTGGGCGTTTTTAACATTTACAGGTAAACTTTTTGATAACTTTTGAAAATAAAATCTCTATTTTTCTTACCTACAGTATTGGTTTTTTCAATTATACATAACTGAATAATATAACTTAAATAAGTAAGTTTAACTTACCTTAACTTAGGTGGCAAAGCATGTAGTAACAGCCTTATTAAGAGTACATTTCCATTCAAAGAAGCAGCATTCAAAGCGGCTGCTGCTGCAACGGCTATATTATTCGAATTGGAACATCCACATGCTGTTGCTGCTAAACAGCCACAAGCGATGGCACATGCGCCTGCGCACGCTGATGCTGCATATTTGACACCTTTAGCTCCCCCTCTCGCACACAATAGTGCGCAAGCAGCGTTACCTAACACGCAAATGGCGCCAACTATGAGGCCTGATTTGAACACCTGAAATTTAACGGTTGATAAAATTAAATAAACTGATATAAATTTGGAGAAATAACTAAAATGTTTTTTTTATAGCTGGAGTTTAATAGACAGGCAAACGGCCCACCTGAGATAGCTGATGGTTACCGTCGCCTATGGACGTTTGCAACACTATGCCAACGCGCTGTCGGCCTTGATAGAATTATATAATGCATTTTTTGGAAAATCCCATATCGTACTGCACTGGCAATGCCGGAAACTCAATCCAAATCCGGAGAGTATGTAAAATGCACGTACGGGAACTGTTTCGTACAGGAAAAGAAGAGAATTCAGGAAATGGGGATGAACGCCCGGGAAGTCTCATGCCGTGGAAAGTTGACGAAGACACCATTCTAAACAGTTCCACAGAACATTCCCAAAGTTGTAACCAAAAATGGCTTTTCAAAAGAAATATTTAACGGTTAGTTGGTTTTCAAAAATATTGATATAATACATTAGAAAGTTTTACTGCTTAAAAGCTTATATTGTCATGTACCTAATACTTCTAATGACAAATCCCAACGGTTAAGTTAAACATAAATAATTATGCCATGGGCTGAGCTTACTGGGAATACTATATTATATGTAAAAAATATCACGTGACCCTATATTCTCAGCCAGGAATAGATTAAATTTAAATAACTTTCAACCTAATTAGCAAATTCATTTATTTTAGAGCTCTAACGACGGGTTTGTATTATTTTATTTCATCCTATTTCAAACGGGTTTAATTGTTAGTTATAAAATAATTTGCTCTAGTAACATCAATATTATTATTTTATACCTCGTCATCAATGGTATCATTGCACTGTTCTCTAGAAGGTTCGTCAAAATTTTCATTGATAGTAATCTTCTCTTCTTTATAACCATCGTTAAATCTGATGAATTCAACCCATGTAACGTTGGTGGCATTAAACATAGATCTATTTGTTCCATTTGTAATATTTCTGCATTCACGCCCTTGCATTCGAAGCATTAGTTCTGGAATCCACATATTTAGACCAAAGCCCCTGCAATTTTTAAAACTAACAGTAAATTAACCATATCTAAATGTTGATTACATTTACATGGGCATAATTACAACATTCATATAGTAAACTGTATGATAACTTCAATTAAATTCCTTTTGGTGGTTTTTGTCTTATTGTGTAAAAAAGTGCATATCACATAACTGTTACCAGATAAGATTGATACTATTTGATAGATCCAAAACTATTTGACACTATTTAAACTCAAAAAATAAGACTTATATAAAAAGATGGAAAACGTCAAGCAAAATTATTTATTTAAGTTGCTTTGAAAGGATTTTCATAGAAAAAATAATAGTCGACGAATAGACATCTAAATGGATTTTTATATAATAATTTCTAGTTATAGGCGTAGGATAGTATAGGAAATTTTTGTTCGAGTGACTATCTTCTCTTCAAACAAACCGGAAACCTTTCGGTCTCTTTCCTCTGCTGTATTGAAGCTGTCAGGAAATTACTATTTCTCGCCATTTACAACGCCATTAACAAAGTGTTTGACTATTCTCGTTGGTCTAAATCTTACAACTACTTACGCAGCCATGTTGCAGAAGAACACGAACAATATCAGAGTGGATTTTACAGCATACATTTTCGATACCAATACTTTCAGATCATTAAGAACTCCTATAAACAAAGCTTTAGTTCTGTTCTGTTCGCCATTCACCGTTTTGGTTACCAGAATATTGTCTTGGATCAATTTTTTTATCTGGAAATAATATGTTTTTGTTTAATCTTAAAATAAACTGGGTCACGTTGAAAATACACAATCCAAAGGTCACGAGTTCGATTATAAGTAGATATACACAGACTTTTTGGAACTTGATTTACTTAATATAGCAGGAAAAGTTTGAAAGTTTTATAGCTCTAATGATTGAGAAACTAAAAAGTAACAAACATAGTATGATCATCGCGAAAGGATAAGTACCAAATGTGATAAGTAAAAATGATAGAGGATTAATATAAAAGGCGTACAGTAAGGAAAGGATATAGCGAAAACATTGTAAATGATATAATGACAGCTAAAAGATATTAGTGGAAGGAAAGGACATATGCCGACCCCATATAATGTGGGATAAGAGCAGGTAGTAGAAATAATATACATATTATTGCCACGAACGAAGGTGAAGAAAAACACAGTGAAAAAATGTGCACACTGATATAACCCGGATATCAGCATTGGACTGGCGTTGGAAATTCCGAAGAGCCAGCCAAGCCAAGTAACCCAGCAGTGAAACGTTTAAGACTCTTATTAATATCTAGATAAATTATCTGATTAAGTTTTGGCGGTTGTTCTAACGTTGTTCTGCCATATAAATTAAAAAAAAATTGTCTATGTCCTTCTCTAAAATCCTATATACATACTGAAATTCGTCAATATTAGTTTAGGACTAAAAACGTAACATACAAACTATGGATAGATATTAATGTAAATAAAAGGTTTTATTATTTATAATTTATATCCTGCTTTGGATTGTATACAAATGAAAGACTCTTTAAGTTGTCGGCATAAAACACAAATACAAACCTTATAAACAGAGCCATCTGGATTATTTGCCTTATTGATGTAAGTCAGTAATTGCAATGCTTTGTCACTCCTGTTCGTATCAAGTAACAGTCTTGGACTCTCAGGCAAATAGAGCATCCAAACACCAGCTATAAAACCTGGTATACTTCCAAGTGCTAGGTACAGTCTCCATGAGTATATCGGAAGAAGAGTGTGGTATTCTGGTAACTTGAATGGAATTACTAACCAAGCGATACCTGGAAAAAAGTTAATTTGTTAGGAATATTTTAAAACATTTTTTACTCTGTATCAATTATTTTTTAAATTGCTTTTGAAATTGCTCTTTGTTACGGTTATTCGGATGAATGGGAAAGTAGTATAAACTAGCGCTAGATGGCTCTAGGCGTCTTAAATAGCTTTACCATGCTTTAAATAACGTACGTGATGATTCTACAAAGTACGTTTTATGTGAGTGTAAAAAGTTATGATATGAATATACAGACTGTATAATGGTAAGAAAATTCATAAAATGTTTAACCTATGTTGCTGATTTTAAGTGTGTCTTAGGCATTTGTTTTCTATCCTTGCATGCTTCATTTGACACAAACCCGATTAGGGTCCAATTATTACCATCACATTTTATATCTGCCTCTGCTTGTAGCCATTTACTTTTAAGTTCATAATTCTTCTAGTAATGTAACCTGCATCTCTTTTTATAACATATCACGCCACCGTCCTCTCAATTTACCAGTTACAGGTGCTACTATCAGAGATTCGCTTATGAACTCTTTTCTCATCTCATGTATTTTAATGACTCCATACAATTATGTATATGTCATAATAAAACTTAACTAAATAGTTCCCAAGCGCACCCACAGTCCATCTTCATACAATAGCATTGTATTTCAACAATAAAAAAATTTGTTCCGCTACGCGTGATTTCAATTATTGATTCAAGAATCACATAACTTATCAGTTAGAAAAAAAGGACATACCTCTATTCCTAAATTTAGCTTTTTATTCACCAAATTAAACATTGTTATATTATATTTACATATATAATAACATCATAAAAATCACTTAGGTTTGCACAAATTATGTCTACACGCATTCATACAAACAAGAAAAAATTTCCCACAACCTATCTAAAAAATATTTTTAAGTTAGGCCTTCATCTCAAACAACTTTTTTTATTCTACGTCCATCCTAGTTTTCCCAATTTTTTTTTGCCTTATCAGAAGTACTGAATGTAAAATTTTGGAGACTGATCTAGTGTCAATACTTGTCCAATTTATTAATATTTTTGAGAAGACGGTATTTTTACTAACATTGGCGAATACGTATAACTAAATTAAAACAAACTACTCGTAGACCATATATAAATTAGATGTCGAACTCATAGACACAATTTTATATGATCGCTTACGCAGCAATGAGACCAAATTATTTAGAATTAATATTGCGAGAAGTCCAATGCATATCTTGTTCCTTAACTAACATCTTTAGAAGATCTGATCGTGATCATCCCTTTGAAAAGTACAGGTATTACGCAGCAATAAACTATTTTTATAATGAAAACTGCAAATTCTTCCAAATTGATTTATCTTTCCTGCCATTTTCCTACATTATATCGAGTCGGCGCAACGTGTTATATCTTTCCATTCTCCTCTGTTAGCTCTATCATCTGAACATTCGCAGCTCTTTCGGCATATAATTTTTAAGCAATCGATCTTTTCATTGATCTAACATTATTTCTGTAATCAACACTTTCGTCTCATTTTTAACATTTTCCTTGTTACAGAGATTTTTTCCCGTCGCATTATATTTCAATACCTCGCAAGACGATTTTTTTTTGTTTTTGATTCATCCCGATTGACGAAGAGCAATAATTAAGACTTGGGAATAGTATTGTCTTAGAAGCCCAAATAATAGCTAATAAAAGCACAACACTTTGCAGTCTAACATTTAAACAATCATACTAACAAATAGGAGAAAGTAAAAACTATTTAATAATGCAAATACTATTTAAAGCTTTCAAATCAGGATGTCAATTAAACTAATTAGTTACTTTGACACATATATTTATTTAACATACATTCTCTTTCAATAATGCATCATTCGTTTCTTACGGAAGATCGTACAGGTACAGGTCATTACTGTCTTGGCATTAAGCGGTTGCCTTATAAGCTTTCTCTGAATTCTAGGTTCTATTTTTGCTATAAACAGTGTCATTGTTGATGACAGAACTCCTTGATAATGCATTATTTTATTAGTTTTAAATACATTTTTGTTTAATTTTGAATTATGAATTTGGAATTTATGATTTTGTTCTGAAATGTAAAATAAAAGGATACAAGTTGTCCAGCCCTGTTCGATGGCAGTTTGATTATACTCTTCTATATGTCGTTTATAGTTATCATATTAATTTTTCTGAATAGCTTCCTATTTCTATTCAGAATTATCTTTTTTATTCTTTTTACTTTTATCACTTTTAATTTAATCAGTATAAATATGTGTGGTAATCATCATCTTTTTCATCATTCAGCATTCGATTCTGGTTGTAATCCAATCTTCCGCTTCAGAGCTCGGGACTTGTAATCCGACGTTATTTTTTTCTTTACCTGGTATATTCTTCGATATCCTTGAAAGTAAGACAATTGGCATGCCTAGTACAAATATAATATTTAGTGTTAAATTACCTGGTAATACAAGCCAAGGCATCACAAAACTCATTCCAACGACGCTCAAGTAAAACTGCCGTTTTTTCTCCCCAACCAAATCTGATAAATATGGAAACACAAGTGTTGCTGGACCACCTGCAAAATATATAAATGAAAACTACTTAGTTGTGAAAATAATAAAATAAATACGTTATCTTTCACTTCCGAGTTCGAAGGATGCTACTGATGATAGTGACAGACGAAAACTTCAACGCGATATTTTTCGTTTATGCCTGTCCGAGACACTTCATTATCCTCAGCAAAAGGACGGTACGCATGCAGATGTCACGGGTTCGATTCCCGTTTCGCGTGTGGGTGTTTCTGTATAATATGTATTTATTTAGAATTTTTTTTAGTAGTATATGAGTTGTTTAGTACCCAAAACACAAGCGCTATGCTACTTTGGGACTAGATGGTACTTTTTGAATTAATAATAATAATAAATATACTGACACAATTCATACAGCGCCATCTAGTCCCAATTTATTTTATTGCTGTAGGCCAGCAGACTGGCTGATGGCCCGCTTAGAATTTAGCAGTTACCGTCGCCTATCGGTGTTTGTAACGCTAGTGGCATCGTGAACACGCTGCTATCCCATAAGGGTACAGGAACTTGGATCACTAATTCCGGAACATAACACAAGGTTATTTGGCGACATACTTAAGACCAAAAGTGGTCGCCATCTAGACGGGCTTGGGGCCCTACACCGTAGGTTATTTTGTCGCCTTTCACGACAGGCCGACCCCGGTCGCAGAGGTCAGTATTCTTTCTCCGCTCCTGCACGGATAAAAATACACAAATATACTTTTACTTATAAATAAATTACATATTATACATAAAAATACTCAGACGTGAGACCGAATTCGAACCCAAGACCTCCACCAGCGCACCGAAATGCGTTAGCCACTACGCCACGGAGGTCGTAAGTATATTTATTTATTTAGTACCCATACCACGGGTGTTCTTACCACAAATTTGGGACTGTGTGAATTGTCACAATATAATTCTTATAACGTAGATACCTATAACGAATCCGTTCAAAGTTCTAGCAGCTAACAGTAGCCAGTAGTTAGGAACGGTGCTCTGAGCGAGTGTGAGGGCTGCATCCAGAAGTAAAGTCATGCTAAGTGTATTCCGTCTACCGAGGACATCACCTACTATACCCCAGAAAAAAGCGCTGGCAACGCCACCTGAAAAAGTACATTATTTTGTAACAACCCTGTGTAAATGAAGTCTTTGAATTTAGGCAATAAAATAACACAAAAATCTTCCTTTTACTAATTTCTTTCTTGTTGAGGAACAGTAAACAGGCTGTCAGGCCACTTAATAGTAAACTGTTGTCGTTGCCTACGCTAGAGGCACCGCGAATACCCTGATATCCCATGGGAGTACAAAAACCTGGGTTACTAATGCCGAAACACAACAAAATGTTATTATAGTGATTAGCGACCCCCATCCTTGGATTGGATGGTCAGCGTAGTTAGGTTTTTAGGGTGCATTTTGGTAGGAGTATTCCTTTCGCGAAAGTGGACGAAGCGAAACAAGTATGTAAGCATCGTAGCAAGTGGAAAGAAGTGGTCTCTGCCTACCCCTACGGGAAAGAGGCGTGATTATATGTATGTATGTATTCCTTTCGCCGAGTAGAGGTTAGCTAAGAATAGTTTTTACGAAATTCCACCTACAAGGGGTGTTCCGGGGGGGGGGATATAAAAGATTTCCACCTATCTCTGGAACCATAAGGCGTAGAGACTTGAAATTTGGTAGGAATATTCCTTTCGCCGAGTAGTTTCACTCAAATCAAGCTTAATTTTTGTCAGTGTATATATTAGGTATAACAAAATAAATTTATTCGCACTTATACATTTACTTTTTTTGTTATTCGACCAGCGAAGCGGGCGGGAACCGCTAGTATATGTGTGTCTAAGGCGGATTGGTAGTTTTCAATTACATGTGAAGTCGGTATGCAGGTTTCCTCGAGTGTTTTCACCGTCAGTACGTGGGAGTTATGTTATATTCATTAGTAATTTAATCTGCCTAAGCGATGCTTGCTGTCATGGGAATTGAACCCTAATTAACCTAACTTCTCTAGGTGTGGCCACTTTGTAATAATATTTGCTGACCCGGCAAACTTTGTTCTGCAATATAAAATAAAAGGAGGCGAATTTTGATTGATTGAAATTACAAGAGTGTCGGCTCCGTTGATACGGCAACCGGATGATTACGTGGGAAACAAATGTCTGGCCATGCCGCCTCCGCCGGGCCCCGGCAGGAGGGGTAGACCCAAAAAGTGCTGGCTAGACGTCGTAAAGAGTGATATGCGTGCCAATGGGCTCACTACCAGGGATGCTGAAGACCGTGCGAAGTGGAGAAGAAAAAGTCGGAAAGCGGACCTCGGGCGTCGAAGCGAGAGTTTGGGCTGCAACCGGGATTTGACGCAAAGATGATGATGATGATAAAATAAAAGGAGGCCTATGTCCTTCTCCAAGGTCCAATTTATATCTATACCGAAATTCATCAAAATTGGTTCAGCGCCTTAGCCATGAAAACGTAACAGACAAACAGACATGGTTACTTTTATATTTTTAATATTAGTACCTATGGATTATTAGTATTATTTCTGAAGTCACACCGTTTTTCTGGAAACTTGAAAATTAATTAAATTCAATGAATAAAATAAGCTTTTATTGTTGTTATTGTGTATTTTTAGCAGACTTGAAAGAGATTTTTTTTAAAGAGCACGTAATAGTATCTGTAATTAATATACGTATTCTCTATTCGATTAAGATATGTTTTTGTTTTTTTTGTTAATATATTTTTGGATACTTGCACTAAATAAGACGTAAACCACGACTCTACATAACTGTTCCTAATGTGTTATTTTGTTAGCATATGCAAATAATAAATACTCTTTAAAGGCGCCACAATTTAATTTATAGACATTGCGATTACACCTAACACAAAAGTGCTAATAAGGCTTATTATATGTTTTTGGTTCGCTATTAGTATATACCGTTTAAGGAAACTGCGATGATGTCATCAGATCATCAGGATTGTATTTTATATGAATTTTTCTTTCAGTCAAGGATTTGAGTTGCCATCAAAAAGAAGAATATTGTGTTTTAATATGAGACTTATTACCCGAGCGGTAGGCGCATACGAAATAATGTCCCTCCCCTCCTTCCCGGGTATCAGTTTCATGGGACATACCATCGACGTGCGTCCCCTTGAAAAATTTAAAACGCACGAGCTCATTACATCTTATATCTTTAAACGAGCAATTCTTGTATATATATAATTGGAATCTCGGAATCGGCTCCAACAATTTTCATGAAATTTAGTATACGGGGGGTTTCGGGGGCGATAAATCGATCTAGCTACGAATCATTTCTAGAAAATGTCAAAAGGTGGCGTTTGAGTAGTCCCAATTCAAACTGAAAAATGACTCTTCCTGACATCTATCGGCGAATAATAATACTAAAAATGACTCTTCCTAACATCTACCGGCGAATAATGATACTATTTTTTTTAAATTGCTTTAACGACACAACAACACCAAAGCTATTCCAGCAGATGGCGTTGTTAAGTAACAAGAAGTCAATGAGTGTTTGCTTTGAGGTTAGACTAAGAAAATAAATTGTTAATTTCCAAAAAACACTATTTAAAAAAAAATACCAAGCAAAGCTCGGTCATCCGGATATTGGGAACTAAATTGTAACTTTAAAAGACTCTCATGTCTGTGGGGTGACGATCTACTTAATATAATAGTAAACAGTTACCGTCGCCTATGCATCTTTGCAACGCCAGAATAACCTCTAACACGCTGTTGTCTACATAGAGAGAGTACTGGAACCCGGCTCACTTATACTGGAATTATGGAGGTATATTTAGATATCAGAGATGATTGCCATCCGACGGGCTTGGAGCCCTACCAGTTAGCTAGGATTGTTTTGTCGCCTGTCGTAATACAGGCAGACTCCAGCTGCAGGGTCGGATTTCTGACTTATTTATTTATATGCTGTTCATTCCATTTCCTTATGCCAGCATAATCCAAAAGAATAGATTCAAATAAAAACGCCGAACCTCGTTATTACGTTTATATTCTTTAAAAACAAGGCACTAATTTGTCACAACTCCATCAACTTCACACATCCATATTCTGATTTCCCGCGAATTTTTAGACGTACTAAATAAATTGATAAAAAGGGTGTGGCTATCATTTATTAGATTTAAATGTATTTTGTAAAATTATACAATACATTGGGTCAACCGATCCAGTTAGGCAGGCCCAATTTGGCGAAAGAGGTCACTCGTCGAATTCAACTCGGATGGGCAGCGTTCGGGAAGCTCCGTAAAATCTTTTCGTCCCAAATACCGCAGTGTCTCAAGACGAAGGTTTTTAACCAATGTGTGTTGCCAATGATGACTTACGGAATGCAGACGTGGTCGCTAACTATGGGCCTTATGAGAAAGCTCATGGTCGCTCAGAGGGCAACGGAGAGGGCTATGCTCGGAGTTTCCCTGCGAGATCGAATCAGAAATGAGGAGATTCACAGGAAAACCAAAGTCACCGACATAGCCCGGATGATTGCAAAACTGAAGTGGCAGTGGGCCAGCCCACTGCCACTTCAGTTTTGCACACATATTCATCACATTTGCACACATTGCTTTCAGTTTTGGGCACATAGCGCGAAGGACAGATGGCCGTTGGGGCAGAAAAGTCCTCGAATGGCGACCGCGTACTGGAAGACGCAATGTTGGTAGGCCCCCACAAGATGGACCGATGATCTGGTCAAGATCGCCGGAATAGGTTGGATGAGGGCAGCTTAGGACCGATCATCGTGGAGATCTTTGGGGGAGGCCTTTGTCCAGCAGTAGGCGTCTTCCGGCTGAAATGATGATGATGATGAAACTTTCGGCGGGTTAGTGATTATTCGGCGTAATACGTTATTTTACTGCTGGACTCAGACCTAGAAATGACGAACAGTATACCCACCACGCTTCTCCAATGTGATGGGTTACATATGCTGATAATCTCGGTATGCGGGTTTCCTCACAATGTTTACCTTTTCTTTCTGTGTCTGCTGTCCTACAGCAATAAAAAATAAATTTAGTACTCACCACTCATAAACGCCATATTCAACAGTCCAGCTTGATATGTGGTGAGATCCAGCTCGCACTTAGCAGCTGGCAGGACATAGGACATCACGCAATTCTCAACTCCTGAAGAGAAGAATGCACATACACATGCACCCAACGCACTGCGCGAGAGCCGGCCGTATCCTAAAAGTATATTCAGAATCAGCAGCAGTAAAATATATTTGTACTGTTTGGAAAATAAAGACACACTTCGTGCAGAGGCGGATTAAGAATTAACCTCTGCGGCTGGCGCCGGCCTTCGTAAAAGGCGAAAAGAACCCACCCTAGCTTCGTGGTAAGGCCACGAGCCTGTCTGAATAGCAACCACCTTGGTCTATAAGTATGTCACCATAATAACTCGCAAACTTTCATGCGATAGTAACTGCTTACAATTAAGTGGCCTGCCACCATGTCTGTTCTTCCGCAGCAATAAGTAAAACTTGGAAGACAGTGCCATAACTTTTCCGCTTCTTAAAGTTCTCTAAATTACGTAGATCGCATATGTAGTGCGATTGTACTCAAGCCGAAACGTATATTATTTTTGAATATTCTTTTTTTAATCAGATAACGAACAACCTGTAAATTAATTAGAAATACAAATAAATATTATTGCTATAGGACATGAAATTTATAAAAAAAATCATTTGAATTCATTTTTTTTAAACAATGCAGTGCCATCTAGTCTCAAAGTAACAGACTTGTGTTATGGATACTAAACAACTGATATATTACATATACACTCTTATATTCTAAATAAATACATATTTTACTTAAACACCCGGTAGGGACGGGTATCAAACCTGTAACTCGCAAGCGTTCTGACGCGCAAAAGTATATTCTGGCTCAGCTGGTTGATTAGATGAAGATTTATAATACATTTATGGAATTTAATTAATCGTAAATAAGAGTATAAAGGAAAGGATTATTATCAAGACAATGCTCATGAATTTGCATAAACAAAACGATGTTATGTCTTATAACATCGGTGGTCAATGCTTACAGATGTATTGTTTAGCCGAATGATCGTCAAAGGAATGATAACGTTCTCTTGATTTTATGAGAAATCTATTTAAAATATTTATTAAATCTATAACCTTATTGTGGTTTTCACTTTTTCCTGTTCATCATAATTTATATTTGACCACAGACAGCCATTTTACCTCTCTACGGCTGTAAGAATTCACAAAATGTGGAATGGACATCTTAGCCGGTACAATGGAAGATGAAGCGTTTTTCTTCTTTAAATAAAGAGCAACTTTAAAAAAAATCTATTGTAATCGCTGGCGCTAGAAACCATTTCTCTTATTATTTATCAGTTTCTTGAACTCAGACTCAAATAACCACGTCCACTGATGGACATAGGCCTTCCTAAATTTGCGTTATCCTTGTCTACCGTCATAGTTTGACGACGTCCGTGGCGTAACGGTTAACTCACTTCGGTACGCTTAGGATGTCACCGGTTCGATTCTCGCATTGCGTCTGGGCGTTTATCAATATTATGTATTTATTTAAAAAATATATGAGTATATATCAGTTATTTAGTACCTATAAAACAAATGCTATGCTACTTACAACCAAAGACGAGATATAGCTTCGTAATCAATAGCTTAACAAAAATACGATCTGTTGCTGAATCGATAATTAATGGGAAAGACAGGTTTTCGAGTGGAAATCTCTCCATGTACTGTAACCGACCAAGAAAACTTATTATCAGGAACTGAATGCGGTGAGTGGCTGTATTAGTAGTCGATTGACAACTACCCTCTCAGTTCAATAAGTCATTCTCCAAAACTAACAGGCTTGTATTTAAGCGCTGGAACACAATTCCAGGCTTAAATCACTCCAAGGTGCTAGTAAAAGCCTACAACCGCAAACTTGCGTTTGAGGTACTACCACTAAATAGGAATCAGTTATGCGCCCTAACGAGGGCGCTTACCGGATATTGTTGCCTAAACAAGCACCTCGGCATCATAGGGATCAGGGATAGCAGAGCCTGCAGATTCTGTAACGAGGCAGAAAAAACACCTCTGCACCTGCTGTGCCACTGCTGTTCCCTGATGCATAAACGTAATCTCAAACTAGGAAAGCACATGCTGGAACCGTATGAGATACGAGCAGCTCCTGCCAAAAAACTGTTTCGTTACATCAATGAGGCAGGCTTTGCCAATGAGCTAAGTAATGTAGCGATCACAATAGTTCATTAAATTGGACGCAATGATACTAAGTTCGAATAAACTAGCATAGCAACCTTTCGAAATAATAATAATAATAAACAGGCTTGTATACATACACAGTATAATTTCAGGTTCGCTTGTATATATTTATTGTAAATATGAGAGATATTTACATACGTGCAGGGGGGGAGTAAGAATCGTCAAGTGCGTCTGGATGATCTATAAGTATGCCACCATAATAACGTGTTGTGTTCCGGCATTAGTGACCCAGGTTCCTGTACCCCTATGGGATAGCAACGTGCTTATAATGCCCCTAGCATCGCAAACATCCATAGGCGAAATTGTCTGATAAGGTTTTTGAGTGTGTGAATTATTAACACACACGCACACACAAATACGCACACGCACACACACGCGCACACAGGCACGCGCACGCACACACACACACACACACACACACACACACACACACACACACACACACACACACACGACACACACACACACACGCACGCACGCACGCGCGCACACACACACAAACGCGCGCGCGCGCGCACGCACGCACACACACGCGCACACACGCACGTGCCCGCACACACACACACACACACACACACACACATGCATGCATGCACCTTTAGAATAAGAATATTGAAATAAAAAATAAGCTTAGTTTACGTAAATTCATAGATTGTATTGTATCAATCGGAATCGGGTCATCCTAGTTTGGGGACCGGGGACCAATGATTTAATTGTTATAGATTTTACTTTATACATACATACATACAAATAATCACGCCTCTTTCCCATAGGGGTAGGCAGAGACCACTTCTTTCCACTTGCTACGATCCTTACATACTTGTTTCGCTTCGTCCACTTTCATTACTCCCTTCATACATGCCCTTCGGTTTAGGGTACTCTTGACCTGGCCTTTTTTCAAGACGTCTCTGATCTGGTCTCGAAACGTCCGCCTAGGTCTACCATTACCAACCATACAACACTTCCATTCACACTCGCCTTACATTATACACTTTTTTCGTCAATCGTTCTTCATGCATTCTCTCGACATGGCCAAACCCTCTCAGCATACCTTTCTCAATTTTTGTCACTACATCTTCTTGCAGGCCCCAACGTTTCCTTATCTCACTATTTCGTTATATATTTTACTTCATAATATATATCTCAATAAACTATTTTTATTTTTATGCTTTATAACTATTAAGTAGGCCACCCGCTAGCCTATCTGCTGTTTCTCAGCAATAAAAAAAATTGAATTCTCAAAACATATATTATTTTGTTATTGATTTATTGCTATAAGCCCGCATTGCAAACAATGTTTTCTTTCATTATGTCGATTGTTTAAAAAACAATTTTCTAAGAATCGTTTACGATCAGGTTCTACAGGACCAATGACCGCAGTTCTGCGCGGGCGCATTGCTATTTTTAGCATCACTTGCCACTGTATCCAGGCAGTACTGTATTACGACACAATCAGGAAAGTTATGTAAGAAAGCGGAATGACTAAAATACTTTCTGGTTCAATGTGAAGAGACTAAGAGGACGGATTAAAAATAACAATGACGAAGGTCGCGGAAAGGATTTATTTGATTCCCTCCCGAATATGAGTGTTTGTATATAAATGTATTTATTAACAAAAGCGAAGAAATTATATGAGTACCCATAACACAAGCACTCTGCTGCTTACTTTGGGACTAGAGGGCGCTGGGTGAATTATTACAGTATATTTATTTGATCAAAATGTACTATTTGGATGATGATGATGATACCTCTATTTACCGATGAATTAATAATGATATTGAAATATTAGCTTCACTGAACGATCGACGACCTCGGTGGCGTAACGTATAACGCACTTCGGTACGCTTGCGGAGGTCACGGGTTCGATTCCCGTCTCGCGTCTGGGTGTTTATGTATAATATGTATTTATTTACAAAAAAAAGTATATAAGTAGTATATCAGTTGTCTAGTACCCATAACACAAGTGCTATGCTACTTAGTTTGGGACTAGATGGCGCTGTGTGAATTGTCACAAAAATATTTATTTATTTATTTACTGAACCTCTTGTTTGCCCATGTAACACTGTTACTGATAAATAAAAATTGTTTCATCACTTGAAGTTTGTATTATCTCATCATCAATTCCCAAGTAGTTGTTTCCTATTGCATCCATGTCCTTGACTTCGGAGCCCGGGTCCGCAGTCCCAACGTTCATAACGTATTATTATTAATCTTTAAAAGAGCCGCTATCCCACACAGCTCGGATAGGAACGTTTTTCTCCAGTCTCATCTATTATGTATGAAGATAAGGGCCTGCAAGATGACCTTGAAGTAAAGGCTTACGTGGATTCGCACCCACGTCTCCATTTGTGTGTGCGTATGTGTGGTGGTTTAATAACACCATCATCGTCTTAATCTATTATGCACCAGTGGCATCTTCTATTCTAAAGGTCCACTGTTTTAGTTTTTCCTCTAGTCTTCACTAACACTCTTCGTTTCATCGTTTAAAAACAGCATTTATTCATCTCAGAAATAGCAGTAATAAAAGTATATATTAAAGTAATAAAAAATTACCAGCTGCGTCTAATGCGGTATCGTAGTCTGCGAGCTCCTGCGTCTTGTCCACTGCATCACTGCTAGTCCCCCTGACAGTTTCTAAAATATAAAATAAAGTCTAAATATAGTTAAGTTACAAACTTAACAAATTTGCTAGGGTTGCTTGGATGATTTGCAGGGATGAGATAGCTTATTGTGATTTAGCTTGTAAGTTTTATATTCTCAATTTTTATGTGTGCTTTTTTTGGAACAATAGTATTCATTCTTAATGTAATTAACATGCACATCAATGATACTTTCAGCTATATTTCAAAGCTACAAACGTGTATATACAAAAAATTATCTATTGATAAACTTCAATTTTTCTTTTGAATAAGAAATACTGACAACAAAAAACAACAGAAGAACCTAGGTGGTAGCGCTCCAAGTCCGTTTGGGTGGTAACCATTCCTGGTCTATAAGTATGGCACCATAACCTTCGTGCGTTCCGGCATTAGTGATCTAGGTTCCTGTTTCCCTAGCATCGCAAACATTCATAAGCGACGGTAACTGATTGCTATTAAGTGAACCGTCTGTCTGCAATTCTTGAACAATAAAAAAAACACGCAGGTCAATAAAAAACAATTGTTTTTACGTTTTATCGCTTTTAAACAATAAAATTCGTTTCAATATCACACTGTTTTATAACAGCTCTATAAAATGTGTAAAATACGCATTTAAGAAATGTAATATCAAAGTGTTATTCTCACTAAAAATGCCTTCGAAGACTACGGCATTTCTTTAATCACTCATAACGAGAAATTATAATTCACTTTGTTAAAAATAACATATTTTAAGTTACTAGACTAATTTTTTAAGAAGATAGAATTTGTTTCTTTAATTTCCTGCACGTTATGAACTGATGTACTAAGCCATATTTTAATAAATAGGTTACGATGTAGCAAAATGCCAATTTTTCTATTTTAATTTATATTATAAAGTAATTGGTGAGAATGTGAAGGTAAACGTGGGGAAACCCATTAAGATCAGCGGTATACCACCAATCCACCTCGGACAGGCGTGGAATGTATAGACACCCTAGGAGGAGACAGGATTCCAGTAAAGGGAGGTTAGGGGCTGTTCATTTTATTATAATACAGTACCTGGATGACCGAGCTTTGCTCGGTATTTTTCGGCTTCGTGAAGTTAGATTGTTTATAAGCGTTTTTTTTCCAGATCGTTTAGGCATTTTTAAGTGAACACGTGCATTAAGAAGACACAAATAATATAAATAAACAATTGATTTTCTTAGTCTAACCTCAAAGCATACACTCATTGACTTCGTGTTACTTAACAACGCCATCTGCTGGAATAGCTTTAGTGTTGTTGTGTCGTTAAAGCAATTTAAAAAAAATTGTATTATTCGCCGATAGATGTTAGGAAGAGTCATTTTTCAGTTTAAATTAGGACTACTCAAACGCCACCTTTTTGTTATTTTTCTTCCAATAAAAAAAGCGAATAAAATGACATTTTCTAGAAATGATTCCTAGCTAGATCGATTTATCGCCCCCGAAACCCCCCGTATACTAAATTTCATGAAAATTGTTGGAGCCGATTCCGAGATTCCTATATATATTATATATATATATATATATATATATATATATATATATATATATATATATATATATATATATATATATATATATATATATATATATATAATATATAATATATATATATTCCTATATATATATTATATATATATATATATATATATATATATATATATATATATATATATATATATATAGATTATATATATATACAAAAATTACTCGTTTAAAGATATTAGATTTAGTAATTCCTTCACATATTAACAGACGGCAGCACTGTCGTTTAACATCGCGCAATAATTTATTGCTTATAAATATTATGTTAGAATTTACTTTTGCTCCCGTTGTATGACCTTTAGTATAGTACTTCAGTTTTTTAATATCTGAATATAAGGCTACTAAGATTCCTATGTCGCATTTATATTGCAACTATATACTATGACATTTCATACAGCGCCATCTAGTCCCAATTTGGAAAGGAAGGTCTTTTTATAGGGATACGAAATTAATAAAAATATACATAAAATATACTTAACTAAGTATACTTTAAATGAACCCATAAAGAATTCTCGACCTAAACTCATTAGAAAACCCAGTGCTGTAATTATAAATATTTTATAAAAAATAAAATAAAAAATTGAACAACCCATCTCACAATAACTAATATGAAAAAATAGAGCTAAATATACAATTGTCCCTCGATTTACACAGAAGATAGGTTTTCGATAACTGTGTAAAAGAAAACTCCGATAATGCTATGTAAAAACGAGTAAAACTAATCAGTCGCTTATTTAACTCGGATCAGATCAGGAACAAAAATAAAACAAAGAAATCTTCAAGAAACCAAATATGCAATATCCAGCGTCTATAGTCTTTCTAAAGGAATCTCAATTTATGTTCTTATTGTGGTCTCATTCGTGGAAACAAATGGCCACATCCGTTATTCTTTCTCTATTACGCAAACGTTCCAATATTTTAATTTTTGCTTCCAAGGAAAGGTATTGTTTTCAAAAAGAAAATTTATATCTTTTAATTTTTTGTCGATGTCATTGACATTATAAAAATTTGAATACTTGACACAAATTTATATATAATGACTCCAAAAAAGCTATAATATTTTTAACTTACCAATTCTAATGCATTCGTAGTATGAGCTTTATTTCGCTTGCTTTCACAACTATTTTGTGTTTGCACATATACTTATGTTGTATTTCACAATACGGGGAATCCCCCGTTATTCAAATCAAAATCAAATATAATTTTCTCATGAAAATTTACAAATTAAAACGTTAATTACTCGGCACTAAACTAGGCACAGCCTGTATTTTGTAAACCGGTTTATATTGTAGCAAATGAACTGAATACATTTAATAAAATCAAATTTTATATATAGAGTTATCTCTAGAAATTTAAATTGCCAGTAATAAATTCTGAAATAGGTCTATCTATATAGGTTTAAGTTAAAAGAGACCGTGTGTCCATATGATGATGACAGCGTGGAGTCCGTACAGCATATTTTGTTGGAATACCCTTTCCATGCCGCCTCAGGTATGAACACCATATTCAGCTCACTGAAACTAGTATTACCAGGCCGTGCCTGGAGCGATACAGTGCTCTACAGCACTGTATCGCTCTACTGCCACTATAATACTATACTATAATATTCACTTTAGGCGAGGAAGAATGCCACCTTAGAATTCGAACCCGGGACCTTTAGATTGGTCTCCGAGTGGAATACCACTGAGCTATTGATTTTACTAATTATTCAGGTATATTGCACTGAGATGGTTTGGCCATGTCGAGAGAATGAATGAAGAACGATTGATGAAAAAAGTGTATAAGGCGAGTGTGAATGGAAGTGTTGGAAGGGGTAGACCTAGGCGGACGTTTCGAGACCAGATCAGGGACGTCTTGAAAAAGGCCAGGTAATGGTACCCTAAACCGAAGGGCATGTATGAAGGGAGTAATGAAAGTGGACGAAGCGAAACATGTATGTAAGGATCGTAGCAAGTGGAAAGAAGTGGTCTCTGCCTACCCCTACGGGAAAGAGGCGTGATTATATGTATATATGTATTTGTACTAGACTTTAATATTTAAAGTACTAAAACTTGCACACAATCAGACCAATATCGTATATATATATTCAAAAGAAGTATACAATATAATTTTTCTTCCTCCTCCTGCCCTTATCCCACATTATATGGGCTCGACACAAGATGTTACATGTTTTAATAGTTGTGGCTTAGTTTTTACAACCGGCCGCCTGCCTGACGTTAACCCCTTTTTGGGGAAAAAATCTGTCATTATTTTTATTTAAATTGTTTTTTTTCGTTTCACATTGAAAGTAGGACACGAAATTTTGTTGTCAATCATCTAATATATCCTCAAGCGACATTTTTATTGGTTTCTTCTTGAATAAACAACATCCAGGTGTCGGTTTGGGTGTGCAGGGTAGCAGCCGGGTCGCCGACTTTTACGAGGTCCGTGCACAATACACTCGACAACTACGTCACGAGGGCTTCTAAATAGAAAATTTGCAGTACTGAGCGTCTTCGAATGCTGAGGTAGGTTGCGCACAATGCGTCCATCTTCATATATTTTGGTGGTGGCTCACAGCAATCTTCCTCTTGGCAAGTTAGAGGCCTTGAAACTCGCGGCTTCTTTTCACAACAATACATAACCTTCAGCGAAGGACATCGTGGCAAGCAGGGATAGCATATAGACGGATCTTGACAGTACGTTGTTGGACAAGGGGCCGTCATATGTGCCGACCCCATATAATGTGGGATAAGGGCAGGAGGAAGAAGATTATATTTAATAAAGCAATATCCGCAAGTCCGAATCTAAGAACGTCTAAATTAAAAAGCCGAAATCGAATCCGTATCACTAGGATTCTAATCCAGAACTTTGAAGTTAATAAATCGGAGTAGACAATTCTCTGAACACTTACAGAAGTCAAATTTAAATAGTAAAGAAAATATTTAAATTCTATTTCTAATAAAAAAAACAACAAATGGAAAACTAAAATACAATATTGAGGAATTAGGACTGGCGATGTAACGACTCCAACAAGGTCGTGTTCATTTTTTTTGTTGCAATTCAATTTTCTATTCGGCTACAATCTGATGTCTACGTAATTGAAATCACGGACGGATACTATATAAAACCATCTATACGAAATCTGGGGTAATGTTAATTTATATTCTTTTTTAATAACCGACCAGGCAAGTGTTGTTCTGGCATACAAAATTTAAAAAAAAAACAGTACTTAATTATGTTTATTTCACCCACTTCAAGTTTCATTTTCGCGACAAAAAATGTAGTCCTTCTCCAAGGTAAATACTATCCGAAATCCTAAATTCATCAAAATTGGTTCTGCGATTAAGACGTGAAAATGAAACAGACAGAATTATAACAGTTAGTATTTATAATATTAGTATGGGTTATTAAAATGTTCCTTACCATTACCGATTTTCGGTGATATTTTACAAACCATCGTTAATAATTCGTATGGCACTTCGCGGATCACTTGATGGGATTTCTGTTGCACCACCGCGACTGCCGCGCGTAGTCGGTCGCGCATACGAACACACTGCTTGTAGTTTTGCCATTGTTAAGACTGTATGGTGGTATACAAGTGACTACTTCAGACATCAATACTTTCATAAGATATTTTAATTCTTCTAAACCAGCCAGGAATATAAGTATGTTTAAGTCACAAAATTGAGACATTGCTTTTATCACTTCATAGAAAAAAAATATCGTTTTTATTGGCAATCACATAAAACTCAATTTAGCGACATCAATACCACGCCAAAAATTGTAATTACTTTCATTAATCCAACAGAATTTATGTCACATAATTTTAAGCTAAAAGATAAGTCACTTATTCTAAACACAATTTCTGCGGAGGATTTTATTCCCATCCCGCATCTAAGTTTAATGTAATATGTATTTATATACAAAATAATATTACATTAGTTGAATATAAGGTATAACCCTATAACACAAATATGCTACTTACTTTGTGACTAAATGATAAAACGCACCTCTAAAACTCAGAGAGTAGGAAAATTCCTAAATAAATCTGAATAAATTATTTTCAAGTCAAACTAATGCAAGTTTTTAGGTTTAGGTGATCTACGATAGGCTACAGAAATGTACTACATGCATTTTATTTTTTCGGATAAAATATTATTCTTTTTTTACTTAGCAGTGCCAAGTGAAAGAGACCGTCACTGGCTCTGATCTAGTCTAAAGCAATTTTAGGACCTATTGAAATTAGTTGAAGTGACTATTATTATTTAAATATAAATCTTTTAAAGCGTTTAATACATACAGACATTTTGATGACATAGATGTGAAGGTATCGTCGCCTACAGTAGTTAAAAAGTATCAGGGGATGATGTAACTGTAAAGTCAGGAGTTCTCCGCATAATTTTATTTTATCTAAATTATGTTTTGTTGTGGTTAAGAATTACATACGTAGTGTACTATATATATTATACTATTATACGCTGCTGGATAATATACGTGACTCGGAGAAGACGTTTTGTCTAGAAGTTCGAGCGAGTTACACACAACAGCAATCTGTTTTCGTTAACTATGGTGTTTTCCTTCATCGTCAGTACGTGGTACTTATAATACACATATTGTTGTCAGACAATCCTATACATTGCCTATACATTGACATCATCCAAACCATGTAGCGTGACTCCGATTCCATAGTTCGGACTGCTGTTGGCGACACAAAACCTTTCCCCATCACCGTCAGGGTGCACCAAGGATCCTTAGTCCGTTTCTGTTGAGCGTGGTATCAGACGTACTATCAAACAGCATCAGAAATTCACATGAGCAGCCCCCGTGGCTGCTCGTGTATGCTGATGATATCGCTGATGAAATGATATCTTAATTATACGACCAAAGATATTTCTAGACCCTAGTTTCTAAATAGGCAAGTATCGAGGAAGTTGTTTCCACAGATACCAGCAACCAGTCTCTAAGATGGATGACGTGTCGTCTCCGGCGTCGGCGCACTTTAATCGCTTAGCCAATCATAAACTAGACATGTTATTTCTAGAGAAAACTAATTATGTTGGAGAAAATTATAAGTAACGTTCATTTTATTAGTATAAATGTCACTTGCATTGGGATAAGGAATGTAGTAATCGTACGAAGTGTTGTAAATTAGTAAATAAAATATATATAAATAAACATATTATACATATATACAACTGAAGGAACCGCCATCAGCCGCTGTCTATGGCGGCAGGAATTCGATAACAGTCGAGGCTTTTGATCTTGTCCTTCATTGATGGGACATATTAACTGGTCTTCCGCTCCAGCTCCGAAGATTAAACAACGTTGACTGCAGTGGGTGCTTAATTGAGATGCGGTTCCTTCGTCTAACGTATCCGGGCTCGAGGGTATCCATTCCTTATTCTAAGGTCTCCTTCCTTAGAAAATATTCAAATAGCATTAGTAAGAATATGATGTATATTATATACTTATTTTATTTATTAATATGTAAAGCGCATTGTACTTTTTGAATTATCCCGCGGACTTGCATATAACAGCAGCAATTTGTTTAAATTTGGAATTGGGCATAGTGAATAATTGACATTTATTGTCGTTTCTCCTTTTACATGTGAGTTTAATAAGATGTAAATATTTGTACAATAACTATCTTTACAGTAAATTAAATTACTTAATTCTAATAATTATTGATATCTTATAAAACGACATTAAATGTGAATTATTCACTATGCCCTTTCTCCAATTACAAATTTTAATAAATTAATCTAAAATAACTGTAACATGTGACTGCTTACGCCACGCTTACTTACTAATATAACGGCCAAACAGGTATTAGAAGATTTTGCCGTCACTATGGTGCGATCCCTAATGTCAAATGTGATCGTCGGTAATCTAGAAATTTTCCTTTCAAGATTATCGTTCATCTACATCATTAAACCTAACCTTTAGGAATGAAAAAGCATTTGAATACAAATAAATTGTAAAAGGTGACAAAACAACCCACCGTAGCTACGTGGTAGGGCCTCAAGCCCGTTTGGTTGGCGAGCACCTTTGGTCTTAAGTATGATGCCTTGTGTTGTGTTCCGGCATTAGTGACCCAAGTTCTTATATTCTTATGGGACTTACTGCTAAATTCTAAGTGGGCCATCAAGTCTGTCTGCTGTCCTACAGCAATAAAAAAAATTATATACATCGCAAGTATATGGCGACTTCCAAAGGCTTTCGCACTCCAGAACGCTAGCGGGTCTCACAGTGTTTATGTGTTAACGAATATGTATATATATAATATTAATAAGTATTAATCTATATAAGAAAAGTGTTATAGTAGTATATCAATTGTGTAATTGATGTAATTGACCAATTTGGGACAAATATATAGTATATAATTATAAATTGTAAATAATAACTTTAAATCCTAAATAAATACATTTTCTTTCTTTTCTTTCTTTCTTTCTTAATACCCATAACACAAGTGATCTGCGACTTTTCCACTAAATGGCGCTGTGTGAGTTTTATTACTAACTGCACTACAATTTAACATGTTATCCAAAAATAGACTCGATGACAAGTAAATTGTTAGGTAGTATTATTATTAAAATTATATAATTATAGAAAATTGTCTTATTTTGGTCAAAAGCGATGAAAACCAAGCATTCAAATTACTCTACTTAAATATAGAACTGTTTTTATATGTTTATAGGGGAAATATGGGACAGGACTGAACAACGTAATGAGCTGATGATGAAGAATGGAAAATATTAGATAAATAAATAGTAATAATTATTAATTACTGACCGTGGTCCCGACTAGAAAAAAATGGAACCATGTTATCATTTACTTAGAGTTGTAAACTGCAACTAATCGATCACATTTTTGACTAATGTATAGACAACAAGACAGTAGTCAATTTTCCTTTTCAGATTAGGGGAGTCAGACGGCTATAAAACTTCCAGATTTTCTAGTACCTTCTTTATTAAAAAACCGTACTAGAGAGTACTAGACCGTACTTGAGACCTTCTGCTGTAAAGGTGTACCTGTTCGAACCATCAATCTGCATGCTCTCTTATATCCACACTCTACTACAAAATTTCCTGATATTATAAGCAATGTTTGCTACAGGATCGCATAACAATTTACAATCTTCTTTGTTTATAGTTACATCCTAGTTGCGTACCACATTTCTGACTGCTGATCCCTAGAGTTCGCTGTTGATTATTATCATAGTTTATTATTTTTAATATGGTCATTGCTCGATCACTCTCACTTTGAGTCGACGCCTTTTTGTGACAGTTGCTTTTCTTGGCGAAATGTGATTTTGTGACGGTCATTGCTGTCTGACCTTTAAGTTGAATTAAAAACGGAAAAGATCTCCTTTAAAACTTTAAACTTTGTAGCGGAAGGAATTGTACACCTGTCGCCTATCAACTAAGACACCATAATACTGATTTCGTAAATTTTAGGGTATTAATTACTACAATATATGTATTCAACACTTGCTGCTTCACAGTTTAGGTAATTGTATTGTATAAAATAACGTATTACGCCGAATAATCACTAACCCGCCGAAAGTTTCATCATCATCATCATTTCAGCCGGAAGACGCCTACTGCTGGACAAAGGCCTCCCCCAAAGATCTCCACGATGATCGGTCCTGCGCTGCCCTCATCCAACCTATTCCAGCGATCTTGACCAGATCATCGGTCCATCTTGTGGGGGGCCTACCAACACTGCGTCTTCCGGTACGCCGAAAGTTTATAAAAGGAAAATTTTATACCAGAGGTATAGTTAGAGGAACGATTCGCCGTACCCATAAGAGGAGGAGAAGAAAGGTCCAAGAAAATGGGAAGATGGATCTGAAACATAGTTTATTTTCTACACTCCTCATACTCTTTAAAGACATACTTTCCACGACAAATAACACAAAAACTGACGCCAATATCCGACAAATTCGTTTTCAGTAACGAAAGCAATAAAAAATTTAATTACCGTACTATTTAGATTAACCAAAACATTTTCAACCTTATTTTAATTTAAATAAAGGTGATGCTGAAAGAAAACTTTAATTTGTCGAGTGTTTCTTAATTAATTAAGTGACGTTTCCGAGATTAGTGTTCCGTGGAGCACCTGGAACTAATGCTCGGAAGACGATAGACAAAAGTATTTTGTAGAAAGACTTTTATAAAATTACTTATATATTAGTATAGTATATATTACAACACAGTAGTGTATCACATTGAAATCACAAACCAGAGGTTCCAGATAATCGAATCAGGAATGGTTAGATTATCACTAATAAGTTGTAGCACTATATTGTATGCGATTTAGTCTATGGTATGCCTTTACAGCAAATTGTCTTAAAGAAACGACATTTAGCCCGGCTTGCTCGACCAATCACTAAACCGATTTAGCGCAAAACTTATTTTAATCCTCATTCTATCCCTGTCACATTGATAACATTTGACAGGGACAGAATGACAATTTAAATAAGTTTAGCGCTAATTCGGTTTAGTGATTAGTTGTGCAAGTCTAGTTATTATTTAAATCGACAATCTTTTTCATAACCTCACATTACAATTACAATACAAACTGTTTTTATTCACCGCCATGACTTTTTTTTTTGGTCTCGGGGAAAAACCTCTCTTGACGGGTTCCCCCGGCCCGGGGGGACCAAGGGATATGTGGGACTCCGGGAAAGATGTTTGGCCATCCGACTACCCACTAAAAAACTCCGCTGTTCTCCTATCGCCTACGCCCGGGCCCACGGATATATGGCCTGCCGATCTCGTGGCCCGGGCCGGCGCCGGCCCGCCCTTTGTCTTGAGGCGGGCCCCTTCTAAAGTGTTGGCGCCAGGGGGTCAGGGTTTCGTCCCCCCGGCGCTCTCCTAACAACTCTAGGAGTTGAGGGGGGCCGCGGAACAGCACGCAGCCTTCACCCTCGCGGCTATAGTGCGGGCGGCGGATCCTCCCCCGAGGGGCCGCCCGCGGCCGCTTTTTACGGCGGCCGGAGGTCGTTATTTGCCCTCCGGCGCCGCCGACGTGGCCTGCGTTGGCGGGAGGGGAGTGTAGTGGTCGACTCCCGCTCCCGCTCCGCCGCCTCCTTTGCGGACATGACTGCCTCGCAGAAAGAGGCGACGGCCGCCCATCCAGGATCGCCCCCGACCATGGACAGAACCAGGGCCGGGAGCGACAGGTCCACGCCGATTTGGGCGAGGGCGCGACGCTCCTCGCGCCTTGCAGGGCACAAGTGGTTTCTATTTACCCCTACGGGAAAGAGGCGTGAGTATATGTATGTATATATATATATATATATTTTTTAATAATTGTCTCTATCAAGACACCAAAGCTACGGACGAGTATGAGATACATCGACGATTGCCATACGTAGACATTGTCGAGCCAGTGAGTCACTCATGGGAACACTATAAGCATGACAATAAGATTAAATGACAATCTGCCTTAGACACGCTGAGCGAACGTACCATCCATCCTTCCTAGGAGACCCGGCCAGATAAAGACGTACTAGATTTTTATAGACACAAACAAAATCGTTATTGAATAATAAATAAAATTCCTCAGACCGGTCTCAAAACTGACAACGTGACAATGCCTCTGATATAGGAGACAATTTGACAGTTCATAGACAATTTCTGGATTCTTTCTGCTGAACTCCAGCCATACAAGAACCCCTCTTCCTACCCTCACCTATAATTTACTAGCCGTTAAAGCAACACAAGCCTAATACGACCTAAAGGAGGAGAATTGAGGAAAAGGATAAGATAATTCGGAAAAGTCTAGATTTTTGACCCTGTATATACTAATATAGTCATTTTCCAATATTTAAAATAATTACGTCCCATTGTATCCAAAACCTGTACTTTAAAGACCGGGATCCAGAGCCAAGTACAAATCAAAACAATGCGTCTTTATCATGTCTCTCTGTGACTCATTTTATTCACCAAAAAAGTAAAATCATTTTCTCCGTTCAGAGGCGGAGTAAAAATATTGACATCTGCGGACTGTCTAAACAACTATAACTAGTAGGTAAGAATTCATGATCGTCTGGATAGCCACCTCTAATCTCTACATATACCGCCATTATATCCTTGTTGTGTTCTTTATCCGTGCAGGGGCGGAGAAAGAATACTAACCTCTGCGGCCGGGGTCGGCCTGTCGTAAAAGGCGACAAAACAACCCGCCCTAGCTACGTGGTAGGGCCTCAAGCCCGTCTGTACTCATTGTACAGCAGCGTGTTCACGATGCCACTAGCGTTGCAAACACCCATAGGCGACGGTAACTGCTAAATTCTAAGCGGGCCTGTCTGTTGGCCTACAGCAATATGAAAATAAAAAGTAAGTGACCCAGGTTCCAACTTTCCTACGCCGGCAGCGATAGCCCTGGCATCACAAACATCTATAAGCCGCGGGAACGGCTTACTATTAGGTGGTCCATCAGCCAGTCTGCTGTTTCTCAACAATAAAGAAACTTGACAAGACTAGATTAATACTAATCGGTGTTTACATGAAACTTATTTCTGTTCCTTCTCGTACTATCTGTAAAGTAGCAAAAGAAACACAATGTTCGCCAAAATTATAGTATAATACATGTGGGATATTTATATATCTGATTAGACGCCACCCATGTAAAATACATACATCATGTAAAATAAACCCCATTAAATCCATACATACAGGGTAAAGATAGCATTCACCTCGCATAACAAACAGTGGAAACAAACAAGGGCAGCACTACTCAATGTACAGTATTGTCGTAAATCATTACACGTACGGGCAGTAAGATACCACGCCTTACGCTTGACGTTGAACTTGGATGGCGAGTGGAAAAATGTTTGTCGTGATTCTTTTTTAATATTTGGTTTGCAAAATGCAAATAAATATAAACAATGACGCAACGTGGCGCAAAAGCTTTCGCACGTTGGGAAACCTGCAGAAGTTACGAGTCCTATTCCCGTCCCGATTATGGATGTTTTATTTATTTATTTAGTATATAATTAAGATACCTGATAGCTCAGAGGTGTTTTTCGTAGACCACTCTAAACGTCTCGTCATCTGTTCCGACGGTGAAGCTTGTACAGAAGGCTGACAGCGTTGCCATTTGCCAATGGCAATTCTTGTCCTCTTCGCGAAGTACGATCCAGCTGTTTGATCACGGATCTTTGAAATTTCTTACCTAAATTCATTTAGGAAAATAATCGGAATAGTATGGAAGCAAATTATAAATACTTTTGCACACATACCTACATTAATAACGTGATTACAGAATTTATTTTCATTCGCACATTGCTCAAAATAAATCTAATTTTTTATAAATTTAATTCAGGTAACTACGCTTAAACAGATATTGTACATACATGTGCTTCTCAGTGACAAAATTATATAAAAATTCCATTCTTTTATATTCCTAGAAACGTCTAAAACCTCGTTCAAATTTACGGATTAAATCATTTCTTAAAACTGAAACAGTGCTAATTAAATTACTTTACTTCTAGAAACTGGCAACAAACAATTTTGCGTAACATCTTTTCAAACGGAAAACTCCCGACAACATTAGTTATTTGTACGAAGTATGCTGTATGTTGTTTTAATTATTTATTGAATTAATACAATATGGGTGATTCTCAATCTAAGCAATCCACAGAGAGTTTTTGTTCAATTAAATGTAACATGCTCAGTTATTAAACTGTTATATTTTATTAAAATTGCTCTATATTGGCAAAATCACTCATGGGTATGTTAGACTATTAAATACCAACAACATCGGCAAATTGTCATTGTATAATCCGTCAAAATTCTCATAATTCTAATGGAAATTTATTTATTACTAGCTGTACCCTGCCACGCTTCGCTGTGGTACATTGTGACTGTACCCTGCCACGCTTCGCTGTGGTACATTGTGACTGTATCCTGCCACGCTTCGCTGTGGCACATTGTGATTGAATGGTTTAGAAATGAGAAACAAAAAAATAGATAAGAAAATTGATAAAAGCAATCCTTGATGCGGATTATATATCATGTTAAAATTTCAGCTCGATCGGTGCAGAACTTTTTGAGTTTTTGAAGCGTACACAAACCAACATAACATATTTATATATATAGATGATTAAAAATTTATTAATGAAAAAGAAGTAAAATCTAAATTTACCTATTTAGAAGCCCTCGTGACGTAGTTGTCGAGTGTGAATTGTGCACGGACCCCGTAAAAGTGGGCAAGCCGGCAAAAGTGTCACCCTGCACACCCAAACCGACATCCGGATGTTGTTTACTCAAGAAGAAACCAATAAAAGTGTCGCTTGAGGATATATTAGATGATTGACAACGAAATTTCGTGTCCTACTTTCAATGTGAAACGAGAAAAATAATTTAAATAAAAAGGATGACGGATTTTTCCCCAAAAAGTGGTTAACGTCAGGCAGGCGGCCGGTTGGAAAAACTAAGCCACAACTATTACAACATGTAACATGTTGTGCCGACCCCATATAGTATGGGATAAGGGCAGCAGGAAAAACAAGAATACGTATACACATATGCTTCTATATCTTAGTTACTGCAGCTGAGATCTGAACAAGTCTTAATTAGTCAATATAGCTAATATTGTATTAAATATGTAGAAATGAAGAAAATAGTTTCAAATAGAATTGTACATGTATATATACACTGTTGTAATAAATATTGAAAATATATATTTACATCACATTTATATATATTTTACAGACCAAAACTTACTTAGTAAGTCTAATTGTGTGTGAATGTCTTCAAAAGTTAGCGCAATATGGCTAGGACTAATCTTTACTAATACGAGTATTATAATCGCGAAAGTCTGTATGTATGGATGTGTATTACCCTTTCACGCAAAAAATGCTGAATGGATTTTGATGAATTTTGGTAAAGTCATAAAATGGGCCTTGGAGAAGGACATACGACTACTTTTTATTTTTTAATTAATATGGCAGAACAACGTTTGCTGGGTCTACTAGTAGACTATATTTTGATCAAAACTAAATTATATTTTTATTGCATCTAGAGTTCTATATATTTAAGAAGTTTACGTATATACATCGAAATTGCGCCGGCTTATCTTATATAGATAAAATACTTTATTGTCACAAACTTAAAGTGAAAGATGAGACGGGAAAACATTGGAATCAATGAGTGACTCATAAGTGATTTTTTGGATAACTACCCACTTGGACTATTATTATCCTTTTCAAATATATTTTTTAAGTTAAACTTTGTTTTAAAAAATAAGTTTGTTCCTTTAGGCTGGCACGCAGACCTTTCCTTTTCTCTTTTTCCTTTAACGAACCGTGATAATAATCAATTTGTAATTATTCAAAAACGGTGTCCGCGACTGTACTCTGTAGGAGGCTTTCTCAGAAGCATCAACATTATGATCGTCCGAAAACGATCCAATGTTACGACGAGGGTTGATATGCTCAAGGTTCGATTGATCAAGGTTTATCGTGTTATTTATGAATTTGTATTAACTATATGTATTGTTAATATGAGTAAATTGTTATATATATATATATATATATATATATATATATATATATATATATATATATATATATATATATTGCCAGACAGGCTTGAGGCCTGTCTATACAGGCCTCAAGCCTGTCTGGATGGTGACCACCTTTGGTCTTAAGTATGCCGCCATAATAACCTTGTTGTGTTCCGGCATTAGTGGCCCAAGTTCCTGTACTCTTATGGGACATCAGCATGTTCGCGATGCCACTGGTGTTACAAACACCCATAGGCGACGGTAACTGCTAAATTCTAAGTGGGCCGTCAGCCTGTCTGCTGTCCTATAGCAATAAAAAAAAACAATGCGAACTGCGTCAACTAACAGTGTTTTTGACGAGTCGAAAATGAAATCACACACACTTGGTTGATCTGTAGTCAATTTATATTAAATAGCATGTCCATTTTTCGAAAGTTATTTTTATGCATTGATTCAAGGAACCGTAAGCGTCTTCAGCGTAACAGGAATTTATATAGAGTATGTTTTCTTATTCTTACATAAATAATCAAAATCAATATCAAATCATTTTATTCTCGGGTTTTTTTTAAGGTATATAGCAACGACAAAATAACTTTTCGCTACACCACACCATATGAACGAGTACCAGGGTATCACCTCCCGCTTTAGGAGACGCACAGCGATGGTTTATTCACTAAAAGCGATATTTTTTCGTAAGTTTTCAGTGCTGGGGCTGAGATACTCGATATCAGTCCCGACATGAGCCAGCTCTCTTATTATTGGTCTCATATCTACGTTTACATGTAATAATAACCGGGAAACATTTGCAACGGTTTTGAGAGTCAAAAATTATAATTTCTTGACAAGATGAAACGCCCTGTAAACTAAACCAGTACTGTCGACGTTCGCGAATATTTAACTGCATTCCGTTTTCCGCTGTCGGTGCAACTTTTTACATCAACAGTTCTTCTTGTTTTATAATTTGAACAGGTCAGCATTCTGATTTATTTAGTTTATCTGATTTATTTTATACACTTAAATATTTGATTAATGTTTAATAACTTTCGACGACGTCTTCCGTAAGTATCAAGAGCCTCATCGTGGTTGCTGATACCAAAACCTTCCAAGAAACCCCTTACTTCCTTGCATTTTGTTTTGGTTATTGGGAAAAGAGGTTCCCACGCCAAGCCACGCAAACCCACTGGTTATGATGAAGCAAGCAATTTTATGGAAAAAGAAGTAAAACTAATTAAAAATGGCGTGCTTTTACCCTGAAGACTGCGAGCAATTTGCAGTATGTCCGATGTTAATGGCACCTTGTCCAACAACGTGCTGTAAAGATCCACCTATATGCTATCCCTGCTTGCCACAATGACCTTTGCTGAAGGTTATGTATTGTTGTGAAAAGAAGCCGCGAGTTTCAAGGCCTCTAACTTGCCAAGAGGAACATTGCAGTAAGCCACCACCAAAATATACGAAGATGAACGCATTGTGCGCAAGCTGCCTGTGTCTGCATTCAACGGAACGCTAAGCACAACGGAATGCAGGAACAGCATTCGAAGACGCTCGTCACTGCGAATTTCCTATTTAGAAGCCCTCGTGACGTAGTTGTCGAATGTGAATTGTGCACGGACCCGGCAAAAGTGCAACCCTGCACACCCAAACCGACACTCGGATGTTGTTTACTCAAGAAAACAACGAAATTTAGGCTCCTACTTTCAATGTGACACGAGAAAAATAATTTAAATAAAAAGGATGACAGATTTTTCCCCATAAAGGGGTTAACGTCAGGCAGGCGGTCGGTTGTAAAAACTAAGCCACAACTATTACAAAATGTTGTGCCGACTCCATTTAATGTGGGATAAGGGCAGGAGGAAGAGAAATAAAAGAGAAGTCTCAGAGTTTAGTTTAATATCAAAATGGCGGTTAACTTATTAATAAGCAGTTAGAGTCACGCGCTGCGGAACTGGAAGCTGGGTCACTAATTAGACCAGGCTTGTTATTTTTTTGTCGCCTTTTAAGATAGGCCTCCCTAGAGGTCATTTACTCCCCCCCTGCATGAACAACCATAAGAGAAGAGAGAGTATTCATAAATTTCCAAAGTTGTAGTTTTTTTAGCCATACGCTTTTCACAAAACGTCATTCGCATTACCGTTATACCGTAAAAGGTATATATTGACGAATATAACCTATATCTACACATCTATCATAAAGTGGAAACAAGTTTAGATAATTCCCGTAAGTAGTAATTAGTGTTAATATTGTGTATAAATTATCTATACCGGCATTTGATGAGCAATTTCCTAATAAATAATGACAATCATTTGAACTATTTGCGGCTTTTAATTATTTTAATTTAACTGAAATAACAAGCGCATAGCGCACGTGTTGCGTTCAATACACGTGGTTACATTATACTGTGTTGCCAGTGGGGTTATTAATTTCGAGCTTTTGGAAGAGATTTCTGACGTCCTCTTCTCGACCTAAATGTACATTAAATCAAGGAGAGGTAAAAAGAACCTAGGGGGTGTTCAAGTATTACGTAACGTAATTTTGGGGAAGGGGGGATTCTTGTAAAACATTACTGCATTGCAAGGGCGGGAAGGGTGTTCGAACAATGTGTTACGTAACATTTTTTTTAAATTTTATTTAAGACAGGGAATAAAAATGCGACTAAAACAATAACAAAGTTATTTTAGCAACTTCCCGGAAATTTACGGCGCGTTACATGGAGTGAAGGGGCAAAAATTGCGTTATGTAATACTTGAACGCCCCACTATAGAGTAGCTTAGTGTTATCACACGTGGATACTAATTTAGAGGTCATAATTTCAAATCCCACGATGACATGCATAGCTTGCATTCTTTCTCACCTAATATGCATACTATAACATAATTGTCCAGTATTGACGATGAAGGAAAACATCGTGAGGAAACATTGTGAATACCCATCATCATCCCAGCGTTATATTCCGGTTGTAACCCAAACTTTCGTTCCGGTGCCCGGGGTTCGCTTTCCAAGTTTTTAAACTCTATTCCACTTCGCACGGTCTTCAGCATCATTGCGAATACCCAAATTACGTGAACCATTCAGGAGGAGGAAGGCCTTCAAAGTACCACGCTCAGGTTTTCGTTAAGTCAATATCCACTAAAGGAGTCGCGCTTTTTCGCGCCTAACTTAAATATGAAACAAATTATTATTTTATTGTTTATAAAAATAATTGAAAACTGTATTAATGAATTACTACGTGACGGGGGGTCTTCTCTTATACTGTAGTAGTAGATAGTCACCAAGGAGAGGGACGGGGTTAAAAAAATTTCAAAAATTGGTCACGTGGTACGGATACATTCCCCTACATTTTATTATTGCTGTAGGATAGCAGACAGGCTAACGGCCCGCTTAGAATTTCACAATTACCGTCGCCTATGGATGTTTGCAACGCCAGTGGTATCGCGAACACGCTGCATTCTTATAAGGAACTTGGGTCACTAATACCAGAACACAACACAAAGTTATTATCTCGGCATACTTAAGACCAAAGGTGATGCTATTCAGACGGGTTTGAGGACCTACCACGTCATTAGGGTGGGTTCTTTCCGCCTTTACGAAGGCCGACTCCGAGGTTAGTATTCTTAATCCACCTCTGCATGAAGAAAAGTGAGTGTGTATTTCAAACATAGCATAGAAACCATTCGGTATACTTATCAAGATATGGAGACAGGTGTAGACTTTTGTTTAGGATCAGGAAAGCTGAAGGATGATAATACCTTTAGCTTTTTTATTTTCTCATGCATTTAAAATGGAACACTTGTACAAAAAGCGCACTTCTTGAGTTAGTTGAAAAGTATCGCTTTTAATCAGTTTTTTTCCATGCAGGGTGGAGCAAGAATACTGACCACAGCGGCTGGAGGAGGTTCGTCGTAAAATGTAAAATAGGTGGCTCCAAGCCCGGATGGCAACTTGCTGGTTTTAAAAAACGCCGCCGAAATGACTATTTGTTCAGACACAAGTAAACCAGGTTCCAGTTCCTCTATGAAGTCTTCTTCTTGGCTATGCTTCTATTATTGCAAACACCTATAGGCGACGGTGAACACCTACTATCTGGTGGGCTATTAACCTAACTGCCATTTTACAGTTTGTAGAAAAAGTAATCTTCTTCCTCCAGCCTTTATCCCACATTATGTAGAGTCTCCTCTGTTAGCCGCCATTGTGACATTCACGCCCTTTTTTGCCATATCAACTTTTACACAATCCATCCATCTTTTTTGGTCTACCTCTACTCCTGCATCCATCCACTTTCATTTCTATCATTTCCTTGTTATATGGCATTCTTCCCTACTTATTACATGGCCAAACCACGCTAGTCTATTATTTTTAAGTTTTTAATAACTAGCACTACTTTCACACTTTCTCTAATATACTCATTTCTAATTTTAAACATTTTCGTAACTCCACACATCCATCTCGTCATTCTCATCTCCGCAGCATGTAACACCCTTTCGTCGCTCCCCTTTTCTGGCCCAGTATTCCAATCCATACAATTATTACGGATTTATAAAGTTTACCTTTGAGTTTAAGTGGTACTATTGGGTCACATATTGTTCCTGAGACCTGTCGCCATTTCATCCGTCCTGCATCCATCCTAGTTTATCACATCTCTACCTATCTCACCGTCATTCTGGTTTAATGATTCAAGGTATCGGGAGTTGGAGCAAGTTGGCAGCGCCATGCCTCCTAAGGCAATGGGGGTGAAGTCTGATATTCCACAAAAATCGCAAAATAAATGTTCAGTTTCAGTTCTACTTATCTTTAACCCAACTCCCTCTAATCTCTCCTGCCATTTAGCCATTTGTAGAAGAAGTAATGTAGAATAATATTCAATTAGCGCTAGGTCAATTGCATGGTAAATTTCCTTCAATCATTTTAATGTCCACAGCAATATATGGTAAGTGGACTTGTCACCTGGCTGTTTACTATCTCCAAGCAATTAGGAAATTAAATTGCATTTCTCAGTATTATAACTGCAACAAGTCCGGAAATTGTTAAGCGTTAATTTATCACACTATAATATTAAGCTCACAAGATCGAATTCGGCTATGTAATGCCACCGCTTAGAAATTTTTTCTAACCAAATGTGCATATTATAAGTTGCCACGTATCAATGGTAAACGAAAACATCACAAGGAAACCTACATACTAAGATAATCAACATGTGTAAACAAGTCTTGGACAAATGTGGTGAATATAATGACTTTTCCTTCTAAATCCAAGCCCATAATTGTGACATATGGGCTGTTACCTCGTATTTATCTTTGGTGCCATGTGTGTGAGATAATACTGCGTGGAATGTGTGGAATGATCAAAAAACACCAAAAATCCGCGGTAATCGAACCGAATACCGGGCACCGAAGCGAAAATGTGGGTTGAGACCGTTATTTAAAGCTGAATTGATAGAACTTAATCTTCGACCTTTTTTGGGAGGTAAAAATGCACCACTAAAACCACGCCACGTTCGTTTGCCATGAGCACCGGGGCCCCGGGATGCGACGAGTTCGTTAAGCCGGGATTGATCCCAACCCGTTTCCGCGAGCCTCTTCAAAGCCGGGATGGTGTTACAAATATATATGTAAATTAATTAAATAAACTAAGTCTTCTGATTTCCACTATTTATTTAATGACACTCGGAACTTACATGCGTTTGGAGCTCCAATTATTACACAAATTATATTTTTTCATAACAAATTATTACAATAATACACAAATATACATGCATATACACCTTCTTGATTGATCATTTTCAATAAAAAAAGTCTGCAAAATAAAAATTACTTCATTAAAATCAATCAAGAGGATTATGATTTGTATATAATAATTATAAAATCATTATAATATCTTAATCTATTTTCCATATTTAAAAATATGTCCACTGAAGTTTACAAACAAAAATAAAAAAATTACTAATTGCATCTGTGACAATAGTAACCCGTCTAAGAACATGCATTATTATATTTAATATTTATATATTCAACTTTGTATTTATTTTTAAATAAAAAAATAAAACCAAAAAGTTTTTGTATAATTTTAAGTTTTTTTTTTAATATTTTATTTTTATTTACTAAGGTTTATGTATAAGTAACTTTTAAAATTTTAAAACGATTATGAATGATTTAGTCTTGTATAAAATTTATATAAAATACATTATATTTTATTTTGGTATAAAATAAATGTCACATTTTAAAATATTTAAAACTTGTTATATTTTAAAATGGAGATCGGAGAATGGGACAATTAGTTTTTTCCTTTGTATTTAACTACGTGAGAGGCTAGTTGTAACTATACTAAGGGTATTTAAAATTACTTATAATTAATAAATATTCGAAGGCATTATTGTGCGTGATATGATTACGTATTTTTTGTGACTTTTATGAGGTACTTTTAAAATATATGAAAAATTTTATGTGTTTAAATTTGTGACATTTTTATCATTAGAATTACAAATGTTTTTTTTAATAATTTTAACCTATTCAATTCGCGATATTTAAACATAATTAGTAAATAATCTCCCAGATATTATTATTGTGAATCAAATAGTTTACATAAAAAATCTTACAACTACAATAACATCTACAAAAATCTCCCGAATCTTGGACTTTTATTTAAAAAAATCATTGATCCTGGTACTTATCTGCCACCTTTTTATATGAAATCTCATAATAATAAAAGACTGGAAGAAATGAAAGAATAAAATATAATATAGTTTTTAAAATAAAATATAGTTTTTGATTAATATTCAAGTGTTTAAATCATAAGTTTTTTAAACTACTGTTGGAATAATTCCTCATCAAATCACAAATTTATTTATAATTTTTTATATTAAATATATTTAATATACTTGAACTTTATTGAAGATTTATTATGAGCATTAGTTAAACACAACTCTTAATATGTCGTCATTTGATACCTCGATTCTCACCGTTCGGGTGGCAGTAAGAATCAAGGTGCCATAATAATTAAAAATCAATATAAAATCTCGTAGAATCAACCATGCAAAGATTTGTGTGAAACTAATCTTTTAATTATAATATTTTTGCTTAGAAAAAACAAACAGCCTTAATTGTTTAATAAAACAACAAGTTTAGTGCATATTTTATCTCTGAGACTACTTCGAAACGGCTGGTATGTTTCATTTTTTTATATATTTTAATTAAAATGAAATATAAAAAATCTGCGTATATACAATAATTAAAAGATCGCAAATAATTATTTCGCTATAGAGAGGTTTAATAGCATGCAAAATCAAAAAAGAACCTTAGTGATCGCTTCTATAACAAAATCAATATTTACGATTAAGTATTAACGTGCTAGAATCAATATATTATACAAGATTACTCGTTTATTTATAATTATTATTTAACTGAATATAAATATATACTTTGGAAAGAAAAAGAAATCTGAAAATTTAGAGAAGAGATATAAGAACAGATTTTATAAAATTTCATTAAAAAAAACATAACCTATAACTGTACGTAATTAACAAACATTGTAGTTGTAACTTTTTCCCTGATTTACTAGTATTTCAAAAAAAAACGTTTCTCAAAATATTATTTTTTAATTTTAAATTTATAGTTCATATATTTATATCACAATAATTATATCTATGGGCTAGTCTAATAATTTTGTATGGAAATTCTGATGACTAATAATGCATGATTTATGTATCCTTAAATTTGCTTAAATCCACAACGGGTATTAGCTGGCTGTCGCAACGCACTGGTTCGTTCCTGGAACAGTGTTTTTAAAATTAATTATTAAATAATAATTATTAAAATTATAAAACCAATTATTAAAATACTAAAACGTAATTATTAAAATTATAAAACCAATTTCTTTTACTTGGAACTCGGTTCATAAGAGACTTTGGTACCTATACTTGCATACGAGGTAAATATACGAAGTGTTTATTTTCCTCAATATTAAATATGTTAAATGTATTGCTTTATTTTAATTTTTTTTTATTTTTAAACAAAACAATTAAATAATATTAAACAAAATCATATAAAATATCCTAAAAAATCATCTTCCATCAGTACCCAGTCCTTGCAGGTCCAAACTATTGGTGGTCAAGGCAACAAAGTAAAGAACTTCCTAACAATACATATCCAAGAAAGTCGTCTTCTGTATCATTATTAATATTTAAAAATGTAATAAAAAAAACTAAAGACTATACGGTCAAACTAACCGACAAATGGTACCCTTTTCTTGTTTAGAGACAGCTATAGCTGTTTGACAAAGATAGCTATTTGGTTCTCATTTAAGAACTGAGGAATCAGAAAGCAGCTACCCAATAAATACCAAATATACACATCAAAAAAGTCTAAGCAACATGCATGATATTACAAATTTACCATTTATACTAATTAATTTTTAAGTCTTTACTCACTCAAAGTGCGTAGGTATGTAAACTTTTTTGTTATTGATGACATACTGGCTAGTTGTAAAAAAAATTCGATTATGAATGAATGAATGAATGAATATACTTTATTGCACAACACACAAAAAAAATATACAATATAGGACAAAACAAACAAAAGATTGTACAAACGGCGGCCTTATCGCTGGAAGCGATTTCTTCCAGGCAACCTTAGGATGGATTAGAGTTTGAGAGGGCTGAAAGTGGGGTAGTGTTGCATATTCATTTTATAAAATTAAATGAAAGGGAATTTGTTTGAATTTAAGTGCGTTTTTATTGCTACGTTTAGTCTTGATTTTATAATTGTACCAACCATTTAAATAAAGTTAGCAACAAAATTGAATTGTTAGATATTCTTTACGTCATGGAGCGACGTCATTTAACGGCAAATGAAATGCAAAGAGCTGTAGGGATGTTGCAAACGGGAAGTAATCAATCTCAGGTATATCGGCATTTTGGCATTCATAAAAGTGTTATTTGTTGTCTTTGACAGCGCTACAATAATACAAGGGAACCCGCTGAACAGCATCCAGGCCGTAAAAGGAGTACAACCACTCGGCAAGACCGGTACATACAACTGACTGCAAGTCCCCAGCCGATGTTAACCGCTCGAGATATAAGTTTGAGGCTACAAAATTCAAGTGGTGTTGATGTAAATCCCCAAACTGTGCGAAACCGACTGCAAGAGTACGGCCTACGAGCTCGACGCCCAATTAGGTGCCCTCAGATACGTTACGGGAATCGCGCTCGTCGAAATGAATGGTGTAGAGAACGCAGAACATGGACCCAGGAACAATGGTATACAATTATGTTTTCCGATGAGTCGCGATTCGGGTTTAGACCTGATACAAGAAGGGTGCGAGTGTACCGTCGGCCCGGAAATACTGGAAGGCTCAGGTGCATTCAGGAAGTTCATCCATACAGCGGCTTATCCACCATCCTAAAATTTAAATTAGTACATGTTGCTTAGACTTTTTTGATGTGTGTATTAAACAAATCTAAACCTATAACACCAATTTTCTTGTAGCTTATTGATCTATAAAAGTCTCACGAAAGAGTAATGATATAAAAACGGACAAAGCTTATGACCGTAAAAATACACAGCGTCATACTTAAGGAGCTAAACTGCAAGGATTGTAAGCAGGTGGCACTATAAACATAAGACGATTAAATATAAAATATGAAATCACTTTCAGGCGTTGCAGCATGTAAACTTACTTACGGGTAGGCAGGGAAAAAAGGATAGTATGAAAAACCTAACCAATTAATATCTTTTTAAAGCCTTGATGATCAAAATGCTTACCCTGGAAGATCTGAACGCATGAAAGCTTCCGGTGATTGCATAACCAACTCGATACCATCACTGTTGTCACAGATAATTCTTGATAATGTTGCTTTCTTTATTTCTTTTAACTGATCTGCAAATCAAATAACATTCACAGCCTACTCGATATTAGTGTGATAAAAATAAACGATGGTTCACAACTGGAAGTAATTTTGATATAAAAAATATACAGAAATATATTAATTAATCATTAAATTCCTTCAACAATAACAACAGCTCATAACGTCAAATAGTGAATTGGCTAGTTACACATACAAGTAATTTCAGTGAGCAAGCGGGCTTTCATCGAATATCATACAGATTTTAGAATAAATTTAAATAATATTTTACTTTCTAGTCTTACAATGAATGGTTTAGTCTCGGTTACATCAAGTGCTTTCATTTCAAAACCGATGTAGACAAAGAGCATAACTCCTGAGCGTTTTTATAGCATCAAAGTATTTTCATGACCAAAAGAAACGCAGAAAGACAGATTGAACAAGTGTAGTAAACTTGGTTATTATAGTGTCTTCCGTCTGATCTCATCCCCATTAAACTTGACACCATACCTGCGTCTGTATTATAGCTAGCTGACTGATAAAGCTTACTAGTCCTCAAAGATCTCAGTCCGAACTTACTTAAAAATAACCGTGCAGCCATTTTAAAAACTGATTCAGATTTTTAGAATCCAATTTCATTTCTTTTTTATTTAAATCGAAAATATGTAAAAGGATCTTCTTACCCACAGTGAAAGCTCCTAGATTAATATCTGGTCCATATTCGTAAAAATACTTATCTCCTTTCTTCGAACGTGAGAACTGATCAGCTATGATGTGAGCAAATGTCGGACCTACGATGCCTCCATCGACTGGTTCTTCTAAAAGACCACCGACCCACAGATCGATATCTTCTATATTCGCGTAAACTGAAGACAGCCGCTGAGCAGTCTGAAAGCATTACGTATTTCATTAATTTTAAATAAAACGACTGCTCTAAATATTTATCACATGTTCAACAGCATCCAGAAGACGTAAAATAATATAATGCAGTATTTCCATTTCCTGCGACTTTTCGCAAATCGTCATTTCATTTCAAAAGTCATTTCGGCACTTAGAATTATTACTATATTCAAACTCTGTTCAACAATACTATTATCGTTGTGATACTGTTTTTAAATAGTTCTCTGCAGTCTACTTAATGTCATGAATTTTTTTTTATCGTTTTGTGGTGAAGCTGTAGAACATCCGTGGCCAACGGATTAGTATGCATATTGTTATAGAAAACACATCTTTACTGTAAAATACTACTGTACTATTTAATAAAGTAGCAGAATACATGAGACAATATAAAACAATACAAGACAGCCACCAAAAATTTGAAACTTCACCAATATACTTACGTTAGGAGTAAATTGGCTGAAGTCCACGTAAGGCTTTAAGCCAATCAATCTTCTATAATGGTTGTACGATCTGATTCCATAATCACGACCTCGCTGGATGTTGATAGAAGCTAAATCGATACCATATGGTTTACTCCCGTGGAACATGTAGCGCGTGAGCTGTGGATATCAACTTGTTTTAATTCGACATTATATTCAGCGCCGATTACATTAATAACAACCGCCGAGTAATTTAGTTTCGGGTTGCCTGGAAGAGATCGCTTTAAGCGATAAGGCCGCCCATTGTCATACAGCATTATATTTTTGTATACATATTTTAAGTTAGTTTTAAGTATCTGTATGCAATAAAGAGTTTTTATTCATTCATTCATTCATTCAACCGCCGAGTAGATTAAAACCAACTTAGGGCATCGCAAAAGGTAACAACAGCAGGGTAACTCAAAGCTAGCGCTATTCGGTCTTTCCTTTTGAGTTGGAAGATCAGATAAATCCAATTTTTATCCACAGTTTTTTAACTTTTACGTGTCTCTTAGATTAAGTAAGCCACAGAGTCAGCATGTTACACTAAAATGGCACAACAAGGTCACGTTACGAACTCTTTACGCTAATTGTATTTCGCTTCTCCTTTAACTGTCCCCTCCTAACGATCTTCATTTGTTCTGTGATCTTCTATTTTTAGTTTGTTTGGTCTATGGTAAGGTCGACCTTTTAGTCATTTCTCCCCCACTTAAAAGCTATAACATGCAAAGCTGCATGTAAATCAAACATGATTTAATCAATCCAGATATAAACTCTGTCATATATTATAGTTAAATTTAGATTTAGGAGAATTCAATAGTTTACTTCAAGCTTAGTGGTTACTTACACCTTCAGTAACTAAGGGATCTACATTTTGCATCGGCTGCTTACTCAAACCAATCAAAATTCGGTCCAGAAAATGACGCAGCCTCAATCTGGAAGGCTGGAACATCACTTCTGGTAGAGAAATAGCTTCGTACATGCCCCCTGAACGCGGGCTTTCAATCCTAAAATCATCAACGATTAAATAATCCAAATAAATAAATAATTGGGTGAATACAAAATTATTGTTAGTATTTCATTGTCACTTACATGATCTTTCCATCAACAGTAGAATGACCGAACCTCATCGCAGAGGTTGAGAACTCTGCAGAAACTGAGGGATTCACATTAGGGTCGTATGAAGAAGCATAATCTGGTGAGGGAGCCAGATCGAAGATCTGGATTAAATGATGACCTGAAACATTAAAACACATTTTTAAAGAAAACACGTGGCAGCCTAGTGTTTTGCTCGGAGACCAAACTAAAGGTTACAAGATTCTTTTTTTAGGAGGTGGAAATGCAACGCAAATCTCGCCGCGTGGATGACAACATAGACCGCTTAAGTAAGTAGTTTTCTCATCTAATGTGCACATAATAACAGTTCTCTCCGTGCAGGGGTGGAGTAAGAATACTGACCCCTGCGGCCGGGGTCAGCCTGTCATAAAAGGCGTCAAAATAACCAGGTTGTTCAGATGTAAGTCAGTGCTACCGGTGCATTCGGCTTTCATATTGTTGTGAAATTGTTGTACTCTTATAGCACGTGTCCCTGATAGTTTTGCTCTAAACATTCCATGATCTGAGTGAAAATTAAAATTGCTTAAAATAGACAAATTTTTAAAAACTTTTACATTGTTAAACATATAGTCGATCTCGGTTTTATACCAGCCACTAGGAGCCGTTTTTATACCAGCAGCAGTTTTTATATCAAAAAAGTCTAAGCAACATGTACTAATTTAAATTTTAGGATGGTGGATGAGCCGCTGTATGGATGAACTTCCTGAATGCACCTGAGCCTTTCAGTATTTCCGGGCCGACGGTACACTCGCACCCTTCTTGTATCAGGCCTAAGCCCGAATCGCGACTCATCGGAAAACATAATTTTATCCAATTGTTCCTGGGTCCATGTTCTGCGTTCTCTACACCATTCATTTCGACGAGCGCGATTCCCGTGACGTTTCGGTGGGATTTCGCACAGTTTGGGGACTTCCATCAACACCACTTGAATTTTGTAGCCTCAAACTTATCTCTCAAGCGGTTAACATCGGCTGGCGTCTTGCAGTCAGTTGTATGTACCGGTCTTCCCGAGTAGTTGTACTCCTTTACGGCCTGGATTCTGTTCAGCGGGTTCACTTGTATTATTGTAGCGTCTTCGTAGAATTTTCAATTTTTGTTATGTCTTCTTTTCTATTTGATTCGGTAGGCGAATACGCCTGGATTATAGACCATACTTGTTCTTCCTTTCCATCTACAGGTAATTGAATGTTGAGAAGTGCAGTCCGTTCTGAAATCCCTCTTAGTTCTTGTATGTTTTTGGCAAGGTTTCTTTTAACCATGAATCCGACTCCGTACAATCCGGGCGTCTACCCAATATGGTGTAGTATGTTTTTTCCATGGTCTTCTATTCTTTCCCCAAATCTTCTCACTTCACTAATACTAACTTACGTCCCATTTTGTTTCTCCGTGGTTTTCCGTGGTTTTATAGTTGCTATATGTATATCGTTATATTTTATTTTTCTTGTTATTTTTTATCTTTAGAGGGTCGTGGCCATTTTTTTATTGCTCTAGGACAGCAGACAGGCTGACGGCCCGCTTAGAATTTAGCAGTTACCGTCGCCTATGAGTATTTGCAAAGCCAGTGACATCGCGAACACTACTGTCCCATAAGGGTACAGAAACTTGGGTCACTAATGCCGGAACACAACACAAGGTTGTTATGGTGGCATCCTTAAGACCAAATGTGGTGGCCATCCAGACGGGCTTGAGGCCCTACCACTCAGCTAGGGTGGATTGTTTAGTCGCCTTTTAGGACAAGCCGACCCCGGCCGCAGAGGTTAGTATTCTTTCTCCGCCCCTGCACGGATAGATAGATAGCTTTTCGCCCACAAGGACCAGTCGGCTTGGGGGAGGTTGGTGGTTTCTAGCTATTTGGTTTTCTATATTTTTATGTTGTTGTTTTTTCCGGTTGCCAATAGCTAATTGTTATTGCCTATTATCGGCCGTATAGGAAGAGAGGGTTAAATCTGCCTCTCATGACATACAAAGCGTTACGCCTATTATTTTGAGATGACGTCCAGACTTGTTGTTTTTTTTTTTTGCTTTTGTATTGTCTCACGGCGATGAAGATATTTCTCTCTTTCTTTTATCGTTGGTTGTATTATTTTCCTTTATTAATAGGCTTTATTTTTTCATCCATTTTCTCCATGACTGATTAGTTATAGACTTTTTCAATTCAATCGTCTGTTTCTGCATTTCGATTTTCATTTTGTCAAACAGTATTTCAAATTTAGTTATAAATATAAAATTATTATATAGTTTTAACTATTCATCAATCAGCTACTTACCTAACAACATAGGCAACCACTCGTTATATACGATATGCTGGAACATCGCCTGAAGTATCCGCCTAGTTTCCATAAAAACTGCCTCTTCATTCCACAAAGGATTGATTTTAGACAAAGCTCTTGCTACACGGTTGTGTTCTCTTGTCCAGATCGTGTGAAATACTGCTAAGGAGATGACCTGATTTGCGTGGTTATCCCCTAGAAGAAAATGTGGTGAATTATACAATCTAAAATAGATAGCAACAGTTTAACCAACATCAAAAGAAACATCATCTTTTAATAAATAATTTAACTGATATAAATAAATCTAAAATATCATTTTTGCCTATTAATAAATTTGCTGTCATACTTAATTTATCATAGTCGGTTGATTGGTAGTAGGTTGGTGATTCTGCGTGCAGGGGTGGAGTAAGAATACTAACCCCTGCGGCCGGGGTCGGCCTGTCGTAAAAGGCGACAAACAACCCACCCTAGCTATATGGTAGGGCCTCAAGCCCGTCGGAATGGCGACCACCTTTGGCCTTAAGTATACCGCCATAATAACCTTGTGTTATGTTCCGGCATAAGCGACCCAGGTTCCTGTACCCCTATGGGACAGCAGCGTGTTCGCGGTGCCTCTAGCATTACTATTAAGTGGGCTATCAGCGTATCTCCGGTTCCTTAGCAATAAAAAAATGAAGGTTTAATAATGTTGTATACCAGAATCAAAACAAACTCCTTGATGCGAGCAAACATCGTTTTCCGAGAGCGGGGGCAACTCTCTGCCAAAATCGTTGAAAGTCTTTAAAAATCCACCCGGAGCTTGAAGAACTGTGAATTTCTCTTGCGTATTACCATAAAGTTGAGAAAGGTCCAAATAGTGCGTTGCGCCATTCATCTGCAATTTAAAACTGAATACTGAAAAAAATAATTATGACAGGGTAGACCCAAAAAGTGCTGGCTTAACATCGTTAATGGACTTACTATCAGTGATACCGAAGACCGTGCGAAGTGGAGAAGAAAAGGCGGAAGGCGGACCCCGGGCACCGAAACGGAAGTTTAAGTTGCAACCAGAATTTAACGCTAAGATGATGTTTTTTTATTGTAGTTATTAGTTACCGTCGCCTATGAGTGTTTACAACACTAGGGGCACCGCTAACACGCTGCCACCCGCCATAGTAGTATCTACTAGAACCTAGTCACTAATGCCGGAACACAACACAAGGTTATTTCGCCTATGAGTGTTTACAACACTAGGGGCACCGCTAACACGCTGCCACCCGCCATAGTAGTATCTACTAGAACCTAGTCACTAATGCCGGAACACAACACAAGGTTATTTCGCCTATGAGTGTTTACAACACTAGGGGCACCGCTAACACGCTGCCACCCGCCATAGTAGTATCTACTAGAACCTAGTCACTAATGCCGGAACACAACACAAGGTTATTTCGCCTATGAGTGTTTACAACACTAGGGGCACCGCTAACACGCTGCCACCCGCCATAGTAGTATCTACTAGAACCTAGTCACTAATGCCGGAACACAACACAAGGTTATTTCGCCTATGAGTGTTTACAACACTAGGGGCACCGCTAACACGCTGCCACCCGCCATAGTAGTATCTACTAGAACCTAGTCACTAATGCCGGAACACAACACAAGGTTATTTCGCCTATGAGTGTTTACAACACTAGGGGCACCGCTAACACGCTGCCACCCGCCATAGTAGTATCTACTAGAACCTAGTCACAAATGCCGGAACACAACACAAGGTTATTATGGCGGTATATTTAAATACCAAGGATGGATGCCATACAGACGGGCTTGGAGACCTACCACCTAGACTAGGTTGCTTAGTCGCCTTTTACGACATGCTGACCCCGGACGCAGTCGCAGTCAGTATTCTCTCTTCGCCTCTACATAGATGACAGGTTTTTTTTCAAATGCAGAGGACTGTTAAAAAAACTCAAAAGATCATGGAAAATAAGAAGCGCCTGTCAAAATTTTAATGCTTCGGAAATATGAAATACCATTTTAGGAACATTTTAATTTTAGTTTATCTAACAACGAAAACTAGGTATTGATTTCGTAAGCCTGAAAATATTAAATAATATAAGCAAAAAAATAATTTAACCTAACCTACCCTTTGCCCGGCTAACGGAAAATGAATTCGTTCTTCCGCAGCTGAGAATTCACGGCAGCCGTCTTGGTATAACTAACAAATTGAAATAACAAACCACCAATGGACAACAATGTCTTCCCATGCCGGCCAGAGTAGCAGACCTAAGAAACCTTAGGTCGACATCATGAGTAATATTTATTTTTTTGATGAGAAATTCGAAGGCCTGGAAAACTATAGTATCAAAGCGGAAGCAGATGGTGGCGGTTATAAATATAATCCTAATTTTAAAAACAGTATTTATTGTCTTCTGTTTCTTCTCACCTGCTTCGCATATCCAATAGAACAGTCGCTTGCTGGTGCCAGCTGGGCTCTCACAAAATTGAGACAAATATGCCGGAATTTACTATAAAATGGGTCGTCGGGGTCTATTGTGATAGGCGCACATGCCCCATGCTGCATCTCCATGGGAAGGAAGTTCTCACCGTCATTGATACAACATGATATTGCCTTACCGTTGTCTAAAAAATATAGCTTTGATAAAAAAAACTTAATCAGTAACTAACCTAACTCCATCAGCAATATCTGGAACTTGTGCAGAAACACTGTCAGGATTCATTATTATTATTTTTTATTATTTATTATGTACAAAAAACCTGTATACACTCAACAAAAATAATCGTCGCGACACCACACTGTTCAATGCGAAATAGAAATGAAAATATCTGGCTTGTATTCTATAAGAGAGAGAGAGAGACAGACAGAGAAACATGCGCACGCCGCACAGCTTACAATAGCTTACTATAGCAAAAAGTGTCGTTACAACTTTTCGTGAGAATTTTTTCCGTCTAGCCCCCTTTCACAACGAGCGATAAGGAACTTCGTTCCAAAAATTTGCAATGGTAAATACCTAAAAACTTAGCATATTTAGTATAGCATATTTAATTGTTCTTCTTTGGAGTGTTTCTTCATAGGAATGCATCCAAAACCTTTTAGAGCTCAACTAACCGTTAATAGATCATTGTTTGGAGTGTGACGTATCTTCTAAATGTTAGAAGCTGTTTAAGTACATAGCTGTAAAACAGCTCTCTGTATCTCGCGTCGGCTACAGATCTCCAATTCCCAAACATTTTAACAATGATTAAATGTCCCTGCAGTTTCATCATCAGCTCACCTTCTTTTTACCTTACTTCATACTTAATTTATTTTTTTATTCTTACTGGTACCATATATTAGCCTATCAGACTGTTATTATTCAACTAATCCTAGTTTGAAATTCCGCACGAAATTTACCATTTAAATTGCTTTTCAAGTTTGGGAGAGAATCTATTTTATTGTATTTTGGATATTTGGATTGGATATTGTTGTTGTAACTTCAGTTAGAGTTTTCTTGATAGCAGTGTAATCATATAAAGTCAATTCCATAATCCCCGTGTTCCAGCTTCATCATTTATTTGAATACAATCAATTATTCATTTTTAGAAAAATGGTGAACTAAATATAAAATGTTAAAGAATGACAGCAAATGTTAGCGGGACAGGAGATTCAAGCATATTCTAGCTTGTAAGCGTATGAAGCTCGCGCTCCCGCATTATTGAGTGAAAAACTAAGATAAATGTGGTGCTATTTCAGTATCTTTTTGGTTAATGAAAAGAAGTAGTACTTAGCACGGATGAAATAAATATGACAATATTTAACAAATCACTCCAGACGCTAATATTATAAAAGCAATAAAGCCTTCGTTTACATACCCATACTGAAAACAACTCCGGCGCTCATGTCATGCACAATAAATTGTCCGAACTGCATGAATATCATGTTGTGACTCTCACTGGGATGGCTGCCGTCTAGAAGCAGGGCCCTGCTGACAGTCCTGGCACTGGGCAGTGGCTGACCGGATATTGAGTTGCGCATTGCCCATAAACCTAAGATAATTTATTCTAGGACAATAACTCAACTAACAATAAAAAAAATCTTAGATTGTCCCAAATTCAAGGATATCCACTGCATATCCACAAGAAACAAAGATATATGTGTTGAATTGTTAATTAGATGAAAAAGCAAAGGCCAAGCGATAGATGCCATCGTGATATTCGAACCTAGGATTTCTATATTGATCTCCGAGATCCAGGTACCTTTGACTCACTTACTGTACTAATAATAGACATTAATGCCCCACTTCTGGGCCCAGATCCCTCATAAGCGAACACAGCTTTATAGCTAACCCAGGCATCCTATGAGGCAGTCACTTTGAACAGTGAGTATATAATAATTTAATTCTCACTTACTAACCGTGAAAGCATTGTTCACGTTCTGGGCCCAAAATTGAGGCACTAAGGTCTATTAGTACGGTCAGTGAGTCTAAGGTATCTGGTATCTCAGAAACCAATATAGAGGTCCTGGATTCGAATCTCACGATGGCATCCACCGGTAAGGCGTCGCTGTTTTCGCCTAATGTGCAGTATTGCCATGTACCGACGATGAAGAAAATCATCGTGAGGAAATCTGCATACTAAGATCAGCGGTATGTACGAGTATAACCCGGCAATACACCTTGAACAAGCATGGCTGGTATACTGTTATCTTATTCCGTATCCCTTTAGCGGGAGCCACGAGCCGAGACGAGTCAGTGTTACTATACTGACCATCAAACATATAGAAGTCTATCTACGTAAAGAACAAACCATCGCTATAATCTGGCGGAAGCAGCCTTTCGAAGCCAGTATTCGCTGCTCCCCATGTTGGAAACGCTGGATTGTTGCAAGCTCCTCCCACACTTCTGTAAGGACTTTGTGTGCTGCTGCAAATAAGAGGCGCTGGGCAAAACGGACCTAGAATATTTATTGACTGTCAACTGAGTTTATGCTCTGTTAAATTTAAAACTAGTCTCGCCCAGAAAATATAATTTCATAATCTAAGAGATACATTATACCTATATACATGTTAAATTTGTATTACATGTTAGTATTACATGTTAAATTTGATTGGAGCCTGGTCTGTACCCCAATTGAATATTTTATGAAAATGACCCTCAAACCAAAAAGGAAGATACAGTTCTAAATCATCACCGCTAAGCAGCTGCAACGCTAGACAAATTGGTTTACATAATTTAGTAGTAATATTTTTATTAATGAGGTCTATATTACAAACAAGTCATTACAAGTAATCGACTGAATACGTGCATCGATAATTTTACGCCGTTGTATCTGCGTTTTTAGCCACCTGTCTAAATTATGTTTTAATATTGAGTACAGTGGCGGATTAAATGTTGACGGAGCCCTAGACAACGTCCTCAACCTCGTCTTTTCTAAGTGCTTTACCCATTTTTGAATCGCTCGCGTTCTGAGTTATTCAAATATAGTGTCTCAATAAGAGTGCACTATTATGTACGTGCCTAGCTTGCCTTAAGCATTATCCGACACTCACGAAGTATATGTTATCAATATAGATATATATATATATATATATATATATATATATATATATATATATATATATATATATATATATATATATATATATATATATATATATATATATATATATATATATATATATATATATATATATATATATATATATATACGCTTGAAAAAAATCGTGTCCGCTTGAGAATGTATTACTTACCATCAGTATGTCCAGTGAGTCCAAGAGCTAGCTCCTCATCGGATATAGCTTGTCGGGCATTCAACTCCTGCGCAGCGAACAAGTTGAGTAAACCACCTCGCGCTAGTTCCTCTACTGCTTCGTCTCTGATTGTCAGGGGCTAATATGGCATATATTTATTTTATTATTTTAAAATGTATACAAACATAATAGGATTAAAAAATAAGACCTAAAGTTCATCTTAATCCAAGTTGCGCTATTAAATACTGTCAGAGAACCAAACTTCTTTGCGCCTTTTCAGTTGATGTCATTTCGTGTCTTTCTCTTCTTTTTAAAAGAAGCACAAGGTCTGACCCTTTTACCTCAAATAGTAAATTTGATTGGAGCTCTCTATTGCTACCTATGTACAAGCATTTGTTTTACGACACCAGACGAAAGAACCTCAACGTTATTTAACTCAATGTAGCTTATTATGACGTATTTTGTTAATAATCCTTAATAAAGAACGGTATTTCAAGTCTATCTGTGTTTATCTGTGGAATTTTAGTTCTCAAATAGTTTTATTGGATTTTCTAGTTGGAAAATCATCGAGATACTTCTTAGGTTTAGGATAGTACTTAGCCGCTTGAGTAAAAAACAGTCCCGTGCCAGTCATGTGCTAGCAGGAGATTTAAATCTTCTACCAGCACATCATTACAGTGAACACCATTCTCATCAAGAAAATAGTCAAGAGATTACGTTAAGTGAAGAGCTGGATTTCGCAAATGGTAAATTTGGAAATGAGATTTACGGTAATATCTCTGAAATGTGTGTTTTGGGATTCAGTTCCAAAACACGCTACACGAAAAACAAAGTCTTACCATATTATGAGCATAACTAGGTGATGACGAATTGAGAACTGTATGCTTTGCTTGTTCTATAAGTCTCTGGACGACCTCTAACCAAAGTGCCAACTTGTGCTTGGCTTGAACGTGCGAGTGTATGATGTCTTCTACATCAACCGATGCTGCTCTCCGTGCTTGTCTGTCTGATTCCGCTGGAAAAATATTAAAAGATACAAGCATTGGAAAAAAACAATACAAAGGTTCCTCAAGAGATTTCCATTTTCACCGTAAGTACCTACATGATAAGATTTTTCGTGTTCACATTCACCATAGTATACTTCTGATTCTTGTAAGAAAGAAAAGAAAAGGCTTGTAAGCCAAGGTAAAAATAAAAGGTCTCAAAAGCGGCTGCCGTAGGGTTAGAACGATAAAGCCGACATGTCCACATCGGTTTCCCCCCAGAGTACAGCGTGGTGCTGGTGATTCGGTTTACTCGAGACCTTGGGGGTTGTCTGTCAAGAAACTAGAACGTTAGGTTCCTGTTCCCCTATGCGGACGGCAGCGTGTTAGCGATACCACAGGCGTCGCAAACTTCTATAGGCGGCGGTAACTACTTATTATTAAGTGTACCGTCAGCCTATCTGCTGTCCCTCGGCAATAAAAAAACCCTTAAATACTTACAAGCATGGTCAGCTCCAGTGAAGCAGCACACCCCAACTCCTCCGTTCAAGTGGCATGACGGGTTAAAGGAACCAGGTCTAAGATGTGCCGGGCACTGCACCTTCGGGACACAGGAGCCATGCCTTGGACATATTGCACACGGCTTTTCTAATTTGTGTATATGTTCTAAAATATATAACATTATGTATAATTGACATCATATATTATCACAATGGCATCTGAAGCTTTCACTTTGGACCCCAGGGTATGCTATTACATACAGAAAGCGCGTCGAGTCGCTATTCGAGCCCATTCGTGACGCTAAGAGTTGTGTCAAAAATATGATTGAAGGAGATAATGACTATTTTCAGAATTTATTTTCAAACAATTTCATAGTCATATTAAATTATTCATTAGCATGATACACTATATGTATTGGAAGTGTTTTAGGGGCAATATAGTAACATCATGTCTCGCCAATATTCGATTAAACCGTTGTTTGCCATATCATCCATCTCACGTTCCCAAGTTTGAAATGAAAACTCATTAATGCCATTCCATTATTATATTTAAATACTAAAAAAAAAATACAAAAATATAATCCATTCCTCGGTTTCTACGATTCTAGAACATTGTTAGTGTAATCAAATTTCCATTTCTAAGTATTATAAAGCCTAAAATTATATCCAAGGGCGATGATTTAAGATACTCTGTTTAATTTTTATAATATACTAATTAACCTGGAAAACGTTGTTCTGTCATATGCATTAAAAAAAAACACAAAAAAATTGCCAATGTCCTTCTCCAAGCTCCAATCTATGACTATACCGAAATTCATCAAAATTGGCTCAACAGCTTACGCGTGAAAGTGTAACAAATACTCACTTTCGCGTTTATAATATTAGTTAGGATTTGAATCTACTTTTCAACCACAAATGACAACAACGATTGTAAAAAGGTTTAACATGAATCCATAATGCCAAATATTTCAAGATTGTGCGGATATGACGAAAATGTTTAACACCCTATTCAAACACAAATTTAATTAGTATTTGAATGTTAATAAATTTATATGATGTGCTATATGTGCTAGAAGTAATTTAAGTTATACGTATAAATAACATCTCACAGTTGACCTCTAACCTCTAGAGCATAGAATATACCCGCCACGCTTGTCCAAGACAGATTCGTGAGTTACACATACCGGCACCTCGGTAAGCTTACTCGTGATTTTGTCCATCACCGTTTGTATTTGGTAATTATAACATGTATACATTAAACGAGAATATGGCTAATAAGAGCCCGATATGGGAATCGAAGACCTCCGAGTGTCTCCAGGGTTATCAGGTGACTAAATGCAATATAAATTTCACAACAGAATTTCAGCACAACATGATAAAGATTTAATAAATCATATATTTTATTATGAATAAACGAAATAAATAACCTCTTTCATATTGGTACAGCGCCTTTCCGTGCCTTTGTTGAAATGGTTCTACAACTGAATGTGCTATGACAACATACACAAAAACAATTAGAAAACTATAGAACGATTTCATTTTAGAGTATTTAATTTAAAAATAGAATTATTTACTATCTTTAAACCATTATTAATTAATTAAAACCAATATGTAAACGCCAACTGGCACCAGAGTGAGAACAAAATGGCCGATTTCTCAAAATACTAAGCAAAACATATCCAAAAATGGAGGTAGTTAAAAATATTTTAAATAAAAATGGTTTACTTTAGAGATGAAGTTATTGACAGTGTTTTTAAATGTTACCATCGACAAATAAAATAAATCGATTATTCTAATTTGAGTTAGTAAGTAATCGTTAACATGTGTTAAGATAAAATTAATTCCACGCTCTGAATTAAATGATGAAAATTTCAATCATTTTAATAGTGATTAATTTATTGTATGTTTTATCAATATATAACTAATATATGTTATTTATGAGTCTATCACAAGATTGCCACGAGTTATAGTTATAGTTAGTCTTTGTTTTAGTTGTAATTTGAAACTTTATAACTAAAAGAAAAAACTAATGATGATGAAACGAAAAAGCGGCACCAAAAAGAGGATTTTTCTTCGTGCAGGGGCGGAGTAAGAATACTAAACCCTGCAGCCGCGATCGGCCTGTCGTAAAAGGCGACAAAACCCTAGATACGTGGTAAAGCCCCAAGCCCGTCTGGATGGCAACCACACTGGGTCTAAAAGTATGTCGCCATAATAATGTTTATATCATGTAAAAATAATGTAAAAATGTTTCTGTATACAATAAATTTTCATTACATTTCAATAATCTTGTGTTGTGTTCCGACATTAGTAACCCTGGTTCCTGTACCCCCATGGGACAACAGCGTGGTCAACAAAAAAAAACAAACATCCATAGGCGACGGTAACTGCTTAATATTAAGGGCTGTCGTCAGCCTGTCTGCTGTTCCTAAACAATAAAAAAATTCCTGCGAGAAAATGAGATAGAATAAAATGTACAAATATAATGTTCTCTCGTAGGCTAATTTTCTGAAGTTTCTCTTCTGCCGTGTGTGAATTGCACACACCATTTATTAAGCGCATGTGGGTAGTGAGGTGATATTTTAGAGTCCAACCTAGAGCTCATAGATTCGAATCTTACGATAATATACAACCACTGAGCAGTTTTTATCGCTTATTGAGCAATTACAACACAATGGCCCCATATCGGCGGCGAAGGATTCGAACCCGGGACCTCTGGACTAATCTCCGAGTTGAATACTACTGAGCTACCAGATACCTAATATTATTTTTTATCTCAAAAGTAAAAAATAATATAACACATGGTAAAAACGAGTTTTATGCCAAAACATTATTATCGTCCGTGTTTACGTTACCCATTTAGTTTATTACATAAAATCATGTAAATAGACGCTGTTTACTGAATAAATAAGTAAATCTGATCAAGTGACACTTTTACGTAATTTTATTAATATTTACTTAATTATAATTATGTACAAAAACAGTTCAGAAGTATGCAATAAATTTTTATGATAAAACTGGGGATAGCGTGCACGCGATTCGCGATTTTCCGACAGATTTGTGTTTTCACTTCAACTTGCTCCGTAATTTTGATATAGTAACAGAAAATCATCTATGATCATCGACAAAAAAAGAAAAATTATGTAACATCTCATGTTTCATTTGATGTGATCTACGTTATACGTACTTTCGTTTCTTTCGTCTCTTTGAACGAGTAGTTGAAATGTTATCTATTTTGAATCACTATAACTACAAAGTACCGGTTTAATCCGGTTTCCTTGCAGGTTCAATCCAGATCCTGTAAAGAAACCGGATAGATTCATACATATCAATCAATTTCTTCTAATCATTATTATTTGCATACAAACAACATCTATAGACAGAATTATAGATGACAGTTGCAAATACAAATTAAGGATATACGTATGTATGTATACAAATCAGATGTAAAATACTGTCGCCTATAAGTGTTTGTAACGTCAGTGACATCGCGAACACGCTGCTGTCCCATAAGGGTACAGGAACTTGAGTCACTAATGTCGGAACACAACACAACGTTATTATGGCGGCACACTTAGGTGGTCGACATCCAGGCGGGATTGAGGCCATCCAGGTACCTAGGGTGGGTTGTTTTGTCGCCTTTTACGACAGGCCGACCCCGGCCGTAGAAATCAATATACTTTCTCCGCCCCTGCATGAATAAAAACCTAGCCGGGACTTTGACTTATGACAGTACTTTTCTTATGTAGCGAGAAAATATATTTAGTGTCAGGGTAGTTAATAAATTGAGCATGTTTACGAACTCAAACTAGTTATCTAACTAGTTTGAGTTCGTAAACGTGGGCATTAAAACGTGGGCTTGGAAAAATGTCAAATGTATATATTTTTTTCAATTAATCCGATACAAATATGAAAACTGATATAAAAGGACTCATTTAAAAAAAATTATGTTTGATTATATTATAATTAGATATTAATGAACTCTGAATGGGGACGACAAAACCTTGTCCAGTTCAACCCCTCGGAGACGCAGGTCTGCGTATTCTCTGCCAAGAAAACCCCGTTCGCACCTACGCCACAGTTCCAAGGAACCTCTTTTTCCATCGTAAGCAGTATTGGGATCCTTGGTGTCGACATCAAAAATGATATGCAGTTTAGGGGACAATTGGAAGGTAAAGCTAAGCTTGCCTCCAAAAAGCTAGGTGTGCTAAACCGGTCCAAGCCGTACTTCAGTCCAAAGCAACGGCTTGTGCTATACAAAGCACATATGGAGTACTGCTCACATTTATGGGCTGGAGCACCCGCCTATCAGCTCAATCCCCTAGACTCGATCCAACGGCGCGCAGTTCGTGTTGTCGGCGATCCCATACTCACAGACGGTCTAGACACGCTTGGACCTTAGAGAGACTTTGCGTCTCTTTGCGTATTCTACCGTCTGTACAACGGGGAGTGTTCTGAAGAACTATTCAGAATGGTGCCCTCGTCGTCTTTCTACCACCGCACTGCCCGCCATCGGCTGGGTGTTCATCCCCATTTCTTGGAGCCTTTTCTTTCTTGTACGAAACGGTTCTCTAGAACGTTCATGCTGCGTACTCTCAGGATCTGGAATGAGCTTCCGACTGAGGACAAGCTACGACCTCCGGCCGCCGTAAAAAGCGCCCGCGGGCAGCCCCTCGGGAAAGGATCCGCCGCCCGCACTATTTCCGCGAGGGAGAGGGCCACGTGCTGTTCCGCGGCTCCCCCTCAACTCCTAGTGTCAACACAGGAGAGCGCCGGGGGGACAAAACCCTGACCCCCAGGCGCCAACACTTTAGAAGAGGCCCGCCTTGAGACAAAAAGTGGGCCGGCTCCAGCCCGGGTCACGAGATCGGCAGGCCACATGTCCGTAGGCCCTGGCATAGGCGATAGGAGAACAGCGGGGTTTATTTAACTAAATAAGTACATTCAAGACCAGATCTATGTTAAGCTTAAATTACGACTACTCGTAGCAATGAAATCAGATATCTACGACTAGTTTATTGGCAGTAGCTATTTATAAAAACTAGTTCTGCAGGAGTCAACTGACAATTGTAAAGAAAGCTAATGGTAAATTACGCAGCCGCCTTTAATTAAATGTCGGATTTATTTGAAAATTGGAGTCTGAGTACTAAGAAATAGTGTAATAAAATAAACTACAAAATATATTTGATACTCTTAAACGGTCTATCAGTTTCATTCGAAAAATGAGATGAACTCTTGGTGTAACGGATAACGCACGTCAGTAGGCTCGTGGAGGTTACGGGTTCGATTCCCGTCCATCGTCTGGGCGTTGATGTATTATGTGTATTTATTTACAAAAAAAAAACCATATGTAAATCACAAGTGCTATGTCCCAACATATTTATTTATTATTATTATTGAAATTTACAAAATAAGAGCTCAGTTTAAAACTAGTGTGCATAAAACGCTGTTTTAAAAATCAAAAATGTTGAAAGCGAGTAAGCAAAGTCAGTAAAATTTTAGAAATTCGTAGCCTCGTGGTTAATATGTCAAAGTTGGTAATACTTACGTATTCGTACATGCTGACGTAAAATTTATCTTTTAACGATCAACTACTCTGACAAAAAGGGAATCCAGGGGTATGTTTTTTGTTATCCATTACAAAAGCCCCGTGAGATCACATTTTAGGATTCTACAAAGGTAATGAAAACGCTCTATCCTCATTCCTTCCAATATACCATAATACACAAGGAAAATAGATTCCATATCTATATACTTACATGGATTAGAAAAAAATACTAAAGGAATCGTTTCTTAATTCCAAATACTCAGTTGTCAACACTTATAGTAGGTTTTAATAATATTTTTCATTATTGCATATTACCCCGCTATCATTCGGACTGCATCTTTTAGTTCACCACAAATAACATCGGTCAATGCCCAGCCCAGCTGATTATTCGATATCTATCTATATAATAATATTATTCTACCAGCAACTGGTTTCGAAAGGAATTTAATTTCTAATGATTTATCGCATCCATTTTGTTATCCAAATGAGAAGCTATGTATATGTTTAATATTTATTTATTTATTATTTGTCGCAAAAATTGATTATATAAATAAATGCACTGGAACAATTGACACATCGCTATCTAGTTCCAATGTAGTTGTGTTATGGATTCTAGATAATGAATATACTACATATTTACATACATTTATCTTTTAAATTATTACATATTATTATAGATAAATATTTATATGCGAAACGGTATAGCTGTGATATATGTGTCTATAGCTGTAAAGCATGGCCGGTGTTAGAGCGACACAAGCAAGAACTGCGTGTCACGGAGATGAATATGCTGCGGTGGATGTGTGGAGTGACGCGGAAGGACCGCGTTAGGAACTCCCGCATTCGCGGCGGTCTTCATGTCCGTGACAGTGCGGATAAATTGCAGGAGTGTCGGCTCCGTTGGTACGGCCACATTTTACGGCAACCAGATGATTACGTGGGAACCAAATGTCTGGCCGTGCCGCCTCCACCGGCCCCCGGTAGGAGGGGTAGACCCAAAAAGTGCTGGCTTGATGTCGTAAAGGGTGATATGCGTACCAATGGGATCACTACTAGGGATGCTGAAGACCGTGCGAAGTAGAGTAGAAAGAGTCGGAAAGCGGATTCCGGGCACCGGAACGGAAGTTTAGGTTGCAACCGGGATACTACGCTTAGATAATGATGATCTATATGCGAAACGGGAATCGAATTCGTGACACCTGCAAGCGTACCAAAGCGTTAGTCGTTACGCAACAGAAGTCGTCAAATATAACATTGATTAATGTTATAAGTATTTGACGGGATGGACTGACACCTGATGGACTCGTACTGAGTCAACTTGAGGTGCTAGGCCATCATAGCGGGGTTGTCACCCTTCAATCAAATCTCTGGATAATACATTATTCACGTTTAGTGTATAGATACTTCTTCTTCCTGCCCTCATCCCAGATTATATGGGGTCGGCACAACATGTTCTCTCCTCCCGCTCTCCTCTGTTAGCCGTCATCCAACATTCACACCCTTTTTCACTATATTATATTGTACGAAATCCATCCATCTTTTTATTGGTCTACTTCTCCTTCTATGTCCATCCACTCTCATTTTTATCATCTTCCTAGCTATACGGCATTCTTACCTATATATAAATATCTTATGGTTTATTTTGGATTACAAACCCTATAAACCCTAAAAAATAAATAAATGAAATATGCAAACAGACAGTGTTATCAAATGCAACTACGCCATGCGCCTCCGGAATACGTGCGTTCGAGCTTACATAGTCCAGCCTAAGCTGAACCCTATTTCATAAGATTGATGATATAAATCTGAGGTCAACTTAAATTGCAATATTAAATTTCAGAAACTTATCATTTTTAACAAAAACTATTTTTATTTTCTAAAATAAAAATAGCCTAAGTTACTCCTTGTTACATCAGCTATCTGCATATCAGTGAAAGTCCCGTCAAAATCGGTGCAGCCATTTCAGAGATTAGCCGGAACAGACAGACAGACAGACAAAAATTGTAAAAAATGTTGCTTTGGTATATGTACCGTGTATACGTCCGAATGCACTTAGTAAAAAGCGATTATTTTAATATTACAAACAGACACTCCAATTTTATTTATTTGTATAGATTTTTTTTAATTGCTGTAGGACAGCAAACAGGCTGACGGCCCGCTTAGAATTTAGCAGTTACCATCGCGCCTATAGGTGTTTGTAATGCCAGTGGCATCGCGAACACGCTGCTCTCCCATAAGGGTACAGGAACTTGGGTCACTAATGCCGGAACACAACACATGGTTATTATGGCGGCATACTTAAGACCAAAGGTGGTTACCATCCAGGCGGGCTTGAGGCCCTACCACGTAGTTGGGGTGGGTTGTTTTACGACAGGCCGACCCCGGCCACAGAGGTTAGTATTCTTTCTCCGCCCCTGCACGGTTAGATTATATTTATATACTCTCAGATAAATCACAGTATCATTTATTTACGTTTTGTCTCGGTTTTAATTTCATTTTTTGCTGTGTATATTTAATTTAAGCTCGTTATCTACAATTTATGTAACTATGATAGTCTTAAAAAAACTATATTGCGCAATGGAATATTTATATATCATACGAATATAAGTGTATTTTTGTGTGTATTTATAACGATTTAATTTCATATGATTTCATCTATTTCCAAGCAGTATTGTTGTATTCTTACAAAATATATTTTACCTATAGTAAATAATTCGTAATTGGCAGGCAATACATGTTCTAATATGTATTTATATATACTTGTCATCAAAGAAATCGAAACACTACTGCAAGTATTATTCAGGAGGCATTTAAATGAAAAGTAGGATAGATATCATTTAAAAAATACGCCAATAAATAGATGGCAGTTTAGTCTACACAACGGTGTATCAAAATTCCAAATTTAAATTTTAGAATTTTATCCAATAAATGAATGTAGACATTGTTTTCAATGTGTATGTATTCCGTCGGAATTTATGCACTTAAACACTTTTTTTTCATAAATTATCGTTTATTTAACTGAGCTCTGAGCTGAACTGAGCGTGATTATAAACTAAGCTCTGTAACATCCTACCAAAGAGATCAAAAGATCTCTTTGGTTTTCCTAAAAAATATGGATACCTCGCCCACAGAAACCACCCAAGTCGTGGCATTGCTGGATGCAGGTCATATTCAGAGTGTTGTGGCTGCATGATTGCATCTAAACCTCTCTGCTGTCAATAAAATGTATCAGCGTTATTGGGAGACTAGTATGTTTACTTGCCGTCCAGAATCCGGTAGACATCGAGTCACGTCTGAGCAAGATGGTCGGAATATTTTGTCAGTTTCTCTAAGAAATCGCTACTTTACCTCTATTCAACTGCAACAGTGGCTCGTGAGGTTCGAGGATTGACTGTAAGCGATTCTACCATAAGTTAATAAGTTCCTACAATTTTAAACGCGAACTAAAGAAATTCATTTTTCAACATCAGAAGGGACAGGAGAACTTGACATGTGACAGAAGTATTTTATAAATCCTCCGTGGACGGACAACTTCCGTAATGTGACCGCTGGCGCGCTTCACATCGTGCTTGGGGAGTCTCGGGTTAGGTTCCCGCCCCGTTGTTTACAAAAGAAATTTATGTTTGGTATATCGGTTGTCTGATGCCCGCGGCACGGGTGTTGTCCTGCTGATAACTTTTGGACTAAATGACGCTATGTGAGGTGTTCAAGTATACGGTATATATTTACTATGAATGGGTAACAATATGTTGTTTATAAATGAGTAACAAATTGTATGTTTTTGTAGTTGTATAATGTGTATTGTTCATTTAATGTAAAGCGCAGCACAAAAATATTCCATTGCTCAAAGAGTCTGGTCATTCTTGAAGACCTCTGCGGAAGACCAGCGTTGGTTTCTTATAACCAACTATGCTGAGCAGAAGACCTTTTAGGGCACTTGTATTTATAATGCGATTTTTAATGTGTTATTATTTTAAAAAAAAACTAATTCAAAACCAAACTTCAGGGGTGATTCAATTTTTTTGATGAGAAGTGTATAGTATCTGGAACGCTGTGAATTATGTAAATAAAATAAATAAATATACTGGCTGTATCCGATATGCGTTGTCATATAACAAATATGTATTTGTTGTATTAAAAATGAATCTCTATTTATTAATATATAATAGCTTTTTGGGCCATAAAACATTGGCTGTATCCTCAGAATACCATGGCAAAATTTCATCTCAATATGGTTTAGACATATATAAGACAAATTTTGAAGTGATAACTTCTTATGGGAACCCTCCCATAAGAAGTTATCACTTCAAAATTTGTCTTATATATGTCTAAACCGCTTCGTTACGTAACGCATTAACCAGTCTATTTGGCTTCCCTTTCTCTCACGCATACAGCAGCGGTAGACAGCCTCCACCTCTCTCACTCCAACCCATAGCGCTAGATCTATTCGAATTGCGACTTTATTACAATGAAATACTGATTTGAGTTTTTTTCTTTATAAAGAACAAGAACATGGAATAATTTAATTTAATATAATTTTGAATTAAACAATTTTTTTTTTGGAAAAATGAAAATTCGTAAAATTTAGTTATTTTTGAATTATTTTTGGTTTTATTAATAAATAACCTCACCTTACATTATCATATTAATTATACATACAATTTTAGTAATAACCTAAGCTTTTCTCAAGTGAAACAATTTCAATATTAAATAGTTCAACTAAGATTAGTTTAAGTTATCACTTTTTTATAGCCTAGATCAGAAGTCAGGTAATCGGTCCAATAGTCACCGTTGTCTATAGATGTTTGAAATACCGGAGACATTGCCAACGCGCTATCAGCCTTGAAGAGGAACTAGACCTTGGTTTACTAGTACCGGAACACAATACAAGGTCATTATGGCTGCGTATTTTAAAACCATGCCATCCCCTCGGGTTTGGAGCCTTAACACCTAACCAGGGTTGTGTCGTCGCCTTTTACGACCGGCCGCCTCGGAGTCAGAGGTCAGTATTTTTACTCCGCCGTTGGTAGATGATTAGGTTACTTAGGATACTGATCTCTGCAGCGGGGGTCGGCCTGTCGTAAAAGGCGACAAAACAACCCTAGCTACGTGGTAGGGCTCCAAGCCCGTCTGGATGGCGACCACCTTTAGTCTTAAATATGTCGCCATAGTAACTGTGTTGTTTTCAGCTTCTTAGTTAGCAGTGTATTCACGATGCCACTGGCGTTGCAAACACCCATAGGCGACGGTAACTGCTAAACTCTAAGCAGGCCGTCAGCCTGTCTACTGTCTGTCCGACAACAATAAAAAAAGGAATGTTAGTACAAACTCGCCCAAGAGTCGGTCGAATACTATTATATAATATATGCTATAATAACAGCCCATTGCATCCCACTCCTGAGCTTGGGCCCTAGTCCCCTAGAAGAGTTGGCGAGTTAATAGCATACACTTACGAAACAAACTCATTCCACAGTGTCAGGACGTATTCCAACCAGCCACACACCGACCCCATCCCGAAAGTAAGGATGGCAGGCATGCGTAGACTTGAACGGTTGCTATCACGGTCTTCAATCTACTAGCATTAACGGGTAGGGCTTTGCCAGCATGCCACATCTATTCAGCTAGTAACTAAAAACCCACAAATACTTTATTCTATTAATTTAAGACTCATGCGTATACATTAATTTATAAATGAAAATTGTACAAAGCATAAAAAAAATATTTAAAATGCGTTGGAATACGAGATATCTTACAGTAAATAAAAGTTTCATCTGCTAAAGTCTATGAGAACGCCGATGACATAATGAATAGTATACATTCCACATATTTACGAACATTATCAATACAGTTATAAAACCGGCGGACGTCTCAAACCTCACCAGTGTTCTTAGCCACTCTAAAAACAACACATCCAAAAATCACGTATCTAAAAATGATTATATAAATGTAACTCACAGTGATTTCTTTAAAAGGAAAGTGATAACTTTTTTTAATAGTGTTGTGATTATTTATATCAAGATGGTTGTCAAATTAAGTAAAGTTCCGTATGAAGATGCTCTGAATATGACTGGTAATGTATTTTTTATAGTTTCTTTTATTTAAGGATGAAGAGATCCAAGAAACCTTCGTGCTCCAAGTGGTATACCCTCCTAAATCAATTGACGACAGTCGTCTACGATGGCAACCATTTAACACATCCAAGTTCAGATCGAAATCTTTATCAAATATGTATTACAAACATACACTTATCTAAGACTTTGAGTTTGAGTGAAAGATTTGAGTCATGGAGATCGATGCCCAATCGGTTCAAAACGATGCCCCTAAACTTTATACGAATTAAAATACTTAAGTACTTTAATTTTCTCCATGCAGGGGTGGAGTAAGAATATTGGACTCGTACAGGCACGTTAGGGCCCCAAGCCAGTTTAGATTAGTAACGAAGACAGTTTAGTAACGGTAGGGCCTCAAGTCAGTTTAGATGACCACCACCCCTGGTCTATAAGTATGTAGCCATAATAATCTTATATTGTAATCCGGTATTACTGACCCAGATTCTAGAACCCTTATGCAGATAGGAGCGTGTACGCGATGTGCCTGGCGTCGCAAGCATCTATGGGCTATCTGTTTACTATGAAGTGGGCCGTCAGCCTGTTTGTTGTTCCTAAGCTATAATTTTGTCGCATACCTAAGAAATAATTTAGTCATGTACCTAAGGAATAATTTTGTCGCGTACCTAAGGAATAATTTTGTCGCGTACCTAAGGAATAATTTTGTCGCGTACCTAAGGAATAATTTTGTCGCGTACCTAAGGAATAATTTTGTCGCGTACCTAAGAAATAATTTTATCGCATACCTAAGGAATAATTTTGTCGCGTACCTAAGGAATAATTTTGTCGCATATCTAAGGAATAATTTTGTCGCGTACCTAAGGAATAATTTTGTCGCGTTCTTAAGGAATAATTTTGTCGCGTACCTAAGGAATAATTTTGTCGCGTACCTAAGGAATAATTTTGTCGCGTTCTTAAGGAATAATTTTGTCGCGTACCTAAGGAATAATTTTGTCGCGTACCTAAGGAATAATTTTGTCGCGTTCCTAAGGAATAATTTTGTCGCGGAAAGTAAATTTCCTATATAATTGCGATATCGACGATCACGTAGAATTTGCAGTTTGTTAGTCAATGTAAACCAATATGAATATGGCCTCGATATATTTTGAGGTCGGTGAATTATTATCATATAACACATAACACGACAATTATGAAAACAATCGCTCAACTACGAGTATCTATAATTCTATATAAATAAAATGATAGAGGTCTGCAGTTGTGCGCGCATCACGGCAAAACTACTGAATAGATTTCAATTTCTATTTCTATTTGAAAAAATACTGTTAACTAGAATAAAAGTTCACCTTGATGATATAGTCCCAAACCATCAATTTGGTTTCCGAGAGCACCATGGTACTATAGAGCAAATACACCGTATAGTGGATACTATAAACAGAACGTTAGATGGCAAAGAGTATTGCTCTGCTGTTTTTCTGGACATAAGTCAAGCATTCGACAAAGTGTGGCATGAAGGTCTCTTATATAAAATAAAAAAATTGCTACCTAATTCATTCTTTCTTGTGATAAAATCGTATATACAAGACAGATGCTTTGAAGTAAAACTTAATACTGACCTATCAGCCTTATATGAAATAAAATCTGCAGTACCGCAGGGCAGTATACTGGGGCCAGTATTGTATACGATATATACAGCTGACCTACCAACCACGGAAAAAACGACTGTCGCCACATATGCAGATGATACCGCAATTCTGTCTACGCATATCAACCCAGCAACTGCATCTGCACAGCTTCAATCGCATCTTTTTCAAATCGAGAACTGGTTAAAAATCTGGCGAATAAAAGCTAATCAAAGTAAATCGGTCCACGTCACATTTACTCTCCGAAGAGAAACTTGCCCCCCAGTGACATTAAATGGCGAAGATATCCCTCAGGAAGAATGTGCAAAATACTTGGGAATGCACTTGGACAGAAGGCTAACATGGCAAAAACATATATGGACAAAACGAAAGCAACTGGATACCAAGTTACGTAATATGTACTGGATACTGGGTCGACATTCACGACTGCGCCCTGATAGCAAAATGACAATTTATAAAGCCATCCTTAAACCTATATGGATATACGGCATTCAATTGTGGGGAACAGCCAGTAATAGTAATATAGAAATACTCGAGAGATTCCAAACCAAAACACTGCGAACAATCTTTAACATTCCACAATACATAAGTAACAAACTGATATACAATTACCTAAAAATAAACACTATCAAGGAAGAGATAACAAATTATAGCATTAAATATCAGCAGAGATATCTGGACATAAGAATAAGTTAGCTATTGAACTAAGTGGACACGGATCGCTTCAGCACAAACGATTGAAAAGGCATAGTCTGCCTACGTTGTTCGGTAGATTTAAACAGACAAAGTGAAAGCCCCCACCATTTAGTGAAGGCTCACTGAGACTTTGTCCCTTCTCTAAGGTCCGAAAGGTAAGGTACCGAAATTCGTCAAAATTGGTTAAGCGGCTTAGGCGTAAAAACGTAACAGACAGACAGAGTTACTTTTACATTTACATATAATAATAAAAACTAAGATATATAATAATAATAAAATATGGATATGCCAAATTAACTCCCCAGTTACCGTCGCCTATAGGTGATTGCAACGCCAGTGGCATCGCGAACACGCTGCTGTCCCATAAAGGTATTAAAATTATTAATTATACCTAGTCAGGTCATAAGTATTGTCACACAGTAAAAACTTTTCTTTTAGAATGCTGGCCACGAAAAAGTTTATTGAATTCGAATCTCGAATTGTTCATGAAAATAAAAATGTATACTTTTAGAATTTTACTCATTTTTTAAATATGGAGTGGACGCTTAAAGAAGACCGTGTTGCAGTTATTGCGTTGCATTGTTGCGGTTACGCGCCAATTCAAATTTTTAACATACTGAAAAATTTGAATATAACCAAAAGATTCATTTATCGTACCATCAAACGATACAATGAAGACTCTAGTGTAGATGACAGGTCAAGAAGTGGTCGCCCTCGGTCTGTTAGGACTCCAGCAGTGATAAAAGCTGTGAAGGCACGAATTCAAAGAAATCCCAAACGTAAGCAGAAACTGTTGGCCCTTCAGATGGGGTTAAACAGAACCACGGTGAAAAGGGTGTTAAATGAAGACTTAGGGCTTCGGGCATATCGAAGAAAAACAGGACATCGTTTGAATGCTCGTCTAATGGACCTGAGACTGAAGAGATGCCGCGCTTTGTTGAAGCGGTACGCGGGAAAAAAATATCGGGAAATTCTTTTTTCGGATGAAAAAATGTTTACCGTAGAAGAGAGCTACAACAAACAAAATGATAAGGTGTACGCACACAGTAGTGAAGAAGCGAGCAACCGTATTCCGCGTGTCCAACGAGGTCATTTTCCATCCTCGCTCATGGTATGGTTGGGAGTTTCTTATTGGGGCTTAACAGAGGTACATTTTTGTGAGAAAGGTGTAAAAACGAATGCTGTTGTGTATCAAAATACAGTCCTGACGAACCTTGTGGAACCTGTTTCTCATACCATGTTCAATAACAGGCACTGGGTATTCCAACAAGATTCGGCGCCAGCTCATAGAGCGAAGAGCACACAAGACTGGCTGGCGGCGCGTGAAATCGACTTTATCCGGCACGAAGACTGGCCCTCCTCCAGTCCAGATTTGAATCCGTTAGATTACAAGATATGGCAACACTTGGAGGAAAAGGCGTGCTCAAAGCCTCATCCCAATTTGGAGTCACTCAAGACATCCTTGATTAAGGCAGCCGCCGATATTGACATGGACCTCGTTCGTGCTGCGATAGAGGACTGGCCGCGCAGATTGAAAGCTTGTATTCAAAATCACGGAGGTCATTTTGAATAAACTTTAATGTCATAAGAATCTATGTTTTGTTAAGTTCATTTTGGTATATAAATGGTTACATAATGAATAAACTTGTTACAATTATTTTACATTAAACATGTGACAGAATTTATGACCTGACTAGGTATAAAATTGCAGGTTTCAACAAATTCAATCTCCTCCTATTTACGCTGTGTAGTAGCATCATCGTTGCCATGGTATTTGAGTTGTACTCCGTCTCGTACTTGGTTCCTGCGAGTGTCTGTGAGTTGGGAACTACGAATACACAGCAGGGTTTGATGGCTGGATTGCCCTTAATCGGTAAGATCTACTATATTAATGCTATTTGTGCAGGGGCGGAGAAAGAATACTGACCTCTGCGGCCGGGGTCGACCTGTCGTAAAAGGCGACAAAACAACTCACCCTAGCTACGTGGTTGGGCCCCAAGCCCGTCTGGATGACGACCACCTTTGATCTTAAGTATGTCGCCCTAACTTTGTATTGTGTTCCGGCATTAGTGACCCAAGTTCCAAGTAATCTAATCCGTTCCTCTTGGAAGCCGGCAGCGCGATGGTAATGCCTATACTGTTGAAATGTCTATGCGACGGTGACCACCTAGTATCGGATGGGCCGTTCTCCAGTCTGCTGATCACAGCTATAAAAAAGTTTTATTGTTATTAAATTAATAGTTTTAGGAATTAAATGTATGATTATTAAATAATATGGACGTATATAATATATCGATGCATATGAGGTGATATGACTAGGCTATTGCCCAGCATCGGCCGTCAGTTTGAATTTTAACTAGTAAACCGATGTGAACCCGCTACAAACTTTTCGTAAATAGTCTCATTTATTCTGTCTTTTTCTCGTACCCTTTTTTAGTCCATAAAGTGTATTCAAATTTTATTTACTAAATATGTATGTATTTACCAGTGAACTAGTTAATTAAATATTTTTAAGTCAATTCAAAAAAAGAACAATACCTACTAATGTGAACCTATTCAACAAATACAAAAATGTCCTCTTAAGGAATTCTTATGTTTGAAAATTGTTTTCTACTTATAGCTTACATGCAGTAAAGAATGTTTTTAAATATATTTTAAATACTTAAAGATAATACGTAAGGTAAATAAAATATTGAAAGAACTAGCCAAATGGAAATAATGAGAAAATATTTTAGGTGTCATTCTAACATCACACATATGGGGCTACCTGGCAGATACAAAAGGCAGAAGAAAGATGTTGGTGATCTCAATGACGATGGGCTTTGTGTTTGGTTCTGCAGCAGCTCTTTCACCCAATTGGATGGTTTTAAGTGTCTGCAAATTTCTTTCTTCTGCTGCGTAAGTTTTGTTTTATTATACAGTACCCGGATGACCGAGCTTGCCGGTCCGAATGACCGGATGCCATTTTAGACTTAGATTTTACTATTAAGTACGGTCACAAGACAAACTTTCTGCGTGCCTTTTTGTGTCAATAGCGAATGATAATTTTAGTTTCCTCACCAAGAAGGAACAAGGAAAAGCTGGATTAGATGTAGCTAAAATTGGTTTTAACCGGAGCGTATCCAACTTGACTCTTCAATCCTAAAAAGAAAAATTGGAAGATTCACCCTTCCTTTACACGAGATAGCACATTCCTAGCTGAGCTTTAGGCCACACAAAATCACTTCAAATCATGTGCTCAGGATGCATCGTGTAAATATTTTAATTAATATTTTCTCATCTATATACATAAAATACTAAAAACATATTGTCTATATAAAACGGGACTTCGGCTACTCCCAATCGAATCAAGTCATCCTTTGAGTTGCTGGATAAGTGCGCGTTCAATAAATATTTTATTTTTGAACAAAGAAAAATTATATCAAATCATAATATAAAATGATAATCGTAATACTAAAATAGTTACCAAATAGACAAAAATTACAATATCCAATCTCCAGTTACGATTCCAAGCACGGACAGGTATCAAAATAATTTTTTTATTGCTGTAGGACAGCAGACAGGCTGACGGTCCGCCTAGAATTTAGCAGTTACCGTCGCCTATGGGTGTTTGCGACGCCAGTGGCATCGCAAACACGCTGCTGTCCCATAAGGATACAGAAACTTGGGTCACTAATACCGGAACACAACGCAAGGTTATTATGGCGGTATACTTAAGACCAAAGGTGGTCGCCATCCAGACGGGCTTGAGGCCCTACCACGTAGCTAGAGTGGGTTGTTTTGTCGCCTTTTACGACAGGCTGACCCCGGTCGCAGAGGTTAATATTCTTTCTCCACCCTTGCACGGATAATTAGCACACAGTTTGTGTCTCTCCAAGAGTTAAGAAAAAAATTACATATATACAAACCCCCAGACGTTAATACTGATGGTTTCCTTCATTGTTTAAATGATTTCTTCTCTTTTTCTAGAGTATCAGGAGCGTCAGCTCTCGCACTAGCCCTTTTGGGTGAATGTACACCAGCTTCAAAACGCAGCACCTTACTATTGCTCACTACTAGCGCATTTTTGTCATGTACAGGAATAATGGCAGGTACCCACAATTTCAATTTACTTTTAATATAAAAATATAGTTTTAAATATTTCTTGGTGTTTATTCAATCTATTCATTATATAATGGACATGGACATTTTGATCATTTTATATTTGTGTTTACTAACAATAGATTTTTAAGTTTACTTATAATTTACTAACCCACTATGGACATGATATTGTAACTGTCTGAAATAAATAAATAATAATACCGGTTGTATACACAGCTTTCTTCATCCTCCCAAATTTCAAGGCCACAATTATTGCACGTTTGCCTGGATACCTGTCTATGCTATTTACTTTACTCGTGCTAGATGATCAAAATAGGCAAAGAAATGTAATAAATTTAATATAATATTATTTTGTAGCTCGATTGCTTTAACTCCCCAACACCAATAGGAAAATTTTCCGCCAAGCAAGTGACGTTGAATCCGGTGTCATTTATTTCACTTCCCGCGACCTTGGCCCTCAAAGCACGCAAAAAATCACTGGTGCTATTTTAGTGGGTATACCAGCGCCGTGCGTATCACCGCCTAGTGAAGGAGACACATGGGCGCAAAGCACAGAAAGGGCACTACCCGCCGTGTCATTCCTTAAATTAACAAGTAAATAACGATTTCTAGAAGATTCGATTCCCGGCCGTTGTCTTTACCTTATAAGGTTTGGTTAATTTAATTCATAGCTACCTACATTTTAAGGTGCACGCGATCGAAATAATAATTTGGTTTGTTTACACTTAAATACCCTCAATATTGGTATTAATTAGAAATTATTATTAAGTATTAGGGGTTAATTTATAGTTGCTAGATTTTTGAACGTCCGACTATCTGGATGTTTGTATAACATATTTATTCATAAAAAAGAAAAGTCAATCAGTTCTCTAGTACCCATACCACAAGCGCTCTGCGTCTTATTTATGTCACTACAAGACACTGTTTAAATTATTTTAGTATATTTATTACATTGATCAGTTTTCGAGGTCTACTTTCCACTGCTGTGTGCCAGCTGTTGTTTATTGCAGCTACATATAACTACTGATTAATAGATCTTTCTAAATTGCTTTAATTTCCTGTTTATGCAAAATGTAGACTAAAAACAATTTCTTTCTCATTCCAGTACTATCAATACCAATTCTCCCGATGAAGTTCTCATTTTACATCCCATACCTGAACATCCACTTTAACTCCTGGAGACTCCTGAACCTAGTTTTCAGTTTTCCATGTCTTCTCAATGCGCTTGGATCATCGGTTGCTTTTGAGAGTCCGAAATATTTGCTTACGATAAGAGAAGAGAAGAAGGCTTTGGAGATTTTAAGAAGAATTTTTGAAATAAATAGTGGGAAGGATGGTGACTTATATCAGGTAAACAAATTATTATTTAGCATATGAGATCTTCACTGATATTATATTAGCGATAAATCTCAATTATTTGTATTGTCTACTCAGGGTCTAGCATTCGAGGACCGCAGATAATTGATGAGCATATTACATTTTTTTTTATTGCTGTATGACAGCAGACAGGATGACGGTCCACTTAGAATTTAACAGTTGCCGTTGCCTATGGGTGTTTGCAACGCCAGGGGCATCACCAATATGATGATTCCGCGCAGTGGTACTGGAACCTGGTCACTTACTACTCACAACACAAGATTATAGCGGCACATTTAAAAACCAGGGGTTGTTGTCATACAGACGGGCTTGGAGCCCTACCACCTCGCTTTTAGTTGCCTTTTACGACAGGCTGACGACAGGCAGAGATCAGTAGTTATTCTTTCTCCGTCTCTGCACGGATAGAATTATATTATAGATAATTGCCACGTACCGACGGTGAATAAGACACCTGCATACCGAGATTTCTAATATGTGTAACCCACCAATCAGCCTTGGAAAAATGTGGAAACTATACTATCCGTTTCGTCTAGTGAGCCCGAACCTAACATTAAGACGTTATAGGCTGTCCGACCAAAGGTGGTCGCCATCCAGACGGGCTTGAGGCCCTACCACGTAGCTAGGGTGGGTTGTATTGTCGCCTTTTACGACAGGCCGACCCTGACCGCAGAGGTTAATATTCTTTCTCCGCCCCTGCACGGATAAAAAGTGTTGTTATTTTTATTAAGCCAATGTAATAACTGTGAATTTGATAAATAAATTTATTTTTTAAATTTCAGGTTGAATCAGTAGTTCTGGACGAAGACAGTGCGAAACCGATAAACGGCTTTTGGGCAACAATAGCTGAACAAACTTTACCATTGTTCAGGAAACCACTACTCAAGAGCACTTTACTCTTAGGCTTTTTATTTATAATTGTATTCAGTTGGTGAGTTTATAAGAAATAAAAATAAATAATAGTTAAAAAAAACCAAAAGACATGCTTTTATAATTAATCAAACTAAAGAGTAAAAAAATGATTCTTAACATAAGAATAAAATTACTGACGAGAAAATTAATGTCACTTCTAAAAAGCGTGGGGTGAGCGATATCAATCGCTATAAATTTTTTTTACTAGTTTCATCCCGATATGCAAAGCTTAAAAATATCGTACAAAGTACCCCACGGTTTTAGAACAGTCCTCATTATATATTCACCATATACATTAAAAAGAATGGGAGAAATAATGCATCCCTTTCTTGGCTTGAAGGATCTTGAGATGACGTTATTCCCCCTTACCATAGACTCGCCATCTTGGTATAAGTTAGCGATCAGTGACACGAGGTGTTTAGGTACGCCTATTTCATTCAAGATGTTTCACAAACATCCCATCGAACACAATCAAATGCTTTTGTATATTCTATGAAGCATATTGTTGAATTCGCGACCCTTCTCGAATATTTGCCTTACATTTACAATTTGTTCTCTTGTGCCGCTACCCTTCACAACCCGCTTGTTCACTAGGTATCTGCCACTGAATAAAGGATTGTAGCCCACCGTTAATTACATGAAACATTATCTTGCTCACATGCGATATTAATACCAGTGTACGGTAGTTGCTACATGTCCTCATCGACCCCTTCTTGTGTAGTGGAACTATCAAGGACTCTTCAATCAGTGACCCATCTGCCTCTTCTGCAAACTTGATTACATAGATCAAATAGTAACTTAATTCCCAGATCTCCTAGATGTTGCTGTTCCTCAGCAAAGATACTGTGTCTACCTGCTGATTTATTCATTTTGAGTTTACGCAGTGCGTCTCCGATTTCGGATTCTATAATGTCCGGTTCCAAGCATTGTTCATCCAGTTTGTACTGCAGTATCAGCGTACAAATTTTCACAGTACAATCGCCACCTCTCCGTCATCTACCTCGCTTAATAGCTTGCCCTCGTCATTTTCTATGGCCCATGTCTTTGATCTTAATACTTTTGATCTTCAAAAATAAGTCTCGGGTTTAAAATTTTTGTACATGATCTTCAATATCTTGCCAAATGGAATTCAGGTAGTCATTATAGTACCTACGGGATAGCAGTTGAACTCTTGCAGAGGCTTCGTCGTACTCTGTATGGGAAGACTCAACATTGGTTTTGAGTAAGTAGTTCTTTTCGTTCTCAGCCTTCCATGTCTCTTCTGTAATCCGCTCTTTCCCCGGATTATCTGCGGGTGTAATATTTTAATTGCTTGTTATTTTAACCAAGGATGACGTATCGGTAACTTTTAAATGCCCTATTTCATCAATTCTGTAATTATAAAATAAATTATTGTAATTATAATAATAACTGCGACAATTCACGTCCCAAAGGAAACAACAGAGCACCTGTGTTATGGGTACTGATAATACTTTTATGGAAATAAACACATATTATGCATGAACACCCAGACTTGTGACTCGTTGGCGTTCTGATATGTGGAAACCATTGCGCCAAAGGAGTCAAGAATCACCTTTTATATGTATATAGTTAATGTACATATATGTGTGTAAATTAGAATAGAATAGAATAGAAATAAGTTTATTTTAGTACAATACACACATACGCACACACAATATTTAAAAACTACTAAAAAGAAGTGTATGTCCTAAAAAGGATCTAGCTCAGCATGCATGTTAGTGACTAACGCTGATCTTCCGCTAAATCCAAAAGTGAAGTCACGACAGAAGAACACCACCCAATTTAAATAATAATAAATAAATAATAATGCACTAATAAATACATAGAAACATGAATAAATAACATAAATATTAATAGAAAACTCAATGAACACCGTCAATTTAAAAAAATTTATTCGTATGCATTTATTGTTTCAGTATCAACCCCTTCTTAATTTGGCTTCCATTCATGGTAGACGCCTTCATGTCATCAGTAGAGAGTGGACAAAACGATATAACACTTTGCGAAATGATGAGGTTAGCTCGTAACAGCACCACCATTAAAGAAGTAAGTTTAGATTATCAATGTCTTCTGAATATTAGAATACAATATGTATGTACAATAGCTCAGTGATATTACATTCAAAGATCTTTCTAGAGGTCCCGGATTCCAATTCCACGGGGCATGTACCGCTTAGATAGCTTTTCACGACTAATGTCCATAAATTTCATAACTGCCATGCACGGAGATGAATGTACTGAGGCGGATGCGTGTAGCGTGATAGGACTATGTTTATATCCGTGCAGGAGCGGAGAAAGAAAACTAACCTCTGTGGGGTGGGCCTGTCATAAAAAGCGACGTAACAACCCGCCCTAGCTACGTGGTAGGGCCTCAAGGTCGTCTGGATGGCGACCACCTTTGGTCTTAAGTATACCGCCATAATAACCTTGTTTTGTGTACCGGCATTAGTAACCCAAGTTCATGTACCCTTATGGAACAGCAGCGTGGTCGCGATGTGGCGTTGCAAACACCTATAGGCGACGGTAACTACTAAATTCTAAGCGGGCCGTCAGCCTGTCTGCTGTCCTACAGCTATAAAAAAAGTAAGGGATTTCCTCAATCACAAAAGCGTTATCTTTGACATTGTATTTATAAATTGCAGGAGTGTAGCCTTCGCTGATATGATAACGTTTTACGACAACTTACATGATTACCTAGTCTAGTCAGGCCGCTTCCGCTCGGCCCCAGCAAAAGGGGCAGACCCAAAAATATTAGCCTGATGTTCTAAGTCATTGGCACGCATATTAACTGCTAAATGAGAAGTGCAAAAAAATGTCGGAAAGCTGACCTCGAGCATTGAAGTGGATATAAGATTTCTATCTAGCTAGAATTATTAATACGATTACAAAATAAATGAGCAGTACGGTATAATGCTTTTAAAGCTCTTACAATAAAACAATAGTGTAATTCTGAACACAGCTGTTGTAAAGTAGCCATAACGTTAATGATTCAAATAAACGCACGTTTGAATACTTTAATACTTTATTTTTATTTTGGATAAAAACTATGACAACTCAATGTTATATTAAGTCAAAAAGATAAAAGTCCAAACGCAAAGCTTTAAATTCAACACCCAATCTTACATAATTGACAACGGACAAAAAATAAATATACACATTAATTTAAAACATGAAATTGAAAACAAGCTTTGATGACTTTATGAATTTTAAATTAGAAAATAAATTTCTAATATTTAAAGAAGTCCAGTGTTAAAAATAAAATTATTATAATTTATACTTGTAAAAGTGAAAGTGTATTAACATTGTTCTACCAGCCCACAGATTGTTCCATGAACCAGTTTGCTATGACTATGGTATTCGGAATCAGCATCATGCTGGCAGTCGTCAACGCTTTGGCCAGTGGTGCAATCAAGATTGTGGGGAAAAGAAGACTATACATCGGCATTCAGGTGAAAACACTTATTTTTTATATACGTTCATTTACCAACTTAATAGATTGTTTCTGTCATGAATCCGTTTTGCTTCCGCTATCACCGTTCCAGGAACTAAACAACTGCATGATTTTTTTCCAACCAACGTGAGCTTATGTGTAAAGAGAATTAGTGTTAGTGCAAATACTAAAATTGTAAAAATTACAAAATAAATCTCTCTATTTTAATTAATATTACACATTTCATCTTAATTAATAAAACCGTTTTAAATCTTAAACTATTGGCGATCATCTTTTAATTTTTTTTGTGAAGAATTAAAGGAATCGTTTATTTATTTTTACATTTTTTCATGTTAGAATGAACGTATAAAATATTAATAGCGAAGTATTTTTGCATGTTAGCGCGTAAATCCGATTGTTTAGAAAGTGCTCATAGCTATGTATATGTACTCTATATGTTCTAAGTCTTAAACTATTGGAGATCACGTTTTAATTTTTTTTGTGAACAAATAGTACAATTAAAGCTCTAATTCAAGGTTAAAATATTAAAAAAAAGTGTCGAAGTTACTCAAAAATCGATTTGAAATTTCCACTTCCGGTTTACTATACGTAAAAAAATTCAAATTTAGAATTCAACAAAAAAATTAAAAATTTCTACTTTTTAACTACAAGAAACAATACTTTTTAATTTTTTTTACAAATTAGTTAATACAAATAATAAGCATTCAAAAATTCATGACTTCATTCTTAGTAAATTTATAAAAGCTCATAACTCAGCAACAAAACATCATACGAAAAAAAAATTGTGTGTACACGTAGAAGTATAACTGACCAGAGTATAAACAAAATTCACGACCTCATTTTTTTTGGTTATCCGCTTGACGTGAAATGCCCCATTTACAACGCATGCTTTCCAATATGCATATACTTCTAAATACATCATTCATCTTAGCGTTAAATCCCAGTTGCAATCAAAGTTCAGCTTCGGTGCCCGGGATCTGCAACCATTAGTCAGAAATGTTAAAAATAGCCTATAATTTTGGAAATTGTTTTATGTTTAACACGCAAATATATTTCTGTAGGTTTTGTCTTGTAGGTTTTTTTTTAATTGCTGTAGGACAGTAGACAGGCTGACGGCCCACTTAGAATTTAGCAGTTACCGTCGCCTATGAGTGTTTGCAACGGCAGTGGTATCGCTAACACGCTGCTGTCCCATAAGAGTACAGGAACTTGAGTCATTAATGCCAGAACACAACATAAGGTTATTATGGCGACATACTTAAGACCAAAGGTGGTCGCCATCCAGATGGGCTTGGGGCCCTACCACGTAGTGGGTTGTTTTGTCGCTTTTTACGATTGGCTGACCTCGGCCGCAGAGGTCAGTATTCTTTCTCCACCCCTGCACGTATGTACCTATAAAAAAAGCTGCTTTTTATTATTCCAGATGTTATCAGGCATCGCAGCGTTTGCCGTCAACTTCAGCGCAATATGGCCGCTCAGTGCCGCCCTCTTCATCATAATATTAGCAGATATAGTCAACTTTGGTTTCCTGTCATCGTTTACTGTAGATGTCTACCCAACTTTTGTTAAGTGAGTATTTAAAATTTTTATTTTTAATTCTATTTTGCTAGACATTTTCTAAGCTTAATTGCCATATGGTTTGAAATAAAAATAATTGTTGTTTATGACGTAATAACTTGATATGCAAAATGTTTCAGAGCTAAGGGGGTATGCCTTATGTTTATGCTTGGAAGAGGAAGTACAATTTTAGCTATCAAAGTTCTCAAGGATTTACTGGAAAACAACTGCGAGGCAGCTTTCTATATTTTCAGTGCATTTACGTTGCGTAAGTAATTATTATATATTGTTTACTTATAATCTCTTCAGCCATTATGATCTCTGGTAAATTCCAGTTGAATTTATTTATGGTCCAAGTAAGAAGTGCTCCGTTCGTATAAACACTATTAATGTGACGTGCAAGGTAGATAGCTTAGGGTTGAGTCACACCGGAATGGCAGCGGCCGGCAGCGGCGCGGCGAGCACTTACAGTGTGAAATAATTTTAAATCTTATTTACATAGTTAAAAGATCAGTATCGCTTGAAAAGGTCACGACACAAGGCCGCTCGCGACACCACGATACTGATCTTTTAGTTATGTAAATAAGGTTTCAAATTATTTGACACTGAAAATGCTCGCCGCGCCGCTGCCGGCCGCTGCCATTCCGGTGTGACTCGACCCTTAGTGTCATCCCACATGAGACCAATCTAGAGATCACGTGTACGAAACCCACGATGGCATGGCCCGCTTAGATAGCTTTTCTCGCTTAATTTGGAATTTTAAGGAAACATCGTGAAGAAACCTTCATGACAAGATCGCCGGTACGTGCAACCTTTGCAAATCCTATTTGGACAATTGTGGATATACAGTCCGATCGCTTTAGAGAGAGGTCCAACAATGGGATGTAATGCGTCACTTTACATTCCCCGGCTGCTAAAACTGCTGTAAGCGGGAACTCCGATAGAGGGTGGCTCGAATTCAAAAGTCCTACCATTACATCTCTCAAATATTTATTATGCTACACGTAAAATTTATTATCATGGGATCCCTGGGTGATTGATGGACAATTCTGGCGTCGATAATACAGCAATAAAAGATCACCAATCCAAAACGGCCATCATCATTTTTTACTTAAGAGTAAGCAGTTAGCGATGCCTATGGCTTTTTACGCTATGCACTGTGAACACGCTGCTGCTCGAATAGAGGTACTGGAACTTGTGTCACTAATGCCGGAACACAGCACTAGGTTATTATGGTGGTAAACTTATAGAGAAGGGGCTTTTGCCGTTGTTTTGTCGCCTTGTACGATAGGCTAACCCAGCCGCAGAGGTCAGTGTTCTACTCTGCCCCTGTATGAAGAAAAAATGCAACAAATGCATTTTTGCAACAAAACTTATCTCCATTTTTTATTGCTCTAGGACAGTAGATAAGACAGCCCACTTAGAATTGAGCAGTTACCGTCGATTATAGGTGTTTACAACAACTGTGGCATCGCGAACACGCTGCAGTTCCATATAAGACGACTACAAACAGGGACAACAAATGCATTCATGAAATGCATGAAATTTTTTAATGTCTAATAATATAAGATAATGTCTAATTGTGATCTGATTACAGACGACGAATAGATAACCATAAGGATTGCTCGTTAACGATGATTTACTAATTTACATTCCTTTTTACAGTGGCCGGCTTCTTAGGGCTTCTCCTGCCTGCCGACAAAAGACTATTTGAACCCAAAGTAGAAGTCACAAAGATTTGAAATGTTTCAGGAATACCGGGGTATTTAGAGTAATATTGTGATTTATTATCCCATATGTACATTATATTTATACATATTTTTAAGAAATCCTGAGTAGACTTTTTTTACTTACATCCATAATCATAATATAGTTTTAGTTTTTTTTTTGTTGCTTTTATTAATTCCAGGATCAAATCTTAAAACTGTATGCAGATACGGGAATTGTTGAGTTTTGTATCTTTTTTTACTTCAAGAAAGGAGGTGCAACACGTTTCATAATTAATACATGTATAATGCGTTTCAAATAAGAATAGGATCGACTTTACGCCATGTTGTGACATCGTAGCATAGGTTTTTAATATATATTCCACTAACTGTTGTTTAAGATAAAATTAGGTATGTTACCCGTATTTATGACTTCAATTCCACTCACCATTATTTATATGCAAATAAGGTTTCGTTCCAAACCGTACTTTTCTAGTGACATTTGACAGATATAGGTCATTGAAGTTCCTATTCTTATTTGAATCGCGTTGTATAACAGACGCCAAGAACAATCAGCAATACTAGTCACCTTTTTAATATATTATTATTATTACTGCTGTGGAACAGCTCAGCTCTGCTGGCAGCCTGCCAGCCCTCTTATGAAGCGGCGTCAGGGGAGTTGTAACCTGGGTTACTTATGAACACAACATCAGCGTATTATGGCTGTATATTTAGAGACCAGAATTGGTTGCCATCCAGATGGGGTTGGACCCTAGCTTTGTTGTTCTGTCGCCTTTTACGATAGGCCGCTTCTGGTCGTAAGGGTCAGTGTTCTTTCTCCGCCCCTGCGCGGAGAATAATAGGAATCATCAGTAACTAGTGTGTAGTAAATTAATTAGACTAAAAAGTATTAGTTTAACTAATCAGCTAGAAATATATTCTATGTTGTTTATTATTATTTCTGTTCAGCTGTTATTTCTATTCTAATTTCTGTGTAATGTATTCCAAAAAAAATACAGCATGTCTCCATGGACATAATAAATGAAATAATTAAAAACAGTACTTTAAAATTATTTTAATGAAAACTTAATTTTTTCTTTATTGTTTGTTGTTTTTCAATAGCTTTGCGTCAGATGGTAGAAGTATACCGACTAAACCTCCAACTGAAAAAAATCAAATATTATTTACTTATTTACATTTTAAACTATTTTTATTTCTTGCTCTAGGACAACAGACAGGCTGACGGCCCACTTAGAATAAAGCAGTTACCGTCGCCTATGAGTATTCGCAATGCCAGTGGTATCGCGAACACGCGGCTGTCCCATAAGGGTACAGGAACTTGGGTCACTAATGTCGGAATACAACACAATTATTATGGCGACATACTTAAGACCAAAGGTGGTCGCCATCCAGATGGGCTTGGGGTCCTACCACGTAGCTAGGGTGGGTTGTTTTGTCGCCTTTTACGACAGGCCGACCCCAGCCGCAGAGGACAGTATTCTTTCTCCGCCCCTGCACGGATAAAAACTCAATACTATAACTTTAAAGCCTTTTAAATAATGACTATTAACTTTAAAACTTTGTGACACATGTAGTCACTGTTGAAATTAGGTGATTACTTCATCATGCAGTCGGAACAACCTTACACATAACGTCAGGCTATAAGGTCGTTGGATGCCCTCCGGCGCCGATGACGTGGCCTCCGTTGGCGGAAGGGGAGTGTGGTGGTCGACTTCCGCTCCTGCTTCGCCGCCTCATGTCGCAGTCATGTCCGTAAAGGTGCGGACATGACTGCCTCGCAAAAGGAGATGTCGGCCGTCCATCCAAAATCACCCCCGACGTGTCCATACTACCGGTACTCTTTATAGGTTACCTCAATTGCCAAACTAGTCTACTTGAACGGTCAAGCAACACAATGCTATTTAGCTTGACTTCTTCTAGAATTGCAGAACCAATCGTCGAATTCTCACAGCTTTTTTATATCTCGACTGCGAATTCCCTAACACTAAATTACTACGAGTAGCTTGAAGACCGGCGGTTCTGGCGGTCGGCGTGTTCATCTCTCTACTGATAGGTTATCAATAGATGGACATAAGATAATGTTTTTGTATTAAGTTATGGACTTAACATGTGCTTAACAACATATACCTAGTCAGGTCATAAATTCTGTCACATGTTTAATGTAAAATAATTGTTACAAGTTTATTAATTATGTAACCATTCATATACCAAAATGAACTTAACAAAACATAGATTCTTATGACATTAAAGTTTATTCAAAATGACCTCCGTGATTTTGAATACAAGCCTTCAATCTGCGCGGCCAGTTGTCTATCGCAGCACGAACGAGGTCCATGTCAATATCGGCGGCTGCCTTAATCAAGGATGTCTTGAGTGACTCCAAATTGGGATGAGGCTTTGAGCACGCCTTTTCCTCCAAGTGTTGCCATATCTTGTAATCTAACGGATTCAAATCTGGACTGGAGGAGGGCCAGTCTTCGTGCCGGATGAAGTCGATTTCACGCGCCGCCAGCCAGTCTTGTGTGCTCTTCGCTCTATGAGCTGGCGCCGAATCTTGTTGGAATACCCAGTGCCTGTTATTGAACATGGTATGAGAAACAGGTTCCACAAGGTTCGTCAGGACTGTATTTTGATACACAACAGCATTCGTTTTTACACTTTTCTCACAAAAATGTACCTCTGTTAAGCCCCAATAAGAAACTCACAACCATACCATGAGCGAGGATGGAAAATGACCTCGTTGGACACGCGGAATACGGTTGCTCGCTTCTTCACTACTGTGTGCGTACACCTTATCATTTTGTTTGTTGTAGCTCTCTTCTACGGTAAACATTTTTTCATCCGAAAAAAGAATTTCCCGATATTTTTTTCCCGCGTACCGCTTCAACAAAGCGCGGCATCTCTTCAGTCTCAGGTCCATTAGACGAGCATTCAAACGATGTCCTGTTTTTCTTCGATATGCCCGAAGCCCTAAGTCTTCATTTAACACCCTTTTCACCGTGGTTCTGCTTAACCCCATCTGAAGAGCCAACAGTTTCTGCTTACGTTTGGGATTTCTTTGAATTCGTGCCTTCACAGCTTTTATCACTGCTGGAGTCCTAACAGACCGAGGGCGACCACTTCTTGACCTGTCATCTACACTAGAGTCTTCATTGTATCGTTTGATGGTACGATAAACGAATCTTTTGGTAATATTCAAATTTTTCAGTATGTTAAAAATTTGAATTGGCGCGTAACCGCAACGATGCAACGCAATAACTGCAACACGGTCTTTTTTAAGCGTCCACTCCATATTTAAAAATGAGTAAAATTCTAAAAGTTATACATTTTTATTTTCATGAACAATTCGAAATTCTAATTCAATAAACTTTTTTGTGGCCAGCATTCTAAAAGAAAAGTTTTTACTGTGTGACAATACTTATGACCTGACTAGGTACTATACCTAGTCAGGTCATAAATTCTGTCACATGTTTAATGTAAAATAATTGTAACAAGTTTATTAATTATGTAACCATTCATATACCAAAATGAACTTAACAAAACATAGATTCTTATGACATTAAAGTTTATTCAAAATGACCTCCGTGATTTTGAATACAAGCCTTCAATCTGCGCGGCCAGTTGTCTATCGCAGCACGAACGAGGTCCATGTCAATATCGGCGGCTGCCTTAATCAAGGATGTCTTGAGTGACTCCAAATTGGGATGAGGCTTTGAGCAGGCCTTTTCCTCCAAGTGTTGCCATATCTTGTAATCTAACGGATTCAAATCTGGACTGGAGGAGGGCCAGTATTCGTGCCGGATGAAGTCGATTTCACGCGCCGCCAGCCAGTCGTGTGTGCTCTTCGCTCTATGAGCTGGCGCCGAATCTTGTTGGAATACCCAGTGCCTGTTATTGAACATGGTATGAGAAACAGGTTCCACAAGGTTCGTCAGGACTGTATTTTGATACACAACAGCATTCGTTTTTACACCTTTCTCACAAAAATGTACCTCTGTTAAGCCCCAATAAGAAACTCCCAACCATACCATGAGCGAGGATGGAAAATGACCTCGTTGGACACGCGGAATACGGTTGCTCGCTTCTTCACTGCTGTGTGCGTACACCTCATCATTTTGTTTGTTGTAGCTCTCTTCTACGGTAAACATTTTTTCATCCGAAAAAAGAATTTCCCGATATTTTTTTCCCGCGTACCGCTTCAACAAAGCGCGGCATCTCTTCAGTCTCAGGTCCATTAGACGAGCATTCAAACGATGTCCTGTTTTTCTTCGATATGCCCGAAGCCCTAAGTCTTCATTTAACACCCTTTTCACCGTGGTTCTGCTTAACCCCATCTGAAGGGCCAACAGATTCTGCTTACGTTTGGGATTTCTTTGAATTCGTGCCTTCACAGCTTTTATCACTGCTGGAGTCCTAACAGACCGAGGGCGACCACTTCTTGACCTGTCATCTACACTAGAGTCTTCATTGTATCGTTTGATGGTACGATAAACGAATCTTTTGGTAATATTCAAATTTTTCAGTATGTTAAAAATTTGAATTGGCGCGTAACCGCAACGATGCAACGCAATAACTGCAACACGGTCTTCTTTAAGCGTCCACTCCATATTTAAAAATGAGTAAAATTCTAAAAGTTATACATTTTTATTTTCATGAACAATTCGAAATTCGAATTCAATAAACTTTTTTGTGGCCAGCATTCTAAAAGAAAAGTTTTTACTGTGTGACAATACTTATGACCTGACTAGGTATAATGTTCTCGTTAAATCTATTTATCTAACCTTTTTCACGCCTGAAAATTAATCAGAAATTTTCGTCTGGTGCGGTAGGGGCCGAAATGCACAACCGACTGACTTTTTCATCTTTTTTGATGTAACACTACTAAGATAACTTAGCGTACCTTTCCAAATACGTAATATACGCTATTAGAATTTATTTACGTTCATTTCTCCCTTGGATCTGCCAAACAGGAAATTGATTGTCTATGTCTTTTTTAAACTCCTACAGATACAGAACAGCAGGAAAGATACGGTGACAACCGTGATTTTTTTTCTTTCTTCTACATATCGGCGGTAAATACCATAACATGCCAATTTTGTAAGATCCCCGGTGATTATGTTAAGGTGTGCCTCATAAACTTGTCTCGACGTGATTTATATTCCAATCCTTAACGACTCAATGCTTATCAGCCCTTCGAGCCACATAAACGAAAGTGTAAAATATATTACCTATAGTTACAACGCCAAAAATATAAAAGGCAGCTTCACAGTTGCTCTCCAAGTATTTTTTGAGGATATTAATCCCAATCACTGCACTCCCTCTGCCCACCATTAAAGTTAGACAGACAGCCATAGCTCTAAAAATTTAAAGGTAGATTAAATAAAAAGGAATTTTATAAGAACATGATGAAATTGACGTGATAATGATGAAATTGCTATGGGAATTGTAGCCAGATGTGACGAGAGCTATATTAACACGGCAGGTGTGTGGTAGCCCAGTAGTTCCGGGTTCGAATCCCACGATGGCATGCACTGCTTAGGCAGTTTTTCTCGACTAATGTGAATATTATAACATAATTTTCTAGTAATAGAAAAGCATTGTGAGGAAACTTGCGTATTGAAAGCACCAGTATGTGTAACCCGCCAATCCGCCTTGGCGCAGCGTGGAGGGTATACTGCTTGTTCGGTATATGGTGAGGCTCGCGCCTGGAATGTCCCCGCACATTAAGGGTGAAGTGTATAAAAAACGGATAATAGTTTATTTCTTTCGCTAGCTCACGCCACCTAATTAGGTCACAGCAACTGAATAGATTACCATACTCGAATGTTACGTTTGGTTTTTTAAAAAAACATGCGGGCCAGTCTTTGGGGACTGCCAATAGAAGTAAAAACTAAATATCTTGTGAATTGTATCGTCGAGCTATTAGATTATTATTTTCGGTTTTTAAAGAAGTGTTTATGTTCAAGGATTAAAGTTTAAATTGGTCATTAACACTTCTTTACAAACCAAAAATTATTCACCCAAAAAGTGCTCAACACGCGCCTAAAGAAGTTTTCACTTCAAAAAAACTCAACTGTATTTCATTCTAATAAAGTCGCAATTCGAATAGATATGTATAAATAATGCAATGCAATTATTTAAGTTACATTATAAAATAAACCTTAAGTCATTATTAATAAAGGTGGTATTACTGGAACAAAACTCCGTCTTACAAATCTTACGAATTTTCGATCAGGACACGTGACCTGACGCGAGTTTAACATTTTTCACCCATCACAAAAAAGTGCACAACGCCGCTAAAGAAGTTTTCACTTCAAAAACTATGTTCTTGTAGCTTTTGTCAAGATAATTCAGTGTCCCAGAAAAGCTTCAAAAGTCCCAGTAGTTAGCACTCAGCGACAAATTAGGCTCCGTGTTGTTGCGTTGATTGCAACAGAGGTAAAATGCTAATAAAAAGAACATAAAACATAGGCGTTTGAATTCTTAGTGAATGTAAACAACACTAGAAAAAATAATTACCTGACGTAAGTTGGAAAAATATCGACGCTGTACGTAGTTAACATGCCAAAATTTATTATTCCAAGTAGATATATCATGAAATAAAACGCGCTGAGGATCCACATATAAGTGGCATTCACCAATATAGCTGCTAATCCACTGATCACCTAAAATTTTTGAAATACTATAAAGCTATTTTATTTCTTATATTATTTCCGCTTCATCATCATCATCTAAGCGTAGTATCCCGGTTGCAACCTAAACTTCCGTTTCGGTGCCCGGGGTCCGCTTTCCGACTCTTTCTACTCCACTTCGCACGGTCTTCAGCATCCCTGGTAGTTTTTTTTATTGCTGTAGGACAGCAGACAGGCTGACGGCCGGCTTATAATTTAGCAGTTATCGTCGCCTATGGGTGTTTGCAACGCCAGTGGTATCGAGAACACGCTGCTGTCGCATAAGAGTACAGGAACTTGGGTCACTAATTCCGGAACAGAATACAAGGTTATTATGGCGGCATACTTAAGACCAAAGGTGGTCGCCATCCAGACGGGCTTGGGGCCCTACCACGTAGCTAGGGTGGGTAGTTTTGTCGCCTTTTACGACAGGTCGACCCCGGCCGCAGAGGTTAGTATTCTTTCTCCCCCTCTGCACGGATAATAGTGAGCCCATTGGCACGCATATCACCCTTTACGACGTCAAGCCAGCACTTTTTGGGTCTACCCCTCCTGCCGGGGCCCAGCGGAGGCGGCATGGCCAGTCATTTGTTTCCCACGTATTATTATCATTATTTCCCCTTAAAATGATGTATGTGTCACGAGGCTTTTTTAAATATATAAGATTGATAAAAAAAAATTTAATCAAATTTATGTATCTCTTTTATCGTAGCCTCATATATGAGAGACGTGAGGTCTCTAAGGTCACTCTTTTGCGAAATTTTCTTTAATTGTCTTATTCTGTTTTGATAATCAAATCATAACCACCTAATTATTGTGTAAATATTGCACTTCATACAAATGTTTTGTCTTGCGATTGATAGACAAACATGATTGTATGAAGCTACTTTCATAGGCACTGGGTTTGTAACTTTTTTGTGAAAGTCCAAAACACAAGTTTTAAAAGCGACAAATAAGAAAAGTTTAATTTGGTCACTTTACTTCTATGCATTTGTATATTTCCTTCCTTCAGTCTTTTTTATGAAATGTAGATTAAAATTTTATTGCGTATTTATTACTCTCCATAATTAAGTACAATATTTATTTTTATATTTAAAAATTAGAATCGCTTACCTGTATACCAATAAATAGAGTTTTTCTCCCGACACAGCCAATCAATCCTGTTGTCACCAAGTTGGCCACTGACAGAAACATCGAGATCCCGAAAACCATTGTCATTGCGGTGTTGTTCATTGAGCAATCGAATTCCTAAAAATTTTAAGAAAGCGTTTAATACAAAAGGATTTCAAGCTTGTGATAAAATCTGTTTTAATACACGCAAGAGTCCGAGATTTGTGGCGTAAATTCAGGGAAGCCGCCGTCGTACGTCCAGTACTGACAGCGACTGATTGACAACCTCTGTATGTTGCATATCAAGTATTTGGTATAAAAGTATACTTCTATCAGTCCTTACCCCTGCCGCCGAGGTTGGATATTAAAAGGCTACTAAACAACTCAAGCTAGGTGGTAGGGCTCCAAGACCGTCCTGATGGCAACCACCCCTGGTTTTTAAATATGCCACCATAATAATCTTGTGTTCGGGCGTAAGTGGCCAGGTTTCTGTAACACGCGGATAGCAGCGTGTTAGCGATGCCCCTGGCGTTGAAATCATCTATAGGTGAGTGTAACTGCTAAATTCTAAGTACGACATCAGCCCGTCTGTTCTCCTATAGCAATAAAAGATATGGAAGTATACTAGTAGTAGTAGAAGTAGTAGTAACACTCGAGTGCGTGTGTAACTTCTTCCTTTTTTTATTTCTGTGAAACAGCAGACAGACTGAGAAGCAACTTAATAGTAAACAGTTACCGTCGGCTATGAATGTTTAAAGGTTTAAAGGTATAAATGTTTGGCCATGTTGAGAGAATGAATGAAGAACGATTGACGAAAAAAGTGTATAAGGCGAGTGTGAATGGAAGTGTTGGAAGGGGTAGACCTAGGCGGACGTTTCGAGACCAGATCAGGGACGTCTTGAAAAAAGGACAGGTCAAGAGTACCCTAAATCGAAGGGCATGTATGAAGGGAATAATGAAAGTGGACGAAGCGAAACAAGTATGTAAGGATCGTAGCAAGTGGAAAGAAGTGGTCTCTGCCTACCCCTACGGGAAAGAGGCGTGAGTATATGTATGTATATATGTATGAATGTTTACGTCACCAGGGGCAACGCTAACATGCTGCTGTCCGCGTAGGGAAACTGAGACCTAGTTCACTTCAGCCGTAACACAAGGATCTTATGGCGGCATATGTAAGGACCAGGGGTGGTTGCCATCCAGGCGAACTTAAAGCCTTACCAACTAGCATGGGTTTTTGTCGCCTTATATGATAGGCCACCCACGGCCGCAGGGCTTAGTATTCTTACTCCGCTCCTGCACAAAGTAAAATATAATATCCCACCTCTTTCATCAAATTTGTATTGTTGACAGTTCTCATCATGTCACAAAAAGTCGTGTTCACGTCCCCTCTTTGTACCGACGTCATGAATGCATTTACCATAAATGGGAGCCACACCCAGAATGGATTGAGGCTGGAAGACGAGACACCAAGTTAATATAATTTACCAAGGTGCAAAATAACATAATGCATATTTTGTAGCGGGATAAAACAGCAGTTAGTTATAGGGCAAAGACTCATTCTCTTACTGAACGTCTTTTTTTAACCGTATGCCGCCATGATAATTTTCAGTTGTGTTGCGGCATTAGTGACTCAGCTTCCTGTACCCTTATGGAACAGCAACATGTTCGCACTGCCATTGGTGTTGCAAACACCCATTTATCCGTGCAGGGGCGGAGAATGAATACTAACCTCTGTGGCCGGGGTCGGCCTGTCGTATAAGGCGACAAAACAACCCACCCTAGCTACGTGGTAGGGCCTCAAGCCCGTCTGGATGGCGACCACCTTTGGTCTTAAGTATGCCGCCATAATAACCTTGTGTTATGTTCCGGCATTAGTGACCCAAGTTCCTGTACCCTTATGGGACAGCAGCGTGTTCGCGATGCCACTGGCGTTGCAAACACCTATAGGCGACGGTAACTGCTAAATTCTAAGCGGGCTGTCAGCCTGTCTGCTGTCCTACGCAATAAAAAAAAAAAAGTCGACGACGGTAACTGCTAAACTCTAAATGCGCTGTCAGCCTGTCAGCAGTCCTACAATAATAAAAAAAACCTACTATCAGCATTTCACACTAAAACCCCAGACGTCATCAATCTACGCCAATTACTTAGAAGAGTACAATTACAGGATGAGATCTGAGTTACCCCTGAAAGAAAACGACGTATCAAGCCCACCCTTTACTTCTTGTAAACCAATTGGCGTATCTTATAAAGCCATAAACAAGATAGAGTGGCCCTGTTCTTACAGAGCTTTATGCCTTTTCTTTATAACCCAAGTCCTTCCTTTTATTTAATATATCTGCTAGCTAATGCTGCTACCAATAAACGAAGTTGTTAATAATATACAGAGGAAAGTATTCAATTACTGACGATGTGAAGGCCATCGGGAAGACCTCAAGTAAAATCACAGGTCCTGCACAGGACCGTTCAGGATGGAGATGTACTATGCCCCATCTAAGGGATACAGGTATATAATGTAAGGTAAGGTATACAACGATAATTAAAAAAGAACTTACCAAATAAAACATGTAACAAATAATAAAGATAACAACAAAGTACTCTTCAATAAAGGGGGCTTCATCATCGGTATAGTTTGGGCTACCATTGAGGACCAAAAGCCTTTTGCATTTAAGACTGCCGTTTCTTCATCTAAGACTACCGAATCAACCTAGAATTAATAAAATAAAAATAAATTTCATTGATCAATAAGATTGACTTTTTTCTATGTGTAGTTGAATATAATTAAAAAATCACTTGATTTTGTTATCAAAAATAATTTCAAAAATAAATACACAAACAGAAGAAGAACAACCATAAAATTTCAGAAAAATGTTAATAAACGTTACATACATCCTTATTCGTTCGGAGCTGAGAAAGCTCGAAATCCCGATTCTGTTGTTGTTATTGATTTAAGGGGTGTTAAAAGCTATTCTGGAACATGTACAATATATATAAGAAAAATAAATTACAGAACCATTTATCCCTAACCTCAAAAGGGAAACTAATGGAGCCCTTCTTTTGCTGGAACTCTTTATGGCTTTGTGTAAACCATAAATGATCGCCTTAATTGATAGTAATATAAATTAGTTACAGTTTACTAAATATGTAATATCTTCTAATAACACTCCAATACAAAAATAACTACTTGACATCAGAAAATATATATAATATTGTAGCTACATAGAACTCAGGTTCGACGAATTCAGTTTTTAACTTATTCCGTCGAACCTCGGACGAAGCGGTAGACTCAAAAAGTCTTAAAGTCATGGCTATATATAAATTGGACAAAGATCTTTGTTTGAGTTGCTATCTGATGTTAATCAAATGATCATGTCGCATAATTCTGTAAAAAGAGATGAAAAAGGTACCTGAAACTCATCACCACTTTTGCCATGGTTAATCATAAACATTCCTTTTATAACTTCCATTGCTTCTTTATGTCTTCCAACACTGAGTAGATACCTTGGACTTTCGTAAGCACAGGCTACTCCAATAGCGCTAATTAATGCAGGCATGCTAAATATCAAATCCAGGAGGCGCCAGGAATTGAAATGGATGTTCAAATATGGTATGTAATATGAGAATTTCAGAGGGAGAATAGGTATTGATATTACTGAAAAAAAAAGAAAACAGGTCAAGCTAGCGGCCAGCAGCACAAGATCACTATAGAGTTAAAACGTGAGGCCATCATAACCACGTTGGCTTCTTCAGAGTTCTGACGTGGAACTTTGTTTATTCGGATGATAAAAAGATGTTAACAAATGGACTAGTTCCACTATCTTAACTGCACAGAAAGACCACCATCTGGTTGGGGATCAATCATTCATTTAAAGACTAAATTCAGCCGTATCATATTATCTTGTTTATTTTCGGGCAAGAAGCATGATACTGGTACCGCAAACAAGTGCAAAGAGGTTGGTACCGTGTAACTGAATTGGATTCTGAAGCGAAATTCCAGGTTTTTAAACAAACGTACTGAGCATAAATCAAGAGACATTTATGCTCAGTACGTTTGGTTAAAATGAAAGCAGGCCCTACCCACTAGCATTACGTTATAAATTATAATTATCACATAAATATATTTTAACAGAATTCCGAACACTTACCTGCCATCAAACCAGTGGATGCTAATGACACGCTGGTGGTAAGTATAACGAGTGCACTTCGTTTGGATTTTGGGGTACATTCACTTAACAAAGTCAAAGATAGTGCAAATGCACCTGCTACTCTGTAATAATTATATCACACTCAATATTAACTTAAGATAATTAACTTTATAGATTTTGCTTTACTGATATTCTACAATAGAAATACTTTGAAAACGTAGTGACGTGGCTTCTTGTCTGTGACATTGCAGATAAATTGCAGCAATAATACCTTCTATCTATATATACCTTCACTGGTATGGCCATGTTTTACGGCAACCGGCAACTTACATGGGCAATAACAGTCTAGCGATACCGTTTCCGTCTGATCCCAGCAGAAAGGGCTCAAAAACTTCTGTTTTAACATCGTAAAGGGTGGCATGCGTGTCAATATACTCACTATTGCTGAAGACAATGTGAAATGGAGAAGAAAAAGTCGGAAAGCAGAACCCGAGCACTAAAATGGAAGTTTGGGTTTCAAATGAAATTGATTGCTAAGATGATGATGAGTTTGTAAAATAAAATAATAATATGTAAGTAACCAAAATGTGTGTAGTTATAACACCTATTTATGATAAATATAAAAATAACAGAGCTTACGACGCAGATGATGCAAGTTTTAATACTGCCAATACAATCCAATTGGGTGAAAATGCTGCCAACGCACCAGATAAAAATCCAACCGACATACATAACACTAATATTTTACGTCTTCCTCTCGTATCGGCTAGATATCCCCAAAAGTGGGACGTCAATATAATACCTGAAAATTATTTTCGTTGTAGAAAGGTAATATTAACATCTTTTGACACAGCAGACAAGACTCCAAGAACTTAAAAATTGTCACCACGTGAGACGTCGGTGAGTTTCACCAAATGGTTACAAGCGGAAGAACAGCGCCAGTTATAGTTAGCCGGCACCATGCTGAACTTGAATCCAAGTTCAGGACATACTGAACATATTATAAACTCAATGTACATAATAAGTATAATTATGTTCCAAAAAAAACCTTTTTTCTCTCTTTCAAAATTGATCATTTTAACAATAGATGGAAAGCTAAGCGTAGTTCTTAGCTTTGGAGTAAATTTTCCAAGCCAAAACATATCTTAAAGAGTGAAGTAAAATTAAAGTTAAAAGAAAATTCAAATATTTTAATATTTTCAATGATGATTTTAATCCTTCATTAGTTATTGAAAACTGATAATTAAAAGTCAGCCGTGATCAAAACAAACAGGCGATAAAATCTGTAGAATGGTCTTACCGATAAATAATTGTGATAATAAGTTATAATAAAAGAACAAAATGTATGAAATGTAAAAAGAAAATATATGAGAAGCTCTTAACATTTTAAATAAATTGCGCGATTCAAAATATATTACTTCGAATAACATTGTTTTGAAAAGACCATATATATTTATAAATTGTGTAATAATTTTATTGAAATACAATCCAGCCATAATTCCTAAATAAAAATTTTCATTCTTGCAAAATAAAATGAGGTGTAGTGAAAAAGGAACATAGTAAAGGCTAACGTAAATAATAAACGCAAGTAAACTAGCATAAAAAGCGCTTTTTAATTTTAAACAAGACTTACCAGTTAAAGGCACCCCGGCTATCAAACCCTGCTGAGTACTGGTGGTACCAAGTTCGCAAACGCTCGCCGGCACCAAATAAGAGACGGAAAATATTTCGAAGCCCATCCCTACAATGATACCGCTACACAGCATAAACATGAGTAGGTTGAACTTGCTAAAACCTGTAATGAAATTTATTAAAACTTTCAAATATAATCTCAATCGTCTTTAATAGAACTTCTGCTCCTTTTATTCATTTTTTACGAGCGATTTATACCGATTTATACCGATTGCATTCGCTGATCTCAAATTGGTGCATGAAACATCATGCACCAACAGAGAGCAATACAACACAGGGCAACTTTAAGTATATGTTTTTTTCACCAGTACTTTCTCTTGATTATATTTTGAACAAAGAACCAGAAGAAAATAAAATAGGTCGCTATTTTGCCGAGTGTTTTTCTATCAATACCAGCCATACTTCCATTCTTAATTTTATTCTTCTTTTTATGTTAAATGGGCGATCGTCATCTGTCCCTACTTATTAATATAACTAGAGGTATTTGTTATAATAATGAGTGGATAATAAGATTTCAGTCTGAGGCCATGTGGACTGAATTGGGTATGCAGAGGAGACTGGTTTTTGTCAACAAGGAAGCAAGACAAGGAGTCTCCATTTTTAAGTTTTTGTGATTCTCTTCGTCGTCATCTGCTAACCATTTTTCAAGGCCTCCCCAAGTGTGTGCCACAGTTTGTCCTTTGAGTTAAAGCAAATTATATATTATCCCCTCCCTTAATTTTTCCGAACGGTATATATGGTTAGGAAGATCTAGCCCCAATTATCCATTAAGCTATGCGATTCGTAGAGACGCAGACTACAGAATTCTTTGCCACTGTCTTTTTAGCTTCCAAATTTTGCGAGCTATATCACTTTGATTCTCTTACAAATATATTTATTTCGATTCTTATCCATAAGAGAAACCGCCAACATAGCAGGCTCCATTTCCCGCTCACAACCAGTCACTCCCCGTCTGTATTCACGTATTGACCCCGTAGGTACTAATAAGCCGCACAGTTCAAGGCTTTCGTCTTAAAACACTTTCGTCTTCAAAATTATGTTACTAGAACTAAATTATTTTTCTAGGCTAGACCCCTTGGCCATTTCAAAACTAATCAATGTTGTTAATTATTTTTATTTCGGACAGGGGTAGGCTGGTGCGACGTGCGAAGGCGTGGAAGGAGTCGCTTCAAACCGGTGGTCTGAAGCTCAATGTGGCGAAGACCGAGTACTTGGCCTGTAACACCACAGATCCCACACCCGTACGCATAAGCGACGACGGTCGAGCGCACGGACCAAGTGAAATACCTGGGATCTATGTTTCATGCGTCTGGTGACATCGATTGCGACGTCAAGGCACGCATTACTGCCGCGTGGGCCAAATGGCGTAAGGTAACTAGTGTCATTGGTGACCCCAAGATGCCGGTAAAGTTGAAGGGACAGGTCTATAAAACTATCATTAGGCCTATCTTTTTATACGGCTGTGAAGCGTGGCCGGTGTTAGAGCGACACAAGCAAGAACTGCGTGTAACGGAGATGAATATGCTGCAGTGGATGTGTGGAGTGACGCTGAAGGACCGCGTTAGGAACTCCCGCATTCATTCTTCATGTCCGTGACATTGCGGATAAATTTCAGGAGTGTCGGCTCCGTTGGTACGGCCACGTTTTACGGCAACCGGATGCTTACATGGGAAACAAATGTCTGGCCATGTCGCCTCCGCCGGGCCCCGGCAGGAGGGGTAGGCCCAAAAAATGCTGGCTTGACGTCGTAAAGGGTGATATGCGTGCCAATGGGCTCACTCCCAGGGATGCTGAAGTGGAGTAGAAAAAGTCGGAAAGCGGACACCCCGGGCACCGAAACGAAAGTTTGGGTTGCAACCGGGATGCTATGCTGAGATGATGATGAATACGCTTGGTTACTCCTTACGTGATTTGAGGATTTGGATTGTTGCGTTTTTGGCTGTAATCGTTTAATCTCTTTCGGGACCACAATTTTTTTCAATCTTTGACGAACTGTGCCTTCAACTTCGCCTGCATTGATTAATGAAATAAGGCTTTTGTCTTATGTTTCACAATTGTAAATCATGACTCTTCCTCCTGCCCTTATCCTACATTATATGGGGTCGACACAACATGTTCTCTCCTTTCACTCTCCTCTGTTAGCCATCATCCCAACGTTCACATCCTTTTTTGCCATATCATATTTTACGCAATTCATCCATCTTTTTTCGGTCAACTTTTGTAAATTGGAAATCTTGACTGCCATGTAAAAATCTAACATCATTACCATCATAGCTATCCCAAGGTGTTTTACATTATTTTTGTCTAGAAGCACTCGGTAGTCTCAGTTCCCCATAGATATTACTATGATGAAACATATGGCCTAGTCACAACGACTTTGGTTTACTGATTCGAAAAATGATGTCGGTAACTTTAATTTTATAATTGATATGAAATACGAATGCAAGCCCTCTCATCATAACTCGCTGAGCGACTTTATATCTTAGCTCCATTCATCTTCTTAGATAGAACCAACATACTCGTACCGTTAAATACAGGCTCTATGTTGAAACATCAATCATAGTTCGACAGCTTCTGTCACCAAGTTGTTTCTCCCCATGTTCAAGACGCGTACAGACTGATAAAGGTTGCAACTATGACAGCAAGGTGGACACAGGTTGTGACGGGTCACGGTGACTTTGCGGTTTACCTTTACAGATTCTGGGTGAAAAATGACCCAACGTGCTGCTGTGACGGTGAGAGCAAGGAGTCCATTCAGCATCTCCTACTAGAATGCCTTCAGCATAGCCGCCTCAGGTGCGACCTGGAGATTGCTACTGGCATTAAGCTTGGCCAAGATACACTTGCTCAATTTATTGCTGGGAAACGACATTACATGGGAGTGGTAGGCGATGCCATCAAGCGAAATTCTACCCGCTAATACCACATGGTATTATTGATAACCTATTTACTATTTAAAAAAAAAGCCTAAATAACATAATTTCGGATGTGACTTACGAAAATAACATGTAACACACGGCTTAACATTTTATACAAATGTAATTTGGATAACAGTCCATATTTATTTTTAAGGAGTCGTGTGCAAAGAAAGTGACAATTCGTATTTACTTATAGATGTACGAATTCAGATGATATTCGTATCATGTAAGATCAAATGTAAACATATTTATTCGACTTGTTTCCTTGTATCTCTATATTTAAAAAATTCACTGAGATAATAATATGATTATAAGACTCTTTTGGGATCCAAAGTATTTTTATAGTTTAGCTTGCATAAACATATATTCTACTAAGGGACCCCTAAGTATAACAATGTAGTATTATTAAAATTTATTACTATATAAAAATAATAATTTAGATACTCGGTAGCCTAGAGGATTCACGCGTGGTCTTCTTTCTCCATTTGGTTGGTTGGAGAAGGTAGGGGCCTCGAGGTATCCCTCTTTGCCCCGGCATCTTCTCGGCGGGCAACTACCCGCCGGTGACTATGTTGAAGTCGCTAAAGCGGCTTTGTTGTAACAACCTTTGTGTACGGTGGCCATCACGGGCTTTATGTTGGCCATCCGTGGCATCTGTTGGCCTTTCTGCGGCATTGTGGTGTTCTTTGCGCCCGCACGTCACCCTATACGGGCTAACTGATGAGGTCGCGGGGGGTTGGTCTCCACAACTTGGGGCGCAGCATGTCCGGGGGCCGAGCGTGTAATAGGGCGATCCCGTAGAGGTGTGTGTGGCGGCCGTGTTCAGCGCGGTCAAACACATACAGCGCGCTGATTTCACCACAAATTCCTCGCCCAAATCTCGGGAAATCACTTCATTGCGGACGAACCAACCCGCACCGGTACAAATCCGTAGGGTGACATTCTGTTGGGCTTGCATTCTCTGCTTAAGCTCCGGAGAACACAGCGCGTACCACGCTGGGGCAGCATACGTGAACTTCGAGCGAAGGTAGGTCTTGTAGACCCCGATCTTAGCCTTCAGCGGCAGCTTGGATTGGAGGACAGGCCGGAGCCTCGCCCTGGCGGCGCGCATCGCCTGAATGGCGTGCTGCGTCTGGGCGGTCATGCTCAACGACCTGTCGATTATCACGCCGAGGTACTTGACCGAGGTCTTCCACCTGATCTCCTGTCCTCGAAGTCTCAATGCGGGTAATACTGGGCGCCGGTGGGTAACAGGCAGCGCGGCGGTTTTCTCCACGCTGACTGCCACGCGCCACCTGTCTAACCAGTCCGGGAGTTTATCCAGGACGCGCTGTATCCTCTTGTAGGCATTCTCCATGTGTAGTGCGGTTGCAAAGTAGGCGCTGTCGTCAGCGTACAGTGCCAGCATGACATTCCTCTCCCCGGGAATGTCATTTGTGTACAACCCATATAACACTGGGGACAAGCAGCTTCCTTGGGGCACACCCGCCATTATTTGGCGTTTCTGGGATGCAGATTGCTCGACCGAAACGAAGAAGCTCCGGCCTCTCAGGATGATGCCACCATATGGACGATAGCTGGTGGTGTGGATGTCGAGATCATCTTATATAACAATCCGTCGTGCCATACGCGGTCGAACGCCTTTTCGACGTCCAAGAAAACGCTGACGGTTGGCCCCTAGAGGATTGACACTCGAAGACTTATATAGCCATGGATTCGACTACCACGCTAACATGCTCCAGGCAGTTTGCTTGCTTAACAAGTGCGAAAACAAAATTGCTACTTACCTACGGTGAAGAAAAACATTGTGAAAAACCGAGAACACCGATGTGTGTAACCTACCTGGACTAAGCGTAGTGGGTCTACTGTTTCTCATTAATTCAAGTTTTAACTTTCAAAAAAGACTTCATGTAATAACTTATTTTGAATAAACAACGAGTTTTAGTTTGATTTCTTCTAGGGGCAAGCATGAACCTAGCAGTAGGACGTGATTGGCTGTTATTATTTTATTATGAAATTTTAATATATTATATTATTACCTGTCATGTTCAAAGCGTCTTCAAAGGGCACGTTATTTAACTTCACCGCCATTTTTAATTATTTGTTGATTTAAAATAAAAAAGACTATCACAGTTAAGAGTTTTATTATCACATTTGTATAGAAAAAATATTTACGAATATTATAAAATGTTAAAAAATGTCGCCCTGTCCCATTGACACGGCTTATCGTATTGAAATAGTACGGAACGGTAGATCAGTTTTATTGCTACAAAATAATATGCAATATTTCTTTTTAGGGCTCCTCTGAAGAACGCTGAGAACTTAATATAATACGGTCTTCCGTTAGGCCCTAGGTAATTACTTCACATTTTAAATACAATAATAATAACTTAATTTTTATATATATGCATCCAAAAATGAATTACTTCTTGTGATGTATTAATATTATTATATATAGGTAGTAGGGTGTCCGTTATTTACCAAGTTGGCTATTTCGACTTGGGTATCGTCAAAATGGTTTCTTTTTGACCTAATAACAATTTACGAAACAAAAAAAAATTACGATACCGTTTAACCCTGCCTAAATCGTTATACTTTTCCCATTTAATTAACATGGGATTTTTGCACTTTTTAGCAAATAATTTTTATTTCGCTCATAAATAAAAATTATTTGCTTTTCGCTCATACTCTTTAACTTACCAACAATGCTCAATTCTGCTTCTATTATGATCCCATTAGACGGAGAAATTTTCATATTGGCGCAAAAAATTTATCACGTAACCTTTGGAAAGGTCAAAATTTAAAATAGCTGTCTTTGGAAGCTGCGGAACGAGATGCAGCAGCTATGGAGGTGAGGAATGTGTTCGAGAGTACAGAACTTCACACAGTGAGGGAGGTGCGAGGTACGCCGCACGTTCCAGCAACGAGGCAGTAGCCGTGGCCCGACCGTCACACGAGAGGCGGCGGAACAAGCCATAGAAATAGAAAAATAATTCCTCATAAGCTTAGTTTAAGATTTTATGACGGTTCTATCATTAGATTAGACCCAAAAGTGTTCTGTCTCGTATCAGGAGAATGTCCTAATTATTTTACAAGGGGCTCAATTCTTTAACAAAATTGACTTGTCACAGTCTTATAATAAAATAGAGCTTGATGAATCCAAACAATTCACTAACACGCATCGCGGTCTTTTTCATTACAATCACCTAGTGTTCGGTCTTTCATCGAGCCCGGGAATTTTCCAAAGAATTATGACTAAACTTTTTTTGATATTCCTTGTGTTGCTGTTTTTAGTGATGACGTAATAATTGAAGCTAAAACGGAAGCTGATCATTTTAAGACCTTAAAGACCGTCTTCCGGTGTTTATTTGAGAACAGGCTTAAACTACAAAAATCTAAATGTGCCTTTTTTGTAGAGGAAGTTAAGTATTTAGGACACATTGTATCTAGGAATGATGTGAAGGCGGACCCCGAGAAAGTTGAAGCGGTTAAAAATAGGCCACAAAACATTTTGGAGTTGCGCTCTTTCCTAGGGTTAATTAATTTTTTTGCTAAAGTCACAGATAAAATATTTTAATTTATCTAAACTACCAACCTCTACACTTTTAATTTGTTTTATTAATTACGCACGTTTTTTTCGTCCCGATCTTATCTTCCTCGTTTATTTCGAGACCCCAAATTTTTGGTTGTCAAGCTCATCTAGAAATCAAAGCGGATAGTTACGTCACTAGTGTTTGCACATTCGGAAAATACGCATATGCTCCTTCAAATAAAAACCGTCTATTACCGTTTTTCCTAAGTGTGTAACAGTCCCTTGGACGTGTATGCAATATTTATTTCTACGGAACCATTACAAATATCTGGTTATTTGGTAGCTACCAGTCAAAGCAGCGCGAAGTCATCATTACACTGAGCAAATAACTTCGTACGTAACATCTAATTTTTTATATTTACTCTTTGATAGCATTGTTTATTTAATAATACTCCAAACTGGTTCCAGCCAGCTTCCCGACGTTTCATCCATGTGATATTAAACATACTCGTACATGTGTAACCGATGAACTGTGCGTGTTGAACCGTGTGCAATGATACGGTCAGAATGAATTTCATCATTTTTTAAAGTTCGTAATTTACTACTGTAGGGACAAGAAATAATTTTTCACACGTAAACCGCCGTTGTCATCATATGATGATAATTTCTCAGCGTTGTATCCCGGTTGCAACCTAGACTTTCGTTTCGGTGCCCAGAGTCCGCTTTCCGACTTTTTCTACTTCACTTCGCACTATCAAGCCAGCACTTTTTGGCTCTACCCCTCCTGCTGGGACCCAGCGAAGGCAGCATGGCCAGACATTTGTTTCCCACGTAAGTATTCGGTTGCCATAAAATGTGGCCGTAACAACGAAGCCGACACTCCTGCAATTTATGCGTAATCTCACGGACATGAAGACTACCGCGAATGCGGGAGTTCCTAACGCGGTCCTTCCGCGTAACTCCACACATGCACCGCAGCATATTCATCTCCGTAACACGTAGTTCTTGCTTATGTCGCTCTAACACCGGCCTAGCTTCACAGCCGTATAAAAGTACAGGCCTAATGATAGTTTTATAGACCTGTCCCTTCAACTTTACCGGCATCTTGGGGTCACCAATGACACTAGTTACCTTACGCCATTTGGCCCACGCGGCAGCAATGCGTGCCTTGACGTCGCAATCGATGTCACCAGACGCATGAAACACAGATCCCAGGTATTTCACTTGGTCCGTGCGTTCGACCGTGTCGCCGCCTATGTGTAAGGGTGTGGGATCTGTGGAGTTACATGCCAAGTACTCGATCTTTGCCACATTGTAATTCAGACTACCGTTCTCAAGCGACTCCTTCAACACCTTCACGCGTCGCACCAGCCTACCCCTGTCCGCATCTGCCAGCGCGATATCGTTAACATAAATGAGCCATGTAGGCTGCTCATGTGTATCTTTGATGCTGTTTGACAGGACGTCTAGTATCACGCTGAACAGAAACGGACTAAGGACGAATCCATGGTGTACCCCGACGGTAATGGGGAAAGGTTTTGTGTCGCCAACAGCGGTCCGAACTACGGAATCGGAGTCGCGGTACATGTCCGGATACTGTCAATACAAGACTCTGGAACCCCTTTAGACCGCAGTGTCAACCAGATCATCGCCTAAAGAATACAGACGAAGGCCTTCTGCATGTCCAGAAACAGGCATAGCAGAGGCGTATTCTTCGTCCTGTATTTCTCCGTGATAGTCTTTAGGGCAAAAACAGGGTCCATCGTCCCATGAACAGGGCGAAATCCATACTGATATTCCGAGACAATGCACTCCTGCCGAATCCGAGAGTTGATAACCCTCTCGAAGAGCTTCATGGTGCGGGACATGATATTTATACCACGGTAATTACCGCACTCCTGCACCGATCCCTTACCTTTGAAGACTGGAGTAATGATACTCAGCCTCCGTTTGTTTTGGATCGTACCGGTGAGGAATGTCCGGTTAAAAAAGTTGGCTAAGATGCCCACACCACGAGAGTCCATCGCATTCCAGGCTTCGATGAGGACTCCATCGGCTCCGACAGGTTTTCACGATTTTTCATGCAATAAAGACAATTCTGTACTTCTGCAGGCGTTACCGGTGGCTGCACCTCTTTGTGTTGCGTGTTCAGCAACTCGTGGAAATACACACTCTTTCTCTCTCTCTTTCACCACGAGGTCCTTACATAACAGGTTGCCCCCGGGGTCTTTTACATAGCAGCACTTGGAGATATCCTCTGCCGTTTTAACCCTGGAGCGCGCCAACTTATATAAATCTTCTGCCCCGCAGACGATTCCAACTTATCGTAAAGTGTTTGTAAGTGATCTCGTCTGGCTCTGACTACAGCTTTCTTTGTGGCGCATGCGTTGTGATCTTCAGATCTGGACGTTTGCCACTTCTTAAAGAGTGCTGTTTTCGCCCTAGTCTCTCTTTGGACTGAGTCATTCCACCGCCACTCCTTGTCACGCTTATCCTCCCTTAGACTCGCCAAGCACCTTCCTCACCGCGTCCCATATGTTTAACGTCCATCATCATCGATCATCGCCAGGATGATGGTTGGGAGTGAGATGTCAAGTCCGATGGTGGCGACGAGGTCTCGGCGCTCCGATGCCCATACGGAGCATACTTGGTGAGAGTGTTCTCGTTGTCGGCATCACAGTTGATACTCTGTCGTATGCTCCTTTTGAGCGATGCGACGCAGGTACCGCCTGAAGCAGACATGCCCCAATAGTACCTGTGTCACGAGAAACAGCATAGTTCCGTGACGCCTGTCAAGCCATTGTTGCGGGGCGAGCCGCACCACTGCGACGGTGTTTTGGCCCGCACTGGGTTGCGCAAGTCTTTCTACCACTGAGCTACCCACATCAACATTAAATTTAAATAAAATCAATTTTAACATTCAGTATATCACTATTTCAATTAAAGAAACAAATGAACAATAAAAAACTGTTATGTATACCTATTATTTATTTTCTTCTACTCTCAGGCCGACTTGCACAACCAATCACTAAACCGATTTAGCGCTAAACTTATTTAAATCGTCATTCTGTCCCTGTCACATTGACAACATTTGACAGGGACAGAATGACGATTTAAATAAGTTTAGCGCTAAATCGGTTTAGTGATTGGTTGTGCAAGTCGGCCTCAGTAAATCGAATTTTGCTATCTAAAGGGGCACCATCTAAAATCAATAGAGCCATAGCGAGTTAAATGAGGATTTTTCACGTGTGGCTCTTTGGTCTCAAAACAATTCCCTGCATAAAAACCCTCTTATAACTAAATATATTATCTTTGGAAACAAACACTTACTTGCCAACGTTAGCTTAAAAAACAAAATCATACTAATGAACAAACCAATTGAACGCGTTTATGAAACACGTAACTTGAGTTTGAATATCGATTGTGGTCTGAAATTCGAAAATCATGTTGCTGACTCAGTTAGGAATTCATTTTATAGGCTTAAAATTTTATATAGACTAGCTGGCCTGGCAGACGTTGTTCTGCCACACAAAAAATAAAATGAACTGTTTAAAAATTTGGGATTATGTTCTGTTATGCGAAAAATAAAAATCCCAGAACTCCATCGCAGCGCCACCTACTAGATCCAATTGCAAATCTAAACTATTCTCGAATCCACTTGAACACACACAAAAAGTTACAGTATGAAGTAGTATATTAATTGTAATTTCAATTAAATTGTATTTATATTTTGTCATGATCTTTACAGCCCGTAATATATTTGAATAATAAATAAACCATATATATAAACATGTACATAAATAAATGTGAAAACCAGATTGATGTTGATAATTTTAATTTAAACATTATGAAATTTCAAAAGTTATCTAATATATAAAATTCTCGTGTCACAGTTTTCGTTGCCATACTCCTCCGAAACGGCTTGACCGATTCTCATGAAATTTTGTGAGCATATTGAGTAGGTCTGAGAATCGGCCAACATCTATTTTTCATCCCCCTAAATGTTAGGGGTGACCCACCCCCAAAATTTTTTTTTTAATTTTTTGACATTTTATTATTTATATGGCAGAACAACGTTTGCCGGGTCAGCTAGTAACTTATAAATATGTTTTCACTCAAATGGTCCAGGTGGATGAACAGCGCTGTCCTTCGTTAATTGGCTAGCACCATACTGTCTGGATCCAGTTTAGGACAATGATACTTTCTTGTTTGTTTATTTTTGTAAAAGAACGTTTTTTAATTTGTCCTAAATAATTGTATTCTACGTTTGTTTATTTATGGACAGTTATAAAAAAGTTCCAAATATTATTAAAGTCAAGCAAAATAAACATTTAAGTTCGATATTCCATATTTTTATTAAATAAAAAGACATTTAAATTAGTGAAAATGTTTTATTAATATATATAGGAACAGTACAGGCGACCCATTTAATAGTAAGAAGTTACCGTCGCCTATGGAGATTTGCGACGCTAGGGGCACCACCAACACGCTGCTGTCCGGATACTAGGGCACCAGATGTTTACGAACCATTATTTAAAATCTTATCAGATGGCAGAAATAACGAAACAATGACACCACCTGCAATAAAACAGTTTAATTAACAAGTTAAATATGTGACGTGAGTGGAATTGAACTCATAAATACAGGTAACATACCTAATTTTATTTTAAACAACAGTTAGTGGAATAAATATTAAAAACTAAGTATGCTATGACGTCACAACATGGCGCAAAGTCGATCCTATTCTTATTTGAAACGCATTCTACTTACATCACCACAACAAATTATAATATAATATAAAACTTTCTGTTAATACATTGACTGTCATTACATATTTCATATACAACCTAGAAAATACTTAAATTTTAGGTAGGTAATCATTGATTAGGTATTATTAGTTTTTATCCATATAGGGGCGGAGAAAGAATACTAATCTCTGCGGCCGCGGTCGGCCTGTCGTAAAAGGTGACAAAACACCCACCCTAGCTACATGGTAGGGCCTCAAACTCGTCGGGATGGCGACCATCTTTGGTCCCCTTATGGGATAGCAGCGTGTTCGCGATGCTACTGACCTTGCAAACACCCATAGGCCACAGTAACTGCTAAATTCTAAACGGGCTGTCTGCTGTTCTACAGCAATAAAAAAAAATTCAGAAAATAAATGACAAAAATGAACAAAAATTAATTTATTTCCACTTTTTGACAGATCCGTACAAACACACGCGAACGGTGGAACCGTGACAGTTCTCGGAACTAGGGAGGAGGAAGGTGTTTCGATTGTGTAGAACTAGACCTGCACCACCCTCGTGTAAGAATCGATTATCTTCTTAACATTACACATAAATGACAGAGAATACGGTAGAGATTATTTTTATAAAATAACCTTTCTTTGGGTCTAAGCAGTTGGCACACAAGATGTTCAGGGCCCAAATAGACGAAATAAATAGTTGTTTCACGTAAATCCGAGTAGGCAACACTACTACATGGGTTCTGTCCGTTCTGTAAACCTATTATATTTAAATTTTGACATTAAATGTAATTATAGTGTTGTTTTTTTTTATTGTTGAAAAACAGCAGACAGGCTGAAGACCGTCGCCTATGTATGTTTGCGACGCTAGGGCACCGCGAACACGCTGCCGTCTCATACAGGAACCTGGGTCACTAATGCCGGAACATAATACAAGGTTATTATGGCGGCATACTTAAGACCAACAGTGGTTGCCATCCAGACAGTCTTGGGGCCCTACCACAAAATGTTTATTAAAAATTATATGTGATATGTTTCTTATGACACAATTTTTTTTTCTTTAATAGAGTTCAGCAAAAAGGCAGACGGCCCACCCTGGCAGGTGGTCACCGTCGCCTATGGACGTTTGCAGCACCAGAGACAATACCAACGCGCTGCCGGCCTCGAAGAAATTTTATAACGCCTTTTTTGCAGAACCCCATATCGTACCGCGCTGTGAAAACCTCAGCTGGAAGCTCATTCCAGATCCTGAGAGTACGCAGCATGAACGTTCTAGAGAAACCTTTCGTACAAGAAAGAAGAGGCTCCAAGAAATGGGAAAAGGACCTATCTGTAATGCATTATTGTAATTTGTAATAATAATTGTTTTTCGTATAACATAATTAAATTTAAGTGGTTAACTTACTAAAGACAAAGGCAGACCAACTGTAGAACGTAACATCACAATTCTGTGTTATCACAGCTCCAGTGATGTTAATGCCGACGAATGAGCATAACCTGGCCACCATAATACCCAAACTGGTTACCAGACCTCTAAAAAGATATATACATAGTATAAATACATAAAAGTAATTAACCTTGAAGAATCTCTTCAACGACTCAATCTTTCTCATTATTGGAGAGATGTAGAATCTTTAGAAATAGATATATTATTAATGTATGTTGTTATAATCATAATACTAAAAGGGCATTGTAGCCAGAACGTATTGATTATGGTGGTAATATAATTTTGTTGGTTTGGCAACACTTTTTAAGACCGTATTATCACGGTTACATATTTCTCTTCTTAATCCAATAGGCCAATATAAGTAGATTGAATAAATATAGTGGTATAAAGTTTGATTCTAATAACTGCTATCTAAATCTCCTAAGAAAAGAGAAACCGAACTGTGCCTTTTTTAACAATTATACTGGGACTTCACACTGGGCCCTCTAGTCCCACAGTAAGTAGCATAGCACTTGTGTTATGGATACTAGATAACTAATATACTATATATATATACCTACTTTTAATTTGTAAATTTTATATACAAATAACCAAACGCGAGACGGGAATTGAACCTGTGACTTCCGCAAACATACCGAAATGCGTTAGCCGTATGCCACGGAGTACATCCCCCATTTACTACGCATCACTTATCAGAAGTTATCCATCACTATGTATACGCCATGGAAACGATATAGGGTGGGTCTACTCTTTCTACTTTTATTGCTGAGGAACAGCAGATAGGTTGACGATCAACTTAATAGTAAGTACCTATAGATATTTGCAACTCTATGGGTGCCGCAAACATGCTGCTGTCCCATAGGAACACAGGAACCTTGGTCACTAATACCGGAACACAATACAAGGTTATTATGGCGTCATACTTAAAACCAAGGGTGGTTGCTATCCCGATGGGCCTCAAGCCGTACCACGTAAAATCAAACTCTTCTTATTGAGCAGAACAATAGAGCCAAATGGCGCTTACCTGTAAGACGTCGGGTATAAATCCACAAAATATCCAGCCACGCTGGCAATACCAATACAAGTAGACTGCAAGAGTGTGAAGAACACTATATTAGCAATAGGGTTCTTCACTTCAATCAGAATCCCACTGATCCCTGATACTAGAAAAGTAACTATTAGAACTGCTCTTCTATGATGAGCCACTGTTGATGCTATCAGGCCTACCCCGGCGAAGAACAGGCCGTAAATCATTCCAGAATACAACGTGTTGTCTGATATGGTGTCATTGCAGACATACTAAAAAAAATTGAATTATTAGCCAAAAATCTTATATCTTTAAACGAGCAATTCTTGTATGTATATACATATATAATTGGAATCTCGGAATCGGCTCCAACAATTTTCAAGAAATTTAGTATACGGGGGGTTTCAGGGGCGATAAATCGATCTAGCTAGGAATCATTTCTAGAAAATGTCATTTTATTCGCTTTTTTTTATTGGAAGAAAAATAACAAAAAGGTGGCGTTTGAGTAGTCCCAATTTAAACTGAAAAATGACTCTTCCTGACATCTATCGGCGAATAATAATACTATTTTTTTTAAATTGCTTTAACGACACAACAACACTAAAGCTATTCCAGCAGATGGCGTTGTTAAGTAACACGAAGACAATGAGTGTTTGCTTTGAGGTTAGACTAAGAAAATCAATTGTTAATTTCCAAAAAACACAATTTATAAAAGAAATAAAAAATACCGAGCAAAGCTCGGTCATCCAGCTGGTATCTATAATAACAGATAAATATGGAATTTACGGATTAGATGATTTCCATCTAATTTGGGCATACCATCCAGCAAGACAAGGAGGCGATTGATAGACTTTTAAATATTAAATTGATTACCGCGGGATCAAAAAAGAGTAAGAGGAAGACGTTGATAATGATATGACGATGTGCTTGATGTGATGTATGGGAGAAGCGATGAATTACAAAAGACAGAGATGATGGGATGTTATTGGAGGAAGCCTACGCCGCAGAGGCGACTTTTATTTTATATATTTTTTATATTGCTGTGAAAAAGCTGACAGATGACTCACTTAATGATAAGGAGTTACCGTCACCTATGGTTGTTTGTGCTAGAGGCACCGCGAAGACGCTGCTGACTGCATAGGGGTACTGTATCACAAATACCGGAACACAATAGAAGAAGAGATAGTTGCCATAAATATTTTAATTAAAATATTTTAAAATAAGCACTGTTAAACAAGATGGTAGAATAATGACTTTGACAATAGGTACTAATATAATCTAGTCTGCCAGAAATAAGTTTAAGATATTTCATTCACTTTCCTAAGTCATAAACAACGATAATCGTGGCTAGGCAGACCGGGAGTGCCCCGGCCTACGACAGATGTCCAGTCTCCCACGTGCGCAGTAGACTGCGCTTGGAGGTAGTCCGGCAGTGGAACAGTAAGTACATCAGCGGACAGACGCCGAGGTGACAAGGACGTTTTTCACGGATGCATCGCGGGCTCGTACGGTCCTGAGGTGTCTGGACAAGACCACAGAGTGGGCTCAAGTGCTCACAGGGCACGGTGGCTTTGCTGCATACCTGCATAGATTTAAGTATAGGACGACTAGACTTGCGTGTGTGACAGGTGCGACCTGCAAGTAGTGACGCAGACCAAAATCACCGACCTCACTTTTACTCGTAGTGACTTGACGGCGAATAAGGAGACCAGGCCGCACCTGGCGCGGTTTTGTATGAAAATTGTAAAAATCCTATTAAAAAGTAATAAGATCAGAATTAAGTAAGGTCATTAAAAGAATCAAAAATGGAATAAATATAAATAATAAATGTTAATAAGTGTTAATAAATGTTAATTAAATAATGTAATTTGAAGGTTTTAAAAGGGCAAACGTGGTTGTAAAATGTATAAGATGATAATACTCGTATTTGAAAAGCTAAATGTAAAGAAATCATCATTATTATTTTGGCGTTGAATCCCGGTTGTAGCCCAAACTCTCGCTTCGGCCGCTTTCCGACTTTTTCCTTTCTAAATGTAAAGAAATTATAATAATTGTATAAGGAAAGGAAATTAAGATTGTATTAAAATAGAAATATTATTAGTATAAGATGAAAATGTAAATTAAACATAAATAAAATAAAAAGAAAACTGTATTAGTAGATATTAAGAATGAATTGTAAAAATAACAAAGAAAATATTCCCGGAAAAGAAATACCACTAGGCAAGAAGAACAAGAACGGAAAAAATAACCGGATGACAATAAATAAAGAGTAAACAAATATCTAGCCACTCTACACAAAACAGAGAGCCCTATAAAAAACAGCGATAATTTCCATTTTTCCAGTGGTTGGCACCATTCACTTTTCCATTTCGAGATTGAATACTTAAGATAGCATCCTTTTAAAAGCAAATATTATATTTTTATGCAAAAAATAGCTAGAATCTGGGTCACACTGCGCAAGTCCAGTCTTCTTCTTCCTGCCGTTATCCCAAACTATATGGGGTCGGCACAACATGTCCTGTCCTTCCACTCTCCTCTATTAGCCGTCATCTGAACATTCACACTTTTTTTAACCATATCGTCTTTTACACAATCCATCCATCTTTTCTTTGGTCTACCCCTCCTCTTGTATCCATCCACTCTCATTTCTAGCATCCTTGTTACATGACGCTCCTCTCTTCGCATTATATAGCCATACCAGACTAACCTATTACTTTTCAGCTTCTCAATCACTGGCGCTACTTTCAAACTGATTATTAGTAGAATTTCTACTTCCTATTTCTGCAATGAACGTTATTACATAGAAGTCTTAAATTATAGATTTAATAAACAAACCAAACTTACCTCGAAATCCCCCGCTTTACCAGTCATGTTCTGGAACATTCTTTCACAAAACTTTTTGTCGTCTACCAGTCCATTCGAAAAGGAATTAAAGAATAAATTGACGATCGTCGGATACCACATAATGAACACATTATTTACAGCGCAGCATATAGCAAGGAGGTAGAAGAGTTGGATTGTCCTCCAGAGTAGTGGAGGTTTGAATATCGGTAAGGTCTGCTTGAGAAGAGATTCGCAGAAACTTATATTTTGACCGTGAGCAGGGTCTGTTATTTTTATTGATTTGACCTAAAATAAAAAAAATATATATAAAATACTAGCTGACCCGGCGAACTTCGTACCGCCATATTTTATTCTCTAATCGCAACTGAGGAAATAAAACCCTTCCGGTAAAATCGAACAGCGCCATCTATTGGGTGTATTTGCAAACTAGATATCAAACAATATTGAAGAATTTTATTAATGAATCAACGTACACCGCCATCTATGAGAACTTCATAAAACTAAATAGTAAATAAACACTTGCTTATGAAACAAGATGATAACTATCCTGTCTTCTAGTAAGTTAGACCAAAATACGGGTACATGTGAAATTTGATTGAAATCGGTTCAGTAGTTTTGGTGTTTATTGGCAACATACATCGTGACACAAGATTTTTATATATATAGATATAGTAATTATTATCATAGTCATCTTATTATTAAATTTCGGCACCATTTACACTCCTAGTTTTTGCACGGTCTTTAGTTTTTCCGGGGTTTATATATTTCTTTTATAAACAGTCTTTTACACGTTGTTCAGCTGTGTGTGTCATGGAAACTAATATTTTAAATTACCGAATTTAAGAAAAATATTAAAAGTATGAATGAACCCTAAAACTAACCCTAAAACTTGTACATTATTTAGACCAAAAATCTTGTAATTTTTATGTAATTAATATGTTTTGCGCCTGCTAAAATTTTTACACTATATTCGACTGGAAGCTGCAGATTTTGACTATACAATTAAGGTACGGGAGTTTCACATTTAATTGATAAAATATAGTTTAACAAAACTAACAAATACTATATAATTAATCAAACTAAAAACATCTTTATCACCAAATGTGTATATTTAATCATAATTGCCGGCGATGAAGAAAAACTTTCATTTACATTTCCATTCCTTTTAAGAGGAGTCGTGAGCATAGCAGGGGAACTTTATTAACTGTTATTATTGCTACTGTTTTTTTAAGAAAAAAGTAAATACTATACCGGATATTCTTCTGTATTTCTACCATTCCACTTATAGATTCTCTTCAGCACATCCAAAGCTTTTACCTCATCACCTTTATTTGCTATGAACTTTGGACTTTCGTATAAGAACAGCATCATGACTGCCCCAATCCCAAGGGGCAGGGCGCATACGAAGGTGTACAGTCTCCAAGGTCTAAAGGTGATACCAAGCCATGGTATGGGGAAGTTGAAATTCAACGGCAGAAGCATAGAGGCTAGACCTGAGAAAAAGATTTACTTATTACTTTTTTTATTGCTGTAGGACAGCAGACAGGCTAACGACCCGCTTAGGATTTAGCAGTTACCATCGCCTATAGGTGTTTGCAACGTCAATGGCATCGCGAACACGCTGCTGTCCCATAAGGGTATAGGAACTTGGGTCAATAATGCCGGAACATAACACAAGGTTATTATGGCGGCATACTTAAGACCAAAGGTGGTCCATCCAGACGGGGTTGAGGCCCTACCACGTAGGTAGGGTGGCCGGCCACAGAGATTAGTATTCTTTCTCCGCCCCTGCACGGATATATATTGATGAATTATGTCCAGGTTGCTTGACCTCTAGGTTAGTCTCCGAATGTGATATCACTTGGCTTCTCAGGAAAGAAAGAAAAATTATTTATTTAGAGTATAAAACTATTAAAAAAACTCAGCAATGCAAATGCTTAGGGATACGTAACGTACTACACCACATATTTGTCCCAAGAAATGATATCATACCGAGATCATCGATACCTGCCAATCTGCCTTGGACAAGCATGGCGGATACGTATTTTTTTTTGGGGAGGCATGAGCCCAGGATTGGGACGATATAGGTTGTTATTACTTCCACATTTTTTTAAATTACAGGGCTACTCAGTTTTATCTAGCATGGTTAAGTACTCATGTGATCTTTTTTTTTATTATTATCTTCCGGTTATTTGCCCGCGGCCGAATTTTCCGGGTATTATTTCTTTTTTTTTAGTAATTTTTACAAATATTCTTAAGACTATTACATTATTTATTTTTGTCTTCATTGCTTTCTTTTTGTCTTTTGTACAAACTTAGGACTATTACAATTATTGATGTCTTGCTTGATTTTTCACATTTTATCTTTTTGTTTTACGTTTGCTTTTCCTTTCTTAACATTTAATTTTCATTTTTATATTAACAATATTTGTAAACAACTAAATTATTTCCACATTAGGTTTGGCTAGGTGGTAAGGCTCCAAGCCCGTTTGGATGGTAACCAACCCCGGCCTCGAAGTATGCCACTATTAATCTTGTGTTGTGTTCTGGCATTAGTGACCCAGGTTCCAGAACCATGTGAACAGCAGCTTGTTCGGGATGCCCCTAGCGTCGCTAACATCCATAGGCGACTTGTTACTATTAAGTGGACCGTCAGCCTGTATGCTGTTCCTCAGCAATAAAAAATGAAAAAAAAGGAAAGAAGAAACTGGCAAAGCAGTGCATGCAATTCTAGCATCGAACCCGAGACTTCTAATTAGGTGATGATCTCCAAATATGATGCCACTAGAATACTATCTTCGTTATTAATAAGTATACTCCAATTATTTTCATGGTAAGTTCTGCCTTCTCACAGACAGACATTTTGCCCGTCTGGATGGCGACCAACTTTGGTCTTAAGTATGCCGCCATAATAAGCTTGTGTTGTGTTCAGGCATTAGTGACCCAAGTTCCTGTACCCTTATGGGAGAGCAGCGTGTTCGCGATACCCCTGGCGTTGCAAACACCCATAGGCGACGGTAACTGCTAAATTCTAAGCAGGCCGTCAGTCTGTCTGCTGTCCTACAGCAATAAAAAAAAAGACTACTGTCCTTTTTTTCATATCAATTTTTCTCATATCATGAATTAGACGGCATTCGGATTTACGATTAGATCTTCACAAACTTGATATTTAGACAATATATATAAATAAAATGATAGAGGTCTGCAATTCGCGCATCACGGCATAACTACTGGATATATTTCAATTAAATTTTCTTTCTTGGACACTTGGCCCTTATCTAAAAAAAATTATTGTGATATCTTCATTTAATATCAAGCTATTAAGATTTTAAAACCTTAATAGTAACCTTAACCTTAAAACCTTTAAAACCTTAATTATTCTTAAGAATTATCAAATTTCCAAGCGATGTACCGCGCATGCGTACGAAAACTTCTCATATTATCCGTGCAGGGGCGGAAAAAGAATACTAACCTCTGTGGCCGGGGTCGGCCTGTCGTAAAAGGCGACAAAACAACCCAGCCTAGCTACGTGGTAGGGCCTCAAGCCCGTCTGGATGGCGACCACCTTTGGTCTTCAGTATGCCGCCATAATAACCTTGCCACTGACGTTGCAAACACCTATAGGCGACGGTAACTGCTAAATTCTAAGCGGGCTGTTAGCCTGTCTGCTGTCCTACGCAATAAAAAATAAAATATTTTTTCGATTTTCGAGCAGCGAAGCTGGCGGGAATGCTAGTCAATACAATACAAATTTTTGCAATTTCCAACTTTACAACATCATGTAAATAATCAAATCAACTCTATATGCGTCGCAATTAAATGTAATTTGAGATTAAAGGCAACGTGATTTACGATTTGTGAAATCCTTTAATATCACTTCCGAACGTTATCAGACAATATTTGACAGTGAACGCTCGTTATCAATGCGCTGTAATGTTAATTATTATTATGATAAAAATTCGTAATTATAAACTCTTTAAAAATATGACTTCATAGGCTATAAAATGGTAAGATTTAACAATTAAAAAAATAAATATGAAGATTGAAAAGAGATCACTATCAGCGATAAGGCCGCATATTGTTTAACATATTTTTGAGTTTATTTTCCCAAGATAAGAAATATTTATAACTTGTCAAGCGGCTAAAAGCTATACTAAAAACCTAGTAATCAGGATCAATTTAGAAGTCACGGGTTTGAATTCCTCGATTTAAACACATGGACCAGCGGTGCCCTTGCCGCCGCTAACATCCTTAAGTGATGGTAACAGCTTACTAGTGAGCCGTCAGCCTGTCTGCTATCCCACAGTAATAAAAAATACATAATAATTATATAATAACAAAGCTCTATTATTATATCAGATTACATAATAATGTAATAATAACTAATAATTACAAAACATTATTTGAAAAGAAGTAATCAATCAGCTCTAATTACAGACCAGAAACGGATGGACTTCTCATTTATAAAACTGTTCGATTATGAATCTACTGTCTCTTATAGTTATGTAGTCAGACAATATTAAAGCTAAACGTGGCCATTATTACAATTACTATAATTTTTATTGAGAATTTATTAAATATATATACAAGTTTTACTCGTCATCATCATCTAAGCTTCGATCAACAATAATCGAAGCATCTAAGCATTATAATATCTCGATTGTAACCTAAACTTCCGTTTCGGCGCCGACTTTTATGGGGTCCGTACACAATTCACATTCGACAACTACGTCACAAGGGCTTCTAAATAGGAAATTCACAGTGCCAAGCGTCTTTGAATGCTCTTGGTCCTGCATTCCTTTGTGCTTGAATACAGACAAAGGCAGCTTGCGCACAATGTGTCTATCTTCATATATTTATATTTCAGAGGTGGCTCACAGTAATCTTCCTCTTGGCAAGTTAGAGACCTTGAGACTCGCGGCTTTTTTCACAACAATACAAAACCTTCGGCGAAGGATATCGTGGCAAGCAGGGATAGCACATAGGTGGATCTTCACAGCACGTTGTTGGACAAGGGGCCACTAACATCGGACATACTGCAAATTGCTCGCAATCTTCTGGGTAAAAGCACGCCATTTTTATTTAGATTTTACTTCTTTTTCCTTTGTAAATTTTATAAATATCATAATAAATAAATTTCCACTTGAATTTTGATAATTTTCATCCACAACCGCTATTCACCCATTCAGTTTCTTCGGCAATAACGGTATTTTAAGTCCAATCTTTATATTGCTTGAGCAGAAGTTATAAAAACATTTAAAATATTTTTAAAAACTTACCGAATGACACAATTTCTGATGATAAATTAATACTGTTCATGATAAACAGGTAGCTGCTTCTGTGCTTTATGCCGGTGCACTCGCCCAAGAATGTCATAGTGAGCATCATACATGCGGAAGAACTGCAAAAAATGCCGCATTGTAATAAATATGTTATAAGTCAAAGGACGGATTCGGTTGCCTTGGGCCCGCGATCCAATTCGGGTCACGTTGCTTTTAACGGGTAAACCAATGCTGCAGTTTTTCTCCACGGTTATAGTGGTAGCCGTAATATCATTTCAATATCTTGAATAAAAAGGGTTGTGTTGCCACAACCTCTTGTATTGTCGTTATCCCTATGGGACAGCAGCATGTTCGCGATGCTAACATTTATAAGCCACGGTAACTGCTTACTACTAAGTGGGCTGTCAGCTTGTCTGCTGTTCCTCAGGTTCAGGTGAGGAGGTTCCTCAGCAAGAGCGCCTCAATCTGCGAAAATCCTCTCAATATACATACGAGTTCTTTGCATAAACTTGTTGTAACTACTTCATGAAATAAACTGGAATGAAAGACACCACCATCTTATTTCCATACCCTGAACGTGTTAATATCCTACTTACAAACAACAACCAATCATTTTCACAGCGAGCATAAACTGCCAACTGGCGGCTAAGCTGGTGAGAGCAGCGAAGAAGAATCCGCCCGCTGATGATATTAGCAACGCCCGCTTCCGGCCGCGCGTGTCTGCGTAATAGCCCCACGGAAACGCTAGGATTACACCTAAAATAGAAAGATATAAGAAATCGCTATCTTTGTTTATAGTTCCTGAGTTAACGAGTATGTTGAATCATTTTACAATAAGCGTGTGTCTTAAATAAATTATGTGATCTCTATAAATAAAAGGAAAACGGGATTCCTTTGACACACCATCACAACAAAACTGCTGAACATATCGGTACTACTCGCGGAATTTTTAATAAACGGTTCTAGGCAACTTTTTTTTAATTTCATTGATCATTTCCCATTCTTTTTGGATTCATTTTTTTCTGTTATTATAAATATCGTTTCATTTATATTAAGTATTGTATTTTATTTATATTAGCAAAATATGCAAGAAGAGGCTGTGAGTCAGTCATAACTAGAAATAAACTGGAAGTCTCGACTGAACTCAGGACTCGAGAGTGGCGTGAGGTGTTGTAGTGTAGGACGCCCTGCAGACCAATGGATTGGCGTGCGGACCTTTATCGGTTCGAGCTAGGCGGCAAAGGCACGGCACGGCCAGCAGAGGATACTGATAGGCAGAAAAGTATTTGATATAAATAATAAAATGTTTTATAACATATACAATCTTAATGAAGTGGTAGGTCTCCAAACCTGATTGCCTGAAGCCTCTAATCTCTAAATAGGCCAACATAATAATACCTTGTGTTGTATACATAATAGAGGTAATATTTTATCTTTAATACCTTCTTGCACTGTTTTTATCCGTTCAGGGGCGGAGAAAGAATACTAACCTCTGCGGCCGGGGTCAGCCTGTCGTAAAAGGCGACAAAACAACCCACCCTAGCTACGTGGTGACCACCTTTGGTCTTAAGTATGCCGCCAAAATAACCTTGTGTTGTGTTCCGGCATTAGTGACCCAAATTCCTTAACCCTTATGGGACAGCAGCGTGTTCGCGATGCCACTGGCGTTGCAAACACACATAGGCGACGGTAACTAAATTCTAAGCGGGCCGTCAGCCTGTCTGCTGTCATACAGCATTAAAAAAAATATGTAATCCAGGTCCCAGTCTCCCTACGCGAACAGTAGCCCATAGGCTAGGCCTGTCTGCAGTTCCACAACAACAAAAAAGTATATTACCCACAAAAGGCGTTGAAGCTAGTACTCCCATTTCAGTAAGTCCCAGCTGCAGATCGCAACTGGATCCTGCCACTACCACGCTGAAACCAAACATGTCCAGTGCGAAAGCGAGATTGATGATGCAGCACGTGAGGAGAACCAAGTAGTTGTAGCAGCCATGGCCTGCGAAAACATTTTGATATCGCTTTAATTTGTTTTAACAGATCTTACACTTTTTGATTGCTGTTTTCTCTCACTAACAAAATGTGACATTATTGAGAAATATTAAAATGAATCTATGTTTAGTACCAAAATGGAGTAAAATCTGCGCTAGTAAGCACAATATGTTGAGCTGAAGACCATTTAAGTCATAAATCAGTTTTTATTATAAAGTCACTTGCCATATTTTAGGTTCTAAATATATCGATATTTTTCTTTTATATATCACTGCGATTTTCCTTGCTTTACGAGACGCGCGCGACAAATGCGGTCAGCGCAGAATTTTTGTTTGTGTTATGGCTGTTGTTGTCTCAGACGACTCGACAACGACTACGGACGGCAAAGGCATTCCAAACCCGTGGGGGCGGGGTCGATCAGCCGTGGCAGCATGTTCGGGGACGCGCCTCCTGTGAGGTGTGTTCCCGCTGCATGGGGAACAAGTGAGAACAGCCACGAATGGCTAGAGTTAGTTTATTGGGGTCATGTCGACTTCACCGGTGAAGCCGCTTCTATTCGAATCTACTACCGTTTCGAAATGTGTATGGCTGGGAGAGAAGAAACGGCGAAAGAAACACCACCGCAACACATCTGTTTTACGTGTAATTTTGTATTGTGTGAATTGTGTGAGTCTATAGGCTATGAAGGGGTGGAAGGCATCCTTAAACCTATTTCGTCAGGCTGGTCCATGCCGGACTGGGAAGGACTGCGTCCGCGAGAACATTGGCTTTTGCGTCCTAGTAATGGGGTCGGGCACAGGCACGGACAGCCGTGTACACGTTTCGCGGGTGACGACGCGTGAGAGCCGCTTGGCGGTTGGGCGTGTAATTGACTGTCTTCACCACCAGTGGGTTGGGGTGGTGGGGAGCGAGGCCGAAGAAAGATCGCGGCGAGACCATGTACTCCTTCACGGGAATGACGTCCAGGTCGCGGTGTAGATCCGCGTTACGCATATAAAGTGGCGCTTGAACTGCTATGCGCAAGAACTTGTTTTGCAGCCTCTGCATCGAGTTTATGTAGTATTTGCCGGCATGGGCAACGACTACACTCGCATTAGTCATGATGGGGCGGACGCAGATTATGTAAAGTGTCACCTTATTCCTGAGGTACATTTTACTCTTCCTGCATATCATAGATAAAGACGGCCGAGTACGATGCGTGCTCTGTTTCTCAACATCCTGATGTGTTTTCCAAAGTACAGGCTCTTATTGTGGGGGGGGGGGGCTCCTAGGTATTTGATTTCATCAACCCATCATTCGATCATGTGGATATGACAAAACTTTTAAAATCTCTGCTTATTATTCAAGCGGAAATAACGCACATTAAATTAGCTTAAAAGCTTAGTAACTACGTGACTACAGAACAGATTGAAAATTTAAAACTAGAATTTAATTCAAAAATAGGATCTGACATTATTTCATCCTATAAATCGAATGAGACGATGCATACACCGGCATTACCGACTGTTAACTGTGATGTGATAAGCAGCCACAAAAACAATAAGATCGCTCCAATTATGTGCGAGACGCCTAGTCCTCTTATCTCTCAACCATGTGACGATGAGCATAATATTGCTCATAAAACTAATCAGGCGCTACAAACGTCCTCAGAGTTACCAACGAATGTACCAAACACTGATTGATAAAAACAAAAAAACCATGGCTAAAGTAATAAAAGAAAAAGCACAAGGTACGTTACAAAACAGTGAGGAATAGGAACTAGTTCAAAAAAACGATATAAGAACCGTTTTATCGGAAAACTGGGTAAAGCTAACTCAGGGGATAATTTTAAAGCGGCTGATGTTAAAATACCGTTTTTTATTTCTAATCTGAACAAAAAAAGCTACTGAGAAAGATACCAGCGAGTATATAAATTTGAAAACAAATCTAATTCTTCAGCAAGAAAAAATTGAAATGAAATCAAATTAATTTTCTTTTATATATTGTTTGACTATGATCGATAGATGCACATGATGGCCCGAAGCGATTGCGATAAAAGATATAACAGCCGAAACGGTAGCCAAAATAATCTATGATGGATAAAACACTCGCTTTGGATGCCCTTTAAAATTAACTACAGACCAAGGTCGTCAGTTCGAGAGCAATTCGTTTGCAAAATTAATGGAGTTGTTAAGGTTACGTAAAATCCGAACCACTTCTTATCATCCGCAAAGTAATGGTGCCGTTGAGCAGTGGCACCGATCATTGAAGACAGCGTTAACGGCTCGCCTTAGCGATTCAGGAACTTCGTTGTTAAACGAACTTCCAACAGTTTTGTTAAATTTAAGAGCAGCTTTACGTACCGATAACGATACAAGCGTAGTTAAAATGACTTACTGCAAAGTTTTAAGATTACCATCAGATCTTTATACAACCGAATCAAATAATTGTGCAAACAATTATACATATGTATCAAAATAACATAATATTAAATCGAATTTTAAGCCGACATCTATATCTAAATGTACCAAATCTATTTTCGTGCGTTGAGACTTGCAATCTTGTAAGATATGTGTGTGTGTGAGATGAAATTCATAAATCTTTAAAATCTACATACAACGGTCTTTATCCTGTATTAAATAGAAGAAATAAGGTTTATAAAATTCAATTTCCGAACCGCAACGTCAATATTTTAATCAATGTTTCATCGGAACCGCTACCGCCTGACGCGAACGCTAGCAGTCGGACCACACGTTATGGTCGTGTCGTTAAGAGACCTTGTACGTTTCGATGCATAAGCATAATATAGTCTTAGGTATAATATGTATTTTTAATCTAGGTTAATATGTTATGAGTACGCTGATATGTTGTATTTGCTTGCTGTTATATTGTATTTTTCACATTATTTTCTCATTATATTATGTACTTTGGTTCAGCCATCAAGTACGAAAGATTTTAAATTTTACAATGGGTTACAATCAGAGTAAGCAACAAGAGAATATTATTGTTCCCGGAGCAGTTACTCAGAAAAACATAGAAGAAAAGTTTATTCGTCATGAGTTAGAATTCGTAATAGAGTACATATTGATATCATCGGCTATATTTTTCGCAATTATTTTGGCATTGTTAACTTTGAATTATTGGTGTCGCGCAAGATGTAAGACTTGGCTCCGAAAAGAAATTAGTTTAAAATGTGAACAATCCCAAATTACGCAGCCTGCAGTGCAAGTACAACCGACGCAGCAAACAGCAAGTTATCCATAAAGGTTACTATGTTCACAATTAATCTTAGACATTGTTTTTGATAATTGTTTATGAATGAGTAACAAATTGTATGTTTTTGTAGTTGTATAATGTGTATTGTTCATTTATTGTGAAGTGCAGCAAAAAATATTCCATTGCTCAATGACTCATGTCATTCTTAAAGGCCTCTGCGGAAGACCAGCGTTGATTTCTTATAACCGGTTGGTTATAAGGTTATAGTTATGCTGAGCAGAAGACCTTTTAGGGCACTTTTATTTGTAATGCGATTTCATTTAATATGTTATTACTTACTTATTTTGTGCTCTAAATAAACATTTTTTCTTTCTTTCTAATTTCTTTCTAATAAGTTTCTTTTCACAAAAAAACAAGGCGCCGGGTGATGATGGAATTACAGCCGAGCTTCTGAGAGCTGGTGGTACTCCTGTGCTTAAAATCCTCCAGAAGCTATTTAATTCCGTCATCCACGATGGCAAAACGCCGCAGGCCTGGCACGGAAGTATAGTGGTGCTGTTCTTCAAAAAGGGCGACAAAACCCTTTTGAAGAACTTTAGACCGATATCACTTCTGAGCCATGTTTACAAGCTGTTTTCAAGGGTCATCACAAATCGTCTCGCGCGCAGATTTGACGACTTCCAGCCTCCCGAACAAGCCGGATTCCGAAAAGGTTTTAGCACCATAGACCACATACATACGCTGCGGCAGGTTATACAGAAGACGGAGGAGTATAACCAGCCACTATGCTTGGCGTTCGTGGACTATGAGAAAGCCTTTGATTCGATCGAGACCTGGGCGGTGCTTCAGTCTCTCCAGAGGTGCCACATTGATTATCGATACATCAAAGCGTTGAAGTGTTTGTATGAAAACGCCACCATGTCAGTCCGTCTCCAGGATCAGAACTCGAAGCCTATCCGACTGCAGCGGGGAGTCAGACAAGGCGATGTCATATCGCCGATGCTGTTCACTGCTGCGGTTGGAAGATGTCTTCAAGCTTCTGGACTGGAACGGACTGGGCATCAACATTAACGGTGAGTACATCACTCACCTTAGATTCGCAGATGATATCGTAATCATGGCTGAAACCATGGAAGACTTAAGCCATATGCTTGATGGCCTTAATACAGCTTCCCAAGGAGTAGGTCTCAAAATGAACATGGACAAGACGAAGATCATGTCTAATGTCCATGTCGCACCGACATAGCCCGGATGATTGCAAAACTGAAGTGGCAGTGGGCTGGGCACATAGCTCGAAGGACTGATGGCCGTTGGGGCAGAAAAGTCCTCGAATGGCGACCGCGTACCGGAAGACGCAGTGTTGGTAGGCCCCCCACAAGATGGACCGATGATCTGGTCAAGATCGCCGGGATAGGTTGGATGAGGGCAGCGCAGGACCGATCATCGTGGAGATCTTTGGGGGAGGCCTTTGTCCAGCAGTGGGCGTCTTCCGGCTGAAATGATGAAGTTTCTTTTTGAGAAAAGTATGAAAAATTGTTATGACTGTAATTGTATATCTGTATGATTGATTATAAATGTTATTTTTATGATATGAGCATTATAAGAGAGAATTTTTTAAAAAGAGATTTTTTTAAATACCCCCTTATTTGGTTAGTGTAAGGGATATGTGCGTCAGTGGTCTATGTGCACTATGCCGCGACACGTCGCGGCCGCTAGCATAAATAAATACAATAAAATGTACCGAGTATTATTTATCAGTAGGCCACTCATCCTTAAGGTAAAATATTCCGTATACCATCACCACCTTCACAGGGGCCTTAATTATAAGGGGCCCTTTTCGATCGCGAGAGCGGATGCCGAAGATTCGACGCAGTCGGCGAATGGACTCACAAGAGCGGCGAGAACGAGGTTCCGTTGAGAACGGAGCCCGCGGGAGTATGCAACACGAAGTATCTAGCCGTTCCACGCGGAGCGGATGCGACGGGAGTCTGCGACGCGTTGGGTGATGGGGGTCGGTGACGCGGCGAATTTGCAGGGTGCGCACGCGGTGGGAGGTGGTGGCGCTACTACGGCTGGGGTGCGTGGCGCACGCAGGTCCGCGGGACGGGGTTGCGTGGCATCATACCGCGTCCTGATGTGCCTCTGGAGCACTTTTAACGTCAACGCGTCGCTTCCCTGGACGAATTTTATAATTTCGTAGACAGAGAGTCAACCAACTCAGGAGGGACAACCTGGGGATGTGCACGAATGTGTTTGATCATCCCCCACAATTACCGTTAAAGTTATCAGAGATAAACATCTCTGGAGGGATGTCCATGCGGCCCTCCCGCATATCTGCGTCCGTCTCGTGGAAGTGCGGGACATTAACCATGGCATCAGGGTGACTGTACAGTCACCAGATGGCTACCGCGCTCTTACAAAGTTCCTCCTGGCACACCGTATAGGGTACTATACATACGCCTTGAAGGAGGAAAAGCGCCTCCGCGTAATTACACGCGGATTACCATAGGAGATAGAAACCTCGGACATTCTCGAGGACCTTAGAGCTCATAACCTCCCGATACACGAGGTACACCGTATGCACCGCGGGAATACGCGAGCACCATACAACATGGTGCCTATTTTCAATTTCCGCTCCGTCTGCGGGCTCTCGAAACTAAGCTTCGAGAGTTCAACTCCAAGAGGTACGCACCCTAGCCCAAAAGCTAAGGCAGGCCGCGACTGTGCTGGATCAGCTGCTCATAGCCATGGAACATGGAAAGCTGCTCGAGATTCTCACCCGTTCCGTAACCCATTAATTCTCAATGCATTGCACAAGTAGGGAAAAACACCGCTCATCGACTCTGGTAACATATAACGCCAACAGTCTACGGAACCAGCGGTAGTTGGTTCACGTCTTCCTGATAGAAGAGAACATCGACATCCTTCTTATGCAGAAGACCTTCTTAAAGCCTAGCATTGGCGATCCTAGGATCGCCAATTATAACATAATTAGGCATGATAGGCGGACCGCCCCCGGGGGAGGCACGCTTATCTACTATAAGAGGTCGCTGCACTGTGTTCCCTTAGATACGCCGAACACCTCGAAGTTTCTGCCTGCAGATTAGCGATGACAGGCCATCAGCCCACAGTCATCGTCTCCACCTATCTGTCTTGCAACCGCCCGCTACTTCAGGCGGAGCTTGCGTCCCTCTTCAACCCTCGGTAACCTAAACTGTAAACACACGAGCTGGAATTGCTCTATCTCCAACACCAACGGAAGAAACCTTATCCGTCATCCAGACGATTTGCTTTTCGGCATTTTAGCTCCCATGTCCCCCACCCGGTACCCACCGAATCGGGATACCGGTGGCAGCGCAAACGTTTTCGATTTGACACTACTGAAGGGAATAACTCTGCAGTTCCGCTCAATCGAAACTCACGACGATATCGACTCAGATCACCGACTGATTGTCCTTAAATTTGGTCCTAAGACCTACCAGGTGCCTCAGACCAAGTCAATCGTCGACTAACCTCTGGTTAAAAGTAGGCCCCAGACCTCGGATCGTTCAGGGCACGGAAGGGCGATCGAAGCTCTCATGTTGGCTTGGACAGCTAGGTCAAATCAGAGCTAATCATGTTAGACGTGATTACGTTGGACCATTCTTTTATACCTACTTTGTTCTTTGTTGATTTCCTATTCCCTTTCCTGCCTTTAACTCTTTAGTATTACAGGGAAGATTGAAACAAATCTCAAATCCAGGGTATCCAAAAACAAGAGATCTTTGATCATAACGATTCGACAATTGTGAAGTTTTTTTATTGATATCTTCTTCCAAACGACTTCAGAGCACGAAGCAGTCTGTTAAGTTACAGGAAAAGCACTTCATCTGTGTGGACAGGTGACAACTGATACAAGTGCAACTTGAGGTGACTATCATTTCATCCTCAACTCTAAGGGAAAATGAACGGTGCCTTTAGTTTTCTATGAAATATCCTTCAAAGGATTTTTTTATTGCTGAAGAACAGCAGACAGGTTGACGGCAAACTTAATAGTAAGCAGATACCGTCGCCTATAAATGTTTGCGACGCTAAAGGTACCGTGAACAAGCTGCTGTCCCGTAGGGGTATTTTTACATTTTACTCCCTTGGATAGTAATGAATCCCTAATATCTAGCCAGCTACCACAAACACTCACCAGTAAGTTCCACAGCGTCATCATAACTGCAAGCTTCATTTTGCGGAGCACTTAGAGCGTTCCCAAACGTCATTATCACACGTGTGTTTCTCGACAACTCTAAATACATTTAAACTCGAGATGCTGGGTTTAAGATGTACTATCTTATCAAGAAAATTATTAATGTTTACCGAGGAATCTTTGTAACTAAACTAAATTTAATTAATATTATATTATGGTGTATTCAAAAATCCATAGCAAGTAAATGTACTAGCACGTGTGAACTGGAGTAATACTTATTCAATTCACTCTCGTCACAATTCTTAAGCATAAAATCACGGGACATCACCCCCCTCAGTGATTTTCCTGAACTTGTGACTTTAAAGACGCAGTACTTCAAAGTGTAGGCATATTTTACTACTTTCCAGCAAAAAATTTCGTTAATCAAAATCAAATCCAAATTAACAAGAAACTGTCCTAACGTTGCTAGTAACCTTGTACGATCGTGTCCTTGAGCCCAATTCCCGTGCAGGACAAAATATTTTACCACACTTTTATGAACTAAACCTGTGTATATATCTATGTACCTATGTATCTAATCTATGTAACGGAATTTTCGGACTTGAGTTTTACCTATTTTGAACGATCAAATAAATTCCAATTTTGCACACTTGTCAAGACCTGATGACAATATACAAATATAACAATTTTGTCCCATAGTCCTTATCAGAATCATCAGGATTAACACTTTCTTTTCCTTCTGCCGGAAGATGACGATTAATTAATAAAAATGCCTGAAGATGACGTTAAATTATTAAAACTTCCGGAGGATGGCGTTAAATTAATAAAAACATTTACCGATTGGGAATTGACAACAAATAAATTATAGTAAAAAAAAACTAAAAAACGTTCTTTTATAATTAATCGAACTAAAAATTCTTAAAATAAGAATAAAATTACTGATGAAAAAATTAATGTGACTGTTGTAAAATCGTGGGGTGCTTTGTACCGACGATATTTTTAAACTTACTTTAACATTTCGGAATGAAAATAAAAAAAAAACACCAATTTATATCAGCACTCCACGAGAACCCCATTGAGAACAATGACATTAATTTTGTCGTCAGTAATTTTATGGTGTTCAGAAATATTTTTTACTTTTTATTTTGATTAATTATAAAAACGTGTTTTTTTAGTTTTTTTTAACTATTGTTTTTGTATTTTTTTAGTTTGATTAACTACTAAATATAATGTTTTTGTTGTCAATTCCTAATCGACAAATGTTTTTATTAATTTAACACTTCTTCCGGCAGTTTTATTAATTAAACGCCAGATGGCGTTTCAGCAGAAGAAAGCGCAAAAAAAGCGCTAATCCTGATAAGGACTATGGGACTAAATTATTAAATTTTTGTATTGTCAATAGGTCTTGAAAAATGTACAAAATTTTGAATTTCTTTTTATCGTTTACAAGTGGGTAAAAATCGAGTCAAAATTCCGTTAGGTCAAGTTAATATGAAGCGTGTAAAAAACCCTACGATACAGCTTGTATTAGTACAGGAAATTGTTTTATAATAAAAGTAGGGGCCATTGGCTTGGCTGGTCAATTTCTGTTATAAATCTATTTATATTTTTCTTACCATAATTATCAAAATCAGATTAATCAATTTTGAAAATATTATCTTTTTATTTTTACATCCTGCTTGATAAATGAAGCGGTATTTAGTGGTTTTTAATCTATTTATTTATCATTTTATGCTACAAACAGAATAATCATTAAGATCTTATACATAGTGATAAAATAGCATAGCAAACTTTATTGTAATAATAAATAAGTATTAAAAAATTGATTGCATCGTAAAATTAAGATATTTTAACTTGATTACAGTTTTTGTTCATTGTAAGCTACAATGATTTTCAAGACCCCCCATCTTAAACGCATATTCTACGCCGGGTGCGAGGTAGTCAGCCTGCGCCCCCTGCTCTTGTCAACTAAAAAAAGCAATGTAATTTTAACAAAATAATTTAACATTTATGCCTATTCTTTTATTTTGTACATCCATTTGACGTAAAAAAGTATAGAAAACGGTGCATTGACGTTGATATTAAATTATTTAATTTTAGAGTTTAATGAAATCGAAATTTCTAGCGGCTTGCGTGCGCCCCCTAGGACTCTACCCCCGGGAAATTACGGCCCTGTTTTCAGGTGGTCTATGCTATTTGCTTCAAAAGCTTTACAGCCACAATTGAGTGGTGTTATACGGCGATATCAAACTCACAAAGGTACCAACCGCCCATATTTGCTTTCTTTTAATTGCTATAAGAACAGATCCTTTACTTACTAACTTATTTTTATTTAATTTATCCGTGCAGTCGGTTTGTCGTAAAAGGTGACAAAACAACCCACCCTAGTTACGTAGTAGGGCCCCAAGCCCGTCTGGGTGGTGCAGGATTGCGGTAACTACCGTGGTATAAAGGTCCCAGACCATGAAGCTCTTTGAGAGGGTTATCGACTCGGATTAGGCAGGAGTGCACTGTCTCGGAATGTCAATATAGGTTTTGCCCTGGTCACGGGACTGTGGACCCTGTTTTTGCCCTAGGGACTGTCGCGGAGAAATACAGGACGAAGAATAGGCCTCTGCATTGCCTGTTTTTCGACTTGCAAAAGGCCTTCTACTCCTCGCGCGATAATCTGGTGGGAATTGCGGTCCAAAGGGGTTCCAGAGGCCTATATTGACATCACCCGAGACATGTACCGCGATTTCGATTCCGTGGTTCGGACCGCTGTAGGTGACACAAAATCCTTCTCCATCAATGTCGGAGTACACCAGGGATCCGTCCTTAGTCCATTTCTGTTAAGCTTGCTATTACACGTACTGTTAAATAGCATCAGAAACTCACATATGCAGCCCCCGTGGTTGCTCATGTATGCTGGTGATATCGTGCTGGCAGATTGGGATAAGGGTAGGTTTGTGGGACGTATGAAGGCGTGGAAGGAATCGCTTGAGAACGGTGGTTTGAAGTTCAATGTGGCGAAGTCTGTGACGGTACCAAGTTAATACAACTATTTTATTCTTAAGCGATACTATAAAATTAAGGAAAAGTCGATGATAATGAACAAAATTGTAATTAGGCAGAAATCTTTAAGAATGTCTTCTCTGTTTACTCACATATTCTACAATTTTAATCTGTCAACAGCTCTCTTGCTTAAATGAATGGGTGCTTGTTGATGTAAGACATAGCGTAGTATCGGGAAGGTGAATAGGCAGTATAGTAACTTTGTGCAAAGGATGGGACAACGATTCTGCAAATCTAAAGCTTGGTTGAGGTCTAAGTCGTATTAGATGTAAATGTGTGGTTAACAACTTTTGACGTTGGATAATGTAGTCATTATCTATATAGTTTTCCTCAATCAAATAATCATGTTTATACACTGTAAAAGAATTTTACTGTGGCGCGTAATTTTTTCTATGGAGAGGTGACGAAATTTGAAATATAGTTAAGGGATTGTATTTGGCGAGGGATATAAGGAATGAGATCAGAATTCATAGTGGACTCTGAGTCGGGACGCCGGGAAGAGCGGATCAGAGAAATCGCGTTTCGAAAAGAGTAATAACAGCCGGGGACAAACTCCTGGCTTCGCGTCGCGCGATATTTGTTTCTATATAGAGAATTGATTGTGGTGGTTTGCATTGTGTTGGATCTGAATGTGGCCAGTTCTGATCTTTCATGATGTGGGCTGCTTAGTCTATTTTCTATCCCGCGATCCGCGATATTTTAAAATAACGTGGAAATTCGACATAGGGAATTAATAGAGTCAGTGTTGTTTCTTATTCCGCGGTTTAATTTAATAATAATTCACGGGTGTGCGGATCCTTTGTTTGTTATTTTCTCGAACTAGGGCCCAGTCGAGTCAGTGTTGTCGTAGGTTAGCCATTACGCGAGTAAGTCTAGATGTTTCAATTATTTTGTGTAATTCCGTAATAGGGTATAGCTTAGAGTCAGTGAATGAGGCTCAGTCCAAAACGGAGCTTTTGGACTGCCAAGTAAGTCGTATAGGTTTAACAATTTATCAAATTCTTATAATTACATATAATGAAACTTCAACATTATACAAGTGTAAGTCACAAATAATATATCCCGTTTAAATATTTTTATGTACTATATATAGTACGTGATATTCACGTATGTGATATTCTTCAACTCATTTAATAATGCAGCATTTGCTCACTGTTTTAAATGACAATCCTATATTATATTATATTCAATATAATTATAAATCATTACACATCACACAATCACTTATCACACACAGAATATATATCAGTTTCGACACTAAATTAGGTTAAGATATTAATTTAGAACATAAGGAAAATCAACTGACCTAATTATATTTGCATGGGGTATGCGCTACCTGATTGGCTTCGTTATATTTATACATAAGAACCCAGGCTTAGACATTGAGTAAATGCTGACTTTAGTAGTCGTAAAGGGCTCTACGTGCCTATGGACTTGCCGTCAGGGATGTCGCGGGGTTGCGAAGGGGAGAAGGCTTCATTATATTTATACATAAGAACCCAGGCTTAGACATTGAGTAAATGCTAACTTTGGTAGTCGTAAAGGGCTCTACGTGCCTATGGACTTGCTGTCAGGGATGTCGGGGATCGTGCGAAGTGGAGAGGAAGGGTTGGAAAGTGGACCCTGAACTCCGGAACGAGAGTTTGGGTTGCAACCGGGATTTAACGCTAAAATTGTGATGATGTTATTTTATGGAATTTAGAAACTTGTAAGGTTTCTTGAACACTTGTGGTTGAATCAGAATTAATTAAGGAGTAGTTGGCTTCCAAGTTGAAGACCGAATGGTACCACGTTAAGGACCGAATGGTATATCTCGTCTATCACTTAACAGTGCGTTATGCTTGTCTGGAATATAACCAGGAGGTGTAGACTACGAGACTGAGACGTTCCAAACCAAACGTTGACTCCCCACTCTTCGTCTTAGCGTTAGAGTATTACTATGCTGACGATGAACGGACGAGTGCGGTTATGGTTCAGCAATCTCAATGTCTGTGGTCTGCATACTTGGCTATATTCTAATACGAGTGCACGAATGGGTACAAATATTATACCGATAAGCATGCATAATAATACAGAATCGCTTCGTGCGTGATATTCTTCAACTCATTTAACTAATGCAGCATTTACTCACTGTTTTAAATGACAATCCTATAATCCTATTCCTCTCCTATCTCCGTAAAACTGTACTGAAGTTAGTGCACGTTTTACCCTAGTGAAGTAATAAAAAAAAGTAGCTTTGATTTGCCGGCTGCTGTTGCCACTTGGGTTGCACAATTATTCTTCTGGTATAAGTTTATAAAGTGAGAATAGAGGAATTAAGTTTATCACTCAACTCTTAATTCTCATAGCGATATCGCATTGATGATCACAATTATGGATAAGGCGATTCTGCCTGTTGTATAACTACATACCAATAACTATAATATATTACTTCGATAATAGGGATTGCTAGATCTGTGAGAGGTGTGAGTACGTGGCCTATAAGGCCGAACATACTATACTATCCACAATGCCATTAATGTGCTGACTCGATGTAAGTGCTTGAGCCGACCTGTGTCTTCTCTTCGACATGATGCAAGATGCTTTTCCTTGCTATACTTTAATGAGTTGGCCAGGTCCTTTTGCTCGCCATTCGATAGGCATAGGCGTATCGCCCATGGTAAATGTGGTCTTCAATCTCCAACGTATAAGCGCTGCTCACAGCTTCGGCAATTTCTCGCGCCACATTATATAATTCACTTATTCCTCTTTTCCTCAAGAAATTATACTGAGAAGTTGTATTGTGGGACACTAAATGTAGAAGGTTAGTGTCGTATTTTCGCGGGGCTTTGAGGTGGTGGGTGACTTCACCGGGCAACATATTTTGTTGTAGAGCTTCGGTTTTACAATGAAATATTCCCGATTCGCGGTCGTGGTTAGGTTAGCACTATTTGTAAAGCTACTAGAATTACTTTAGGCTAAGGTTTATTATAAGGAACTGACTAATAACTTACTCACACTATACTCGTTACATAACACTTTACAACAATTACATTTTACTCACCTTATATTTTCTTTGATATTTATCGACCTATATGAATATTATAAGTATGTTTATTATTATTCCATTGTCCGTTAAGCCCCATAGAAATAAGTACATAGATGTATTCCAACATATACAGCTTCCGATATCTCAAATCACCGGTTAATAAAAGAATCTAGGTTTACTACTTTGGGAAAACACAACGTAGGTGTCCTAGCCGTAAAGGCGATCTCCGGCCAGAACATCACCAGAAACCGTCGTGTTCGGTGAGTGATAGAAATTAATTAATTTACTATTTCTATTTTATACACAAATGTGTAATTTTCTCATCAAACAGGATTTTATATCTGTGACTGCTCATTTTATCACACTTCTGTTGAAACTATTAAATACGTAATTCTTAACTAAAATTATTAGTTCGATTCGTCGTTACTAATCGAATCTCCTCGTAAATATATGTACATCGGTACATATACGGATTATATTATATAAGTGACGTAGGGGGTGAACGTTACAAGTCGGAGTACTTAGCCTGCAATTCCACAGATCCCACACCCGTACGCATAGGCGGCGATACGGTCAAGCGCACGGAACAGGTGAAAAACCTGGGATGTGTACTTCACGCGTCTGGTGACATTGATTATGACATTAAGGCGCGCATTGCTGCCGCGTGGGACAAATGGCGTGAGGTATGACTGTGACACCAAAATACTGGTTATATTGAAGGGACAGGTCTATAGACCATCATTAAGCCTGTGCTTTTATACGGATATATAGCGGTAGAGTGACACAAGCAGGCACGGAAATGAATATGCTGCGGTGGATGTGTGGAGTAACGCGGAAGAACTGCCTTAGGGACTCTCGGCGGAAGCGTTCATGTCCGTGACATTGCAGATAAATTACAGGAGTGTCGCCTTCGCTGATATGGACACGTTTTACGGCAATCGGCTACTTACAGGGGGAACAAATGTCTGGACTTTACGTCGTAGGGATCGATATGCGTGCCAATGAAATGACCACCAGAGATGTACGAAGTGGAGAATAAAAAGTCGGAAAGTGGACCCCGGGTGCCGAAGCGAGAGTTTGGGTTGGAACCGGGATTCAACGCTAAGATGATGATAATTTTTTTAATATCACATCCTCTAATTATAAACATTACACCATATAATTTGTTTTTCAAAATTCAAAAAAGAGCCACTTGCAAAATTAAGGGTTTTAAACCAATAGAACAAAAGGCCGCTGATTTTATATATTATTTGGTATAAAACAAAGCTAAAGAAAACTGTATACGTATTTGTATATCTGTACAAAGGTTTTATTAATCAATGACTCCAATAACGGATATGAAACAATGACGACTTTACGGTCATCGCGAAGGTCTGGGCTGGGTTCAATCAATACTAGAATATTGCAGCGTATTATAACTGATTTCCGTATAAAGCATGGATTTGAAAGCAGGAAGGATAGAAGGTCTTAGATGTCATGCTCGATGATATTGTTATAATTATTTTTAGATATATTGAACATTTTATGTAATCTAATAATCACCACACAATAATGCCATACACCTATCTCTGATATCACCATCTCTTACCATCTTGACAAGAGAGATCGTTAACTAATTCAAAGTATACATTCGATTAGATTAGATCGTATCCGTGCAGGGGCGGAGAAAGAATACTGACTACTGCGGCCGGGGTCGGCCTGTCGTAAAAGGCGACAAAACAACCCACCCTAGCTACGTGGTAGGTCCCCAAGCCAGGCTGGCCCCTTTGGTCTTAAGTATGGCGCCATAATAATCTTGTGTTGTGTTTCGGCATTAGTGATCCAAGTTCATGTACCCTTATGGGATAGCAGTGTGTTCGCGATGCCACTGGCCTTGCAAACACCCATAGGCGACGGGAACCTGCTAAATTTTAAGTGAGCCGTCAGCCTGTCTGCTGTCCTACAGCAATAAAAAAAATAACTGCCAAATATTGCCACAGGACAAAATACGGTACGTACAGAAAATCCAATCAAAGAGTAAAAAAGTACAAGCAAATAGATAGAATTTATATTAAATATTTGGGATCTATATTAAAAACTAAGTATATCAGTAACGTAGGTTTACGTATAGAGATTATCTGAGAAGTAACAAATTATATATAGGATGTACGGGCTGTACACCTGGGATGCTTGTTGATTTAAAAGAGATATTGATTTGATTACATATTCATTGATTGCTATAACTATATGATAGTAGATTATGAGCACACGCGTGCGCGAGGCGTGATGTAGTTATGTGGACTGACTCGACTTGTCCGCGGAAGACGGGAAGTTATACCTAAACCTCTGTGCGGTTACGCCATACATACCTAGCATTAATTGTTTTTTATTAATTTTTTAAAAGTGGACATGTGAGGTTCATCAAAACGCAGAGACGTAGCTGTAAGGAAATTTTTTGTAAGCATATCATGGGGGATTTGTGTATGTATACAGGGTGACTTTGACAAAACCGTCCAAATTTTTTTACGCACTAAACATCATTTAAGGAACCCATTTTTGAAAAAAAAAATGTATGTCAAATTTTCACCATAAAATATTTCATTTCAAGGAAAATATGGTCACTAATTCAATCGTACAAAGTAGTCATATGGTGCAAACTTCGTACGTTAACCTGTTATTACCTGTCTCTGTCACTCCCGCGTAAAAATATAAGTATTGCGTAATATTCGCTCGCACAGATGCAATGACCGCCCTCCTCGGCCTCGTATTAGGTCATTGCACCACTTTTTTGCGGTACCGATGGAGAGGTCATTGACACTTGCGCGCCGTATTATGTAAATTGCGAGTTCTTTGGATGACTTTGTGATGCTGATTACTCAACATTTTTGTACTATGTGACACTAAACTAAAATACATGTTTCTCTTAACTTTTACTAAAAATTCTTCTGTGTGAATTTGGACGGTTTTGTCAAAGTCACCCTGTATACAAAATGCTTATTTACCCTAGGACCTTTCATTACTTGAGTAAATATCGGCAACATAATCGATGAATGCCACGGAAGTACTCGATGAACTAAATGTGGCCAAAAGTTGCGTTTTTCATGACATTCATAGGTAACATTCCTCTGTCTATAGGTACAGACATGTTAATCTTCTCATTACTATGAATTATGATAATCTTTTATCTTCAGACATACTTATTAGCTATCATAAAACTATTATCGATGCGATAACCATTAATTTGCATGAATAGCAATTGATAAATATGCAGTTGATGTAACATGACGAATTAAATTATTACAATTATGACGTATAATGATCGTCACAAGATTGCCTTTTCTTCTAGAATTCTTTATATTATATTGGCTTTGATACTACATTTGACTAATTTAGATTTTGACAGGACCTTCAGATATCTCTGAAATAAAGACCGTGGCACAGATAGTCTATGGTTTAGTGTGCACTAGTTGGTGGATGAGAATTTTTTTTATTGCTGTAGGACAGCAGACAGGCTGACGGCCCGCTTAGCAGTTGCCGTCGCCTATGGGTGTTTGCAATGCCGGTGGTATCGTGAACACACTGCTGTCCCATACCTAAAGGTACAGGAACTTGGGTCACTAATGCCGGAACACAACACAAAGTTATTGTTACGGCATAATTAAGACCAAAGGTGGTCGCTATCCAGACGGGCTTGGGCCCAACCACGTAACTAGGGTGGTTTGTTTTGTCACCTTTTACGACAGTCCAACCCCGGCTACAGAAGTCAGTATTCTTTCTCCACCCCTGCACAGATATGACGAAGTTTGACTTAATGTTCCATTGCTAATATATCACGCAAATTGGTCGGTTCAACATACCGCTGTTATTGGTATCAGTTTCGACACGATTTTTTAATTCATACGTTGCAATTATGTAATTATACACATTAGATGCAAAAACTGACGCAAAACTGCCTTAATGGCACATACCATTCTGAGGATCGGACCCATGATCTCTAAATTAGTCTTCAGACGTAACTTATTACGTCTTAACTAGGCTACTACTTACCTAATTAACTCAAATATCGACTATTTATCTATACAAATAAATAAAATTGGAGGGTCTGTTTGTAATATTAAAATAACCGCTTTTTACTAAGTGCATTCAGACGTATACACGGTACATATACCAAAACAACATGTTTTACAATTTTTGTCTGTCTGTCTGTTTTTTCCGGCTAATCTCTGAAATGGCTGCACCGATTTTGACGGGACTTTTACTAGCATATAGCTGATGTAACAAGGAGTAACTTAGGCTATTTTTATTTTAGAAAAAAAAATAGTTTTTGTTAAAGATGATAAGTTTCGTAAATTATAATATCCAATTTAAGTTGACCTCAGATTTATATCATCAATCATATGAAATAGGGTTCAGCTTAGGATGGACTTAGTAGGTTGAATTTCCAATTTAAGTTGACCTTATATATCCAAAAAATGCTTGCCAAAGTCACTATTCCACGCGGACGGAGTCGCGGGCACAGCAAGTTAAGAATAAATTAAAATAACTATATCGTTGTGATCGTAGAATAACGTCGGATTTGAAAAAAATCCAAAATTCACTTTTTACCATATTTGGATACTACATTGACTAAATATTATTGCTACATTAACAAAAAAATTACATGTATTTTAGATTTTAAATTAAGCAGTCGGTAAAGTGACGGGTGTGATAGATTCTCATAGTAAAATGACGCTTGTGTATTTTTAAAATGGCTGTCCTGTAAAGTTTAATATATGTCAGATCCGTCACTATTCTACGACTACGACGATATATACATAATTTAACTGTATCATAGAACTAAAGTACTGACAAAAAAGCAGGAACATTAACCTTTACATAAAACAAATAAAAATATTACAAGCCCTCATTATATTATGTTCACATGCAGAAGTGAACAATGACAATGCTTTATTCAAAACAATAACTTATTTACTAGCTCATTAAAACGTTTAATAATCATTATTTTTAGATACACCTGTTTGCAGTGCAAACAAAATATTGCATACACAATAGCTAGTGGATTAAAGGAAAATTGCTTGGTTGAAAAATGCTCAATAAAAAACTACTTTTAAATTTAAAACCATAGTACCAGAATTTTTTAAATTAATTTACAATGCAATAATGTTAAATCCTTTGCTCAAAATGGAGGGTTCCAACGGGTTAACTTATAGTGGTTATGTATTGAACTTTTTTTTCGTTAATGAACTAAACTCTCCATTTGCTTGTACCACTTGTCCCCACCGAAAAAGCAGAAGGAAAAGATGGAACATACTGGATAAATTTAGTGTGAATTCCGTCTGGAACAACTCTGAAAGAAAAAACTGCATGTGGCTCTGTATTGCAGCCTGTGAGAAGAAATCAATTTGACGCCTGATCTACTTAAAGACCGGAGCTCATAAAAATATTGCAGATACCATATCTCATCATATGCGAAGAGAAGATGGCCATATAACAAGGAAAATGCTAGAAATTAGTGTGGAAACAAAAGGAGAGATAGACCAAAGAAAAGATGGATGAATTGTATAAAAGATGATATGGCAAAAAAGGTGTGAATGTTCAGATGACAACTAATGGAAGAGAGTGGAAGAAGAGGACGTGTTGTACCGACCCCACATAGCTGGGATAAGAGCAAGAAGAAGAAGAAGATATGTCAAACATATTGATTAATATTTTGTTATCTTAGATAGTAATTGTTTTTGTCGATAAAGTTTAAAAGACAATCTTATCCTAGATGAACTACACACATCAACATAACGAGAGGGGATTAAATTTAAACGGCGCTCTAAACAAGCATATTATAGATCCCTTTTTCTTTCCTAAGAATGTTTTTAGGTGGCCTAATCTTTAACGGGGATGGATTCTCCGGCACCCGTCATCCCCGTTGTTGAATCGCTCGCGTTCTGAACCGCCAAAATAGAATTAGTGACCGGCACTCGGTGCTGTCTGGCGTTATAGAACTTCTCCCTACCTATATAGTGTATCATACCATGTTTTTTCCAGGAGTTAAGTTTTTAATTTTTTCGTCAAAGATTCTATCCTAGACACGAGCCAAGTTTGCCTAAAGATAGTCTTTGCCAAGTTTGCCTAAAGGTAGAATACGTCACTGGCATGTAAAATAGTTAATAATTATGACAAATGCACATTCTAGATACTTGGAAAAATTAAAGAAATTTTGAAAAATTAAATGACAAAATATGTTTTTTTAATAAAATTACACATTCTTACCCCATATATCCTTTTCGGACTCTAATTGAGTTTAATCGCCTAAGCTGAGAATGATCTTTTGAGTTGAATCTTCAACTGCGGCGGTTTCCAATTCACGTTCATTGACTAGAGCTGAGATTCGTGATCTGCCCATTTGTTTCAACAAGTTTTATGTTCAATAGGATTCATGTTCGGGGTTCTGGCCACTGAAGATCCCTTTTTCTTTCCTAAAAATGTTTTAGGGGGCCTAATCTTTAACGGGACAGAGATTCTCCGGTACCTGTTTTCCCCGATATTGAATCGCTCGCGTTCTGAATCGCTAAAATAGAATTAGTGACCGGCTCTCCGGCACTCTGCTCTATTACATCGTTATTATATTTCTTCAATCGACTTGATATAAGAATTACGCGTTAATCAAAAAATTTTTTCAAATTAGTAAGCATTTATAGTTGATGATAATGATATTGACCTGTTAATTTCTTATTTCTATCGTCTACGCTTCAACTATATGTCTTAACTCCTAACTCAATCCGCTTTTGGCCATAGACAATTAACGCTGTTTTATGACGGCTACGCTTAATCTTGTTAAAGAGATCGTTCACTTTTGGAGGATGACCAAATTATCAACAAAACTAGGATGTTTCCTAGTTTTTATTTGTTGTTAAAAAGATCAAAATTCTAGTGGAAATTTATTATGATATATAAAATTTACAAATGAAAAAGAAGTAAAATCTAAATAAAAATGGCTAGCAATTTGCAGTATGTCCGATGTTAGTGGTCCCTCACCCAACAACGTGCTGTGAAGATCCACCTATGTGCTATCCCTGCTTGCCTCGATATCCTTTGCCGAAGGTTATGTATGTATTGTTGTGAAAAAAAGCCGCGAGTTTCAAGGCTTCTAACTTGCCAAGAGGAAGATTGCTGTGAGCCACCATCAAAATATATGAAGATGGACGCATTGTGCGAAAGCTGCCTGTGTCTGCATTCAAGCACAAAGAAATTCAGGACCAAGAGCATTCAAAGACGCTCGGCACTGCAAATATCCTATTTAGAAGCCCTCGTGACGTAGTTGTCGAATGTGAATTGTTTACGGACGCACATGTGAATTATGCCACCCTGCACACCCGAACCGACATTCGGATGTTGTTTACTTAAGAAGAAACCAATAAAAGTGTCGCTTGAGGATATATTAGATGATTGACAACGAAATTTCGTGACCTACTTTCAATACGGAACGAGAAAAATAATTTATTATTAATAATTGGAATATACTTTCTAATATACGATAATTATGATAACAATTACTTGTCATTTTAGTATACGATAATAGCAATTTTGCTAGGTTGCTCTGGTCTATGCCGACATAATAACCATGTGTTGTATCCCGGCATTAGTGACCCAAGTTTCTGTACCCTTATGGGACAGCAGCGTGTTCGCGATGCCACTGGCGTTGCAAATATCCATAGGCGACGGTAACTGCTAAATTCTAGGCGGGCCGTCAGCCTGTCTGCTGTCCTACAGCAATAAAAAAAATGAAGTTGTCACTGACAAGACACAAAAATTACGGGCGATTATGGGTGACATACCGGCGTATATCGTAAATTAATGTATGTGGACAATAACGAGCCAGTAAATCACCCTTAAGAACATTAAAGACTTAGGCTTTGAGACTAAAATAATGTGGTAAAAAATTTATGTAGTATTTTAATAGCTAGATTCCAAAGGCATTTAAAAACTAAATATGCTAGAATTATTATCACTATTATCTTTGCACATACATTGTAATAAATTGGAAGTTTACTTATTTATGTCACTTCTTATCACTTAACTATTGAGTTTAACTACATTTCTGAAGAATCTATCTGATGTGACATATTTTTAATAAGGAGTAATAGAATAGAATCATCGAATAAACACCTTTCAAAGTATACGTAATAATAAAGACAGTTCCCTACACAGGGGAAGACCCAAGACTTTTTGTCACAAATATACATGACACACATACATTCAAACCATAACAAATAATTTGCATCGTTTTCCTTTATATTCGTTATACATTCTTCGCCCTCCATGGTAGGACCTCTGTAAAGTTTAGATTTAGCTCAATCTGTTCCATTTCTTTTTTATTCTTAAATATCACTAATAAGTAATTACCAAAGCAAAAGAATCACATCAATTTCACCTTACGACGGCTTCAGATGCAACTGGAGTTATTCGAATACGGGCTATTTAAAAAGAATACTATTGCTCAGTTTGCACAACGAATCTGAAGAGCGAGCGCCGTGAATTCGGCCATCGGGAGCCTGGCGCTTGGAAATTCAGTCGCTTCTTCCTCCTGCCCTTATCCCACATCATATGGGGTCGGCACAACATGTGTCTCCTTCCACTCTCCTCTGTTAGACGTCATCTCAACATTCACACCCTTTTTGCCATACATTTTTTACACAATACATCCATCTTTTTTTGGTCTACCTCTACTCCTGTAGCCATCTACTCTTATTTCTATCATTTTGCTTATTATATGCCAAACCAGGCTAGTCTGTTACTTTCAAATTTTTCAATAACTGGTGCTACTTTCACACTTCTAAAGGTATGATTCCGAACTACGCTACACGCAGCAGTGCTGCCGCTGCATTGCTGCCGCTGCATTGCTGCCTAGCTCGGAATGTACTCTCATATAAGCTTATAGAGATTGTATGGGGACCGGTAGTGTCGTGGCAGCAGTGTCGCGGCAGCACTGCTGCGTGCAGCGTAGTTCGGAATCATACCTCATTTATAATTTATACTCATTTCTAATTTTATCCATTTTCGTAACTCCACACATCCATCTCAGTATTCTCATCTCCGCAGCTCCTTTCATCCCTCCCCTTTGTGGCCCAGCATTCCAATCCATACAATACGACAGGCTTAATTACGGATTCATAAATTTTACCTTTGAGTTTAAGTGATACTCTTGGGTCATAAATTACTCCTGAGAACTGTCGCCATTTCATGGAGCATTAAAACGGTAGCCATCACGGCGTCTACCTGCTAAGTCTAAGAAATATTACTGTTCAATTAAAAAAGTGTTGCGAAAGCGAGACTATACATTTGAACGACATTATTTCTAGGAATAAAATCAAAAATTATGTTGTTTAATCATTATTAATTATTTTTTTATCGACCCACTTTTATAAACTTTCTTATGAAAATTGCAGTGATGATAACTTTTGAATTCTAAGAAGTAGAAATTACGCAGTTTAGATTGCTACGAAATATGGTGAACCTAATAGAGCTAATGACTGGATAGATTAAATTCATCACGGTACGTCATTTACTGCATCACATCGTTGTCCTTAACAAGGAGTATCATATACTGTTACTATGTAATCGTTTAATGCAGTTGGAAATGTTTTTGAATTATGGTATATATTATCTTAAAAATTTAAAGATATTCCGAATAACTACGTTTTTCTTTGTAATTTCCGCCTTAATAGTGAATATGGTATATCTTTACACTTCCTTCACACTATCACCTTCTGAACTCTACATACTAGAACATACAAATACATACTAATACAAACTGATTTATTTCCATTGTTTTTATATTGTCTAAAACAGTTTTTTTCAATCTTTTTGAATACGCGACCCCTTTAAGGCTTGAAAAATTCTGGCGACCCCCTTGGGTCATAGAGTTAGTAAGTAATTTATGAGATTATGTTTATGATTTTCTCTATTTTGGTACGTATATTCTTTATAAGACCTACATTCTGTAAAAAGTCACGATAGCTTTGAAAGTAAATTCGAGGTAAGTTGGTAAGGCTACGTGCAGCTTTGACTTCGATCAATAATCTATTGTTGATCGAAGAGCTTTGATTTGGACGTCAGTTTGCGCGTACCAAACTTCGTGGCGTTGCCACACCGCATTGTCGTCGCGGGCGAGAGCTTTTTCCTTTTTCCGGTGACCCCCCGAGTAAGGCTTCGCGACCCACAGATTGAAAAACACTGGTCTAAAATATTTTTCAGGTCTAGGTCTCTAAATATGCCGCCATAATTACCGTGTGTATACGTGATCCAGGTTGCCAATCCCGTACGCGGACGGCAGCGGGTCAGCGGTGATCCTGGCTTTGCGAACATCCGTAGGTAACTACTGAGTATTAAGTGAATAATTTGCCTTTTTGCTGTTTCACAGTAGTAAAAAATGTCCTTATGGTAATTTTAACTCTCAAGGCCCGAGTTAACCTCTACGCCCAGATGTGCCATCCTGCTAAACAATACACGAGTTTGATACAAGATTTTCTTTTCAGGGTTCGTAACAACCAATCGTGTATGGATATGCTTTAATACTTTTTTGTACCAACCCAAACAAAGCTCATCATCCCTTCGCCTGTGAAGGAACATAAAAATGACTTCCAACTGCAGGCTTTGCTACCACAAAGCACTTGACAATAATGAATAACGTTTCATTTCATTTAGCATGTTTTTTTTTTATTTGATTTGAAAACCATGATTTAATTTCTGAAAGATGATCTCACCTTCCATCATTTTTAAGGTTAATTCGGTTGAATTTAAGTCTTCTTTCCTTAAACGCTAATTAAAGCCTCCAAATGTAATCTGATAAATGCTACTGAAGCCTTACTTATTCCACGGCTTTACTTAATATGGTTTAAGGTTAATTTTCGGACCGACACACAGATGACGTTCATGTAAGCAAACTTTTTAATCTTTTCACATGCCAAATCTGATGCAACTGCCACACATACATTTAGTGTATATAAAGTCAGTTCAGTTGTACATGAACGGTACCTAATAATAATAAGTTCCAGAGTCCAGAGGTACTAGATTCAATTGCGACAGCGACATGCATCTACATATCTTAGCAATTTCTAGTTTTAAAGAGTGTTTTGTTAAATAGGAGCTCACTCTATATAGTTCACACTGTATTCCTCGCTCAATGAGCATATCTTGATATAATTGCCATGTATTGACGGCAATATAGATAATAAAAAATAATTTATAAGTTATGATTAACATGATTATCACGTAGAATCCAGCTTTCACTTCAGAGCATGAAGCACGCTCCTAAAAATTGTCAGATATGCGCAAGGACGGGAGAGCACGTTGGGATAACTCTTATGACGTGGGTGATGAGGAGAACACGGTGGCCCATATAGTCATCATAAGAAACGCCGGGCTCTTGTCATCCAAAACAGATACAATATCTCGCTCACGGCCGTGGTTCTGACTATAGATTTCCTACCACGGCTTTAAGCCAAACCGGACGGACCGCCGTCACTCCTTCTACTAATCAATAAAGTCCACGACGAAGCAGAGCAGGAGCGGTAGCTGACCAGCCAGCTCTCCTCTCGCCAACGTAAGATTAAATAATGGCACCAGAGAGACCAAGAGAGGGTACATCTGCTGTTCCGCGCTGCCTCCCTTGATCCCGAATTGACACAAACGAAGTTAAGATCCTCACACAAATAACGGGCCGGTGCCAGCTTGGGTCACAATATTGGCGAAGCCACCTTTCCGTTGGCCCAGGCACTAGGCGATAACAAGTAAAGTTTTTAGTGAATAGGACATACCCTCTGCCTCTATGAAAATATTTATGCACGGCATTCTACGTTTGCTGCTTATATTATATGTACTTTTCCGTGCAAAACTTATGCAAAGTTAATAATTATAACTATAGGTAGATTTGGTATTTAAAAAGTCCACTGTCGCTTCTGACCCGTATCCCCAAAGTAATAAATGAACGACCCCTTCCTTTTTGTCTTAATTAGCAAAATACATTAATCATTTGTCACCTTTATCATCGTCCTTCATCATATAATGGCAGCCCTTGAAAATAGATGGGGGTAACCTTACTCTTATTTCTTTGTAACCAATTTAAAGCATATATATATATATATATATATATATATATATATATATATATATATATATATATATATATATATATATATATATATATATATGTGTGTGTGTGTATATATATATATATATATATATATATATATATATATATATATATATATATATGGTATGATTTATATGTATTACTATTGCTTCATTATATTTAATACTAGCTGACCCGGCAAACGTTGTTCTGCCATAAAATGTCAAAAAATTAAAAAAAAATTTTTGGGGGTGGGTCACCCCTAACATTTAGGGGGATGAAAAATAGATGTTGGCCGATTCTCATAGATACCGGATAAGCACAAAAAATCACTAACTCAATTTAGTTATCTGCCTACTGCCTACCCCCTAAGAACGATGGCGTGATTATTTATAGCCTATGACCATTTCTAGGTTATCATCTATCACCATACCAAATTTCATCAAAATCCGTTCAGCCGTTTAGGCGTGAAAGAGGAACAGACAGACAGACAGACAGACAGAGTTACTTTCGCATTTATAATATTAGTATGGATTTTTGTAATGTCATTGATGACGTTTATCGAAGATTTAACTGCCTTTTGATAATGTCCGCATTAGCTTAAATGTTGATAACATTCTGTCACGGCTGTAATAACAGGACATGTTAAATTAGATAAAATATCCTGACCCATTATGTAGGTAATTTTTTTAATGTTATATTATAAACATTCTTTATTTTAGATGAAATTATGTAGGTTTTTACTTCTACAACTTAGCTAACAATCTGTACCAGTCAAAAGTTTATTAATATATTTTGTTATTTACCATCATCACCTGGCTTTTCACATTTTGACCTTGGCAAATCAGTGCCACAAGCGTTGTCGCCTTAAAAAAATCCTGACATATTAATCTTCGTGATGTATACATGGTTACTGGACAGTCGCTGGTGAGACTTTCTTTGATTTAGATGCATTAGCAATTGCTTTATATTTCCTTATTGATTTGTGTCTACACTATATTTTTCACTCTACTATCGAATTATCTAGAACAGATATCTAAATACCTGCTTTTCGGAATCCAAAAGAAAAATAACGTAAAGCAATCAGGCATTCATCTGACACTTTCTGAATTAAATCCAGTTAAAACCGCGAGAGGATTTTTTTTCTGTGGTTCAAATAATGCCACTGAATATAACATTAAAATTATAATTGTTTGTATATTAATTAAATCCTGAAACAGAGCAAGTGATGTGTTACAACTTCATCTCCTGTTTCTCTTATAAGTCCGGTATCCAAAGTTTCCACAACTAAGTAATTGATACGATCTTTTTGGTAATAATATCGAAACAACGAGAATAAAAATTGCCCATACTATTTTCGTCCCCGAACTTTAAAAAATCCTTTGTTAGAGTCTATCAATCAGCCGCGTACATCAAGTTTTAGGTAAAATTCAGTTGGATTCCGAAGGAACTCTTCACCTCATTTTGTGGATTTCACATGCGATAAACAAATAGTGCACAGGATCTGATATGTCATCAAATATGTATATATGTATAGCACTGTGCAAGGTATCAAGCTCTCGAATGAGATTTTTATTAATAAATTATGTGACCCACGTACCGGCGTAGCGCAGTCTACACCGCTTGTTCGCGATACACACGACTTTGAACAATTAGCTCCAAAATGTATGTACAAAGTTGTAAGTAATGCAATTTTAAGAATTTATGATTATTAGGTTTCACGGTTTGGCCTTCTGAGATAATAAAAGATTTTGGGTGCGAAAGAATTTACCATCAATCACAAAAATTTACTTGCAACTTGAACATAATATTATTATCATCTATAAGTAAGTACAAAAGAGCGTCCCCAATTCATATTGACATTAGTATACGCTTATGCATATATACTATGTAATATACTAAATAAACCGCTTATAATACTAAAATATATCTATATTTCAGAAAGGCCGTCATATGTTCACTAGACTAGTAGGTTTATGTGTATAGTCAAACTAAAGTCTTTACACCAAAACCACCGTTCAACGAATTTTGGGGTTATGTTCTGATATACGAAAAATAAAAATCCCAAACTCCATCACGGCGCTACCTAGCGGGTCCAATTGCAAATCTAAACCATTCAAAACCCTGGCGCCAACACTTAAGAAGGGGCCCGCCTTAAGATAAAGGGCGGGCCGGCGCCGGCCCGGGCCACGAGATCGACAGGCCATATATCCGTAGGCCCGGGCGTAGGCGATAGGAGAACAGCGGGGTTTTTAGTGGGATGGTCGAACATCTTTCCCGGAGTCCCACATATCCCTCGGTCCCCCTGGGCCGGGAGAACCCGTCAAGAGAGGGATTTTCCCCGAGACCAAAAAAAAGGGTTGTTTTGTCGCCTTTTACGTCACGACGACCCCAACAGAGGTCAGTCAGTGTTCTTACCCCGCCCCTGCACGGAGTAAAAAAAAACAGAGTAATTAAATTTTGCCACCCTAACAGATGTACATATATCTATCTATTCACACAACAATAATAATAATAACTTTAATGAAGAGATAATTATATTTATTTCTTATTTATCAGAGAGACATTGATCAAAACATGATAACCGATATTTGCTTTAATTTAAATACAAATTTCTATTATCTAGAATCTAGATTGAAGATAACCGATCAGACAAATATGCTTGCCATTCTTAAAGTCCGTGTGTACTGACTATTATCACAGCAGTACCTTGTCTAACTATATCAGTCAGTTTAGACTCCATGTAAGACCACGGCATGTGTGCAATATTTTAAATAAAAAAAAAATGTATTTAAACTCAAACTCAACTTTTCTGCTTTAGTAGTGATCTAGGGGTGGTAGGAGTACTACAGTTCTATTAAACATAAATAAATAAAATATATTGTGATTTTTTAAAATGAAAGTGTTAATTGTGATTTTATTGACGTGTTTTACAGGTATTATTCATATTATTTCAACAGCTAATATTAAAATATTTAATATGAAGTTCATTTTTAAGCAAAAATCTACCCAGCGGACACGTGTTTTTGAAATATCAAAAGTTATAAGGCAGGAAATTATTATTTATCTTATTTTATGTTGGTTGTTTAGATTTGTTTATATAATTTCGCTTTTTTATAGAATAGAATTTTTTTTTTCATAGTATATTGTATTTAATGTTAGATTTTCCATGATTCAACGAAAAATGTGTGGTTGTTCCTTTTTGTCTAACAGGTAAAACAGACTTATTGTTTGCAGTGACAATTCGAAATTAACTGAAATAAAAATATTCAAGATGAAGATATTAAGATATACGAATATATTTTGAGAATTCATATATTTCGTATTTGAATTATAAATAAAATTGAACTTAGACATATCTATAAATAGAATTTATAAAAGCATTATCTTCAGTTAGAAAATTGAAAAATCGACTTTTAGTTATTGTTTTTACTTTCATTTTTTATTATTTTATAACTTAAATTTTTTTTTCAATCCCACAACTAATATATGCACTGCCTTGTACACAATCGAGTTATTTTAAATTGAGAAAATCTTCAGATTATGATTTTTATGATTATTTTATTATTTATTTTTATGATTATTTTATGAATATTGACATGATTATCCGTGCAGGGGCGGAGAAAGAATACTAATCCCTGCGGCCGGGGTCGGCCTGTTGTAAAAGGCGAAAAACAACCCACCCTAGCTACGTGGTAGGGCCTCAAGCCCGTCTGAATGGCTACCACCTATGGTCTTAAGTATGCCGCCAGAATAACCTTGTATTGTGTTCCTGCAGTGACCCAAGTTCCTGTACCCGTATGGGACAGCAGCGTGTTCGCGATGTCTGCTAAATTCTAAGCCGTCAGCCTGTTTACTGTCCTACAGTAATAATAATAATAAATCTGATCTATAACTAAACACTAAATTATGATACTTAATCTTTTATCATTTTACAATAAATGAATATAGGTATTCGTTTAGGAAAGAAATGTTTATAAACCGTAACTTTTACTAAGCCACATAAAATATTTATTTTATCACTCCAATCAACCTTCTTTAAAAACGGTTCAGATACATAACATTACATAAATAAATATGAAGTAAATTTTAATCATTTTGAATTGTACAATATATTTATTTTTCTGCCTTAAAATCTGAATTGATGGGCTCACACAGTTGGGCAATACATTTTCTTCTTGAAAAGATTTTCTCATATTTACCAATTTAAATATATTTTAGTTAATTTTGCCTCATCACAAAATAAAATACAGCTATCATATATAATAATTACATGAACAAATAAATTAATTAGTTAGTTAATTAACAATTTAGCCTTTTTATGTGAAATCAAATAAATAACTTTGTAAAATAAATTTTGAAAAACCCCGCAATTAAAGTATTAGAGAACAATTAACGCAAGTTTGTATTTTTACATTGATAAGATCTTACGCACCTGTTCGCAGTTTAAATAATAAAATTAGTTTCAATATGAACTAAGTCTAGATCTAGATGCGTCTATGAAGGTCAGATGCGTATTAAAAAGTAGATATCCAAATTCTCGAGGGATGCCTCAAGGAATATTTATTTTTTTTTCGATTAAGGTATCCTACGTTCTATTTTGTGACCTTTAAAGTGTCTAGAATAATAAATGTGAAAACTGCCTTTGTAAAAACACTATTTTGTACATCTTACGAAAAATAGCAGTTACAAAATTGTTCTATGTTATACCATACATTGTATTTACTTGCGTGTCATAACTTTAAAATGACTAGGTCATATTTTCACAAATGCTACATTATTTTAATCCTTCAATATTGATGAGTAAGTTACGTTAAAAAAACATATTATAATACATGGAAAAATATCCTTAACCTTTTAATGGGGAATAATTAGCAAATGTTCTCCATTTTCAATATATCTTCTAGCACTTAGGTAATTTTGTTAGTATACTTCGTGTCGTAAATGTCATAATTTTAGTGAATTTCGTTTTTTATTTACTTTTAATTTTTCAATCCGGTTTCCGGCCAAGTCATAGTATCATGTCACTTCTTGATTTCAGCAGTGCCTTTAGTAACGTGGACTTCGAGGTTCTCCTTGCGACCTTATGCACTTTGAATCTCCGACAGTTACTGATTGGTTTCGAAGTTATCTGTATGGGCACCGACAGCGGGTTCGAGTTGATTAGACCTTCTTATCGTAGTTTACTTTAACTGCCGGTGTTCCTCAGGGCGGCGTTCTATCTTCATTATTATTGTCCGCATTTATCAATACTATTTCTCATAATCTTTCATGTTCCTACCACATGTATGCTAATGATTTGCAAATTTATAGACAAGCGTCTATTAATCAACTAACTGCTGCAACCGATACTGTAAAAGCTGACCTAGAACACATTAATTACAATACTTGATTATGCAGATGCCAGCTATCTAAATCTCACTCAAGAACAACTTAATAAACTTGAGCATCTCCAAAACTTCTGCGTTAGGTTCATATTCGGTTTACGCAAATATGACCACATTTCTGAATTTAGCAACAAGCTCAAGTGGTTGACAATCCGCTTTCGCCTGAATACTCATTTACTATCACTCTTATATATTATTCTTTCTACTCATTCTACCCCTTTATATCTTAAAGAAAGGTTTGCTCTCAGCCATATCATCAACCTACTCTACCATCGGTCGGAAGTCTAAAATTTGTAATCCCCAAACACACCACTTCTATTATTGGGAATTCGTTCTCAGTTCAAGCGGTAAAACTATGGAATTCCCTACCTATTTTTTCGTAAAGCCAAAACACTTCCTCCTATCTCTAAGAAATTGGTGTATAAACATCAAAATCTAGCTAAGGTCACCCAGATCTCTATTTTTTAATTACGTCGTGCTTATTTATTTACGTTTACTGTTATTACTATTTTCTTTTCTCTTTTTTTCTTTCTTCATATATTTTGTGTAAATAGATTAAAAATATATTTATTTATTTATAGTTTTATACCTCATTTAAGATAAATTATAAAAAACATTTAATGACTGAACATAAAAAAAACCTATTTATTTGTGAATTATAATTATTTTTTAATTTGTTTTTTATTATTTTCATATGTCATTATATTTTTTCATATGTATGTATGGTATTGTTTCTTAATTATTATCTATACTACTATTATAAAGATGAAAGATTTGATTGTTTGTTTGTTTGTTTGCATTGAATAGGCTCCGAAACTACTGACCCGATTTTAAAAAATCTTTCACTGTTGGGAAGCTACACTATCCCCGGGTGACATAGGCTATATTACATTTAAAAAAAATTAGGGATCGTTACTAAAACTCCAATAATGTAACCCAAGGTGTAAAAAAATTACCTAAAATATTATTTCAATCGCGTGCGCTGCGAAAACTATTGATGATAGAATAAAATAATGTACTACGACTTTGCAGAACACATCATTATTTATAAAAAGTGTCACGACAGCATATGTCTAACTATTATAGTTATGCCACAACAAAAGTTCTTTTATTTTAAAAATTTAATTGAAATGCCACCGCTAGAAAATGCTCTTTATTTGTATCTTGGTATTAATTCTTATCAAAATAAATTACTTCATATTTAAGACTGCTTCAATATCTTCATATAACTTTTTGAATTATTCAATTTGGATACTCCATTCGAAAGATATCACGAGTTTAAAAATGTAATTATTAGAAAAATGTTGCGTGGTAGCCGCTCACCCTGTCCGGCTAGCTAGGCAGGCACCTTATTCAATGTAAGCGTCACTGGGGTTTTTACAAAAATTAGAAAAAAAATACTTATTAAAAACTAACGAAAATAAATAAAAAATAATAACAAAACAAAACATAAAAATAAAAGTTCATAAAAATAATAATATTCAAACTTTATAATTTTGTTTTTTTAGTAACCTGACGCAAATAGAAGGGTTTATGTGGGTATATTATAATTTTTAATTTTGAAATTTTTGTTAAATACCCGTGCGAAGCTGGGGCGGGCCGCTAGTAATTAATATTTAGGTAATAATAATTTTCTAACGCTCATTGACATCCTATTAGCTGCAGTATCATCCATGCCTTGTACTAATTGCTTGAATTGCTTGATATTGCTTTTGGGTCGTTTCAATATAGTAAAACTAGAGGTTGGCACTGAAAACCAGCGCTGTGTTGGAACAATTTCCATGCAGCAAAATGCTTAGTGGCCAACCTCGTTTGTCAAGATTGCGGAATTGATTATAAATTAAGGTTTTTATGTAATGGTGTATTTGATTAGTGTCGTTTTCTTTAGCAAATAAATGTTTTTCTTTCTTCCTTTCTTTCTTCTATTATATATTTATGTTATTATTACGTATAACCAGTTAGTGTACCACTATCTACGAGTTAATATATGTACTCATCCATCACTCCATTATAGGGTTGCCTAGAAGAGATCGCTTTTAGCGATAAGGCTGCCCATTTTATCACTGTAACTTATTTTAGTTTTCATTGTACATAGATTTAGCTGGTGAACAATAAAAAGTTTTCATTTCATTTTCATTCTATTTTATCATCATCATCATCATTTCAGCCGGAAGACGCCCACTGCTGGACAAAGGCCTCCCCCAAAGATCTCCACGATGATCGGTCCTGCGCTGCCCTCATCCAACCTATCCCGGCGATCTTGACCAGATCATCGGTCCATCTTGTGGGGGGCCTACCAACACTGCGTCTTCCGGTACGCGGTCGCCATTCGAGGACTTTTCTGCCCCAACGGCCATCAGTCCTTCGAGCTATGTGCCCAGCCCACTGCCACTTCAGTTTTGCAATCATCCGGGCTATGTCGGTTACTTTGGTTCTCCTGCGAATCTCCTCATTTCTGATTCGATCTCGCAGGGAAACTCCGAGCATAGCCCTCTCCATTGCTCTCTGAGCGACCATGAGCTTTCTCATAAGGCCCATAGTTAGCGACCACGTCTGCGTTCCGTATGTCATCACTGGCAATACACATTGGTTAAAAACCTTCGTCTTGAGACACTGCGGTATTTGGGACGAAAAGATTTTACGGAGCTTCCCGAACGCTGCCCATCCGAGTTGGATTCGACGAGTGACCTCTTTCGCGAAATTGGACCTGCCTAACTGGATCGTTTGACCCAAGTAGACGTATTCGTCAACAATTTCGAAAGTACAGTTCCCAACTGTTACGGGGGTAGGTGCGACATGGACATTAGACATGATCTTCGTCTTGTCCATGTTCATTTTGAGACCTACTCCTTGGGAAGCTGTATTGAGGCCATCAAGCATATAGCTTAAGTCTACCATGGTTTCAGCCATGATTACGATATCATCTGCGAATCTAAGGTGAGTGATGTACTCACCGTTAATGTTGATGCCCAGTCCGTTCCAGTCCAGAAGCTTGAAGACATCTTCCAACGCAGCAGTGAACAGCATCGGCGATATGACATCGCCTTGTCTGACTCCCCGCTGCAGTCGGATAGGCTTCGAGTTCTGATCCTGGAGACGGACTGACATGGTGGCGTTTTCATACAAACACTTCAACGCTTTGATGTATCGATAATCAATGTGGCACCTCTGGAGAGACTGAAGCACCGCCCAGGTCTCGATCGAATCAAAGGCTTTCTCATAGTCCACGAACGCCAAGCATAGTGGCTGGTTATACTCCTCCGTCTTCTGTATAACCTGCCGCAGCGTATGTATGTGGTCTATGGTGCTAAAACCTTTTCGGAATCCGGCTTGTTCGGGAGGCTGGAAGTCGTCAAATCTGCGCGCGAGACGATTCGTGATGACCCTTGAAAACAGCTTGTAAACATGGCTCAGAAGTGATATCGGTCTAAAGTTCTTCAAAAGGGTTTTGTCGCCCTTTTTGAAGAACAGCACCACTATACTTCCGTGCCAGGCCTGCGGCGTTTTGCCATCGAGGATGACGGAATTAAATAGCTTCTGGAGGATTTTAAGCACAGGAGTACCACCAGCTCTCAGAAGCTCGGCTGTAATTCCATCATCACCCGGCGCCTTGTTGTTTTTAAGCTGTTTAAGGGCCACACTAATCTCGTACAGACTGACGTCTGGGATATCTACGGTGTAGTGTCGGGTTAATTTGGCTCTTGGGTCTTTAGCCTTGTTGTTAACAGGTGCCCGTGTGGTCGTGTATAGCTGTCCGTAGAACTTCTCGACTTCCCTCAAAAGTTCGGGTTTAGACGAAACGACCCTGCCGTCGTCGGTCTTCAGCTTCGTCAGTTGGCTCTGCCCAATAGACAAGTCTCGTGCGAATACTTTAGAGCCCTTGTTACGCTCTATAGCCGCCTTTACACAGTCTGTGTTATGGCGGCGGATATCGCGAGTCAAGGACTTGGAGATCTGTCTATTTAGCTGCCTATACTGGGAAGCATCGTCCGGGGACTGAAGGGTCATTTGACGTCTCACATCCATCAATTTGAGAGTAGAATCTGAGATTTTTCCAGTTCTTTTTGAACGGCTGGCCTTGAAGAATTTAGACCCGGCTGTTTGAACAGCTTTATATGAATTATTTTATATGAATATTTAAATATATATCTACAATAATAACTTACTTCTTTATATTATAACTTAGATCTTAGTTTATTTATTTAAAGTTAACTGAAACTCTATAATTAATAAAATTTGTAAATTAATATTGTTTCAGATTTAACTTATACAGCGGAGTGGTCCTACAAATGTAAGTAAACATTATACATATACCTAATTTACTAGGTAACGCTTGAAACAAATATGGACATTGCCTATATTTCCTGCTCTCGACGGAAGTAACATAAAACAGTAGTTAAAGGAAAAGAGAAAATTGGCCTTCAAAAGTATCGAACCACGCTTTCAACTCGAGGCTTACACGCCGATTTTCTTAATACGCTTTTAATAAAATAATTTTACTCTATAGATGAAACTCAATGGCCTGGAATCTGCAGGGTGGGAGAGCTTCAGTCACCAATCAACATTATGACCAGGGATGCTGTTTTAGACTACCACGAAGCCCATATTCGAGGACCACTTGGATTCAGAGGATACGGCGATGTCAGGGTTACTGGAATTAATAATGGGCATACATGTAAGTATACGTAACTATCTTCCACTTCAATAATTGGATAGTATTTTTTTTTTTTGGTGTGTACGCCTCTTCATCACGTGCATTACGCTGTGCCGCAGCAAGAGCGCCCGATACTCGACTATTCAATAATATTTCGTTATTGATTTTATGGTAGCGAGGCTTGGACTCTGACAGCTGATACCCAAAAGCGTTTAGAAGCATTCGAGATGTGGTGCTACCGTAGAATGCTCGGCATTAGCTGGACACAGAAAGTTCCAAATGTTAGAGTACTCCAACTTGTCGGTAGAGATCGCGAACTTTTGCCCATAATCAAGAAAAGTAAAGTGACGTACCTAGGCCACGTGTTGAGACATGAGCGATACCAGCTGCTCCAGCTCATTATGATGGGTAAAGTTTGCGGTAAACGGCGAGTTGGACGGAGGAAAAAGTCTTGGCTCCGCAACATCCGTGAGTGGACAAATATCTCAAGCGTAGAAGAACTGTTTCGCTTAGCCCAGGACAGGAAAGTATTCTCAGAGCTGACAGCTAACCTCCTGTAGGAGAGGCACTCACAACAACAACAACAACAATTGATTTTATAAAAAAGTGTTTGCCTCTCTATAGCACCAGCTGCTAACTAATTCAGCCAATATTGTTTAAAACTTTAATGATATTAGCCGGAAAAGAAATATTAGTTTTCATGCCTGCACAAGAAAAATTTGAGAGTACTAGTATAAAGGCTTTTTATAGTATTATGGATGGATATTCATATAGTAAAATCTATAATTCTAAAGACTAACAGTATTGTCGCATTTTGAATTGTTATATTATATTACAAATGAACTAAGTACATTTATTTATAATACAAATAAAATAATTTTATATATGAGAAAAAAAAAGTATAAATAAGGATATATCTATATGTTCTTAAATGCTTAAGTATTTTACTTTACCTAATTAACTAAATAGTTTAACACTGCCGGCTATGACTCTGTGATCTCCTAGACGAACTTATAATATAGAGACGTATTTGCCCCGTGAATTAATAAAACGGTTACATTTTTTATTGGTGAGTAACAACAGACCGGCCCACTTAATAGTAAGAAGTTACCGTCACCTATGGATGTTTGCAACGCTTGGGGCATCACAAAGACGCTGCTTTCCCATAGGGGTACAGAGACCTGGGTAATTTATGTCAGAACACATCATAAGGCGGCATACTTAAGGCCAATAGTGGTTGCCATCCAGATGGATTGGAGCCCTACCACGTAACTAGAGTTGTTTTGTCGCCTTTTACGACAGGCTGACTCCGGCCGCAGGGATCAGTATTCTTACTCCGCCCCTGCACGGAGTTTTAAATTACGCGGAAGTATTGGTGGCTCATCGCATAAAAATTAAGTATGACCTCAATATATTATACTAATTCTTGTATAATTGATAACTAAACAGTTAAAAATAGAATGTAATACTAGTTATTAAAAGAATACTGTGGTCTAGGAAACAAAGTGGTTCTAATCATCATCATTACCCCAGCAGTAAATCCCGATTGCAACTTTCGCTTCAGTGCCCAGGGTCCGCTTTCCGACTTTATATTCTCCATTTCGCACGGTCTTCGGCATACCTAGTAGTGAATCCATTAGCACGCATATCACCTTTTAAGACGTCAAGCCAGCACTTTTTGGATCTCTCCCTCCTGCCGGTACCCGGCAGAGACGGCATGGCTAGACATTTGATCGCCACGTAATAAATTAAGGTTATTGTAAAGTTGATGTTTTAATTCTTCTCATAGTGAAATGGGCTAACGTTCCTGATGCGTCAGCTCCGGTGATGTCAGGAGGCCCTCTGCGTGGCAACTACACCTTCCTTCAGTTCCACTTGCATTGGCTCTCTGAACACGCAATAGATGGGATGAAGTAAGATTTTTCAATAATTTACTACTAAAGTACGCAAATGTAGCGTTTTCAATGGACTTAGTAAAATATCTAAAGAGTTGAATATAGTCAGATATTGTTGAGTCGATAAATAAATATTCAGTGACGATTCCCACACCGCCGTTTATCCCAAAGTAAGCTCCGCTTGTGTAACAGACAACTGATATATATATTACAAATATCTTTTCTATAAACAAATGTTGTACATAAACATTCAGACTCGGGACGGGAATGGATTCCGTGACCTCTGCAGTTATTCAACAGAGTATATAATTATGTATTGATGAGTTTGACAAAACATTGGTAACCCCGAAAAGATAACCAAATTTTATCTTTGCTCTTTTAAGGAAGCAATAAACATGACTCCTTTTACAATAGCTAATGAAAGTAACGAAATAGCTTGTTCTAAATTATGGTGACTACTCGATATGATACAATTATGCATATTTATCCGTGCAGGGGCGGAGAAAGAATACTGACCTCTGCGGCTGGGGTTGGCCTGTCGTAAAAAGCGACAAAACAATCCTCCCAAGTTACGCGGTAGAGCCCTAAGCCCGTCTGGATGGCGATCACCTTTGGTCTTAAGTATGCCGTCATAATAACTTTCTGTTGTGTTCCGCTATTAGTGATCCAAGTTACTTGTACCCTTATTAGACAGCAACGTCTGCCAATAAGCCTGTCTGTTGTCCTACAGCAATAAAAAATCATATTATAATGTTCAGAAATAGAAACATTCCTTACATAGTGTTTTTATGTATCTCAGAAGTAAGAGAACAAATAACCAATGTTTCATACGACTCATTCCATTAAGTCACGTATAAGCTACAACAGTATTTACAAAGTTGAACTCAACTGGACACGATTTATACACGTACCAGCAACAATGTGACTGCATTTTAATATTTATTCTCGTACCGTACTTTTTTGTCAATTGTAAAAGGAATATAATAATAACAGCCAATAGTGTCCCACAGCTGGGCAGCCTTCTCTAGAGGGAATGGACATTATACCCGCCACGCAGGCGGATTGGCGGGATACACATTCCAGTGATCTCGATATAAAGTTATAAAGTAAAGGTTTCCTCACGATGGTTTCCTCCGCCGTTGGCATATGGCAATTATGCTATAATAGTTATGATATTAATCCACGTGAGGATAGAAGTCCGGCTGAGGTTTTCTCAGCGCGGTACGATATGGGGTTCTTCAAAAAAGGCGTTATAAAATTTCTTCGAGGCCGGCAGCGCGTTGGTAATATCTTTAGTGTTGCAAACGTCCATAGGCGACGGTAACCACCTGCCAGGGTGGGCCGTTTGCCTGTCTGCGGAAAAAGCATCTATAATAAATGTAACTTACTATGGAGATGGTCAGGGCATATGATAGGAGAAAAGAAACTTGACCATTTAGACAAGAATACTAACAGAGTGGTACCCAAGAGACAGCAAAAGGACCAGAGGTAGACAAACCAAGAGGTGGGAAGATGACAAAAGAAAAATAGCGGTGCCAATGTGGACACGTATAGGAAAAGACAAGATACAGTGGAAGTGTAAAGGAGGGCTTTGTCGGAAGACAAGCTGGACTGTCATTAAATATTATTATTATTACATTATTTAAAAACGTTATTATTGATATAAAAAAGGTACCAGCCATAAAGGCTTTTTTATGTGAATGACAATTCCATGTGCTAAATTGAACCCTGATTATTCGTAAACATACACAACAAGTCTTTCCGATATTCACGACTTTTTGCAATTGTTTAGTTTACTTTAAGTTCTAAGCTTAATAACTTAGGATGTGTAATTATAAGTGTTCTAGGCATTATTTCTGTCCTAGTAACAACACGGTGCGAAAGATTGTACAATTTTATATGTACACCATATATTAAATATTCCAAAACAAATTATAAATCTTTTTTTAAATAAATATATATAAATAAATGTACTGGGACAAAACACACAGCGCCATCTATTCCCAAAGTAAGTAATATAGCACTTGTGTTATTGGTGCTAGACAACTGATACTTACATAATTTTTTTGTAAATGAATATATATTATACATATACACCCAGACGGGAATCAAACTCGTGACCTCCGCAAGTGTACCGAAGTGCGTTAGCCGTTCCACCACAGAGGTCGTCTTGTGAAGTAGATTAAAATTATTTTTATATTTCTTACTGTCATCTATTATTATTTGATGAATATGGCTTCTAAAACAAAGTCGAAACTTTATGATCAAAATAAATAGGCATTTAAATCCGTAAATACCAGTGTTAGTGATAGTCGTTAATATTAAATATATTATGCGACATAAATAACATATTTTCTGTAATTAAACAATAGTAAAGCATTAAGATACTTTATGTAGCCCTGCCCTTATCCCACATTATATGGGGTCGGCACAACATGTTACATGTTGTAATAGTTGTGGCTTAGTTTTTACAACCGGCCGCCTGTCTGACGTTAACCCCTTTTTGGGGAATCCCATAATAGTATGCACTCCTAATGTGCGTAGTATAAGATAATTGGCATATACTAACGGTAACGGAAGACATCGTGAGGGAACCGCCAATCTGCTTTGGTCAAACATGGCGGATATACTGCCCGTTCATCTAAGGGAAGGCCACAGCTCAGATTAGGGACATTGTGATCTGTTATAAAATAAAATGTACATAAGAAGACTGTTTTGACGCGTGGCTATCTTATATGCCCTGCCGTTTGTACATCATAATAATCCCTAACCAAACCTAACGTTTACATAACTGAATTACATAATTTATCACTGAGTATATTTGCTCAAGCTACATTCTTTTCTACTCTACAAATATAATTAAGACTGAAGATAAGTATGGTCATTTTTGTTAAAATTTTGTTTGACTGCAAATTTTGTGATATAATAAATAATTGTGAATATTTCATAACCAAACAGATTTTAACATAAACACAGTTTCATATGAATGAATGAATGAAAACTCTTTATTGTTCACCTTAAATATATATACAAGAAAATGAAATAAACTTACAAGCTACTGAACAATGAGTGGCCTTATCGCTTAGAGCAATTTCTTCCAGGCAACCCTATGTCAGGAATGATTGATAATAAGTATGACTATGGAGGTGGTGGCTAACATAAGGTAAACAAAAAATGTATGTATTTCATAATGTATGTTAAGAGAATAAATATTATATAAATTGTAGTTTTCTTTATCATTTGGGAAAGACTAGCCTGTAAAGATAAAATTTTGACAAATTCTCTTCATATTATACTATCTCATCAAAGAAAGAGTGTTATAGAAGGACTGGCACAAAGAGACGTAAGAAAAATATGTATTTATCGGTACGGTACTCATATAAACCGTAGTACTTATATAAATATACGAAATAAAAAACAATATAAACCTTAAACTAGTCCTAAAAGGATTCTAACTCAGCATAAAGTGGTTAAAAATACCATCGCTGGTCTTCCATTAGAACCCGGTAATGATGCCACTGAAATTAAATTTGTATTTATAAAATATACAAAGAAACATTAATAATAACAAGACAATCCATCTTATAACTTATCCATCCTAATGAATAAATAAATATATAAATTAGATAAACATAATTTTAAGATGAAATAAAAGTCAAGAAAAAGAAATAAACAGTTACAAAACAGTGTAATAGTTACACTCGTTGACAAGTCATCAGCGGAACCCAGCTTCAAAATTCAAATTAGGTGCAATCGGGATGAAAGTATAGATAATTACAGATATATAAATAAATATACAGGACATTTCACATAATCCCATCTAAGCAGAGCGCCTATTTTGTGGGTACTCAAGAGTTAATTAACTACTTAAACTGTAAATAAATAATTATCATAAATAAAAGCACCCAGTCGAAACGAGAACTGAACCTAATATCCGAAGGAGTTCCGTCGTGCATTAGCCGTTCAAATACGATGGTCATCATCGTATAAAATGAATACAACATGTCGGAAAATACTGTGTATTATAAATGAATAAACTTTCAAGGTATCCTCTGGAAATCCACATGGTGCATATCAAGACTGGTTTGACGGTTGAAGAAGCAGTCTTAAGACCTGATGGGTTAGCCGTGATTGGTGTGCTTTGCATGGTGAGTTGATTGGTTATTTCAGTCTCCATTCGTTTCTTTAACCCACGTGTACATAACAGATTAAAATTTAATTAAGTTTAAAATTAAATTCTTACGAATTAAATATTTTTTTAATATAACACAGTCCTCTGAATAGTTTAAAATAAGTATCACATGATATTTTTATATAAGACATATAAGAGCAGAACTAACTGTAAATCAAACACATATTCTGTTATAATAATATGCTTGATTGGATATCAAATCTACAGACAAACCTACTAATATAACATCTGCAACAACTTCAAATATTGAGTTAGAATCAATTAAATGTTACCTAAGCAACCCTTAATAAAGGTTATTTAAACGATTTAATAAAATTTGCATCTTACACAAAATTTAATAAACTAAAATTTATAACAAATCAACGTATCGTAGGTGCACAGCACTGGAAGCAGCGTATATGCGCTGGAAGAGATCATGCCTGATGTACCTGATTTATTAGAACCTTCTGAAAAACAAACTGAAGCCAAGACTATTGATATGACGTAAGTATCAAGATTATAAAATACTTTTGTCTATATTTCAATAAACTCTTAGACCTTTACGAGTATAATATGAGGTTCAGTTTCCGAATTGCCCTGAACCATGAAGTTGATGACTCTGAGCTAATTTCTACTACTTTATCAAAGAGATTAGTAGACTTGTCGTACATCAATGTATTGGATACACTGCATACATATTTTCACCGCCCAGCGGAGCAAACGAGATAAAGAAGAAAACGAGGATATTTAATCAAAATGATTTACGCAACTCTAGGCTAGATTATTTTATCCGTGCAGAGGCGAAGAAAGAATACTAACTTCTGCGGCTGGGGTCGGCCTGTCGTAAAAGGCGACAAAACAACCCACCCTAGCTACGTAGTAGGGCCTCAAGCCCGCCTGGATGGCAACCACCTTTGGTCTTAAGTATGCCGCCACAATAACCTTGTGTTGTGTTCCGGCATTAGTGACCCAAGTTCCTGTACCCTTATGGGACAGCAGCGTGTTCGCAATGTCACTGGTGTTGCAAAGACCCATAGGCGACGGTAACTGCTAAATTCTAAGCGGGCAGTCAGCCTGTCTGCAGTCCAACAGCATTAAAAAAAACAATTTGTACACACTAGCGGGAGGGCCCGCTATATAGCTAATGATGATAATTTCCTCTTTGTTACCAGGAGGATCTTTAGTCCAGACCCTCAATCATATTATACATATCATGGATCTCTCACAACGCCGAATTGCCAGGAAGCTGTCACGTGGATTGTGATGGACAAACCTTTAATGATATCTGATTCACAGGTAAAAATCTATTCATTCACTTTAAATCTCTTATCATATTTGATTTTCAAAAATATATAATGATTAAAAAAGAAATGATACCATTTATTTTCTTAAACATTTCATTATCTGTTTTACTTCCACCTTAAAGAGCTTAGATTTTTTCATGCAATATTTGATTACTGTTTATATTGTAAATAGTTGTATTTAACGCAGATTTCTCAATTATTTATATCTTGTTACTATTACATCATTATCTTTTAAAAACGGTGGCATCAGTGAAAACTGATGTGTCTTACACAATATATTATTTATTTAAAGAATACATAACCTACACCTTTATTGCTGTTATGAAATAAAATAAGAACAATTTACAATTTTATTATCAGTACAAACTCTTCGGGGACGTAGACGTCGGTTCTCGCAACAATTACCGAAGTCTCCAAGCAAACGATAGAGTAGTATACCGCTCCGTGGCCTCGTGTGCATCCATCATTATGCCAACTCTTGCCACCACCTTTTTGAGCTTAATGGCTTGTCTGTCATCGAGTTTATCTTCGGGAGTGAAGAAAGGAATCTGCCTCATCACCAATTTCAAAAAGAAGTATTTTTGGTATGATTTACCGGACTGCTCTAAATTTCAATAGGTGTAGTATTGGTTAATGATGTGCCAAAAAAAATTTGCCTATAGAGGTTATAATTTTATGCGGAGTGCAAAAGCTATTAAACGATTTCGTGAGTAATGAGAAAGGAAAGATCTAGTCATCGAATGGGAAGAATTTAAAAGATTGATTCCTTGTGAAGTAAATGTATCAGATCATGATCATGTATAAGATAAACAAGAACTTTATTTATTATTTGTAGAAACATATCTAGGTGGTCATGATTATTTGAAAATATAGACTCAAATGTATTCATAGTAAAATTAGAACACATAATATCGTATCTTACACAATTATTATTGCAAAATGCGATAACATTTAATAGAATAATGATCACAAAGTCCGGTAGATGTATTCATCAATCAATTGTCAGATAGCATGCTATCAGAACGTCTTGCTAAAATTGTCCGCATTGTCGCTTCTTACTTCAGGAAGTCACTTGTCATTTACACTGGCAACAATTATTTACTTATTACTTACTTGATGAAAATCACATATAAATGCTATTTTAACTGTTTCAGTAGTTTTTATGACATTTGCTACTTTGGAGTATATTTGTAAGATTACAAATGTGACAAAAGAAATAAATAATTGTAATCGTAATCAATATTGTAAATTCGAAAATGAGTTTGTTTATTTGTTACACTTTCACGCCTAAACCGCTGAACCAATTTTTATGAATATCGATATATTTATATATTGGACTTTGGAGTAAAACATATTTTTTTAATTTATATAGCATAACGACGTTTGCCGATCAACTAGTTAATTATAGTTGAGTATGTTGCAAAGAGATTTATGTTATCTAGAAAAAAAATACGCCCTACTTAGGTAGTCGCATAAGGCGACAATGGATCACATTACATGATACATAAAGATATCTATTCTTTTTCGTTTTTATTTTGAGTTGGAATTTCCAAAGCTCTACAGTTTAAAAAAATCGAATTTAGTGTATAACATAATTTTGTATTTTTGCTCAGGATAGCTTTTGTTGTTAGGCATTCATAAGTCTATCACGGAAATGTTAACTTCGATTTCCGAATAAAATGATTGGAAAAACAATATAAACATCTTTAAAACTATTATTTGTATCTAGTTATAAACCATATTTTTATCCGTGCAGGGGCGGAGAAAGAATACTAACCTCTGCGGCCAGGGTTGGCCTGTCGTAAAAGGCGACAAAACAACCCACATTAAGCTCTACCACGCCCTACGTGGCCTACCACAAGCCCTAGCTTCAAGCCCGTCTGGATGGCGACCACCTTTGGTCCTAAGCATGCCGCCATAATAACCTTGTGTTGTGATACGGCATTAGTGACCCAAGTTCCTGTACCCTTATGGGACAGCAGCGTGTTCGCGATGCCACTGGCGTTACAAACACTCATAGGCGACGGTAACAGCTAAATTTTAAGCGCTTCGTCAGCCTGTTTGGTTTCGTACAGAAATAAAAAAAACCTAATTGTTCTCACTAGATTCTCTTCAAAGAACAAAAAGATTACATCCTTTTAAAAATAGGCGAAAAAGTAATAAAAAGTCTTATCAGTGTGAGAAAAGTTCAATCAGATAATACTATATTAGTTTTGATAAGTATACTAAGTAGCATATGATTAGCCATAATTCCTATTAAATACGCGATTAGTGTTTTAAATCCCATTGCTACTTCCGAATATCAATGCTTGAATACTTAGTACAAACATTTATTTAGATAAAATATTGTATGTTATTATCACATGATAACGTCATCAACAAAGCCTTTTTTTTAATGCCGATGAACAGCAGACAGCCTGATGACCCACTTAATAGTAAGCAGTTACCGTTGCCTATAGATGTTTGCGACGCTAGGGGCACCGTGAACACGCTGTTGTCCCATAGGGGTACAGGAACCTTGGTTACTAATACCGGAACATAACACAAGGTTATTATGACTGCATGCTTATAACCAAGGACGGTTGCTATCCAGATAGACATGAGTCCCTATCACGTAGCTAGGGTTGTTTTGTCGCCTTTTACTACAGGCCGATATCGACCGCAGGGATCAGATTTGTAAGAAATTATACATTTTACTGTGAATTGTAATATACATACATATATACATATAACCACGCCTCTTTCCCATAGGGGTAGGCAAAGACCACTTCTTTCCACTTGTTACGATCCTTACATACTTGTTTCGCTTCGTCCACTTTCATTATTCCCTTCATACATGCCCTTCGGTTTAAGGTACTCTTGACCTGGCCTTTTTCAAGACGTCCCTGATCTGATCTCGAAACGTCCGCCTAGGTCTACCCCTTCCAACACTTCCATTCACACTCGCCTTATACACTTTTTTCGTCAATCGTTCTTCATTCATTCTCTCGACATGGCCAAACCATCTCAGCATACCTTTCTCAATTGTTGTCACTACATCTTCTTTCCTTCTTCCTTTTTCCTTCCTTATCTCACTATTTCTTAATCAATTGTAATATGTTAATGTTTTTTTTTTTCTAATACTTTTCTATTAGAGTATCCACTTGTATTGTATTGCCTCCACCATAATAACCATTTGCTGTGTTTCGGCATAATTTACCCAAGTTCCAGTTCACTTATGAGAAGGCCAGGGCAGTGTTACCTTGGCGTCGCAAGTATCCATAGGCGCAACTGTTTACCATTAAGTGAGACGTCACCCTATCTACTGTTCCACATAAATGAAAAAAAAATCTTAATTTTGTAACTACTGTTCCTTAAACTAAAACTTAATATTGTAACATACAAATAAAACCAGGTAATCGTCTAATGTGTAGGTACCCCTTAATCTTTAGCATTTATAATGGCCACCATAATATCAAAAGGGCGAGTAAAAATTTAACTGTTCAACACTACAGAGCAGTAGATAAATAACTAAAATTTCTTTAAATTAATTGACGTCAAAAATAATATGAAAAACAAAAGGTAAAACTATCGCTACCCACCATAGGTAAAACTATATAATGTGAAATAGCTTAATCGCATTGAATTTGGTATATTAAACCACCATCATCATCAGGTATATAAAACCATAATTAGATGTAAATTTCGATTATCGATGCCAATTTCGCATATAGACTTTAAAACAATAAAAGGGTTAATCTCGGTTTTATTAAGCAAAAAAAAAATATAAGCTTTCGTCTGGCTGATAGAGTTAATTGGTTTGATATCAAATGATTGCGGCTTTAGAAATCGATTTATATAATTAAATGGATAACTCATATTGATTGACTCGGTATCTAAATAGGCAAAGAAAATGTAAGGACCTTACAGGCGATCATCTCGCGATATAAACACAGCATTCAACATAAGACATTTATAACTTTGGTTACTTATCATAAGATCAAATTTAAGAACTAACCTACGAAAAGCCGGTGCAATTTTTTTTTACTTATGTGAATTTAGACCATCTGTAAGGTGCTTTCATTTGTTTATTGTTACATGAATGTTCAAATATTAAGATGACAATGTTCTTTGGACTTTTATAACTAAAAAGAAGATAAAAATATATTGGTACAATTGTAAGCTTCTGATTTTTAACATTTGAGTTATTCAAGAGAGTTTATTAGAGACTAAACAACAAAAAACTATTTTAAATACATGTGCTGCATAAAAACTAGATTATCAAGGTTAAATCAAGGTTAAATTTCATTACGTATAATTCAAAAGTAATAAATAATCCTCAAATAATCTACTTTAAAGTATTTTAAGAGGTCCATAAAAATATAAAGGCTTATCGTTTAACAGTTTACTGACTGATAAAGTAAATAATTTATGTAAAATAATGATAAATAATAATTTACGACGAAATCATTTGAACTAACGCCGATTTTATAGTATGAAAAGTGACGTCACTAAAAAACTTAAAATGTTGCTTTTATGTGAACTGAAACTACGTCAAGGTATAAAGTTAATAATAAGGTATAATACTTCCTGACTGCATAGGTTTCATTCCATTTCTTTGCACTTAGATTCTTGTGCTAGTCTAAACATCTTACAAAGCATTGATTGGGTATACGTTCTGATAGATACACTATCAAAGCAAAATAAATATAACTTTAACTTTTTACTAAAAGTGTGATTGTACATTCTTCATACAACCTTAACAGTTATACATCAAGATGGGCAGTGTGTAAGGCACTTTATTTTTAAAATGGTTGCTATATTCTACAATTTATTTACATATTTATATGTTTTAACACTTCCATCCATGTTTATGTTTTCGGAAAACACAACTACTAAGTAAAGTTTAAATCTATCCAATTATATGGAAAAATCTACACGCTTGACTTGGATGAATTAATCTTTCTTCAAACAACTTGTTTTCTACATTTCTAAGGAGGTTTTACTTAAATATATTTAATACTTTATCAAATTTTATTTATCATTTGGTATTTTGTATAAACGTTGTGTAGTTTATTCATTAAATTGGTTTGATGCAGCCTTACAAATGATGAATCTCTAGAACTTACGTTTAATAGTGTCTTTGGAGACAAAAACATGGAAGAGAACCAATAAGTTAAGCATTTAATTACAACGACGATCTTCTACATACTAATGTATAAACACATACTCAGTGAAGAAAATACATGACATTTTCTCCTTTCTGAAAACAATTATAATCAATACTATAATACTCAATAAATAGCTATTGAGCATATTATAGATGTAAACGATACTCAAAAATATAAAATTTTGCCAAATTTATTTCTAATAAACAGCTCTTAATTAATTTTATTTAAAATTTATTTAAATTTCGTTATTTCGGCTGTGAGTTACAAACGGAAATTATAAATATTTTATTTCTTAATTTTACAATAGTTTAAATATAATTTTATTGTGTTTGTTTTTCTTTGGAAATAAATTATATTATAGAAAACATATTTTTTTATTTCTATAAGACATCAGACAGGCTGACGGCCCGCTTAGAATTTAGCAGTTACCGTCGCCTATGGGTGTTTACAACGCCAGTGGCATCGTGAACACGCTGTTGTCGCATAAGGGGGTATAGGAACTTGGGTCATTAATGTCGGAACACAACCCAAGGTTATTATGGCGGCATACTTAAGACCAAAGGTGGTCGCCATCCAGACGGGCTTGGGGCCCTAGCACGTTGCTAGGGTGGGTTGTTTTATCGCCATTTACCACAGGCCGACCCCGGCCGCAGAGTTAGTATTCTTTCTCCGCCTCTGCACGGATAACATTATCATTTGTCTTGGCATTTTCAAAAGAAGATAAATAGATAAAGATAGAAAAGGGAGAAAAGGATGATGAAGAAGTGAGAGTACCTATCGAAGCAAATACCGGTTTTTGCCACCGGAAACAGGAATACCTCAAGTCATGGACAGTCATTTTATGTCTTAATTCTATGAAGTACGTTATCACACGATTATCACGCCTAGTAGATTGGAGTCAATGCAACTGTGACCTCTGGAATATGCTTAGTTTGGTAATCATGTACATCTGTAGTAAGAATTACTATAAATAATATTAACAGCTCATAGCCTACTAGGCTCAAGACTCCCCCTAGAGATAGGACAGAATACCCTCCAATATTGTCTAAGGCGGATTACACGTACTGGTTTGGTGTCGGTAAGCAGGTTTCCTCACGTCTCCTTCACCCTCAGTAAATAGCAATTATGTTTTTGACATATATAAATTAGGTGAGAAATACAGCCTAGGCGCTGCATGCCATCGTGAGATTCTAACCAGAGACCTTTGGTCTCCGAGAGGAATACCACTGACTACCTTTCAATAGAACGGTTGGCGGTACAAGAAAGAGTAGAAGGTCAACGTTCTCGCGGCCGATCACCCACAAGATGGACAGACCTCATTAAATCATCTACGAAGTGTTCCCTCAATGAATGTACACACAGTGCCACAAATAGGAAGAGATGGAGAAGCGTTGCAGAAGCCGCAACCAACCTAGTAGATGATCCATGACCACGACCACTCCGCTAGGAGTGTGCGACTAAGAAGAAGGCCTTTCAACCAGTATATAACTATAAAAATTCAGCTAATTAATAATCACGGCTGACATAATATGTAGAGCCTATCACTGCTCTGACGAGTCGACTAGGCATGTTGGTGCCGATCTGAAAATGTCTTCTTTGTGACACATGTTATACTGGATTACCTACTACTACGATAAATTCCCCATTTTACTACCGTTATAAATCAAAAATTATAATGTTGAATATCTAAGGGGCATGAGGAAAGAAGAATGCATCATAATGGCTTCTTGTAAAAACTTACCAGTATGTTTTATACCTATAGAACATGAAAGACGAAGGTTGCCCTTTTAATATATATATACATATATATATATATATATATATATATATATATATATATATATATATATATATATATATATATATATATATATATATATATATATATATATATATATATATATATATATATCGGGTTTCCGACGCTGAATCCACTTCGCGCAGGCCTCAGAATGAGGACTGGCGCAGAGCGTCAAGGATCGTGAGACCCGGAGTGGTGAGGTGGGCGATCAAATCATTCAAACCTTACAAGTCTGGTGGTACTGACAATATCCTTCCAATCCTTCTTATAAAAGGTATGGAGGAACTTGTGCCACTCTTAGTTAAGATCTTCCGGGCGAGCCTCGCCTGGGGTCAAGTTCCAGAAAAATGGACTGTGGCTAAGGTTCTATTTATCCCTAAGGCAGGTCGGAAAGACTATTCACTTCCAAAGTCTTTCAGGCCAATATGCCTGACTTCTTTTCTTTTGAAGACGCTAGAAAAAATTCTAGACCGACACTTAAGAGAGGAAGTCTTAGCCCTTAAGCCTATTCATGAAACCCAACACGCCTACCGTAGAGGTAAATCTACGGAGACTGCTCTACTGCATCTAGTAGACAGAGTTGAAAAGGCGTTTGAGGACAAACAGGTAGCGCTTTGTGCGTTTCTAGATATAGAGGGCGCCTTTGACAACACCCCCATAACCACCCTGATCCGCGGTTTACAGCGGAAGGGAGTGGATGACACAGTTCTAAGATGGGTTCAGTCGCTGCTCTCTAACCGTAGAGCTAGGATCTCCTTACATGGGACCATGCTTGAGGTTACTACCACAAGAGGTTGCCCTCAGGGCGGAGTATTATCGCCACTGTTATGGACTCTTGTGGTGGATGAACTCTTGTATGAGATGGCAGACCTCAAAATTGACACTCTGGGCTATGCGGATGACCTAGTTGTGATCGTTAGAGGCTTCTGTCAGGATACCCTATCCACTCTTATACAAAAGGCACTCAACACCATATCACAATGGTGTACAGTAAACAACTTGTCGATTAATGCCGACAAGACTGTTATTGTTCCGTTTACTAAAAAGAAAAACCTAAGTAAGCTAAAACCCCCTAGCTTAAACGGAAAGGTAATACAGTTTTCCACGGAGGTAAAATACCTGGGGGTTACTATGGATCAAAAACTCACGTGGAATCAACATATGGAAAAGGCAGGTCAAAAGGCTAAAATAGCACTAGGAATCGGCCGTCGTCTGGTTGGGAGAAGGTGGGGATCACATCCTAAACTTCTCCTCTGGCTATACACTGCCATTGTCAGGCCGACAATTGCGTACGCCTCCGTTGTGTGGTGTAGAAAAGCCAACCAAAGGACAACTTCTGACAGGCTAAATAGTCTGCAACGTACGGCATGTATGGTGGTAACGGGGGCCATGAAAACAACTCCTGGAGCGGCTCTTGATGCATTGCTCAGCCTACCGCCTCTCCCGCTGTTTATTCAGTATGAGGCGTTGGCCAGCATGCACAGGATAAATGCACAGGGGTCGAAAAACTGGCTCTCACATACGCTGAGGACTCTAAAAGACTCAGTAGTCACGCACTCCATCTTAGGCATGCCATTGGACAATATGCTTCCACAGTTTGTAGGATCGAGAAACTACATTGTGGAAATTCCTTCCAGAGAGGACTGGGTGCTAAAGAAAATCTCTTGGAAGAGCGGTAGCCTTTTATGGTATACCGATGGTTCCAAAATTGGACATGATGTAGGCTGCGGTGTGTTTGGAGAGCGACCAAGCTTCAAGACCAGTCTGAGCCTGGGTAAATATGCCTCCATCTTCCAAGCAGAAGTCTACGCCATTTTAGAATGCGCGGAAGTGAATCTGCAAAAAGACTACATCAATCATGTGATATACATTCACTCTGACAGTCAAGCAGCACTTTTGGCGTTGTCTTCAGACTTCATAGCCTCGAAACTCGTCAAAAACTGCATGGACTACTTAAATACTTTAGGTGAGAAAAATAAAGTAATCCTTCGCTGGATCCCCGGGCATGCGGGCATCATAGGCAATGAAAAAGCCGATGAACTTGCCCGGATTGGGGCCAAGGGGTCGCAGTACGGACCTGAACCGTGCTGCGGCATACCCAAAAGCCTGATCCGGCTCACCCTCAGGGATCAATGTACCAGTGAATCTCTTAAGCGCTGGAATACAATTCCAGGCCTAAATCACTCCAAGGTGCTAGTTAAAGCCTACAACCGCAAACTTGCGCTTGAAGTACTAGCACTAAATAGGAATCAGCTATGCAACCTAACGAGGGCGCTTACCGGACACTGTTGCCTAAATAAGCACCTCAGTATCATAGGGATTAGGGATGGCAAAGCCTGCAGATTCTGTAATGAGGCGGATGAAACGCCTCTGCACCTGCTGTGCTACTGCTGTTCCCTGATGCATAAACGTAGTCTCATATTAGGAAAACACATGTTGGAACCGGATGAGATACGTGCAGCTCCTGCCAAAAAACTGCTTTGCTACTTCAACGAGGCAGGCTTTGCCAATGAGCTATAGTAAATGTGGCGATCACAATAGTTCATTAAATTGGACGCAGTGATACTAGGTTAGAACAGACTAGCATAGCCACCTTTCGAAATAATAATAATAATATATATATATATATATATATATATATATATATATATATATATAAAGGTTACGGTTGCCTACAGATCTCTGCGTGGCCTGAAGCATGGCTAATATACTCAAGTCAAGAAATTATAGTATAAGACGCCCAATTTCAAATAGCCCGTCCGTAGAGGGAGAGTTCTAGAAATGCATACAGGAGAGGAGGAGATGTTCTTTGCATACAGGATCGTGAAGTCTCTTCAATGGCAATCGAGCCAAGATCATGTGGCATGGAATCTTTGAGAGAGCGTTTGTTTTTATGATGTAGATTGAGTTTCTTATTCAGTTGGATGGCACTCAGAAATCTCACTAATAACTTTCCTCTATTTCTTGTTTTTATTTATTATAATTAAATATATTTTGAGTGGAAAAAAAACCAAGAACTACCGTGTCGACCCTAACCTAACCTAGTATCAAATTCTACAAGAGGTCTTCTTCAATACTCATAATATATACGTAACCCAGTTCAATAATTTTATACATTAATTTTAGTGTATCTGTCAATGTAAGTTAAAATAGTTTTCTTTCTGAATTTGAATAATCTTGTCTGTTTCTACTCTTTAAATGGGTAAAATTCTAGCATTTCCCAAAAGATTCGGACTTTGACGCTTATTCACGCCTCCGTTGATAAGATATAAAAAATTACAAAAATATCACACAAAATACGTAGAATTAAACTAATTGCAAAACATTGGATAGATATCATTTTTTTTTATTGCGTAGGACAGCAGACAGGCTGACAGCCCGCTTAGAATTTAGCAGTTACCGTCGCCTATAGGTGTTTGCAACGCCAGTGGCATCGCGAACACGCTGCTGTCCCATAAGGGTACAGGAACTTGGGTCACTAATGCCGGAACACAACACAAGGTTATTATGGCGGCATACTTAAGACCAAAGGTGGTCGCCATCCAGACGGGCTTGAGGCCCTACCACGTAGCTAGGGTGGGTTGTTTTGTCGCCTTTTACGATAGGCCGACCCCGGCCACAGAGGTTAGTATTCTTTCTCCGCCCCTGCACGGATAAAAATATAAATGTGGTAAACAGGTGGAGTACCAGTTACCAGGTACCAGTACCAGCACTAGTAAAAAGGTGGAATTTCATACAGATAAATAAATAAATACAATGACAATTGACACAACGCCGTCTTGTTCCAAAGCAACGTGCTTGTGTTATGTGTACTATAATAGACAATCCCAACTATCCGAATCAATTCAAACCAGGGGTATTTATTCCGTATAATCGAAACTCCGGATAATCGATTTTAAAGTCAAATCAAACAATAATTAAATTTTAATATATTTTTTATTATAGAAAGGGTTTTACATACGTCATTTTAGACAACCCGATATAAAAAAAATTACGAGTTATAAAGATAATGAATAACATAATACCTATGTAACTAAAAATTTTGGTTTGAAATAATTTGTTATTAATCTTTGACGTAATTAATCACATCTACTCACTGCAGCCAAGTTCCTGATGCGCTTCAGTTGTAATAACTGTAAGGGATCCGATTTGTCCCGACTTTCAAACCGTTTTTATTTTGTAAATAACATATTATACTATAGATAATCGCTCAAATTCGAGACGGGAATCGAATTCGTGATGATAAAGCTATATAATAGCATCGCTGCTCTAATTTCTGGAATGACGCCAAAGTTAAAACTAGAAGTGTTCGTTCCCAAAGATCGTGCTTAAGTACCCCTACCCGTATCAGGATGGAGACAACTAGATAATGGGGATATCACAGCATCCGCTGTTTAGATAAAATCAGTAACAACCGGGCACGATCTAGACTTGTCTATTTATAGACTCGAATTAGATTTCCTATGGCAGGGGATTTGCTATAGTAATTCTGTTATCCGATGATCAACACAATAAATCAAACTTTCAACATTTTTTGCTTTGGAATTAATTACGATCAAAATTCCCCACTAAATTGACTGTGCTTTTTGTTTAACAAATTATTTCAGCATAATGACATTGTATTCAATGTCAAATTTCAATCTCTTTTTAAAAAAAAATATGATTATCCAAAACTTTTTTTATTACTTTGGACCAACAGATAGACTGATGGCCCACAGTTAGAATTACCGTCATCTATAGACGTTTGCGACATATCTAAATGGCACCGTTAACACGCTGCCGTCCCCTAGAAACTGGGTCGCTTATGCCAACAACACAACACAAGGTTTTATAGTGGCTTATTTGGAGACCTAGGGTGGTTGCCATGCAAACGATCTTGGGGCAAAGCTAGCTAGCTAGTTCAAACATAGGTCAAATGTTATGATAATTAAGTCTCTGTCAAAACCATGAAAATAATAAGAGTTTTAATATATTTTTATGTTCCGCGGGTATTTTTAATTTAAACGTAACTACTGCGTACTCCTGTTTAAGTTTACTTTCCCTCCGGATATACCTACACAAATGGCATGCACTATTTCCATTTGTGACAATACTTCAAAGTAAACCTGAAGCTTCAAAGTGTTATATATATATATATATATATATATATATATATATATATATATATATATATATATATATATATATATATATATATATATATATATCGTTTAAACCATAAAACACGAAAGAAACGTAACAGTTTCGTAAAACATACGCTATGAGTTTAAAAAATTTCACTATGATTTTATCTGTAGCAAAATATTAACTAATATTATAAATGCAAAAGTGAGTTTGTTTGTTTGTTACGCTTTCACGTCTAAGCCCCTGAACGAGTTTTGATGAATTTCGGTATAGTCATAGACGGGACCTTGAAGAAGGCTACTCTTTTTAATTCATATGGCAGAACAACATTTGCCGGGTCAACTAGTGTTTATATAAATATTAAAATTAGTTACAATATAGCACATATTTATGGAAACTCGTGTATTTGTAAATTTCGACTGCTATACAATAATAATAATTTAATACAGAGTATTGAGAGTAATAACTGAACATGCTTTATAATAATTACCAACTCAGCGTTCGATAACAAAATTGATAAACACGTTTTCAAAGTATAATTAACTCATGCCATTATTTACTAATATTTAAAAACACAGGAACAGGTGAAATACCTGGGATCTGTATTTCACGCATCTGGTGACATTGACTCCGATGTTAATGCATGCATTGCTGCTGCGTGGGCCTAATGGCGTGAGGTGACTGGTGTCGTCTGTGACCCTAAAATACCGGTTAAATTGAAGGGACAGATCTATGACCATCATTAGGCATGTCCTTTTATACGGATGTAAAGCGTGGCCGGTGCTGGAGCGACACAAGCAGGCACTGCGAGTCACGGAGATGAATATGCTGCGGTGGATGTGTGGAGTAACGCGGAAGGACTGCGTTAAGAACTCTCGCATTCGCGACAGCCTTCATGTCCGTGATATAGCGGATAAATAGCAGGAGTGTCGTCTTCGCTGGTATGGCCACGTTTTACGGCAACCAGCTACTTATGTGGGGAATAAATGTCTGGCCATGCCGCCACCGTCGGGCCCCGGCATGAGGGGTAGACTCAAAAAGTGCTGACTTTCGTCGCTGTCGTAGGGGTTGATAAGATCATGCGAAGTGGAGAAGAAAAAGTTGGAAAGCGGACCCCGGGCGCCGAAGCGAGAGTTTGGGCTGCAACCAGGATTCATCGCTAAGATGATGATGATGATTATTCACTATTTAAAACTGGTCTATTTATTATATGTAATTATATTTACCAAGTGTTTGCCATAACAACTGACTATATGGTTAGATTTTAATAATGAATGGATTTAAAACAAATTATTTAATTTTATATTACTTAGCTAAAATAGTTTTAAATTTATAGAATAGATATTGAAAACCAGTATGAAATAAGATATTAACGCGAACTCTTAAAAACGAAAGGTAATGTTTTTATTGACGACCAGCGTGGCGTAGTGGCTAATGCACTTCAGTATGCTTGCGGAGGTCACGAGTTCGATTCCCGTCTCTCGTCTGGATGTTGTATGATATGTATTTATTTACAAAAAAAGTATATACGTAGTATACGAGTTGTCTAGTACCCATAACACAAGAACTAACCTACTTATCTTATCTTATTTTTGGGGCCGAGAAACATCTCGGACACTTCGACCCAATGGGATCTTTTGTGTTCCCCTAGATAGCAATCACTCCTCTCCAATCTCATTGAAAATTTGCCTCATGAGCCTAACAATGAGGTATGGAGATAGGAGCCTATAGTCTTCCGGTGTTGGATATCCTACCCCCAAAAGATTCATTCGCCTCCTGGCCAATGCATCACATGTACACAGTAGGTGTTCCATGCGTTCTGTATGTTCCCCACACAACCTGCACATGGGTGTCGCGGTTAGACCCATCTTCATGAGCATGTTGTTGGTTCCAAAGTGCCCAGTAAAGGCTCCAAGCAAGTAGCGTATTTGCCCCCTGCTCATGTTCCAGATGGATCCTCGTGCTTTGTACGTGGATCCCAAAAAATTTTTGGAGTGTTCCAGACCGATTCTAGTCAGCCAGTGTTGTTGTTGACTGCGGTCTGCAAAATCCCTGAATGTGGCTTTCACGAGGCTAGTCGGAATGCCTACACATGGTTCCGGACCCATAAAATCATTAGTTGAGCCCTCTCTTGCCAGTTCATCTGCCATTTAATTGCCATGAACTCCCTCGTGCCCCGGGACCCACATTAATCGTACCCTGTTATGCCTTCCAAGCCCATTCAAGGTTTGAATGGCATCCAGGACAAGTCTGGAGTCAACTTTGAAGGAGGCGATGGCCTTGATTGCAGCTTGACTGTCACTGAGAATATATATAGATTTGCCTTTGGTGCCTCTATCTATGTTCTCCTGAGCACATGTTATTATGGCATATGTTTCAGCCTGGAATACACTTGCCATTTTTCCCAAGCTTTTACTACATTTGTAGTCTTTCGCGTATACTCCCGCCCCTGTACCTGATTCCATTTTGGATCCATCAGTGTACCATACCAGACTATTATGTTCTGGTGGATCTGGTCCCTTTGTCCATTCCAATCTTGTTGGAATTTGGACCCTGAAAAGCCTTTCAAATATAAACCTGGTTTGCATTTTATCGGATATCATATGTGTTATCCGATCCAGGTCCTCATTTCCATCGAATTTTGTATGGTTGGTTTTTGGCTTGGTGGAGTCCCATAGGCCAGCTACAGCAAGGCGATATAGTGCCCTCCTTGCCTCAAGTTCAACCATAATATGCAGAGGAGGAATGTTAAGATATCTCTCCATAGCTGCCGTAGGTGTTGTTCTAAAAGCACCCGTGATTCCAAGACACACCGTTCTTTGTAACCTATTGAGTGTCTCTTTGCACGTAGTAAGTTTTATTCTGGGCCACCATACTACGCTGCCATACGTAATGATGGGTATTATCATTATCTGATAAAGCCATCGTATCACTTTGGGTTTTAGTCCCCAGGTTTTGCCATAAGTGGAACGACACATGCCAAATACTCTCAGAGCCTTCGCCATTGTCTTTTCCACATGAGTCTTCCACCTGAGTTCCTTATCGAGGGTTATGCCTAGATATTTGACCTCGGTGGACCACGGCAGTTTGGTTCCATTAAGGGAGGGATTCCCTAGACTTGCTAGTGTCCTTCTCCTTGTAAATGGTACTATATCTGCTTTATTTGGATTAATGGAGAGGTGGTTCTCCATGCACCATTTCTCTGTTATCTTCAGAGCCTTTTGTAATAATCCAGAGACTATGTTCGGAAATTTACCATTGACCATTATGGCTATGTCGTCAGCATAACCTACCGTGTAAAAAGGTCCGGTGTTGAGTTTGGTTAGTAGTGAGTCTACTACCAGACACCATAATAATGGAGACAATACTCCGCCTTGAGGGCAGCCGCGTGTTGTTTTTGCGCTAAGTTTATCTCCCATTAGTTCCGATCTGACTAGTCTGCTCCGTAGCATATAGTCAATCCAATTGCATATAGTGTCACTGACACCATGTTCCTTTGCAGAATTGCAAATAGACTCCAAAGTTGTTTTGTCAAAGGCTCCCTCTATATCGAGGAAGGCCCCTACACATACTTCCTGTCCTTCTAGTGCAGCCTCAGCTCGGCTTACAACGTAATGTAAAGCCGTTTCCGTTGATTTGCCAGGGTTATACGCACATTGTAACCTATGTAGAGGGAATTTCTTCAATGGCCCCTCTCTAAGATGCCTATCTACCAGTTTCTCTAAAGTTTTCAGCAGAAAAGATGATAGACTAATCGGCCTGTAAGCCTTAGTTTCTTCATAAGTGGGTTTTCCAGCTTTTGGTATGAAGGTAACCCTGACCGCTCTCCAAGCTTTGGGTACATAACCAAAGGCTATGCAGGCTCTGTACAGCCTACAAAGATGAGAAGTTAGTACCGAAGTACCTTCTTGCAGCAATATAGGGTAGATGATGTCTGGGCCGGGAGATTTGAAGGGTTGAAAGCCCGCTATTGCCCATTTTAGTCTGTTTTCATCTACCACTTTCTTTGCCGTGAGCCAGTCATTCTTGGTCGTATGCCTTGTGAGCTCGTCCCTTGTGACTGGTTCCTCTTCGTCGTCGTTGCGCAATTCGCACCCTGGAAAGTGAGTCCTAAACATCACGCTAAGGGTGTCCTTTCCAGTTTCCGTAGACTCCCCATTGACATTGCTTTGCACAACCTCATTCCGTCTGGTAACGCTTCGATGGAAGTGCATTGCTTTCGCCAAGTTGTTCTTTTAGCCTTGCGTATCGCCGTGCTGTACCTCGTCAACATGCTAGAGTAGTCAGAAAAATCTTTTCTAGCTTTTGCATAGTTGAAGGCCTGTCGTGTTTCCCGGCGTAATTTCGCCAACTCAGGGGACCACCATGGTTCCTTTTTGCAAAATGCCTTTTTCACTGGGCAGTTGTCCTCCCATGCGCCTAATATGGCCTTCTTAATCCTGTCAGCTTCAAATTCTATATCTAATACGGAATTGAGCTTACCTCTCGGGCTTCCTAGATTTACTTTTAGGTCCCTCTTGTATAGATCCCAATTTGTATTTCTTGGGTTTCTTCTTCGTATAGTTTCGGCTGTACTCGCCGTCCTATACCTAAAGCATATATAATTATGGTCAGACAAGGAACATTCGTCCGATACATGCCAATTTTCAATATGTACACTAGCTCTGTTAGAGGCCAGTGTCAGATCGATAACTTCAGCTCTCGCTGAGTTCCTGAAGGTGGGTTTGTTACCTCTGTTAAGGATTTGTAGAGAAGAGCTTACCGCAAAATCCAACAAATCCTCTCCTCGTTTGTTGACATCTGAACTGCCCCAAACGATGTGATGAGCGTTAGCATCGCAGCCAAGTATAAGGTCTAAGTTTCTTTGACTGCCATAGTCAACCAGTCTTCTAATTAGTGGGGTTACTGGTTCCTTTTCTTCGTAAGGGAGATAGGCGGAGGCTAGGATAATTTTCCTTTTCTCCGTACCCGTCTCCACGTGGATCATGGTTGTTGTTAGATCCCTGCAACAGAAAGTACGCAAAGGCATTGCCGCTATACTGCCCCTGATATAGATACAAGTCCTTGCGTCATTAGTTGGACAATCATAGAGAATTGTTCCCCCTGTCCCACCTAAGCCTTTCACAGTCCCCTTATATAGATAAGGTTCCTGTATCAAAGCAATATCATACATATTGAGTTTTAATTGCCGAGCCAAAAGGGCAGTGGCAGCTCTGCAATGATGTAGGTTGATTTGAACACACCTTAGTCCCTCCATTTTTGAAACTTGATGGGTTCGCGTGGTTCTTAGAGGTCCTCAATGTTTAGGACCCTCCTTTAATGCCTGGCCCTCTTCAAGAGTGGCCGGCGAGCGTAGACCCTCCTCCATGGTGGCTGGCGAGCATAAGCCCAGGGCATGAAGGTCCTCCAAAATGCCATCGGAGTCCGCTTCTGAATGCTCAGTCCCGTCCTCCGATTCCTGCTCCACGCCTTGAGCCAGGTCTTCTTCCATGGCCACCCCATCTTGCGGTTTATCCTCGGAGGGTGCCTTGCTCTGCTCCGCGTCAGGTCCCTCTCCCTTATCTTCTTCCAGGAGTTTGAACGAGTATTGTTCAATTCCTCCTGGAAGAGAATAACCCGAGGCCTTGATCACCTCAGCCGATTCTCTGTCCATGAGGACGATACGTCGGATGCCGGATTGTTCGGTCACTGTGTTTACGACCTTCCAGCCGTCCGTCCTCAAGTCCGGATTCAACCGCTGAAGCAGTCGAAGGGCTCGAGCACAGTCCTTCAGGGCCAGGTTCCTGCTCTTCCATGCCATCTTCACTGGCTTTGGAAGGTCCCTGGCATCTATTACTTTAAGCTTCAGGTGTCCCAGTTCCACATTTTGGATGGCATCCCGAAGCCACTGGGCTGCATCAGAGTTGCTGCAGGAGACATGTACTGCACCCGCAACAACTCCGGGAGCAACCGTTAGAACAGGTAGAGGATCCGGGGCTTCCTCCAGTTTCTCAATTATGAGCTCCTGGATTGGCACCAGATCCTCCACCGTCAGGTACTCTTTCGGGTACTTGATAGTAACGATGGCAAGTTTCACAGCCGCCACCGCGTCCCTAAAGGATCCGGTTGGGGGTGATGGCCCTTGGGCCTTCACCCTCTTGGCAGTCATGTCCTCACCATCGCCACTAAGAGCAGCGCGCGGCCTTTTGGATGGTCCCGTCATTGGAGTCCCATCCAAGGCAGCCTGCTGTCTGAGCTTCCGGCGCTTCTTCTTCTGCGCCCCTGAGCACCAAGAGGTGCCGCCTCCACCGGGTGCTTGTTGCCCGATGGACTGTGTTGCGCTCCCGTCTCTCAACGGCCCCACAGCGGTTCCACCCTTTGACAGTTCCATGACAGTCCCGCCACGTGACGGTCCCGCCGCATTCCTATCTCGTGATGGTCCCGCTGCGGGCCCGCTTATTGACGGTTCCGCTATTGAGGGTGTGGTTCCTGCTTGCGCCTGTCCCACCTTGCGAGGCGCGGGCCCAGCTTTCACCGGTTCCGCTTTGTGGGGTACGGTCCCGGCTTTCGCCGGTTCCGCTTTGTGGGGTGCGGTCCCGGCTTTCGCCGGTTCCGCCTTGCGGGGTGCGGGCCCAGCTTTCGCCGGTCCCGCCTTGTGGTTAGAATTTTTATGTTTATCCATAAAGAATCCCGATTAATTATTTCGTCTCTCAACTGCCTCACCCGCCATGGAGTGCTCAAACGGCGATGCTACGATAGCACCAAGGTTCCGTTGAGAGATATAACCCCCCTCTATCAGTTGCCCACGAGACCGCACAGCACCAACCCCCACCGCTACCACTAGTAATGTGGGCGAGCACTGCCGTCTGCGGGTCCCTGATAGAAGTGAGCTAGCCTGGGGTCGTCTGACCGTACCCCGCAGCCGATTGACTGTAGCCGGCTCAGCTACAGCCTCCCGTGTAAGAGGAAATCCAGACCAAAGTAGTGTGCCTTGCCTCAGAGACGTTAAACCGCCTACGCTCATCGGCTCAACCACCAGGACTCCTTCATCCCCCCGTACGGGTCCCCGCGCACGGCACAAACACGCGGGTGGTTGCGTCCTCCTCTTCACCTCCTCACCATCAGTCTTGATTGATGATGAGGCCGCACGTACCAACCACATAGTACATGCAGTTAGTATATAATAAATAAATATATAGTCTATATTAATATAAATACATAAAGAAATATAATATATACATATACATAAACATAATAGCGTGGTCCTGAAAAGTACCACTAAATCCCCCCAGCCCAGTTCCATTCATCGCCCATCTAAGATGCTCAATGACTAGAACCGGACCCTTCCCCATTGGTTGAAATTAGCCGTTAACCCCAAATGCTCACCATAAGCGATGACCATTAGGGGCCAACGTTGCCCAGGATGCGCCACGAGGAGGCTTTCAATATGCACCCACTAACCTACTTACTTTGGGACTAGATGGCGCATGTGAATTGACCGGTATATTAATTTATTATGTTGAGACTACGCGCGAACCTAATTAGAATGAAATGGATAAGCCAATGTATAAGCCCCCAGTGACTGGATGACTCCGCCTTCAGTGTTTTGGTGTGGACCTGGCCACCGAAATAAGGTGAAACAGAAACGAAGGGAAGTTTTTAGGGAATCAGAAACAAAAATAGTTTATTTTTCACAAGAGGTAATTTTTTCGCCTACACAATTTTTTTTTTTATGCACACAAATATACAGAAACGCAGCGTTTTCGACGCCTCATGTAAAATTTAAAGTCATTTGCATATTTATTATTTAAAATTATAAACAAACATAACTTCATTCATCACAATGTTGGCATTTATTTTAACATTCATAATTTTGTTTTGGTGTTGGGTAGTTGTGTAAAATGTGTCAATGTTGTGTTATTTGTGTTCCGTTATTAGGTAATTAATTATCTTTATTGTTAGGTTAGGTAATCTATTCTACATTTTCCGTCCGCTTTTCGACTTTTTCTACTCCACTTCGCACGATCTTCAGCATCCCTAGTAGTGAGCCCATTGGCACGCATATCACCCTTTACGACGTCAAGCCAGCACTTTTTGGGTCTAACCCTTCTGCCGGTGTCCGGCGAAGGCGGCATGGTCAGACATTTGTTTCCCACGTAAGAAGCCGAATGCCGCAGCACGTGACTATACCAGCGAAGGCGACACTCCTGCAATTTATCTACGATGTCCCGGACATGAAAGCTACCGTGGATGTGGGAGTTCCTAACGCGGTCCTTCCGCGTTAGTCCACACATCCACCGCAGCATATTCATTCATCTCCGTGACACGCAGTTCCTGCTTGTGTCGCTCTAATCTAGTCACGTTTCACAGCCGTATAAAAGAACAGGCCTAATGATGGTCTTATAGATTTGTCCCTTTAACCTAACCAGCATCCTGGGGACACCAATCACCTCACGGCATTTGGCCCACGCGGTAACAATGCGTGTCTTGACGTCGCAATCGATATCACCAGACGCTTGAAATACAGATCCCAAGTACGCCATGCGCTCGACCGTGTCGCCGCCTATGCGAACAGGTGTTGGATCTGTGGAGTTACAGGCCAAGTACTCGGTCTTCGCCACATTGAGCTTCAGACCGCCGGTCTCAAGCGATTCCTTCCACGCCTCCATACGCTCTACCAACCTACCTTTATCGGAATCTGCCAGCGTGATATGTTAGGTAATCTATTACACAGTATTATGATGTTGAAAAATATACTTTAAATACGATAATAAACAATTGAAATTTATTAAAAGAGCCATTTATTCAACATTATGCTTTGCTTTAGTAGGAGACATTATTACGGAAGTATAAACATTTTGCGGAAGAGCCGTAGCCGTGGCGTCGAAGAACCGGGGGTTGCCGACCACTGTACTAGTGGTCCTAATGTCGGAACACAAGATAAGGTTATTATGGCGGCATACTTATAGACCAAGGATGGTTGCCATCCAGACGGGTTTGGGACCGTACCACGTAGCTACGGTTGTTTTGTCGCCTTTTACGACAGGCCGATCCTGGCTGCAGGGGTTAGTATTCTTACTCAATTTAGCAAGGAAGTCTTATTAAATAAAAATTTATATTTTACATCTTGTTTCTGATTAGTGTAATCGAATTGAAATCTAAAAAAACTTTTTTCGTACTTTTAGTTGTAACAATAATTTCAATGGCTCCTGGATTGATGTGGAATTACGATGGTAAGTAGCGTTTAATCAATCATTGCACATAAGTGTGCCATATCCTTAATTCTGGTTGGGGTAACAGGCCATGAAAACTCTAAACGCAATTGGGACTAACCAGGAGTTGTAGGATGTAATCTCTAACAAAATAATGTATAATAACATAAAATAATTGCAAGCAATATACGATTATATAAGACGTATAGGGTCTCCTTATTTTATATGACGCTATCACCATAGTAGCGTCGCTCTATTTTTTTTATTGCTGTAGGACAGCAGACAGGCTGATGGCTCGCTTAAAATTTAGCAATTACCGTCACCTATAGGTGTTTGTAATGCCAGTGGCATCGCGAACACGCTGCTCTCCCATAAGGGTACAGGAACTTGGGTCACTAATTCCGGAACACAACACAAGGTTATTATAACGGCATACTTAAGACCAAAGGTGATCGCCATCCAGACGGGCTTGAAGCCCTACCACGTAGCTAGGGTGGGTTTTTTTGTCGCCTTTTAGGACAAGCCGACCCCGGCCACAGAGGTTAGTATTCTTTCTCCGCCTTTGCACGGATAAAAAGTCTAATTGAGACTTAAAATCAGCCGGGCACCGTTTTGGCCCCGCCCGGGTGCATAGGGATAATAACAGCTCATAAAATCCTACTATTAGTCTCGGACCTTACGAAGGGGGAATGGACAGTACGGTCACGCTTGTCCAAGGCGGATTGATTCCTCACCATTTACCTTCATCCTCAAAAGCGCTATCTATTGAAGGAAATGTACACGAATTTACTTATTTATACTTTATTAAATATAATACATGTTGTCTAGATCAAACTAATTGGCCAGGAAAACGATGCCAGGAAGGTGGTACTCTTCAATCGCCCATCGACATTAACACGTCGGGTGTAATAATAGATTTCAATGAGCAGTACATTAAGTACGGACTGCTCAAGATGGAGGGTTACAAAAAAGTTTTGGTCACCGCCCTTAACAACGGAAATTCCAGTAAGATACAATATTTATGTTGTAAAAAACTAAATTAAATATCATATAATATGATATAATTTGTCATAATTGGATACACATTCTTATAATACTGGGAACAGCAGCAGCAGATAGGCTTAGCAGCCCACTTGCTGCCCAACTGCCACCGGCAGTTGCTGTCGCCTAGTAATGTTTGCGACACCAGGGACGTCGTTAACTCGCTGCCATTCACCTAGAGGGACTGGTGGAGGTCTGGGTCACTTACGCCGGAACACAACACAAGGTTATTATGGCGGCATACGAGTATGACTGGAATGTCATGTTAGTACCGATTGATCACTCGGCACTTTATTACATATCTACAATTACTCGAAAAAAATTATATTTCATAAACGGAAGTTTGTGGTCATTAACAAGTTTTATTTGATTTCGTTCTTTAAATAATATTTTTGTAATATTATCTTTTTTAGTTCAATTCAATCCAATAGGAGAGCAATCAATCCATCCGACTATAACAGGAGGCCCTTTAAAACATGTTTACCGATTGGAACAACTGCACTTCCATTGGGTATCTGAACACTCTTTGGATGGAATCAAGTGAGTAAAACTAAAACTTTGAGGTAGGTAGTTAGATATTTAGAGATCACCCTCATGTGCTCGCGAAGTCGATAACAAAAGTAAATATATAGAATCTATTATTTTTTTGTACTGGAAGGCGTAACAGTAGTGTTCCCGCCAAATATCTTGATACTAATTTTAGTGCCTATAAAAATATTACTCGATATACGGAATAAATTAACCTTTAGGTTAATCTACGATGAATTTATTCGTCTTTGCGATATCCACTTTTTCTGTTGCAAAGAAGCCTACGAAAATAGACGACCCTCACACAACCTCAAAAAAATTACCGAATAATGCCTTTTCTTCGCTTACGGAGAACAGTAATCGTTTTCTTGTTAGAATTTCATATTTTAATAATCTGTTGCCTTTTAAAATTCCCGAAGAGAAGGGTTGAAAGGGCAGGTCTAATTTGTTAATAGACTGGTACTGCCCGGTCATACATACCATTTAATTATACTAACGACTATAGTTAATACTACTGCTATGTATTTATTAATTCTCCAGATACCCAATGGAAATTCATTTCGTGCATGTTAGGTCAAATTTTACATTAAGGAACGCAATGGAGAAGAGTGATGGATTGGCAATATTTGCAGTGTTTTGTCTCGTAAGTTAATTCAAATCAATCAATAACATACTATTGTTTGTTCAGACATTAAAGACCAAATGTAATGTAAAATATATTTATATGGATATACATAATTTATAATTGAGTTTGGGAAGGTACTATAAACTTCGTATTGTAGTATGTGTACAATGTAGTACAATTTTATATTAAACCATGTTAGTATTTCCAAATAAATTTTTATCGTAAGTTATGTTAACTGCATAGCCAACTGCTATCATGAAATCCAAACACGAATAATTTGTTCCGATATATCCATGTGCGACAATTATTATGTTTGGTGATAAAATAAAGGAAATGTTTCTCTGTAAAAACAAGTGGATTTTAATTATTCAACAATGATTACTTACATATGTAAGTAATCATTGTTGAATATGGAATATACACTATTCACAATTTTACCTGTAAAAAACAGGAAACGATAATTAAAGTTTACTATTATCACTTTTTCATAGTAACTGCAATGTAATATAATATAAATAATAAGATACAAACTTTTATTTTTCAATTATGGGTTATTAACAGTTATTTTATATTTCGTAAGTTAGCTATCGTTCAGTTCATAAATCTTAAATCCTACCTACTTATATATATTTTTTTTTTATTGCTGTAGAACAGCAGACAGGCTGACGGCCCGCTTAGGCTTTAGCAGTTAGCGTCGCCTATAGGTGTATGCAACGCCAGTGGCATCGCGAACACGCTGCTGCCCCATAAGGGTACAGGAACTTGGGTCACTAATGCCGAAACACAACACAAGGTTATTATGGCGGCATACTTAAGACCAAAGGTGGTCGCCATCCAGACGGGCTTGAGGCCCTACCACGTAGCTAGGGTGGGTTGTTTTGTCGCCTTTTACGACAGGCCGACCCCGGCCGCAGAGGTTAGTATTCTTTCTCCGCCCCTGCACAGATATTAAAATAATAAAGACCGCTCGCCTCGCATGAGAAGCGCGGCAAATTCAAAACTAAGATAAGTTTATTTTTATTATATCCACTTTCTATACTGTTCCTTTTTTGTCCGGGGAAAAGTGCACCTTCAAGGTCACGCGTTCGAACTCCGGGGAGCGCCGACCAGGTAAGCAACCACTCACCTGGCTAGCAAAGGATAGCCATGCTGGTCGCGGTGACATAGCTACTAAAGACCCCAACCCTTATCTAGAACCTTAGTCACGGAATCGCAGCATCGATTTTTGGTCATTTAGTTCTTTGGTTATATGTTCCTAAAGCAACACACAATAATTGGTGTGAAGGTGATTCATCATTATTTAAAATTATTTTATCATTAAAGGTTCACGCAGAGTTGGAACCACATTTACAAGACCCAGCAGACGAACTCATGCAGTACATACCTCGATTACTTAAACCTGGAACGAGAATAAACGAAGTCCTGCTAAATATGACGTAAGTGATAATTATATTTTTAACTAGGCAGCGGCGTAGCGTGGGTGACGGCCGCCCGGGGCGGAAGACAATTTTTTTTTATTGCTGTGGGACAGCAGACAGGCTAACGGCCCGCTTAGAATTTAGCAGTTACCATTGCCTATGGGTGTTTGCAACGCCAGTGGCATCACGAACACGCTGCTGTCCTATAATATCGGTCGCTAATGTCGGAACACAACACAAGGTTATTATGGCGGCATACTTAAGACCAAAGGTAGTCGCCATCCAGACGGGCTTAGGGCCCTACCACGTAGCTAGGGTGGGTTGTTTTGTCGCCTTTTACGACAGGCCGACCCCGGCCGCAGAGGTTAGTATTCTTTCTCCGCCCCTGCACGGATAAAATTAAATTTTGCCGCCCTTTTTTTTAGGTATTTCAATTTAATGCATACTATGTCTATACTAATATTATAAAGAGGTAAAGGCTATATGACATTACGCTAGGACCCATGGGAGCGGAGCATTAATGAAAAATCTGCCCATGTTGAGCCAGGCGAGCCTGCTAGTATTACATACATTAATTCTAGATAAATTTTCGGCAAGAACAGTCATCATTATTTTGCATTATACAGGTTAGATTCATTATACAGGTCAAGCATAAAATAAATTATGGGGAATCCCCGCAAGTCAGAATAAACGATGTTGCCAGCAGTCGCTACAAAATATCATTCAAAGAATTCCCCATGAATTCAAGATATTCCCCGAATTCGTCACAGAATAAGTAATGAAAAATTGCATGCTCTTTTCTATCCGGTTCGAATTTGTAGTTGCGATAAAAATATGAAATGATTCAAATATTTATATAATTTTTTGAGAGATTTTGCCGCCCCCTAAAAAGTGCCGCCCGGGGTGGGCCGCCCCTGCCCCCCTACACTACGCCACTGTATCTAGGCAATATAGATCAACTTACTAGATGAAAGATACTTTAGACATGTTTCTTCTAGGTCTTCGACTAAGAACTACATACAATATTATTTGGACTATATTTCTAGATAAAGATGGAAGATGCAACGTGCATCTTCATCCAATAAATCCTTGCTACTTGGCACTCTTCTTCTTCCACTCTCCTTCGTTAGTCGTCATATCAACATTAACACCTTTTTTCGACATACCATCTTTTATGCAATAATATTTTCATTGGAGTACATGTTGTACCTTTATTTCTTTTTTGGTCTCGGGGAAAACCTCTCTGTTTTACTAGATGTTCGACCATCCGACTACCCACTTAAAAACCCTGCTGTTCTCCTATCGCCTATACCCGAGCCCACGGATATATGGCCTGCCAATCTCGTGGCCCGGGCCGGCGCCAGCCCGCCCTTTGTCTTAAGGCGAGCCTTCTAAAGAGCTGGCGCCAGGGGGTCAGGGTTTCGTCCCCCCGGCGCTCTCCTGTAACAACTCTAGGAGTTGAGGAGGGCCGCGGGACATCACGCGGCCCTCTCCCTCGCGGCAATAGTGCGGGCGGCGGATCCTCCCCCGAGGGGCCGCCCACGGCCGCTTTCTACGGCGGTCGGAGGTCGCTGCCCGCCCTCCGGCACCGACGACGCGGCCTGCGTGGGCGGGAGGGGAGTGCGGTGGCGGACTCCCGCTCCCGCTCCACCGCCTCCTTTGCAGACACTACTGCCTCGCAAAAGGAGGCGACGGCCGTCCATCCAGGAAGGCCCCCGACCATGGACAGAACCAGGGCCGGGATTGAAGTACATGTTGTACCTTGCTACCTGGTACATCAAGGTAAAATAATAATGATGACGTGTCTAATCAGTCTTCTTTTTGAGAGCTTTTTTGAGATTTTTTCTTTTTTTATCCAAGTTGCACCCGAATCTTTCAGTTCGAACTTTCAAAAGAAGCATATAAGTTGTAAATCAGTTGGACTTCACTTTAGGAGTAGATGTTACTTATGCTTCTCTTGACTTTATTATCCGGGCATTTAAAAAGGATATGTCGCGCATAGGCTCCGAGGCAAATTCCACCTATTAATTGCCCTTCCTGTGACAGCTCAACAATACACACCAGATCCAAAAGTGGAATCTTTCGATGTAAATGTAGTTAACCAAATAACGAGCAAAGACACTGGATATACACAATTATAAACGAAATAGGAAATGAACTTGTTGATGGAAGCAATTGCTTTTAAATTTGGACATCCTAATAACCGTAACTTTGGCCGTTATCACGTGTAATTTAACATGTGTTTGAAGTAAGCGCACTCTGTTTTATATATAAGAAATAACTAGTCTCGTGTACCATATTTCAGTTATAAGCTAGAAACCACTTCACATGACACATATTAAAATACAATACTAAATAGGGAGAATACAATTTTAAATAGTTTTCTTAGATATCATTAAAGGCAACCAAGTTATTTGTTGACAGGAGCAAAAAATATTATTTCTATCAACAGAATAGGGAAGATCAGCCGATTTAGATTTCAGTGGGTTCATAGCTGGGAATTGCAATTAATCACAGCTAGCTTTTGCAACGTTTCCTTACTGATATAAGGAAACGTTGTGGTCTGAAAGAAGATGTAGTGACAAAAATTGAGAAAGGTATGCTGAGATGGTTTGGCCATGTCGAGAGAATGAATGAAGAACGATTGACGAAAAAAGTGTATAAGGCGAGTGTGAATGGAAGTGTTGGAAGGGGTAGTAGACCTAGGCGGATGTTTCGAGACCAAATAAGAAACGTCTTGAAAATAGGCCAGGTCAAGAGTACCTTAAACCGAAGAGCATGTATGAAGGGAATAATGAAAGTGGACGAAGCGAAACAAGTATGTAAGGATCGTAGCAAGTGGAAAAAAGTGGTCTCTGCCTACCCCTACGGGAAAGAGGCGTGATTATTTATATGTATGTATATAGCTTTTCTATAGCAATTCTCAATTAAAGCTATGTTTGACGGTTGTTCTCTTAATGGTTTTGATCATTGTTTACGTTTCAGCTACGTTTAAGCAGTCATTTTCACCGAATCACAAATGTTATCCATCATTAAGAAACATTAAAACATCTTTCGTCTACCTTCAACACCTCCCTACCTACCTAAATTTTGACACATATTTGAGCTCGTATTGTTACAATTTGGAAAATAATTTGTAAAAATATTTTATAAGTTCATGTCAATTTGATTTATTTTAATAACGTAAATAATCACCACGCTCCTAAAAATGTTATTATGATATTTCATTAATGAAATAATAGATAAATAGTTAAGGTGTGCAAATTGAAAATCATTTTAATAAACGAATGATAGCATTATTATCAAAAGGACGTCATTTGGCTAAAAATAAATTATTATCGATTGATTTCTCAAAATAATCATTGATAGCTTAAAATAAATTATACCTATATATATGAATTGATAACTTAATTATGATAAAATAAACATTTAAGATATTTATTATCTTTACTATCAATTTCTTAGATATTAACAATTTCTTCCATATACTTTTAAAATTTATGTTAAATACCCATCAATCCCATCATTATAAATATCGCAATGCTATATTTTATGCCTTCCTATGTTTAGTATAATTAATCGATACACATAGTATATTAGGAGGTTGTGTATTAGTGATATACCTAGTCAGGTCATAAATTCTGTCACATGTTTAATGTAAAATAATTGTAACAAGTTTATTAATTATGTAACCTTTCATATACCAAAATGAACTTAACAAAACATAGATTCTTATGACATTAAAGTTTATTCAAAATGACCTCCGTGATTTTGAATACAAGCCTTCAATCTGCGCGGCCAGTTGTCTATCGCAGCACGAACGAGGTCCATGTCAATATCGGCGGCTGCCTTAATCAAGGATGTCTTGAGTGACTCCAAATTGGGATGAGGCTTTGAGCACGCCTTTTCCTCCAAGTGTTGCCATATCTTGTAATCTAACGGATTCAAATCTGGACTGGAGGAGGGCCAGTCTTCGTGCCGGATGAAGTCGATTTCACGCGCCGCCAGCCAGTCTTGTGTGCTCTTCGCTCTATGAGCTGGCGCCGAATCTTGTTGGAATACCCAGTGCCTGTTATTGAACATGGTATGAGAAACAGGTTCCACAAGGTTCGTCAGGACTGTATTTTGATACACAACAGCATTCGTTTTTACACCTTTCTCACAAAAATGTACCTCTGTTAAGCCCCAATAAGAAACTCCCAACCATACCATGAGCGAGGATGGAAAATGACCTCGTTGGACACGCGGAATACGGTTGCTCGCTTCTTCACTACTGTGTGCGTACACCTTATCATTTTGTTTGTTGTAGCTCTCTTCTACGGTAAACATTTTTTCATCCGAAAAAAGAATTTCCCGATATTTTTTTCCCGCGTACCGCTTCAACAAAGCGCGGCATCTCTTCAGTCTCAGGTCCATTAGACGAGCATTCAAACGATGTCCTGTTTTTCTTCGATATGCCCGAAGCCCTAAGTCTTCATTTAACACCCTTTTCACCGTGGTTCTGCTTAACCCCATCTGAAGGGCCAACAGTTTCTGCTTACGTTTGGGATTTCTTTGAATTCGTGCCTTCACAGCTTTTATCACTGCTGGAGTCCTAACAGACCGAGGGCGACCACTTCTTGACCTGTCATCTACACTAGAGTCTTCATTGTATCGTTTGATGGTACGATAAACGAATCTTTTGGTAATATTCAAATTTTTCAGTATGTTAAAAATTTGAATTGGCGCGTAACCCCAACGATGCAACGCAATAACTGCAACACGGTCTTCTTTAAGCGTCCACTCCATATTTAAAAATGAGTAAAATTCTAAAAGTTATACATTTTTATTTTCATGAACAATTCGAAATTCTAATTCAATAAACTTTTTTGTGGCCAGCATTCTAAAAGAAAAGTTTTTACTGTGTGACAATACTTATGACCTGACTAGGTACACAGGTTATATAAATTACCTTTTTCAAAACAAACACTGAAAAAAGTTTCTGCAAAGTCGCGCGGATCAAAGCCAATCCAACATTTAATATTCAAAACTACTGAATAATGGACTTGTTTCGAATTGTAACAAGTTTGTATGACCAGGTTGTATGGTCTACGTACGTTTTCTTCCCCTTTTTCGTATGCTGACAAAATTATGTACATTATGTCCTAAAAAAATACTTTGACAAAACCGTCCAAATTTTTTTTACGCACTAAGCATCATTTAAGGAACCCATTTTTGTAAAAAAAATTGTATGTCAAATTTTCACTATAAAATATTTCATATATGATCATTAATTCAATCGTACAGAATAGTGCTATGGTGCAACCTTCGTACGTTAACCTGTTATTACCTGTCTCTGTCTCTCCTGCGTAAATAAGTAGTGCGTATTCGCTCGCCCGGTGCAATGCCGCCGTCCTCGGCCTTTTACTAGGTCAGATGGAGAGGTCATTGACACTCTAGAGCCGTATTATGTAAATTGCGAGTTCTTTGAATGACTTTGTGATGCTGATTACTCAACATTTTTGTACTATGTGATACAAAACTAAAATACATGTTTCTCATAACTTTTACTAAAGATTATTCTGTGTGAATTTGGACGGGTTTGTCAAAGTCACCCAGTATATGTATTTGTCTAGCCAATGAGTGCCGCACCTGAATTATTACGTCTTATCGGAAACATCGCTCTTTGCAACAATATATAGGACATTATTCCTCCACCAAGTCTATATTAAATTATTTTTCATGTGAACAAATCAAAGACGGTACAAGTGAAATATTTTATAAAAGTTTATAAGCTCCGCGGTGTTTACCTAACACACTCATAAATAGGCTAATTTTTTGTTCCAGTTTGAACAAAACTCTTAGTGAAACTTTTCTAAAGCTTTTAATTTTATGTGTCTCAATAATAAAGCACTACCTATTGATGTTTGCGACGCAATGAGCGCCGCCATCGTCGTGTAGTCCACCGTTACTTGGGACTTTCGTGTCAGACTTATAACGTCCACTATTATATTGACAGGAACTAATGAGTCCGGATCCGGAGAAGTACTACACGTATTCAGGCTCCCTGACCACACCAGAGTGCAACGAAGCTGTTATATGGATTATATTCGAGAGACCGATATTTATTACGGACCTAGAGGTAATACATAATCTATACATCTATACAAATAAATGAAATTGGAGGGTCTGTATGTAATATTAAAATAACCGCTTTTACTAAGTGCATTCGGATGTATACACGCTACATATACCAAAACAATTTTTTTTACAATTTTTGTCTGTCTGTCTGTTTGTTCCGGCTAATCTCTGAAATGGCTGCACCGATTTTAACGGGACTTTCACTGGCAGATAGCTGATGTATCAAGGAGTAACTTGGCTATTTTTAATTTTAGAAAAAAAAATAGTTTTTGTTAAAAATGCTAAGTTTCGGAAATTTTTAATATCAATTTAAGTTGACCTCAGATTTATATCATCAATCATATGAAATAGGGTTCAGCTTAGGGTGGACATTGTAGGTTGAATTTCCAATTTAAGGTAACCTCAGATTTATTTGTCATCAATCATATGAAATAGGGTTTAGCTTAGGCTGGACATTGTAGGTTGAATTTCCAATTTAAGTTAACCTCAGATTTATTTCATCAATCATAATGAAATAGGGTCTAGCTTAGGCTGGACTTTGTACGAACGTACGTATTCCGGAGGCGCATGGCGTAACAGTTGCATTCGATAATACTGACTGTTTGCATATTTCATTTATATTTTAGGGTTTATAGGGTTTAGTCACTATTGCACGCGGACGGAGTCGCGGGCACAGCTAGTCCAAAATAAACCATAAGATATTTTCAAAAAATTCTGCCCTAAGTCACTATTCCACGCGGACGGAGTCGCGGGCACAGCTAGGGATATTATAAGATTTTTAAGAGATTTACAAGAATGCAACAGATTTTTTTTCTGCGCCAGGTAAAAATCTGTATCAACTTATTATGATTATTTTCTTGTAAATTTGTCAGGTGGTAGAACTCCCTGCTCGTTTGGATAGTGACCACCCTTAAATGTACATATGCCGCCATAATAACCTTGTGATATGTTTCGGCATAAGTGAGCCAGGTTGCAATTCCTCTACGCAGACGGTAGCAATTTTTTTATTGCTAAGAAACAAACAGCAGACAGGTCGACGGCCCAGTTAATATTAAGCAGTTACCGTCGCCTATGGATGTTTGCGACACTAGGGGTACCGCGAACACGCTGCTGTCCCATAGAGGTATAGGAACCTGATTTACTAAAGCTGGAACGCAACTTAGGGTTACTTTGGCGGCATACTTATACACCAAGGGTGGTTGCAATCCAGACTTCGGGTTCTACCACGTAGCTAGGGTGGGTTGTTTTGTCGCCTTTTATGACAGGCCGACTCCGGCCACAGGGGTTAGTATTCTTTCTCCGCCCCTGCACGGATAAAAATTCTTATGAAGCGGGTTCTTACTCCGCTTCTGCAGAGCATATTCCCCTGACGTCACCTATGGATGTTAGCATCCATAGGTGACGGTAACTGCTTATTACTATTAAGGGCTGTCAGCCGCTCTTTTATTCCACAGTAAACATAAATTGCTAATTTATTAATATTTAATACCTTTGTTTCAGTACAATATCTTTAGAAAGGCAAGTTTAGAAAAGTACAATTTTCGACTTCAGCAAAATATACGCCGGCATGTAATCTTCACGCCACCCCAACATATAGTCCACGCACCATCACTCATCGTGTTCCTAGGTAGCCTGGTTAACAAGTTCATCCACTTCTTCAAAAATGTCACCAGGTATCACTAGATACTTTTAATAATTATTCCAAAACTATTTTTAAATAATTACTAATATTTTTTGAAGTGAAAACTCCTTTAGCAGTGTTGTGCACTTTTTTGTGATGGGTAAAAAATGTAAACTCGCGTCAGGTCAGGTATCCTGATCGAAAATTCGTAAGACGGAGTTTTGCTTGAGTAACACCAACCTTATTAATAATGACTTAGGTTTATTTTATAATGAAAATTTTAAATGATTGCATTACATTACCTAAATATATCTATTGGAATTGCGAATTTATTACAATGAAATACAGTTGAGTTTTTGAAGTGAAAACTTCTTTAAGCGCGTTGAGCAATTTTTGGGTGAACAATTTTTGGTTTGTAAAGAAGTGTTAATGACCAATTTAAACTTTAATCCTTGATCATAACCACTTCTTTATAAACCGAAAATAATAATCTAATAGCTCGACGATACAATTCAGAAGTTACTTAGTTTTCACTTCTATCGGCAGTCCCCAAAGACTGCCTCGCAAGTTTTCTTATTGCTGAGGATCAGTAGTCAGGCTGACGGCCCACTTACTAATAAGCCATCACCGTTGCCTATGGATGTTTGCGAATCTAGGGGCATCGCGAACACAGTGCTGTTTACATGGGTCACTAATGCCGGAACACAAGTTTATTATGAAGGCATAGTTATGCACGCACCATATGTGGTTACCCCATCCAACCAGCCTTGTGATCCTACCACCTAGCAAAAATGTAAAATAAAATATTATACATCAATTGACCTGTTTACTTAATTGACATTTTGGAGGTGCAGGGGTTCCTGGCCTCCAATAGGTTTGTTGTTGAGACAGAGTTCTTCTTCGGAGGTCTTCTTGGGAATTGTGTTCACAATAAAATTCGGTTCCAGGATCAGCATTGCCAATGCCTGTTTTCCTAATTTCCACAATTCACAGTAGATGTGATATTGCGTGCCGCGCACCGTTTTAGATAAGCGCGGTGCTCCTACAACATCTATACAAATAAATAAAATTGGAGTGTCTGCTTGTAATATTAAAATAACCACTTTTTACTAAGTGCATTCGGACGTATACACTAGGGTGACCGGATCTCATAGAGGGGGAAAAAAATGTCGGAATTTTGTTCGTCTGGACCCCACAAAACGATTCCCCTTTCCAGATATTGAGATAGCCGAAATTTGAGCTCGATTAAAGAACGTTAACCCGTGCCGCTCGTCGCTCAAAGTTTGAATAATTCTAAATTTTTTACCAACAAGCTGACATATAGAAGAGCCATATCTCCAGAACGGTAAATAATAAACACACGCTTAATATCTCAAAAGAAAGCTAATGTTGTTCTTCAAAATTTATATTCTATACATAATTGTTGTTATTTCAAGTCAAACCGAATTACATATCATCAATCATATGAAATAAGGTTCAGCTTAGGCTGGACATTGTAGGTTTTATTTCTAATATAAGTTGACCTCAGATTTATATCATCAATCATATAAAATAGGGTTTAGCTTAGATTGGACTTTGTAGGTTCAGACGCACGTATTCTGGAGGCGCATAGCGTAACAGTTGCATTCGATAACACCGACTGTTTGCATATTTCATTTATTTATATTTTAGGGTTTATAGGGTTTGTAATCCAAAATAAACCATAAGATTTATCCAAAAAATGCTGCCCAGTCACTATTCTACGCGGACGGAGTCGCGGGCACAGCTAGTCTTACATTAAGATGGAAGTGAAAGCCGCATAGAATTTTTTTTCTGTATTTAGTAGTTTTTTTATGTGTTGCTTTTCAATTTATATGGAAATTCCAAGTAAATTCTTTAAATTCAACATGATATATTTTATTTCAGTTTCCTCCAAAAAGGACTTCGATCTTGAAAGAACTTCAAGACAAGATTTCTCCCACAGCTTACTTTGAGTATTAAGCTCACAAGAAACAAAATGCCGAAGATTATCAAAATGCAAGAACAGTCAAGTCTTAATATATCTTATATCTTTAAACGAGCAATTCTTGTATATATATAATTGGAATCTCGGAATCGGCTCCGACAATTTTCATGAAATTTAGTATACGGGGGGTTTCGGGGGCGATAAATCGATCTAGCTAGGAATCATTTCTAGAAAATGTCAAAAGGTGGCGTTTGAGTAGTCCTAATTTAAACTGAAAAATAACTCTTCCTGACATGTATCGGCGAATAATAATACTATTTTTTTTTAATTGCTTTAACGACACAACAACACTAAAACTATTCCAGCAGATGGCGTTGTTGAGTAACACGAAGTCAATGAGTGTTTGCTTTGAGGTTAGACTAAGAAAATCAATTGTTAATTTCCAAAAAACACAATTTATAAAAAAAAATACCGAGCAAAGCTCGGTCATCCAGCTGGTATTACACAAACAGATCTACCTACTCTTCTCTTCTTTTTTATTATATATTTTTATTATATTTATTTTAATTATTTTTATTCATAAATCTGTAGATATTAGGATAAGTATATTTCGTAAAGAATCGTATATACAAAATATGACTGAGAAGCAATTTTTGTTATTATTATGATAAAAATTATTTAAAAATTAATTTATGATATTATTAAAGGCTAGAGCTCATATAAGTTACTCTCGATCCCAAACTTCCCCAAGGAAATGAAATGGGGAATAAGACCCATTATAATAAGGGTATAATTTTAAGATTGTTTTTATGAAATATCGAATGTGTTGTAATTTTAAATTAGTATGTGGCGTACATACTCTCACCGATGTTGGGCCACTCGATAACTGAGTGACACTAGCGAGAGGCTTCCCTGCATCATCGGTAAGCTACGACAGGAAAACAGTACGCTCTTCGCACAGTGAAAGATGGGAAACACACGCCTCCATAGCGTCGTGTTGCACGCCCACACTTTATTATATTTCGTCGGCTTATTGCAAGAAGTCAATAAGTGACATTTCATTATTTTGGGAAAACAGCATTTTACTTGGACTTAGTTAGTGGTTATGTTGATTAGCCAAAGACGTAACGGCTAAATTGGCCAGGTAGAAATTAGTGTGTTTTTGCATTTTGTAGAATATGTAAAAATGAGCCCATTATAGATAAAACGTATTGAGTGATTTTTTGCAGTTAATGAGTTCTTGCAATAAGCCGACGATTTAGTTTAGCGGATAAGTTAGTTTAATGGGATAAGATATAATATGGAAAACGGGCTTTCATTCAAGCCGCCGCTTGCCCAAATCCCATTATGTAAATAAAATATACATATTGTCGGGTTTACTCTCATTTATTTAACATTAATAATTACAAATAACATCGTTTTCTCAAACAGCCATATTTACAAATGTAATTAATCGTTAAAATTTCCTTTTCCATTCGTCAAAATGCGTTGATATCGAATTAATATGCCATTCGAATCGATTTGAACTAGATTCGATTATCAAATCACCGACATAGGATAATACGGCTAAAATGCTTCACCACGGTTTCTATCACCGGGCTTCCTGTAATTCTTTCTTTGACTTATGAAGGAATTTCATAGGCGACAGTGACCACCTGCTATCGGATGGGATGTTTGCCTGTCTACTAAAATCCAGATAAAAAATGACTATTTTTCTTTGAAATAGTAATATAAATAATGAATATTCAAACAGAATTTTCAATAATAATCCTTAAAATTACCATATCCACACGACCATGGTTAATGTCAAAATTTCATTATATAATCGACTATACATACAATCGGACCGTGATAGTAATAATAGTATTTATTTATTGAAATACATGGTATAAAATAATGCAATTTTTTTATTGTTGCGGGACAGCAGACAGGCTACCGGTCCGCTTAGAATTTAGCAGTTATCGTCTCCTATGGATGTTTGCAACGCCAGTGGCATCGCAAATAAGCTGCTGTCCCATAAGGGTACAAGAACTTGGGTCACTAATGCCGGAACACAACACAAGGTTATTATAGTGGCATACTTAAGACCAAAGGTGGTCGCTATTCAGACGTGTAAATAATTTAATTATTTTACTCAAGAGGATGGAATTTGGAAAACCCAATTGTATATTCGGCCTGAGATATTAATATAGCCTTACCTTGCATAGTACCGTCACAAAGGAATCCCGTTCACACCATAAAAAGAGTTAAGCTCTGCAAAGGCTACAAAATACAAAAGAATTCAAACTTAAAATTTCCTTCAAAGTCGTATAACAATCGACGCTTCTATTATCATAAAAATCAACATTTCATAATTGATGTAGAGGCGTCTTATTATCTGGCCGTCTGAACCTTTGACCCCGTAAAGGTTCGATTCTCATTTAGAATCTCTCAGAGTCCCGATAAACTAGGGTTTTGTCCATACAATGGCAACCCATACGATATTTTAACCAACAAAATAAATGATTACACAATTAACGCCCCCTGCAAAGCCGCATTCTTTTCAATGGTCGATTTAAAATAATTATCACACAGTATTTAAATTTAAAATATATATTTATAAATTATAAATAGTGAAACTATAGCGTCGGTTCATAAAATCAGGATTTTTAGGCATTTTTTGTATTATCATAAATAATTTTGTTGTTAATTATTGTAAAATACAAATGTTTCTTCTTTTCTAATCTTTGTTAGAAAGTTTTCTTCCTAACTTTGACCCCTGCGGGCGCGTCCTGTTGTATAAGGCGACGAAACCACTCTAGCTAAGTATTACGGCCCCAAGCCCGTCTGAATATGCAATTGGCATAACCTTGTGTTATGTTCCGGCATAAGCGACCCAGGTTACAGATCCTCTACGCGGACGGCAGCGTGTTAGCGATGCCCTTGGCGTCGCAAACAACCATAGGCGGCGATAAGTCCTTACTCCTTTACTGGGTCCTCTGCCTGTCACACAATAAAAACCTTTCTACTTTGCTTTCTTTCAAAATACTGATAATCATATGAAAAATAAAAAAAAACGTGTGCGTCTCGGGACGCCCGACAGAAGTTATAACTTTAACTAATCTAACTTGAACTATTTAATGTTGAAATTGTTTAACTTGAAAAAAGCTTAGGTTATTACTTAAATTTGATGTATATTAATATGATAATGTAAGGAAATGTTATTTATTAATAAAACCAAAAATAATTCCTAAATAACTAAAATTTACAAATATCCAATTTTTTCTAAAACTGTTTCAATATTATATTAAATTAAATTATTCCCTAATGTAGATTCTTTACAAAGAAAAAAAAAACTTTATTTAATTGTAATAAAATCGCAATTAGATTTTATATTAATATGATAATGTAAGAAAATCAAAAATAACTAATTTCAAAATTATATTAAATTAAATTATTCGGTTATGTAGATTCTTTATAAAGAAAACAAAACTCAACTGTTTTACATTGTAATAAAGTCGCAATTTGAATAGAACTAGCACTGTGGGTTAGAGTGAGAGAGGAGGAGCCTGCCTACCGCTGCCATATGCGTGAGAGAAAGGGAAGCCAGACAGATTGGCGCCGTAACGCGTTACGTAACGAAGCGGTTTACACTCCTATAAGAAGTTATAACTTCAAAAACTAATTATGTGCAAACATAATAACTCGATATTGTTACCAATAAACATATTGAGTAAAATCTCTTCCCGATACAGCTAGGGTACTGGAAAAGTTCTTTTCGTATTTAGCTGGAGTAAATAATATCCAACACATTGAAGTCTTCACAGGATTCACAACAAACGGGCACAAGTCAGCAACGAAAACTTTTTTGGATAGTCAAGCAAACATTAACACTAACTTTTTACTAAATTAGATCGTCAACAAATGTACGACGGCTTTTATTTTAATGTATTAACACCGAAATAAAAGCGTTTGTTATAAAGTTTACGTAACATTTCTAAAATTATTTTAAATACTACTTACTGGTGGCCGCTTTTTGTTATTGGTAGACAAAGAACATAATCCAATCTTATGAGATGTATCCATTTGAAATTTAAAACATCGACCAACTACGTGGGCTCTTCACTAGCATTCAATATGAAGTCTAGTACTATTTCGTAATCTTTTGAAGGGAATGAAGGAAATATGTCACGTTTGCTTACTAAATACTGCCTCAAAGCAACCAATATCCTATTTAGGACCAATAGTTAGGTTAAAAAAAAATATAAAACAAAAATTCAGCAACGGATTCTGATTCCCGCTCAAGACTCATTCTCATATTGTTTCTGACACAAACAGAGGTGTTTTTGTATTTTTTTTTAATTACGATATAAATAATAATTAGTCTACGTTCATTTACATTGCCTATGACTAGTTAGCACTATTAACAATTTCTTTCAACTTGTTTTCTATATACTGCACTCTTGTAATCAATTTATCTTTAGGATTGTATTCTGTGTATGGAATTTGTAATACTTTGTAGCCCTGAAAAAAAATAACAATATATTTACTCACAGTACCATAAAAATGTAAAGCATATAACGTTTTGTAATGGGTATAGTTTATCCTTATAGCCTTAGGTGAGACCCCTTTGGTCTTTGACACCATCGCAAGGCGTATCGCTATAGGCTCGTGTGAAACGTGCAGCAAACGTGCCGACTACCTTCTAAAAAAACCTCCCTCCGTCACCGATTGCAATTAACAAACTCTGATTCATCCCACATAGCCTGGACAGGTAAGTCGTCTCCGAAGCCAAAGATGCGAGCAGCTTATATTATTTCCAAAATAGCAGCCCGCGACTTCAAACTATGGCGACCGAAGTTAGTTCGCCGTCCACCCCTTTTTTTTTTTTTTACGGGGTGGGGAAATCCTCATGGACTACCTCCGCCTGGGGAAAGGCGGAGGGGCATGCCGGACTCCTACCGGCTAAAACCACCACCCCGGTGTCTCCTCACACGTGCGCGCGGGGCCGCGGGAATCCAGATTCTTCCGCAGCCCCACACTAGTGCTGGCCCGGTCTGTCCGGGCCTCGTCTCCTGCACGGGGTAGTGAGGTGTTTAACTACCCCGTGCATCGCCTCAGAGGCGCGCGCCGACACCCGCACGCGCCTCCGCCTCGGGTCCATCGAATAGGGGGCGGGGACTTCCCCAAGTCCCTCGCCCCTGGACCCATTCATGGGGGCCGGAAAAGGGCGTTATCCGCCCTTCCCCTGCGCCCGGTGCGCCTTCTGCGGCCGGGGAAGGGAGTCGAGATCTCCCTCTCCCGTTCCGCAGTTTCCTTCTGCGACATCACGTCCTCGCAGAAGGACACCACTGCGTCCCACGACTCTGCGCTACCGACCATCCTCCGCACTACGGCCGGCAGCGACAGATCTCCTCCTACTTCATTTGTGAGGACACGGCGCTGCTCCTCCCAAGCTACACACTCGGCGAGTGTGTGTTGCGCCGTGTCCTCCCCGCCGTGGACGCAGTGATGGCACCGAGCGTCCGGCTCCCTGTCTATGCGGCACAGGTACTTGCCGAAGCAGCCGTGCCCCGACAGCACCTGCGTCACCCTAAACGACAGGGAGCCGTGCCTTCTCCCGAGCCAGTCGTCGAGTACTGGCCGGATCGCCTCGACGGTAGCGAGGCCGGCGGTAGGGCGCAGAAGCCTTTGCCGCCATTCCGCCACCAAGACCTGACGGAGCTCCTCTCGGCGCAGCGCGATCTGGCGCTGCGCCGGCCTCGAGCCCCGTGCCCGCTCTTCCTCGCGCCATCGATATAATGACGCGAGTACTTTCGCCTCTAGGTCCCAGGGCGGGGATCCGGCCAGGACGCAAGCCGCCTCGTAGGAAATCGTGCGATACCCGCGGACGACTCTGACGGCCATCACCCTCTGCGGCTTGCGCAGAATGGCGAGAGTGCTGGCCGTCATGTCCAACGCCCAAACAGGGGCCCCGTACAGGGCCATGGACCGCACGATTCCCACGTACAACCGCCTACAGGCGGCGCTCGGGCCCCCCAAGTTGGGAAGCAACGTCGAAAGCGCGCCCGCTGCACCCATCAGCTTGGGCGCCAGCCGCCGGAAGTGGGGCCCAAATTCCCATCGGCTGTCGAACACTAATCCCAGATACTTCATGGTGGACTCGACAGCTATCCGGGCCCCACTGACCACAATGTGTGATCCCGGCGCCGGCGCACGTCGGGGGCCATGAAACACCATGGCCTCCGACTTGTTAAGGGCCACCTTCAGGCCCAGGCGCCGGATGCGGTTCACCACCTGTGACACCGCAGCCGTGGCTATCAACGTCGCCTCCCTGTGCGAGCTCCCCCGGGCAGTGACAAGCGTGTCGTCCGCGTAACACGTCAAGTCGGCGCCCGACGGGAGCTCGCCTCTCAGCACCCAGTCGTAGCCGATATTCCACAGGAGCGGTCCCAAAACCGATCCCTGCGGAACACCGCACGACATGAGGTGCCGACCGGCACCGTCACGTCCCCGATAGGTGACGCATCTACCCTCCAGATAAGCCCCTACCGTACGGCGGAGGTAGGGAGGCACGCGATGGTATTTCAGAGCCTCCCGAATACAACTCCAGGGTAGGGTGTTGAATGCGTTGGAGATGTCTAAAGACACCGCCAGCACCACCCCACCCCGGGACACCGTCTCCTCCGCCAGGGCCCTCACGCGCATGATGGCGTCTATGGTGGAGCGCCCCCGACGAAAACCAAATTGGTTGTTGTCCAGGTCCGGCCCCTCTTTGCACAAGTGGCTGACGAGGCGATCTGCGATAATGCGCTCAAAAAGTTTGCCCGCCTCGTCGAGCAGCACTATGGGCCGATACGCGGACGGCGAGTCCGCGGGGCGCCCCTCCTTCCTGAGCAGGACCAGCCTCCCCTCCTTCCACACACTGGGAAACTGACCCTGCTTGAGACATGCCGCGAAGAGCCCCCTCAGCTGGGGCTCTAGCTCCTTCAGAGCCAGGACGAGAGCTCGACCAGGAACTCCGTCGGGTCCGGGCGCTGTGTTCTTAGCCCGGAGTCGCGACACGGCCGCTCTCGTCTCTGCTTGCGTCACCTCGGGGACATCGGTGCTCTCCTCCTCTGGAGAGTCTGTGGCTGAGGGCGAAGCCATCGCCGGGGGAACGTGTCCCGTTCGCTCAGGGAAGAGGGCCGATACCACCGCGTCTAGCAACTGGGGTTGCATGCTTTGCGCCAGTGGAGGCGCCCAGGGACGTAACTTGCCCCGTGCCCAACGGTAGGGGCGCCCCCACGGATCCCGATCTAGGGACCTCAGCAGCTCTTCCCTGGCACGCGACTTAGAGTCGCCGATGGCCAGCCGCAGAGTCTCCTTGGACGCGCGGTACACCTCATACAGCGCGTCTTCCTCGACGGGATCCCGTCGACGTCGTCTCCAGTATCGCGTGTACTGGCGGCGAGCCGCAACGCATGCGCGTTGCGATCTCGTCGTTCCACCAGTACACCTGGCGCCTTGCGGACTGTTGGCGGACACGGGGCATGGACGCATCGCAGATCCGCGTCATCGCCCCGCGAAACCACAGCGCCACCGCTTCGACGTCGACGGGGCCGTCCGTCGTCGACTCCCAAATCCAGAACTGGACTAAAGCAGCTTCCTCGAGTAGTTCCTTGTCAATGCGCTTAAGCGCCCAACGCGGGCCGTCGTTAATCGGGGTTGTTGGATGGCGGCCGCTCGCAGTCTGGGTAGAGACGTCGAATCGGATATACCGATGGTCCGACAGCGTCTCCACCCCCACGGCGACACGCCAGTCGCGGACTCGGCTGGCGACAGAGGGGCTAGCGAACGAGACGTCCACTATCGACCCGCCCCGCTGCCGCACGCACGTGTATTCCGAACCCCGATTCAGGACGACCAGACCAGTCGTCACCGCCCACTCTTCCAGCACCTCGCCCCGAGGATCAGTGACCGGAGATCCCCACGCCGATGACTTGGCGTTGAGATCCCCGAGCACCAGAACGGGACGAGGGTGATAGCGGCCTACAACGGCGCCCAACTCGACAAGGAAACCCTCAAAGTCGGCGAGACTCTTGTTGGGGGAGAAATACGCCCCCACAATGACGATGCCGCCCGAGACCGCAGCAACCCAGCCGCGGCCCCGAGACGGGTCAATCAGAGTCTCGCCAATAATGGCCACCAAGCCGTCAACGCACCCCAGCCAGTTGTCACGGGCGGGGATGAAGTACGGCTCGGCGACCACAGCCACGTGGATCGACCACTCTGCCATGCTCTGGAGTAAAAGATCCTGAGCTCTGGCACAGTGATTGATGTTGCCCTGGAGGAAATGGAATTGTGCCATTATTGACATTCCATTCCCTCGGCAACGGTCCTGGGCCGGGAGTCGGCCGCGGAGCTACTAGCCTGTGGGGGCGGCGAGGTTTCCCCGGCAGGTTTAGAGCTCCTCTTCTTTTTCTTCTTGGCCTTGCTGGCAGCCGCGCCACAGGCCCCTCCGCCCACTTTGTGTCCCGCTGGCTTCCCTGCGGCCGAACATAAGCTGCAGTTGAGCGCCGCGGAACACTGGGCCGCTTTGTGGCCGGGCTGACCGCAGCGATAACAGAGGTCACTACGGTCAACTTCAGCGGTGCACTTTGCCCGGACGTGCCCCTTCTCCAGGCACCGGAAGCACCGCAACGCCCGGGGCTGCAGGAGTTTCACTCTCGCTGCAACCCAGCCAACCAGCAATCTGCCGCTTAAGGCGATCTTCTTCGCCGACGCTACAGGGCACCGAACCCAGACCACGCCGAGTCCGGTGGCGTCGGTGCGTATATCGCCGGCCCGCACCTTGTCCGGCGGACACTCTCCGCTTCGGGCAACGGTCGCCACCACCTCCTCAGAGGTCACGGAGTCGTCCAGACCAGCAATCCGCACCTCTGCGGTTTTCATTGGCCTGGAGACCCGGACGTCCTCAGGGTTGAGGACCTCCCTCATCTTGGCGGCCAGAGCATCCGCCTTTTCGGCACTGCCGCTCGCAGCACCAGCTACCTCGAAAAGCCGTGCGCCCGTGGCAGCCTGCCTGAGGCTGACGGACTGAAGACCAAGATCTGATAATTTGATCTTGGCCTTGGCCTCGGCAATGACCGACTGGTACGTTACGCCGCGCTCCGCAGCCCCGGGCTGTAGCGTGAGCGTCACAGCTTCGGAACGCGGAGCACGCATCGCCGGTCCTTTGCGACCGCCTTTGGCATTCCGCTGCGCAGGCTGCGCAACCGTTTTTGCGGTTCGGCCGGGGGCGCGCGCTTTTGCTGAGGCCGCCTTGGCGGCTTTGCGGGCCTTCTTACGGCCCACGACTGTCGCCCAGGTCTCACCCTTAGACCCGGCAGTCGTGGGCTGATCATTCGATGGGGCTCCCTTCACGGGCTTTTTAGCACCCTCCGCGGGCTTCCCCTTCCGAGGCGCAGGTCTTGGCGGCTCCTCAGCCCTCCGCCGTGTATCGGCCGCTAGAGGCGGACGGAGGATTTCCGCAGGGAGGCGCCGAGAAATCGCCTCCATACGAGCATTTACCATGCTCCCGCACTGGAGCATGCAGAGCCGGACAATGCGCTCGACCTCGTCGTCGGTATGAGTGTTTGGCGGTCTCAGTGCGGGAGCCGGGGCCACTACCGATGCGGCATCAGTGGACGTGCGTCGCTGCTGCTGCTCGCTCAGCGTTGCGACTTGTCGCCGGAGGTCCTCCAAATCATTTCGGAGACGGCTGTTTTCCTCCTGTAACTTCACGACCTCGTCTGAGGCCGTCCTGTTTAGGAGGATGCCAACCGCCTCCTTAATGTCCGCGGCAGCTTCCTTCAGGCCGCGGGTGAACGTGCCCTTCAGGTTGCCGGATTTGGTGGCAACCTTCAAGACTAAGTCCACCCCGTCCAAGGCAAGCCGACTCAGGGCCACCGCAGATGGTTCCCCCCCTTCCGCCGCTAGAGCAGCGCGTCGCTCGCGTGCGCGTCGGGCCATATCCGACACTTCGTCGGCCGCGACGGCTTTGCGCTGCTCTCTTCTGGTGGCGTTGAGCTCTGCCTTTGAGCTCCCTAGCGAGGCACAACTCTCGCCACCAGGGTCCTCAGTAGAGACTCGCATGTCGCTTTCTGCTTCACTGGCCGCCGGAGTATTGGAGCGCACGAACCTATCCTGTGCGTCCCTCCGCGGCCGTGAAGCACTCATCCCTCTTGTAGCCTGCCGACCTCTCCTCGCGGTCGGCAACTTCGGGGCCAACAAGCCTTCCTCATCTGAGGACAAATCCACCGACCCACCTTCCACCAGAGCAGGGTCGAGTGGACGTTTCCTAACGGAGGACGGTCTACGCGGCCCTCCGTCACTATTTTTTAGGTGACTGCCTCCAGTAATGTTATCAGCAACAGGGGCCTGGTTGCCTACCCCTGTGCGTCCGTCGGTAGCCAATTTATCACTCGCAGGCCCGGGTACCTGCGAGCGCCGGGTGTCAGCCGGATCGCATGACAAATCTCTCTCAGTGAGTGAGTCAGACATTCGCGGAATGTGGGCCCCCCCAGAATACGCTGGGCCCGTGCCTACGCCCGAAGGCGCAGGGGAGGATTCTCCACCTTGTTGGGTGGTACCTCCCTGGGGTAGTTTTTTTCCATTCAGCGACTGCATGTTCTTCTTGCTATATGGTGTGGCGCTCGGGACCAGGTTTTCCCCCCTGGCCATGCAGCCCATCGGCGCGCCACGGAACCTTAGGCTTCGGGTGGGCTGTTATAGGTCCCCCAGCCCCAGCCCACAGTGCTGGAGGATTCCGGATGGGACTCGCATCCCCGCCGCACGCTAGTCAAGCGTGGGTACGACTACCAGACGACACTCCAGAAAAACCAGGGAGTCGCCCAACGTCGTAGCCGGCCCAGCAAGACCAGCCGACAGCGAGGACGCGATTCCCGCCCCGGGAACACTCTCTGTGCAGGCGCAGTCGAAATGGGCATGGTTTCGACTACCAAATCAAGGCCCGGGACAGAACCTGGAACCCCAATCAGTACCCGCAACCATCCCACCGGGGACCGCGCCACGAACAGAGAGCGAATTTGGGAAAGGATGTTAAAGTTAGACGGGAAGAAAGGTAGGACTCCGTCGCCTCGGACGGGAGGGGGAGTGAGGCGACGGATACTCGGGCACCTCGGGTACGCACACCCGTGCACTCCTCGGACAGAGGAGCGCCCCTGAGGGGCCGTCCACCCCTAAATCAACCTCAGCTACCAGATGGTGCAAATTGATATACAGAAGAGGCTTTGAGAAACGGTTTCCTTTCATGATTAATGTCAGATGGCAATCGCTTCTGTAAAAAAATTTATCCGTGCAGAGGCGGAGAAAGAATACTAACCTCCGCGGCCGGGGTCGGCCTGTCGTAAAAGGCGACAAAACAACCCACCCCAGCTACGTGGTAGGGCCTCAAGCCCGTCTGGATGGCGACCACCTTTGCCATGCCTCCATAATAACCTTGTATTGTGTTCCGGCATTAGTGACCAAAGTTGCTGTACCCTTATGGGACAGCAGCGTGTTCGCGATACCACTGGCGTTGCAAACACCCGTAGGCGACGGTAACTGCTAAATTCTAAATGGGACGTCAGCCTGTCTGCTGTCCTACAGCAATAAAAAAAATTTAGCAAATTGCACAGACAAGAGCGTGTTTTCTCCGTGTCCAAAGTGGCTTGTCGTAAAAGCCGACAAAACTACCCTAACTACATGGTAGCGCCCCAATCCCGTCTCTTATGTCTCTCTCGTATCTCCTTCTGATTGCAGGACATGCAGGGTTTCTCACGATGTTTCCTTTACGTCAGCACGTGATAATTAAGCATATTGGGCTATACAATCTTCGTAAGAGATCGTATATATCGTATTTTATTATCTACCTAGTCAGGTCATAAATTCTGTCACATGTTTAATGTAAAATAATTGTAACAAGTTTATTAATTATGTAACCATTCATATACCAAAATGAACTTAACAAAACATAGATTCTTATGACATTAAAGTTTATTCAAAATGACCTCCGTGATTTTGAATACAAGCCTTCAATCTGCGCGGCCAGTTGTCTATCGCAGCACGAACGAGGTCCATGTCAATATCGGCGGCTGCCTTAATCAAGGATGTCTTGAGTGACTCCAAATTGGGATGAGGCTTTGAGCACGCCTTTTCCTCCAAGTGTTGCCATATCTTGTAATCTAACGGATTCAAATCTGGACTGGAGGAGGGCCAGTCTTCGTGCCGGATGAAGTCGATTTCACGCGCCGCCAGCCAGTCTTGTGTGCTCTTCGCTCTATGAGCTAGCGCCGAATCTTGTTGGAATACCCAGTGCCTGTTATTGAACATGGTATGAGAAACAGGTTCCACAAGGTTCATCAGGACTGTATTTTGATACACAACAGCATTCGTTTTTACACCTTTCTCACAAAAATGTACCTCTGTTAAGCCCCAATAAGAAACTCCCAACCATACCATGAGCGAGGATGGAAAATGACCTCGTTAGACACGCGGAATACGGTTGCTCGCTTCTTCACTACTGTGTGCGTACACCTTATCATTTTGTTTGTTGTAGCTCTCTTCTACGGTAAACATTTTTTCATCCGAAAAAAGAATTTCCCGATATTTTTTTCCCGCGTACCGCTTCAACAAAGCGCGGCATCTCTTCAGTCTCAGGTCCATTAGACGAGCATTCAAACGATGTCCTGTTTTTCTTCGATATGCCCGAAGCCCTAAGTCTTCATTTAACACCCTTTTCACCGTGGTTCTGCTTAACCCCATCTGAAGGGCCAACAGTTTCTGCTTACGTTTGGGATTTCTTTGAAATCGTGCCTTCACAGCTTTTATCACTGCTGGAGTCCTAACAGACCGAGGGCGACCACTTCTTGACCTGTCATCTACACTAGAGTCTTCATTGTATCGTTTGATGGTACGATAAACGAATCTTTTGGTAATATTCAAATTTTTCAGCATGTTAAAAATTTGAATTGGCGCGTAACCGCAACGATGCAACGCAATAACTGCAACACGGTCTTCTTTAAGCGTCCACTCCATATTTAAAAATGAGTAAAATTCTAAAAGTTATACATTTTTATTTTCATGAACAATTCGAAATTCTAATTCAATAAACTTTTTTGTGGCCAGCATTCTAAAAGAAAAGTTTTTACTGTGTGACAATACTTATGACCTGACTAGGTATATAGCTTAAAGAGAATATAAAATGTTGACTTACCTTCAACTGCAATAATTTCGTCTCTAATTTCTTAATTCCTAACGGTTTGGGCGTTTTCTTTGTCATGTCATGGTAATCTAATCCTAATACTGCTATCTTATGGACGCTATAAATAAAATAAATACTTTAGAAAAACATTTATTAAACATTTCTTTGCTATATATAAAAAGCATTGTCTAACGACTATTTTTTCAAAGCCTGGGTCTAGAGTAATAAAAGACCTTCAGGTACTAAACCCTGCCTTATCCGAAGCTCTGACGAGGACTTATCTAGGTTGAGATGTCAGAAAACAGATACGAAGTGCTGCCATTTATTATTACATAGTATAAAACAAAGTCGCTTCCCGCTGTCTGTCCCTATGTATGCTTAGATCTTTAAAACGCAACGGATTTTAATGCAGTTATGAGCAATAGATCCAAGAGGAAGGTTTATATGTATACATACACATAGATATTATAGTACAGAAAAGCCGAATAATTCAAATGTCGTAAAAAAGATATTTTTTGCGCTTAAATCGCAAACACTGGCTAAAAAAACCTCATGAGATTGATCAAATTAATGTACTACGGAATTGTATATCTTGAAAAGATCGATAAAAAAGACCGCGACGACTGAACCAATTTTTATGAATTTCGGTACCGAGATAGAGCGAACCTTGAAGAAGGACATTTGCCGGGTCAGCTAGTTATAGTTTAAAGGAAACTTCGGGTTCAAAACAGTAACAGTCCAACGCAACCGACACCGACCGCTGGAATTATCATGAAATAGATAATTGATATTATAAAGCCCAAAACTAAGTAAATTTGACGGTTGCCAATGTCATAACTCCCCTTTTAGAGGTGAATCACGGTTGCAATATAAGAGTAATCGGAATCCAAAGCTAACTACATAGAATATTATGATATTTTTTTCTTCTTCTTTCTTTATACTTATGTCTCCAATGCATTTGGCATTGATTTTGCCAATGTCTATGTTATTTATAAAAGTGACAGTGACTGAGGACAACACAAGAAGCTTTATTTTCAGACGACCTGACATCTTAAGCTATGATCCAAAAAATAAACAAGCCGGAGCCTCGTCTATAGTTCGTCAGGGTTGCAGCAGCTAATAAAATTTCACTTGGACCCATAGATACAATGTAGAAGGAATCAATCAACCGATATGTACAAAAAAGAACGAGTGATTTAAAGGAATTTAAAGCTGAAGTCGTTAATCTATAAGAGAAATACCACTCATCACGAGATTTTTCTTTTTATTGCTAAAGCACAGCAGACAGGTTGACGGCCCGCTTAGAATTTAGCAGTTACCGTCGCCTATGGGTGTTTGCAACGCCAGTGGCATCGCGAACACGCTGCTGTCCCATAAGGGTACAGGAACTTGGGTCACTAATGCCTGAACACAACACAAGGTTATTATGGCGGCATACTTAAGACCAAAGGTGGTCGCCATCCAGACTGGCTCGGGGCCCTACCACGTAGCTAGGGTGGGTTGTGTTGTTAGTATTCTTTCTCCGCCCGTGAACGGATAAGTTTACCTGATCGACTTCAAATTTAGCAGTCACTAATTTCGCGACGTAGGCGCTCAATATGTAAACCCATTTTACTACTGGTCTACAGTGAAATTGTTAACTTATTCCATGCTTATTGTTTTAAATAATAAAACTTACGTCTGATTATTCGCAGCTTTTTCTAAAGGTACGGGATGACATTTTGAATCGACAGCAAATTCAGCATCTGTAATATATATTTTTATATACCGCCACAATTCACCCAGCGCCATCAAGTCCCAAAGTCAGTAGCATAGCAGTTGTATTATGGGTACTATAGACAACTGATAAATTACATATATACTTTTTTGTAAATACATATTATACACAAACACCTGGGTGTCACGTGTCACGTCTGGACGCGAGACGGGAATCGAACCCATGACCTCCGCAAACGTACCGAAATGCGTTAGTCACTACGCCACAGAGGTCTTCTAACTAAAATAAAATATTAACTAAATCAAAATATAAAACATTAAGGGTATTCGCACATTACACCGATTCAACTCCAACTCAACCGACAGTATGGCATTGAAATGTAAGCTCTATGTTATGTTAATGAAGAGTGAATTTGTCAACTTGTAAGTTAAAAGTATGCGACTTTAACTTACAAGTTGACAAATTCACTCTTAATTAACATAATATAAAGCTTACATTTCAATGCCATACTGTGAGTTGAGTTGGAGTTGAGTCGGTGTAATGTGCGAATACCTTAAACCTCAGTATCACCAGATAATATAAAGTATTTAACTTTATATAAATAAATAAGAAAGAAAAATATTTATTTAAGACTACAAATCATACAAATATCTATCTATATAAATAAAATGATAAGAGGTCTGCAGTGGTGCGCGCATCACACCAAAACTACTGGATAGATTTCAATTGTAACCTAATTTTAATTATTCATTTGAACGTGCGTAGACTTAAGTTTCGATGGCATTGTACAAACCTTAGTGGTTTTTTGTGCTGTTATTTTTATTAAGCCAATGTAATAACTGTGAATTTGATAAGTAAATTTAAAAAAATAGTTTTTATTTCGTATACACTTGGCCCTTATCTAAAAAAAAATAAGTGATATCTTCATTTAATACAAAGTTATTAAAGATTTAAGAAACAACGATTTTTATAAGCACTACGCGTGCTCAGTGATGTGTTTCTTGCCGCGGAGAAGTGGGGCAAGATGTGTAGCGCGTATGCGTACAAAAACTTTGTTAATATATCGAGAAACGCGGACGAAGCCACGTGTGACAGCTAGTACAAAATAAAAAAAGTATGTAAAATTAAAACTAGCCCTAAAAGGATTCTAACTCATTGTAAACTGGTTAGGAATCCCAACGCTTGTTAGAACCCGGAATAGTATTTGACATACTCTTAGGGGCCGGAAAAAAAGAAGACACTCAGATAATATCTTTAGACTCACCAAACAAAAATCCCATTCCGGAATTGCATTCTTTCTTCATAAACGTGTCAGCCGACACCAAACTTTTGAACGTATCCATTATTGATTGTACATATAATGCTTTCTCTTTCGTGTACAGCAACGGCACACCCACTGTAATGTCTTCGGGGAGGCGGGGGGTGTTTTTCGGATGTACTAAGTGCGTGTACGCATCGATCATCATTAATTTTCTACGCGCCGGGATCGGTATTTCTGCGCAAAGATTATAGTGTAAAAAAACCAATAAGATCTATGATAGAATGAAAATGAATATTCCTAGACTGAAGCTAACAGATAATAATAATATTGTGCTTTCGCCATCGATTCCCTGTATTAGGTGTTACATCGCCATAAATGATTAATATCAAGACTTTTTTAAAGATATAATAATTCGATACATTTTTTCTAATGAACAGCAGATATGCCCATGGATATTTGCATAAGGGTACAGGAAGCTGAGTCACTAATGCCGCGGAACATAAGGTTATTATGGCGGCATACTAATAGACCAAGAGTGGATGCCCTCCAGACGGGTTAGGCTTCCAGATATTCTCTGTAAAGGGGCAGTGTAAGAATACGGACCCTGCGGCCGTGGGCACCCTGTCGTAAATGGCGACAAAACAACCTCAGCTAAGTGGTAGGGCTCCAAGCCCGTCTGGATCTCAACCACCCCTGGTCTTAGAGGCCAGAAGCCATATCCGTGTGTAGTGTTCCAGATAAGTGAGCCAGGTTCCACAACGCCTGCGCAGACGGTAGCGTATTAGCGGTACCCATGGAGATGCAAACCTCCATAAGCCACGGTAACAGCTCGCTATTGAGTGGGCCGTCACCTATTTGCTGCCCCATTGTATTAAAAAATGCCATCTTCATCTTATTTCAGTCTACAACAGGATTTAACGTAGCTAAATCGGTGACTACTTACTATAAAGTGAGAACTTCTTGTATATTCCAGGATCACAAATAAATGCTGACAAAAACTCCCAATCAATCAAAAATATCAATTATACATATTCCTATGTGGTAGGGCCCCAAGTAGGCCGCCATAATAACCCTATGTTGGGTTCCGGCATTAGTGACCCAGGTTTCAGTACTCCTTTATGGACAGCAAGTGTGTTCACGGTGTCCCTAGCGTCACAAACATCTATAGACGACGACAACTGCTAACTGTTAAGTGGGCCATCAGCCTGTCTGCTGTTTCTAGGCAATAAAAAAAATGCTATTTCCTTCTCTAACGAGATAAATAGTACTTACCACCAGTAGAAAGCAATTTATCTATAAACTCTGGTTGTAACGTGGAAGCTAAATGTTCTTTCTCAGCTCTGTTCAGGTTCAACAAAGAGAACACAAGATCTAGCCAAGCAGAGGGCTTAGTCAGTTCCTCCTGTTGAAGTCCCACAGCAATCTAAAAAATTCAAATTGAATCAATATATTGTACAAATTGTAAGTATATACGAATTTATAGTTCTGTAAATCCTGTCCATCCAAAGGTTCACTGACAAAAAACAATAATACCGCCTGTTATACTTAGCGTACAAATTAATGCACTGCTTTAGCAGGACTAAAGCATGAGCAATAAAAATATTATAATAACATATACCAACGCAAATACAAAATTCACCGATTAAAAAAACATTTTAATACTTGGAACACGTGCGACGTGCAGGTGTGCCGAATTCCTTGGAAACACGAGGAACATACAGCCGCGTCGAACACATGTGATATGCACGTGTGCCAGCCCCTTGACAACAAGTACAAAATGCCGGCACGCCAAACGATTTTACTCTGTAAACAACACGTGCAACACGTAGACAGACTGACGGTCCACTTAGAATTTAGCAGTTACCGTCGCCTATGGGTGTTTACAATACCAGTGACATCATGAACACGCTGCTCTCCTATAAGGGTACAGGAACATGGGTCATTAATGCCGGAACACAACACAAAGTTTTCTATGACGGCATACTTAAGACCAAAGGTGGTCACCATCCAGACGGGCTAGGGGCCCTACCACGTAGCTAGGATGGGTTGTTTTGTTGGCTTTTACGACAGGTCGACCCTGGCCGCAGAGGTCAATATTCTTTCTCCGCCCCTGCACGGACAAAACTGATTAATTTATAATCGAGCTGTCATACAGTACAGACCTCTATGGGACCTCTTTACACTGCCACTGCCTATATACCATGTATATAGTATCTAGTTGTGCTATAGTCCTAATATCAAAACCAATTCAATTTATTGTATTACATATAAAAATTTACTAAAACTAACTTGAATTAGCTCTTCACTCTGTGGTGGTGTGTAGTCAACGGTCGCCAAAGTGACAACCACAGAGGCGATGTCGCTGGCGCGACAATCGCTCTTGTGCTGTAGCATCCAATCGGAGATCGCCGCCAAGACAGGCTCGTGGCGATACTTCATCAGCCCTAATGAGACTGTTATCGAATTTACGACAGCCGGCTTGTCATTGTCTGGAAGACATTCCATTACATCTCTGAAAAGGAAGTATTTATCAATATAAATAAAATAATAGAGGTCTGCAGTTGTGCGCGCATCTAGCCCAAACTACTGGATAGATTTCAATTAGTTTTATTTCTAAGACACTTGACCCATATCTAAAAAAATATTATTGCGATATTTTCGTTTAATATAAAGTTATTAAATTTTTAAGAAACAACGATTTTTATAAGCACTGTGTGTTGTGTTTTCTTGTCACGGAGAAGTGGGGCAAGCAAGCGGTGTATCGCGCATGTATAGGAAAGGGGAAGTCTCTTCTGCATCATGAAGAAAGCAGCGCGGACGAAGTCGCGAGTATCAGCTAGTTTCAAATTTAAAAAAAAAACCCTACCGTGCTATCGCTTAGTGCGTGGGTTGATAAAAAAACTAGCCTGCGGATCGAAATTACATAATCGTTGTTACATATTTAGCACTATCAATTTACCGCGAATATTTCTTACTATCGAGTAAATTGTATCTAAGCAAATGCATTGCCACCGCTATTCTACGACGACTGTGCCATCTCTCGATTTTTTCATTCAAAATATACGCTGCGCACGCGTCGCGTCGAAATCCTCGATTTCCGTTATTCTATTCCAATATTTCAAGAAACTAACTAGCGCAATTGAAAGTAGTTTGTGCTTCCTACAGCCATAATCGAACAGCCCCAACAGAACGAAGACCAAGGTAAGTGGTTGTGCATTTGTGTTGTTGAAACTCTATTCCTGATACAGAACACAGATAACTAATTAATTATTTATGTTACAAAAGTCCTTTCATTGAATAAAATGTATTTTCAACATACATGTTTACACGTTTAATGAATCAAATTTTATCAAATATGATTCTCCTTGTATGTGTAATGGGAAATATATCTGTATCCTGCATAATTTTATCCATGCAGGGCGGAGAAGAAATATTGACCTCTGCGGCCCCGGAGTCGACCTGTCGTAAAAAGCGACAAAAAACCCACCCACCCTAGCTACATAGTAGCCCTACTCAAGCCCATCAGGATGGGGACCAGTGGGTCTTAAATATGCCGCCATAATAACTTCGTGTTGTGTTCCAGCATTAGTGACCCAAGTTACTGTACCCTTATGAGACAGCAGTATGTTCACAATACCACTGGCTTTGCAAATACCCATAAGCGACTGTACGTAGAAAAATTTTGTTATGGTTTTAAGCTTCATGAAAATAAAATAATTTTAACACTGCAATTATTAACATAAACATTGCACAGGAATATTTAAGAAAACAGGTTGAGTCTCACAACCATATTCCCATAATATATTTGGGAAATCACTCACTACAAAATCGCGAGCGCGTCGTCCGCTCAGTTGCTATCTACCAAACTACATAAACTTACTTGCATATCCTATCCAATAATACAGGATCGGGGAAATTCAATGATGCCATCGAAAACAGGAGATCTGCAGATTTCTTTAAGTCAATTACATCCGTTTGTCGTGTTATGTTATTAGAAAGGGCGCGCAGGAGTGGCGTACTCCGACGACCCTTTTGGTTCAGGGCCTTCATTACCTGAAAAATTTGAACACTCTTGAAATTATGTTAATACAATAACAGTCCTTCCTGTTATAGTAGTAGTAGTAGTGAGATGGAAATGCTTTACGCAAACCATGCCACTTAGGAAAAGCTCAGCGGGGTAGTGTGGGACTCGTGTACAATTCGTCAGTGTTGGCATGGCGACATGCATCGCTGGTACCCATAAAAACAACTCATGTTTCTTCATACATCTGGAACGCCAGGGCCACGGAATTTGACCTAGGTCTGACAGCAGACCGGAATCAGATGTCCCCCCAAGTGTATTATATTGATTAAAAATTTTTTTAGTAAACACACTACATAGCAACTGAATTATGTAAATACTTTTGATGCTTATCCCAAGTATATTGGGATATAACTTGTGGTTAAAGGTTAGGACTCAAACTGACCCTTCTAAATAATATATGAGGCTTTGATGCAAGTTTTTGAAGTGGTGGAGTCAGTCATCAATCCATCTACTTTATTTTGCCTTTTCGGTAAAAAAAAAGGTAGCAGAAGGGCTATATTGAATATGGCTCTGTCTATGATATCAGTGTGCAACATTTTGAATATTTTCCTTCATCATTAGTATAATACAATAAATACTATTATTTTATGCATATTATGTATAAAGTATTTCACATATTTGTCATACAATAACATTTAAAACTTCTAACTAACCTTTATCATTTGAGATAAAGTCAAATTTGTTATTAATCTCGCAGCTTCATCGTCGCCTGTTATTCCCAAAACAGTACTTAAATCTTCAGCCATAGTTAATGAGCTCACAGGTTTAGTGGACGAGGACCTCCCTAATATTCGGCATAGTTTCAAGAAACGAGGATCTTTCTCAAAGTCTGATAACTTCACTTTATGGCTTGATGACCATTCAGCTAACATTGATACCATCTGTGAAGCAAATATATTTAAAATTTACATTATTTGCAATAATTGCCATAGCAATAATTTTATATAATACCAATAAAAGTAATAATTATAATCAGGACATATTTTTGTATAAATTATTACCAATAATATGAAAACTTTAAGGTTATGTGGTTCCATCCAGCAAGAGGGGGGGGGGGGTCTCTTCTCATTTTATTTTTAATTCTTGAAAAAGGCAAAAAGTTTATTACTTTGCTTGCTAGTCTCTTACTTTCTGCCCTCTAAGACAATGAAACTCATGACACTTTTAATCATACATTATGACATCTAAGGAGATTTTTAATTGTTTCTTTCGAGGTAGGTGATAGTATTCAGAATGTTGTTGCGACTACCACACTTCTGCAGTGCCTCAACATGTTCATGGATGGGCGAACAGATGGTTTTGACGCCATTTGGTGGAGAAGGATACACCCTCTTTGCTGGCCAGCGTGCACGGAAGTAGCAACACCATCCTGGATGTCATAGCGAACAAGCTCGATAGTCCTCTACTGTGGGCCTGACGCAAAGGACTAAATCACTGTTAGTTATTAAGTATTAACATAGTTTATAAGCTGCATCTCTTTGGGCTTCATCAGATAGGGAAAAAAGAATCACTAATGCTCATAAGAGGCCGTCCATTAATCATGTGATGTGTTTTTTGGCATTTTTAACCCCTCTTCCCCCTAGGTGATACATGGTGAGGTTTAAGAGAGATCGCGAAAAAGGTGTTTGCACCCCTGTTTCCAAGATGGCGGCCGGGGGACAAGGGTGGCAACCCCACAAACTTGGGTTTAAGCTTCTATTGACCCCCACACATGTCCCAAAAATAAAATTGTGTTCTCTAAAAAATACAATATTAGGTCCTTAAATTGTAACATTTCAATGGACTACTAGTTTAGACATTGTTTTAATGCAAAACGTACGAGGTTAAACAATTTACGCATGTATTCAGTGCCAAAACAACAGAATAACTAACACTGACAAGCAGAGTCCGGCGGACGGCTGTCACGGCTCGCGGGACCTTCACTTCGTTCGTGCCTGGCAACAGCGAATCAAGGTCACACTACAAGCCCCTAATTCGATTTTGTACGCGTTTGACGAAAAAATAAATACACGTGATATATTATTACACCCCCCCTCCCCCTTGTGATATTTGGTGATTTGTTATGGACCCCTCCCCCCTCTTTCGAGCCTCACGTGATTAATGGACAGCCCCTAAAGGAAAGGGTGGATGGATATACATACCTTTAATGCATGACGTCTTGACACAATAGGATTTTCAGCAACTACTAACAAACTGTTAATATTAGTTGCTTTTGAGATTTGTCCATCTATTTGCTGGTAATTATTTAATTTAATAGATTTTAGACTAGGTTTTTTTACTGTTTCTGTGTCAATATCGCTTAATGAAGCAAATGCTGCCGCAACTAGCCCTGAAATTATTTATAGAAACCTATTTATCATTAAGTATACAAATTAAATAGAAATAGATGCTCGGGAATGGAGATGGAATTGCTGTATATTGGATAGGGATATCTATATGGGCAGGGGCGGAGAAAGAATATGGTCGCCATCCAGATGGGCTTGGGGCCCTACTACGTAGCTAGGATAGGTTGTTTTGTCATCTTTTACAACAGACCAACCTTGGCTGCAGAGTATTCTTTCTACGCCCCTGCACAGATAAGATCTTCCACATCCTTTTGCATCTATCTGATATATAATACTGACTAGATTAATATGTGCTATATCATGAAGCTCCTAGCTTACTTTGATTCAATTAAAATGTATATATTTCATACTTTACTTTTAAGTGTCTTCTTCTTCCTGTCCTTATCTCAAACTATGTGAGGTCTGCACAACATGTCCTGTCCTTCCACTCTCCTCTATTAGCCGTCATCTGAACATTCACACTTTTTTTAACATATCATCTTTTACACAATCCATCCATCTTTTTTTTGGTCTGCTTCTCCTTTTGTATCCATCCACCCTCATTTCTAGCATTCTCCTTCTTACATGACGCTCCTCTCTTCGCATTATATGGCCACACCAGGCTAACCTATTACTTTTCAGCTTCTCAAACAGTGGCACTACTTTCAAACTTCCCCTAATAATTTCATCCATTTTCGTAACTCCGCTCATACATCTCAACATTCACATCTGCTGTATGCAATAATCTTTCATCCTTCCCCTTTGTAGCCCAGCATTCTGATCTATGGATGACAGGTCCTAGAATGGACGGTTTTAAGTGTGACCTTGGTATTAATATTCAAGTTAGCAATATTACCTGAACTATCTTTGTCTTCCAAAACAGTAGTAGTTTTAGGAAGAGCATCAGAGTCACCTATCTTCTCGGTCTTAACAGCAGATGCGCTAGGACTAGAATATTTTCTGATAGTTGCTCTTGATCCTAACCTCCAAAGAAATGTTCCGCTTAATTTCAACATCTGAAAGATATTTAAGTGACTTAACCTAAACTACTAAATACATAAATGAGGAACTAGAGTTTAATTTTATAATGTTACTAAAAGGAAAATCACGACAATCATTGAAAAATACATGTTCTTACATCACGATTTTTGGATTAACAAAAAGTGTACACAACGGTATTTTGTCCCAAATTTTAATACATAATTAATTGCATATGTACCTTAATGCAGATTAGGGACAAACACTTAAAGTTATAGAACACTTAAACCATTTAAGAACCTACGAAAATGTATTTAATATTTATCTTTTTGATTTAACGTATGACACTTGACAGAATGACAGACTGACACAAGTCATCATTCTTAAAGATGTGGCGTCTTTACTGTACCAGGTTTTCACTTCGAAGTACGGCGCCCTAGTACGAGCAAAAAATACTTGCAAGTATGAAAGTACTTGCAAACTGAAGTCGGATGCTCAAAAAACTTGAACACTCACATGAAAATACTGCGTAGGAAAATGATTCATATCTTATTAAGAATAAAAAACACAATCGGCCTTGTGAATAAAAAAATACTTTGAACTTCAAAGTATTTTTTTATTTATACGATTTTGCTCCTTATTCGTCACGGAATACGGGTTGAATTCCTATGCAAGTAATTTATTTTGAACTTCAAAGTATTTTTTATACGATTTTGCTCCTTATTTGTCATGGAATACGGGTTGAATTCCTATGCAAGTATTTTACTTTGAACTTCAAAGTATTTTTTTATACGATTTTGCTCCTTATTCGTCATGGAATACGGGTTGAATTCCTATGCAAGTATTTTCAAATTTGAACACCGCGGCATCTCAAGCAGTACGTACAACTCAGCGCGTTCAGTTTCAACTATTTTTAAAACCTGGTTTTTGACCCTGGTATTTTTCCGTGCCCATACTTAGAAGCCCTGGTATTCAATTTTGCAAGTATGTCTCATCGCTAATCATTCAATTCAATACTTTAATGATAATTGATACCTATAATACGCATAGATATAAAATACATATCTATGATAATACCCATAGACGTATTATAGTAACAGGACTGAGCACTCCCAAAATAGTGTTATAATAAAACAAACCATATGCCTAGGGAATAAGGTTTACTTTAGAAAACAAATTACAACAGAGGCAAAACGAGCCGAAAGAGATTAAGCTAAGACGGAGCCCTCCGTCCCTTTTTCACACTTGCCCCTCGACAAAATTGTTTGCGGTAGTAATAAATATTTTACCGATTGCAAGTTAAATATGTACAAAAGTTTGACTTAATCTTAAATTAAACTAATTTTAACTATAAAATATATTTTATCATTAAATTATATTGTTATATGACCAAAAAAAATAAAAGATGATGAAATGAAATAAAAGTTAAAACTCGTTAGAAGTTTTTATATTTATTAGACTGGTATATCTGACAAGTGTCATCGTGACATGGACTTTTTATTTATTATTATTATATAATATGTCCATGCATCATGAACATTTTGAGATGTCACAAGTCTTAGAATTTCGAACTTGTAAAAGAGCTATTATTGAAACACAAATTTATAATCCTAATGAAGAGCAACAATTAAATGCTCTAATAGATTACTTAGACAAAATTAATATGTCAGACTACAAAATGAATGTCTTATATTATATAACTGGACATTTTGCGAATAAATTATTCGATTAAATTTTATGTTCACACTGTCGTGATGCATTGCTAACACCAAAAGAGCATTTTGATTTGACCGTAGATATTTTGTTGATGTAACAAATTTTTTATCGTTTACCGCCTTCATTGATCGAGGTGGTATGTAATATGCCTCTAGATTGGCATTTGAGGTAATTAAATGTAATGAAAAATTGTTTATGTCAGAATTGTCGAATAGCTCATTTCGAAACACATGTAAACAGAAAATCTTAACAATATTTTCACAAGAAACTGGTGCCTCTTTTCATCCATTCAGTCCATCCCACCCTACGCAGTGTTTAAGAGACGAAGAACCGCATGAATTGCAATTAATTAAAGCATTAGCAAATTTATTTTTAAATTTAAGAATATTTCATCATGCGAAATGTAATGCATTGAGAAACTTAGGCAGCAAGATTGGCTTGCACCAGAAACTCATTAAAATTATTATATTTAGCCATGTTTAATTGTAATAAATGTTAATTGTAACTTTATGAATTTTACGGGTTTTCTAATGCCCAAGACCGGACCGAATTCCGTGACTAGTCTCACTATTTTAAAATACATGGTCACTCTATTAGAAGGGGACAAACAGCCTTCGTCCTATGCATCTCTCTCGGCTCGTTTTTTCGGGTCTAGTGCTCAGTCCTGTTAGTATAATAAGTCCATGATAATACCTACCTACTGTTTTTGACTATGAGTATGACATGACAGAAAATGTTCTGTACCTGTCAACTGAAATTCTAGAGCTATAAAGATCCTCAATTTTGATTTGGTACCTATCATTGTTTTCCAATTACAGCACTAGAGCGCATTATGCGAAATAATTCTCAATGTTGATGTTTCAACTACAGCAACGCTTCGTCGCACAATCGAGTGAATCGAGCATTGTCAAGCGATCCCAATCTGATGCGTGCAGTCGAATACCAACTTAGTGACAGAAAATTAACAAGTGTTTTTTCTTTAAATTGGCATTGATCGAAATTTTATTTATTTTATCGTTAGTAATATTGTTTAATGTTGAAAAAAATTTTAAAGCCTTCGTTTCGTCTTAGTTTTTTGGAAATAATTAAAGTTAATTCACACTATGTTCAAAAAATAAATATAAGTATAGATGAAGGTATAAACATAGACTTTTTTATATTCCACATTTAAAATGTGAATACAATTTCATTTTAGAATCTAAATTCTATCTATTTTTTTAACACTGAACTTAGTGAACTCTCCTGGTGCATTTGAAAACTAATTCACGTTCCAAATAACCATAAGCATAATTCGGCATTATGCGCCACTGAGTCGCAATAAGGTATGATTTCGAACTACGCTGTACGCAGCAGTGCTGCCGCAGCAGTGTTGTCGCGGCACTACTGGTCCCCATACAATCTCTTTAGGCTAAAATGAGATTACATTCCGAGCTAAGCAGCAATGGGCGACAAAGACGCGCAGCAGTGCTGCAGCTACATCGCAGCCTAGCTCGGAATGTAATCTCATATAAGCTTAAAGAGATTGTATGGGGACCAGTAGTGCCGCGACAACACTGCTGCGTGCAGCGTAGTTCGGAATCATACCTTTATGCTCTGTAATTAGAAAACAAGGTGTATAGTTTAAATAAACGAATGTTGTTTTTTACATTGGAATCACGATGAAGTGCATATTCGTACGCATTATTAAGTTTTCGAATCATGTATAACTACAAAAATCATAAATATTATACAGTAATTGGTTTTGCTTACGGCTTCTTTTGCCGGGTGTTCTGAATACTGATAACTGCTTGCGTTGAAATTCTTTTAATTGTTGTTAAAGATTTTTTTTTGGGCAGTGCTGTTATTTTTGACACTAATTCAATTGGCAGATTATGTGTTAAAATTTATTTTCACTTGTTTTAATCTCTTTTGAAGTTTGCTTACACATATATAAGCTCTAATTTACTACAGATCTAATTCAATACAGATTTATTAGCTGTATTTATTGTTCTGTTAACAATTAGGTTTAAACTTTGAATTGTAGTGCCTACATTTTCCTGTAGTTTGATCGTTACGGCTATTGTTTTATTTTTTATCTGCTTCAAATTACCGACGATTTCATTTGGTTCCCTTATAAAGTAACAATTTATGTCTTCTGGCTTGCCTATTGAAAACTTTATTTTTCGGAATGTTACTATCAGGTAAATAAACTTGAAAAAATCTGTGCGCCGTAGTACTTATAGAACAAGAGATGCGAGCAACCAATAATGAGTCGACGTAGACGCACATTCACCCCTGACTGACATATCTTGCCCCGCATTTAAGAACTTTAAGAAATGATTACTGCACATACCACTTCCACATTTAACCAGCGCTTATAAACCACCGCGCAACCTATACCTATTCTTACGTAGTATCTAATACTACATAATCTGTGACCTATTCTTGTCAATTCTTGTCGATACTCGATAGTAATGAAATTTTTTAGTTTTAGTATTTATTATTTACAAATATCACATCACTATTCAAATTTGCGGACGGTGATTGTGAGTGAAAATTGTGTTGTGGTAATTTTTATATTTTACGAATAAAACAGTGAAGCCTTGGGATATTAACAGTAAGATGGTAAGAAATGTTACTATTTTGTATATTTAAATACAATGCTTTGTTAACCGACAATGCTACATGCATTTGATGAAAAGACGTAAATTTAATCAAAGTACCTGCTAAACGAATGTTACCTTTATATTTACGATCATTTTGAGTATTTAACAGTGTTTTTTTTTAAACAAAATATAGTTTTTAGCAAATAACTAACTAACTACCTACCTTCTTATATTAAATTTACATAAAGCTTATCGCTGTTAACGTAGAATTTATTTCTTGATCCCTTACTTGAGGTTAAACGGTTAATATTTATAATAATTATAGTCTAGGCAATAATATAGACATCGTCTATGACTTATGAGTATGATTTATCAAGGAATAAAAGACTAAACAAGTAAATATTCTCAAAGTGTGTGGACTATAATCATACAACAGGTTTCTTATTATTTTTGTAAGTATTTACGATAATATTTGTCCTTTTGACTCTTATTGCAACACAAAATTGTATATTTACTTATGAAAGAAAGAAAAATAGTTGATTTAGTCTAAATAAACAATTTTTCTTTCTAAATTTTAGAGCTTAGCTTAGTACATATATAAAAGCAGTATAACTTAAACTAATAATAACAATAAAAAAAAGCTCTAAAAGGGCACCCAATTCATTGATGCTGGTTAAAAAAATCAGCACTGGTCTCCGTTGGGGCCTTTTAGGGACGAACAGTTTACCATGAGATAAAATGTTTAAGATTATTAACAATTCTTCAACATATTTTATTCTCTGTAAACCAGTGTTATAACAACTTAAACAGTAGTTAATAATATAATATAAAATAGTTTAGATGCTTATATGACAAAGTAAAGAGGAATTTAACCAAATTATTAAAGACCTTGACAGATAAAATAGTACCAACTCTTACCCATATTGCCAATATGTCTATGGAAAAGAGTGTTTTACCCAATGTATTTAAAATATCTATTATTCATCGGATATATAAAACAGGACAAAGAAACTGTATTAATAATTACTGTCCAAGTTCAATTTTACTGGCATTATCCAAAGTAGTAGAAAAAATTATTAACAAAAGACTTATTTCATATTTGGAAAATAAAAACCTTCTTTCCAGCAATCAGTACGGTTTTAGGAAAGTGAGATCAAAGTCAATGGCAGTATCTAAACTTGTTGAATTTGTAGCCAAAAATATTGACAGTAATCAAAATTGTATAGGCGTATTTTTAGATTTAGCGAAAGCCTTCGATACAATCTCAATTCCAATTTTATTAAACAAAATTCATAAATTTGGCATAAGAGGGCTACAGCTTCAATTATTTGAAAGACTATCTCAGTAACAGAATCCAAAAAGTTACTATAGGTGGTGTGTTAAGTTCAGATGTGCGAGTTTCCCACGGTATGCCACAAGGTGTGGCACACTGTGTGTTAAGTCCTACCTTGTTTCTCATGTAAAGATATAAATAGTCTTTGTTTAACAAATTGTAAAATGTTTAGTTTTGCAGATGATACTGCACTAGTATTTCACACAAGTTAATGGAAAGAAACAAAAAATTTTTCAGAAATTGGCTTACAAAAGTAGCGAACTTTAAATTACACAAAAAGCCAATATATTCTTTTTGCCAATACTGAAAAATCACTACTGTTTGTTTCTATACATACATATTTATTTTAAACTATTTAATTTATAACTATATACTAATAACATTTGTCCTTGTTTCAATTTATAACTATTATTCATTTACTTTTGTATAATATAATATAAATAAGGTGTATATTATATATAAAGTTTTTATCATAACAAATATTTAAAGGACATTTTTGTTTAATGCACAAAATTATAAAGTCCTCACTTTATGTAACTAAACCATATCGATCATGTATTACTCATATAATTTTATATATGAAGGTAGTTGTTAAAATTTAGAACTTATTATAACAGTAATGTTGAAATCACTGGAAGGAACTAACACCTAAGGGACAGCACGTGCCTAGTTTAGGTGTTAGGTACTAGTATATTAGTCCGGTCAATGACATTTAAAATAACAAAAATTCCCGGAAAGCCAAATATTGGTGGAGAGCTGGGGTTTACCATTACAAATAAAGTTTTAAAAGTCCCCATCGATCCTATGTGTGCTTCAAAAGTTATACGGGATCAAAGGTCAAAATTTGAGGTTTTTTGGATTTTTTTCGAAAACGGTAAGTTTTATGAAAATAAACCTCAAACCAAAGTTGTAGATCTTAAAATTCTCTACAAAAAAATCATAAGGACCATTTTTAGAGCTAGAGCCATTTTTAGAGCATTAAATTCACACAGAAGAAACCTTCTGTGTGAATTTGGACGGGTTTGTCAAAGACATCCTGTATATAGTATATATTGACATAAAGAAAATTTTTATTTTATTTTATTTATAGTTCTGTGAGTTAAACAAAATAGTGTTCTTTTTGTTATCATTTACAATATCTTAGGCAGAAAACAAGTAAACTCATATTTTACATATAGCAGAAAATGCTTTAGGGTGAAAAATGACAAAACTAGTTTTATAGACTAGCAGTTTAATTATGGAAACTTGTGCACAAGGGATTCGACGGCCCAATACCATAAGGTATTGAGTCATACCGCCGACAATAAATAAATAAATATAATACATTGTATTGTATTTATTTATACTTTTACTTTTTGTGTACTTTAACACATAAAATGAAAATGTATGAAACAAGATGACTTTCTTATGCAATTACGAGTATGTGTTAGGATATGTTAAGAATAAATTGGACAGGTGCTACAGAATGATATGGCAGTGTAGATAATAGCTTTATTATCTATAATTCATAAAATAGTATGTGTCATTGAGTATAAAGTTGGAAGTAAGGGGGCATCCCTTAATTACTTGAGGTGTTCAAGGAGAGAGGGGGGTAGAAGCATCAGTCTCCCTGGATTAAATTAGTATGAATATTCTGTTATAAATCTTAGTAGTAAAGATTTATCTATTTTATTGTTTAGTTTTCACTGTAATTTTTGTCTACTTTCTGAACAACGGGGGGCCTTAACTCTTGTAGCGGATCTCTTCCAGGTAAACGTTTTAACCAGGAGAAACTTTACACTAAACTGAACTGCGTGCCTTTTTACACTACTTTTTCTCCTGACATCTACATTTCCTTTGTAAGCTGTGATCGTCCCAGCGCTAAATGCCTGGCACCAGCCAATAATTTCACTTTGGTGTCTGGTGTCCACTTTCTGACTGTTTCTTCTCCACTTCGCACGGTCTTCTCCATCATTTTCTTTTGTAAATAACCGCCGGAAATTTGAATAGTTAAAACCTCAAAATAAGAAATATAGCAAAAGAAATATAACATTTGGCGCTTTCTAACACTCTAGAAAAGTAATGACGCGGACATGTTTCTAATTCTGACAGGAATAATTGCTAACTTCTTTTTTTAAATATCTTCTAAAATCCAATAGGCTCTCATAATTAAGATTAAAAATAATACATTTAAGAAGCTGTGGTGTGGTGTACCTTTGTTTTATTCCTATAATGAACTCAAACTTTAAAATAAATTACTATTTTCTCCTTTCTACTGACAGAAATAAATTGCCGCAACCTTTTTTCAGACTTAGGATGTTGACGAAAGATATCTTTAGGTTAATTAATGCAACGGGAAGTCGTAATGATTGACGCAAGATGAAACAACTGAGCGACTGTTATAGTTTTTTTAATCATTTATAAAGGAAATTGTTTCTTTTCAAATCTTAAGTCGTATATGTTTTTTAATATTTAATTAACATAATGAAGTGGTCAAAATCCACTCTGCAGTGTTGCCAAATCGGTTTTTATTTAAGTAATTGACAATTGAGTTCCGAGTTCCGAACAACTGCTCTAACGTCGCCTGATGCTAGCGTGGTATTTTATGAGGTTTTAGTCAGCTATCTGTGTGATGGCGGTAGCCAGCTTACGCTGCCCGTCCCAGGGCAAATGTAGTAGTGGTCTGGAGCGTATGTTTAATGGGACGCAAATATTTTCTGTAGCCAGTTCCACAAGAATTTTCCCCTCTATAAAACAAAAAAAGCCAAAGAATTACAACTCGACGCTCTAAACAAAATTCTAAAACTGAGAATTATGATTCACGTAATAATAATTTGATATCATGAAATATTCTGATGATGTACATTTAATCATATACTTTTATATTATCATATATAATATCATCATACACATTACATATTCTTTTTGGAGTTTTCCTATTTTTACAGCAGCATTATTCAACAGTCAACTTATTTATTAATATATTTATATGAATTTTATAAAGCCAATTTACATATAACGCGTGATTTTATTTCATGATTGGGGTAAACCATGCATAACTTATAATTGTGGTATTTTTTATTGTTTTAACAGGCGGGGGCTGATGGCGCTGGTGCGGCTCGCTGAGAGCGCCCCGCTCCCCGCCCCCTCCCATAAGTCAGTTCTTCAGGTGAGTTATTTATTATTAATAACTATTAATTAAATATATGTGAACTTAACTTTCTTTTGATATTATTGGTTAAGAAAAATGTTATTGTGAAACTTATTATAGCGCTCGACATAATGACATGTTAAAAGCGATTATTTGTTGCTGGGTTCCGTGAGAGTGTATTTTCAATGCGCATGATGATTTTAATAAACTGTCCCAACACTTTAATTAATTCAAAATAATTTCAATATTCAACAAAAACTTATAAATAATATGCGAAATTAACATTACTTCGATCTCCTCTTGTAGTGCAATTACCTTGTAATTACTTTCTCCCAAATCTTCATGCTGTGAAACATGAGCTTTATTCCTCTATATAATTGTTACAAACCTAAAAAACCTCTATAAATTGTACATCACCCCTGTTCTTAAAAATGAGCATTAATGTAGTATTACACCATTAATCGGGGATCGCCTCCGCTTGCAACAGCTTCAACAAAGTCAGCCATTTCCATCCATCTGCTTTCAAAACTTCCACAACTGTGGTCATCAGACACATCCGACCCTACAGACTTGCCATTTTGCACACTACCCACAGCCAATCTAACCTCAGCCGTACCCACTTCTTTCAGAACGTTCATATTAACGGGTGCCTTCACTATCATTCCACTCCGGACATTCTCTTCATTAATCACAAAAGTAATTTTTCCATCTGCTCTTTATGTCTTTATTCTCGGTTACGACCCATCCATTATCATCTTTTATATGTGAAATGTTATATAGGTTATGTTCCTTGCATTATTTTCTCTGTCATTCACCATTCTATAAAGACGTTTCTGACCACAAGGGTTTCCCAAAAACTCACACAGATTGGCTGGCTACCTTGCAAGAGCATTGTCTCCTTTGCAGACAGCCACAGCTCGTTTTGCACTCTTTTTACATTCTAAATATTATTTCCTCTTGTGCTTAATACGTTCAGTCTTTTGAATTTAATCCTACTGCAATACAAAATTTTTGATTGATGTCATTCATCTTTCTAATAATTTATAATATCTGCATTGTCATTAATTATGATATTATTTTCAGCGCGAACCGAAGAGAATAAACTTTTATCGTATTTGATTGAAGAGTTCCGATGGCTCGAACACAGGCTTGTCTTGAAGGGTAAGTTGCGTAATAATAAGCGTTTATTTTTATTTACATATAAATTGGACCTCGTGGTCTCCTCTAAAAATTAGAATACGGCTTCCCATCATTTGTCGAGCGAGTCTTAAAAGGCGATAACTTTATTACTTATTTTGCTAATACTCAATAAGTAAACGAAATGTACATTTTCGCGGTCATTTCTGGTTTCGGAACAAGACGCTCAAAATAAATTTAAAAACATGAAAGAAAAGAGTCAAAAAATAACATAGAGGTGAAAAAACGTGCATAGATATTTACTCCTGTGAAGACTGCAGCAAATAGAATATTTCCGGTGGTGTCCTTATCAGAATAATCCATTTATCGCCTTTTACAACCCACAACAAATGGGGTAGTCATATTCCTCTTCTTTAAATTTTTGTTAACTTAATTCAGTGCTCTAACTAAACAACCCTTTATTACGGGTTAAAGTTTTTTAATTCAACTATTTTGGTAACATTGCAAGCGTGCCACCACTCGGTACAGCGATGCGGATCGATAATACGGCGAGCGGGGGTTCGATCCCCGGCACACACTTGTAAATACACCCCAGCCGGTTGTTTTTATGTCTACAGTATGTATTTCCTCGCTTTATAATTGTAGTGTTCTATTAACTTAGATTGACTGAAATTTACTTCTACTTTTGTAAACAGCAATGACTTATGTGATTTATTAGATTATTTCACGGGATTGCATTGCCTTAGCTATTTTCGAAATTTCGTATGTCATTATTATATGTATACCAATAGTACGACTGTTATCGTGCGATTAATGTAATCTATGTACGTAACGTATGAACGGTTAATAGTATTGTATGCTATTATACTTATTTGAATATATTTATAATGAAAATTTTAACGACGTCCTCGTAAAATTTTATAACCTATAATTTTTAGTATCCACGCAAATTAAGATGTGTTTATGTATGTATTTTTTTTTATTTTAATAATTGATATTTCCATACCAAATGTTACTAAGGCATTTTGGAAACATTCTTTTGATTTTCGTGTTATTTTTAAACTAAAAATATTACCTTTATTCAAATTGAGAGATCCGTCAATTCTCATTTATCACGTGACCGATGGTTCATCATCGTACCGGTAAATATCGGCTGCAACGTCTGCTTTAGTGCCTGGGGTATGCTACTTCCGTTTTCCCCTAACTTCAAGCCTGGACTTCTTTCGATGTTCAACAAGATGGTTTGAAGTTTTTATAATTAATACTTCTAGCAAGAAAATTTAGGATGTTACATTTGCGATTGCTCCCAAAATCATTCCGCATTTTCCTCATACTATCCTAGCATTTTTTGAATGCGTGAATCGATCTCTCATTAGCACCCCAACTTCGGGATATATTGATTCAATTGGGTAGACGTGTTCGCAAGTTTTTCTGCAAAAGGAGAACAGTAATACTGCATGGTACAGAATTAATCTGAGTAAATTTTACCATTTGTTTTTACAAAATCTTAATTAAGAAAACTAATATTAGGTCTTTACCTATGAAATTTCCGTTTTGTATGTATGAAAAAATTTAAACGAATTTTTTTCATGTATTTTTTATTTGTATTAATCGAAGTAATCACACATGCAATCAATGCATCTGTGCCAACGCAGTGGCAGTTTATTGATGCCCTTCTTAAAGAAATCAGCTGGACGGGAGGCAACAAATCCTTCAAAGGCATTTTGTACTGCCTCTCGGGTATTGAATTTTTTTCCCGCCAAGAAGTTATCCAAATTCTGGAAAAAGTAGTAGTCTGTAGGCGCAAGGTGAGTAGGGCGGATGACGGAGAACTTCCAACCCCAGTTCTTGCAACTTGGAGACCGTCTGCTGTGCAGTATGAGGTCGCGCGTTGTCGTGCAGGAGAAGCGGAGACGAGCGATTGACCAATGCTGGTTGGAGATGTGCCAGCTTCTCCATCATTGTGTTCAGTTCTTCACAGTACATATCTGCAGTAATGCTCACCCCGTTTGGTAAGAAGCTGTGATGAATCACACCGGCGCTAGACCACAAAACAGTGACCATCACTTTTCTAGGGGTAAGTTTTCGTTTAGGTGCTGAACCAGGATCCAACCAACTTGCTGAGCGCTTGCGGTTATCAAACAGACTCCATTTTTCATCGCAGGTAACAATGCGGTTCAAAATTTCTTCATTTGTGTCTCTATTGAGCAGTGCAAGGCACGTCTCGACGCGTACTTCGCGCTGGCGATCATTGAGTTCGTAGAGCACCCATTTGTCAAGCTTTTACCTTGCCAATTTGACGAAAATGGACCAGTATTGTTTTGACGCTAACGTCGAAAGCTGCTGCTAATTCAGCCGTAGATTGTATATCATCAGCTTCCTCAATCGCCTTTAATTCATTATTGTCGACCAAAGTCTTTGGACGACCGCGAGGTTCATTTTTCAGGTCGAAATTCCCAGAACGGAAGCGAGCAAACTAATAACAGGTGGTACCTACGTTGGCTTGTAGTGTTAGCTCCGTAAACGTCGTTGATGTTGCGTGAAGCTTGTGCCGCGTTGTTGCCACGACGGTACTCATATTCCATAATTACTCGAATTTTTAACGTATCCATGATGACGAAAATGATTGAAATGCAATGAAAATGTAACACTAATCAATAAACAAATGACTACTTTTGGAAAAAGAATTCCATGTTTTTAAAATAAAATTAATTTGAAATTAGAATTCTTAGCCAAACAAAAATTATTTTGATTTGAAATGGAACTGCAGAACGGCAATTTCATAGTTAAAGACCTATTATTCTTTAACAGGCACGAATCAGAAACATTTTGACCGTAAAAGCCGGGTTTAGTTATGTTTGAATTCGATATCCTCCTGATTGTAATAATCTTCTTGTAAAATACGTAGTTGTTGTGTGGATCACAGAATAACACGTTGGCATGCACAGCTTAGCAGTTTTCGCGTAATGTGCATATTATATACTATATACCCTTATGCGACAGCAGCATGTTCGCGATGCCACTGGCGTTGCAAACACCCATAGGCGACGGTAACTGCTAAATTCTAAGCGGGCCGTCATCCTGTCTGCTGTCCTACAGCAAGAAAAAAAATTATAAATACACTTTCCACGGGCCACGTTCTTCTCCGTGCAGGGGCGGAGTAAGAATACCGGGTGCGGCCAGTTGGCTAGCTAGGTGGAGGGACCCCCTGCACTCCAAATACGCCGTCATAATAACCGTGCGTTGTGTTCCGGTAAAAGTGACACAAGTTCCAGTATGGGCGGCAGCGTGTTAGCGGTGCCCTTGGCATCGCAAATATCCATAGGCGACGATAACTTCTTACTATTAAGTTGGCCACCACCATGTCTGATGTTCTACAGCAATAAAACAAGAGATCACGATTAAATAAATGACTATTCCCCCACTGAACAATCAATACTAGATCCATTAGTCGCTTTTTTTGACTCCTAAGAAAGTCGTGGGTCAGCCTTAGATTTAATAAATCCTCTATATTTAGTGTAAAATTGTTTTAACTATAGACACTTGCTAAGGCCGCGGGCATACCGTTATTTACATGTCTGTTTAGTAAATGTAAGTAAGAAATCATTATTAAGAGAAAATGTTCTTGAATTCTAACAGAAATAACACCCCAATGCCACTAACGAAATGCAAATTGCAACACAGATCTCACGTGGAAGCAAAATGCAATCTCCGTTCGTTCCGACCACGCTCGGGCTTATTTCATTATGGGGATTGGGATTTAGATTCTGATAGTATCCTAGTATGGTTATGCGTGGGTGTTGTGGGCCGTCAATTTTCTGATAAAATAATTTTATTCATAACAAAATTCTTATTAAATGTATAGAAAATATGAATGACTGTATAATATACAAATAGACAAACAGTACATATATATGTATACTGTTATATACTGTCCGTCTATTTGTTTAGAACTTTTACTAGCAAAAAACTGATAAACAGTAACTTAGGCTTTTGTTAATAATAATAGTGTTCAGATTACACGTCCGCGTATGCTAAAAAGCCACGGATAGGCCAAGCCGCTGATGGCCGCCGATAACCAAGATTGGCTCATCAAGCCAAGATGGTCCAACATAAAACTTAGGTGAAGTCACGCCAAAATGGACGTGTGCAGCTCGATCCACGTCACCGGGAGGTCGTTGCCCCCTGAGCTTACGCCAGGGTAGTGTTAACTCCAGGCCCCAAAACCTCCCCCACGAGACCTCAACCGGACGTATGCTAAACCGCGGCTACATCTAGTAATATTTTAAAAGTGCATTTCACGTCTCACTTTCGGGTTGACATAAAAATACTTGGCGATTGAAGTTTGTATTTTCGATATCGGCATTGAACATTGCTAAAAGTAAAGCATATTTTGTGATAATTTTTTTTCCTGGCAGACTCACGGCCCACTTAATAGTAAGCTTTGCAATTTCTGCGAGTACAGGAACCTGGGTCACTAATGCCTGAACACAACACAAGGTTATTAGGGCGGCATGCTTATAGACCAACGGTGGTTGCGATCCAGGCAGGCTTGGAGCCCTACCACGTACGGTTGTTGTGTCACTTTACGACAGGCCGAACTCGACCACAGGGGTTAGTATGCTTACTCTGTCCCTGTACAGAGAAAAATTATTATTATTATTAGACAAGTTCCTATCATTAGGATACCATAAAAATATTGTTGCTTTCATATTATTACATTTACTTATGTTGGAAGTAAATAAACATCACTTAGTTACTTTAAATGACTTTGCTCTCAAGTCACTTTAAATGTTTGAATACGCTTTAAGAAGCTATTTCCTGTAGCCACATCTGAGAAATCGGATCGATACTGCACGTGCCGCCCTATCCACGTGTACGGTACGTTGGGTCTCGTTTGCCGCGTGACAATTATTTCTTTAACGATATTAACCACACGATTTTACACAACTGACGCGTTCACTATTGATAATAAAGTTGTATGTAACTTTTTAATACTAACTAGAAGGGTTTATTAGCTTCGTTTTTCTAAATTTCATTCTTGACAGTAATATATGTCTTGCCCGCATAACTTATAAAAAACAAGAAACATAGTAAAAAAATACAATTACTTTAGGGTAATAAATTATTAGTATGCAATAAAAAATATAAACGTGAATTAATAATAGAATAATGAACTCTCAGGCCGACTTGCACAACCAATCACTAAACTTATTTAAACCGTCATTCTGTCCTTGTCACATTGATAACATTTGATAGGGACAGAATGACGATTTAAATAAGTTTAGCGCTAAATCGGTTTAATCATTGGTTGTGCAAGTCGGCCTTAATACTAAATGAGATAAAAAAACAGTGTCCTAAAAGGAAAGTGCATAGTGTTTATTGAGACTACCGCTGAGACCTTTGCCAATTGTCAGTGCTGTTTTTCGTGTGGCATATGCTAAGATTTTTAATTTTCGTTGAAATAAAATTAAATAGCTGACCCGGCAAATGTTGTTCTGTCACATAAAAAAAACGGAACTTAATTACGTTCACCCCCTTTAAGTTTCATTTTCATGATAAAAAGTAGCCTATGTCCTTCTCCAAGATCCAATCTATCTCTATACTGATATTCATTAAAATTGGATCAGCTGTTTAGGCGTGAAAACGTAATAGATAGACATAGTTAATTTCACATTTATAATATTAAGATGGATTGGTAAATTTTTTTTTTATTGCTGTAAGACAGCAGACAGGCTGACGGCCCGCTTAGAATTTAGCAGTTACCGTCGCCTATGCGTTTGCAATGTCAGTGGCATCACGAACACACTGCTGTCCCATAAGGGTACAGGAACTTGGGTCACTAATGCCGGAACACAAGGTTATTATGGCGGCATACTTAAGACCAAAGGTGGTCGCCATCTAGACAGGCTTGAGGCCCTACCACATAGCTAGGGTGGGTTGTTTTGTCGCCTTTTACGACAGGCCGACCCCGGCCGCAGAGGTTAGTATTCTCTCTCCGCCCCTGCACGGATAAGTAATCCAACACGGCATTGGGATCACTATTCGGCTCAATGATAAGTATAGTAAACAGTTAATTCTATGTGAGTGTATTGTAATAACGTGGAATACTCGTAAGTACCAAATTATATTCGCCTTTCGTTCAATATTATGCAATCTGTTCATGTACAGATATATGAAGATTGAATTTCATTACTACATCTATATAAGCCTACCTTGTATCAGCCAATCAACTATCGATATAGTACCTCAACTAATAAGTGTGCTAGCTTCCGTTATTATTAATTTTTACAACATAATTTGTATTCCGCACTTGCAGTTTCCTTTTGTGTTGCGTGGTTTGAATTTTGCGCGTTTGCTATTAGGAACATACATATATGTAATCTAGCTGGATTGGCCTGTATGATACCACGTTTCGCTGGAAACCTTCGTGAAATGATTATTTGACTTGCATTTTGTAACTCACTAGTTTTGGTATCAATTCTTCTCTCAACATTCCTGATTCATTCTCCCTTTTCCCTATTTCCTCTCAACTGATTGTTTCTATTGTTGTAAACGTCGTGAGTGGGCAACGCTAACCGTTCCCATTAAGTGGATTGTCCGCCAATTTGTTATACGGGATATCGTGATATTTATGAAATCCTATCGGATCACATTTGATAGTACCGCTTTAATAAACGAATACAACACGCCGTCTGGTCGCCATAAAATAAGTCATTGCACCACCCACCCATATTTTGAACTGAATCTTTTAAACTCTATTAGTTTGTGGCGACGATGGTGTTAACTGTGTGAAACTGATTATTTGTGTGAAACGGTGCAGTTCGTTCCTTAAAGCGAAAACTGAGCGTTTGCGGAATTGAGATTAATTGCAAAATGTATTTTTAATATATCAGTATAATCATAAATGTTAAGGTCTTCTCTTCAAACCTTTTGTTATAGTATTTTGTTTCCTATTTCAACAGCAATATTACAAAAACACAGACACTGAATTGTTTAAATATTCAATTTATCTTGCATCCATATGAGTGCAGAGCGCATGTGATCAATAATTCCAAGGCAAGTCTAGACTCCGAGCAACCGAGCGGATTGGATAGACTGGCGAGATGTGAAAAGGGATGGATTTATAGCAACTTCTATAGGTTATCCTAAAATTGTAAAATGATACAGTCTGAATACACTCTGGTGTCAGTCTATACTATAGTGTTAAATTTTCGAATTCCGATTTATTTATAAGTAGCCGTTTCCGCCCGCATCGCAGGTCGAATAACAGAAAAAAAAATTTTCGTGAGATCCTATTTTTTTTTCTAAAATAAAAGTAGCCCAAGTTACTCCTTGTTACATTAGTTTAAAAATATCGTACAAAGCACCGCACGCTTTTAGAACGTTGACATGACATTGTGACATTAATTTTCTCGTCAGTAATTTTGTTGATTTTTTTTAACTATAATTTATTTTTAACTTTTTACTTTAATTAACTATAAAATATAATTTGTTTATTGTCAATTCACAATCGGTAAACGTTTTCGTTAATTTTACGCCATGTTCCGACAGTTTTATTAATTAAACGCTTTTGGAATTTTTTGATCGTTCAAAGTGGGTAAAAATCGAGTCCGATAATTCCGTTTCCGCTACATACAGGTCAAGTTAATAAAAGTGTTGTGGTAATAAATATACTGTCCACACAGCGCTGTCTGGTCCCACATTAGGGCGTCTTCAAATTAGCGGCAAAGTGTCGCGCCGCAGCAGCGCGGCTGCAGCGCTGCGGCCGCGCTGTTGTCGCTTGATTCGAGTATCAGTGTTGTACCTATATTTATTTTCACGATGGACTCTGACGAAGAAACACTGCTCTTAGTGTTACTTTACTAAATATTACTATACTATATTAAAACGAAAAAGGAGGTTCAACAAAGAAAAGAAAACCTAAGAAAACCTTGCCGTTATTTTGTTTAAGTCAACGAACTGAATTTGATAAAGTAAAGGACTTCTGTGACAAAAAGTTTCAGAATTACTTAAGATTATCAAGAAAACAATTCTACGAATTACTTCTCTGTTTAGAACAATATATTGGAAAACAAAATACAACATTACAAAATACAAAATTCTTCAACCTGATTTTCGTTCATGTTACTGTCTTAAATACTGTAAATAAATACATACTGGACACACAGGGAAACGAGATGAGAAATGGACGAAGAAAATGGAAGAAATTGATGAACATAGAAGGATTAATGTCACCTAAATAAACACGTCAATCTTGTAGATAGTTGTGATAGCAAACTTGGCACATTCTGTAACACAACAGCTCTTTACTTATTGTCATGTTGTCTTTTATTGCATAAATGTAACATAATCCTGGGAAACCAATGGACATTTTCAAACCGGGCTAGGCAGCTAGCTGTTAAGGCTTCCTGCAAGCATCACTGCAGGCATCAGTGAGTTATGATTATTGTTGGCGATCATAATTGTTTATCATTGAATGCAGTTATATTTGAATAAATATTCTAACTTAGCTAGCAGCCCTAAATAATAAGGGGAAGGAAACTTATTACTGCAACTCTACTAACTAACCATTTTTCGCTGGTAATTTGTCATTAGATTTACTTTGGAATGGAATCACTTACAAATACTACTTTATACAACTACTAATTGACCCGGCAATATTTTTCACCCCTATTTCACCCCCTCCATGTTTAATTTTAGTTTAAAAGTAGCATATGTCCTTCTCCAAGCTCCAATCTATTACTATACCGAAATTGATCAAAATTAGTTTAAGCGTGAAAACGTCACAGACATGTAGATTTAGTTTCTCATTTCATTGATTTTCATTAAAACCCAGGTTTTGTGTTTGTGGTTTAAAGACGGGCCGGGCCACATGTTCTGATTTTTAATCTGCCAAACAAATGTCTTTACAGTTACGCCTAGACGTAGCGACCTCACAAAAATTTTCTTCGCCGTCTAGTACGTGACAAAAATATATATATATTTTTGCTATAAACACTGATGTAATACACTCGATAAGACATTTTGAGTTTGTTGACTTGCTATCTAGCAGTGAGATGAATATCAATTTACTAAGAACAATTAAACACATAACAAAATAGCTACAAGATAGCAAGAAGCTTTTATTGCAAATTAGAAATTTCCAAGTCTAGTTCAAAGAATATTGGTTGGAGGCGGGCTGTCGTAAAAGGCGATGAAACAGCTCTAACTAACTAGGTGGTAGGGCTCCAAACCCACCTGAATAGCAACCACACCTAGTTTCTAAGCATAACACCATAATAACAGTGACAGCAGCGTATTCTCGGTGCCCCTAGCGTCACAAACATCCATTGCTGCCTGTGATTTAGGAAAAAATTATACTTATCTTACAAGACACTCAAAAGAAGTTATAGGGCCGTCTAATATTTTATTCCAAAGCTTCTTCAACCTCACCTTATTATTTGGGATCGGGGTTGATTGTCAAATTAGACAACTGGAACTTCTTCAGGTCGCTTTATATTCTTGTATATAGTTGACCACCAACTCGTTGGATGGTTCACAGCTTCGCATGACTATTGAATGTAACTTTTGGAAATTACCAACTAAGTTGTAACAGTCTTCGCAAAATTAAATGCTAGTGTATAGTATCGATCTAACTCTATTGTGGTAACATTAAAAACTATTTATTAGATACTAGAAGAATCAACATATCATTGAATTTCTTTAATTTTCATCAAACGATTTCTGGCTTTGACAAGATACGCCATCTGTGCTCATATTAAGTTGTCGACGTGACCCAGTATTCCCATATGTGTTTGCTAGGGTTGATAGCGTCGGTGATAACAAAGTGAGTTTAATGAAAGTCCCCGGTAACAATCCCCCAAGCGAAATGACGGCCCCTGTTGCCTTTTGTACCCCCATTCAAGTTCACTGCGACCGCGCCTCATCCCTGGTTTTACCATTAATGTAGATGTTACCATTTTCCACTTAACAGTATCTGAAATAAGATAGCAATTTCCACACCAGCTGTATGATTTTGCGTCATTTAGCGATATAACACAACGTGACTGTCGAATAACTTTAAAACTTCTGAATTTGAAATATACCGTAATGTTTTAAGGTTCAAAATGCTTCGACATCTAATCGTACTTACGTCGTACTCAGCCTCCCCTAGGGTTGTTACGGTCGATCCTTTCAGTCGCTTCGCCGGCGTTGCCCGGACGCGTCCCGCACTATTCGGTCTACAAATAAAAAGAAAACAGAAACAATTTCACTCTTTCCTTCCTGCTAAGGAAGGAAAAATGTCGGAAGCTTATGTATAATTAAATAATTTCGCGTCTTTAACTTGAGCGGTTAATGTCGTTGAGATTTTTGTTTGTGTCTGTGATGGGAATGTTATTGTGATATAACGCGGTGATCAGTGTTTTTAATTAAATAAAATATTGTGACGTAATTGCATAATAGCGAGCTTAGTTTACGTTTTATAAGCTGTCAGTATTATTTTTAATTCAAGATTGTTCAGGTATTTGACGCTTTATGTATTGGATATCGTCGTGTGCCGCCTTGTAGTTAGGTTGTGATGACGCTTTTGTCTATGTGAGACAAAATGGGCTTCAAAATAAACGGCCAAAACAGGCCTATATTCAGTTGCAGCAATTTCAAATATTTCTCCTAAAAATACATTGTATCTACTTGTGTAAAAATTTACGTAGGTACCAGTGCAAAATGCTTCCAATAAATGTGATAAGGTGCTTGCATTTATAAAGAAAACCCATATTTTGTGATTAATTTATATTATTAAATCTGCCTCGTGTATGCAGCTTTTTAAATAATATCCATATGCACAATGACCCCGTAATATTACAAATTACACGTCGTTAAGGTCTCCGGAGATTCCTGCATGATGACGTGCGTGTAAAATTTAAGATAACAATGTAATGACTAACTAACTAGTAAATATTCATATTGCAGTGCACAGATGTTTGGGTGGGCTAATTATTTTTAGTGATTGCTCGACGAACGGTATGCCTTAACGGAAGTAACGCATTTTCATTCATTAATTGGAAATTTGCGATCGATCGATCGTTCAACTAATCTACAACAATTAGACAGGAAAAGGTATGAATCGTATATCCTTAAATTTGATGATGCTTGAAATCAAGAGTTGACCAGGTTGTTATCCAAGAGTCCGATTCGAAGGGTGTGGAATATTCGAGTCGACAAGGAAATACATCTTTTTGCTTTGAAGTCTTTTCTCTTCCGTTTTTTGACCAAAGATACAAAAGAAAATTTATAAAATCGTTTTATTAAACTTTGTCTTTAAAGCAGCGTTTGCCCTTTAAGCCCCCAAAAATAAAACTGAATAGTGTGTCATATTATGACTAGCTAAAAGAGTAATTCATCTAGCGTATTTTATTATACAATTACCTAGAAAGAGATCGGGATGATTCTAGAAATTGAACATGTTTAAGATGGTCTAATTAGAAATTGGCTTTTTCAGTATTTGCCGTGGAAAATACATATTATTAACGTCATAATAGATGGAGTGTAACAAATTACTGTTAACTAGAATGAGCAACGTTTTGCATAAACTTTTAAATTGATTCAAATCACGCCACACACTGTTGGGCGCCATGTGCATTAGTCTTTCTTATTATTTTATCGTTTTCTAAATTGGTACAGGCTGTTAAAATTGTATCATTTAACCATGATGTGTCATTAAAAATTAACTTTTCAACTCACTAGCTAATTTGATTTAGAATCTTTAGCACGACATTGTTTTTCTACGAAGTTTTGATAACAAACATAATAACTTTTTGTGTTGATGCTAATAGTTAATCTGAGTTACAACTTAAAAGATATACAACCTGATCATTTTGCAAATTGTTTTCATCAATAACTACAGATTTGGATTTTGAATTTTCAAAAGTATTTTGACAACTATAAATTATTAAAAAACTACATTGAATTGAATTGCATTTTAAACGTACAAGGGCGGAGAAAGAATACTAACCTCTGCGGCCGGAGTCGGCCTGTCGTAAAAGGCGACAAAACAACCCACCCTAGCTTAGTAGTAGGGAATCAAGCCCGTTTAGATGGCGACCACCTTTGATCTTAAGCGTGCCGCCATAGTAACCTTGTGTTGTATTCCGGAAATAGTGACTCAAGTTTTTGTATTCTTATGGGATAACAGCGTGTTCGCGATGCCACTGGCGTTGCAAACACATAGGCGACGGTAACTGCTAAATTTTAAGTGGACCGTCAGCCTGTCTGCTGTCCTACAGCAATAAAAAAAATTAATAATAACGATATTTTTACAATTAGGAACACTCTAATTTTAGGAATTACAAAACAATAACAAATATTTTTTTTTCTTTCATTGTTGTGGATCAAAAGTATTTTGTGAATCTCAAAAAAACACTAATTTATGAATCTTTGTTTAAAATTAAACATAGAATTCATATAGATACACGTTTAATTGCAACTATTTTAGATTAATTTAAAATATTTATGGACACGATGCCTGTAGGTTGTCAATACACATTGTGTTTACAGTCGCAATGCGCAAGTCAAATACGCAAGGCGCCACGGCGCTGGAACCCTGCCAAAATATCAGCTGATTTAATACTGTATGCAATTCTATTAAAATTTATATAAATTAGCATTCATACATTTGTGAAGACACTATTGATACACATCTCTAGAAGGAAGGAAAGAACTGAAGTCAATTTACTCGATAGGCTTGTAGTATCGATTCGAAAAATGTAACATCATTGATTTGAGTATGACTACGAATTCTACCTGCAGGGGCAGAGTAAGAACACTGACGCCTGCAGCAGAAGGGTGGCCAGTCGTAAAAGGCAACAATACATTAGCTGGTCGCTAAGTATGCCGCCGCCGTTGGGATATAAGTGGGATGTTTTGCAGTGGAATCTTGCAGAATACTACCGATCGATCTGCATCGCAGATGGTGGATTCTGTCTACATTGTAAATATTCCACAAATCTCTTTACTGGTGGCTCCAAGTAGCTGTTGTGCATGCAGCGGCCGTGTCCCGGCAAACCGTGTCGATCCACGGGCTAAATCCAGTGAAGGGGACTGAGTTTCACAAACTTAGTTTAATGGGCTGATTCCCTCATAAATTGCATAAAGTCTGCAGCGGCTCGGAAGGCGGACACCGTCAGTATGGCTTCAAACCCGGCGACCGTGGCGCTGCAGCAGGGCACCTGTGACATGCCTGATAGGGCGTATGTCGGGATCCAAGAGATATGCGGCCAGTCACTGCATCTTCTAGTGCTAATCAGTCGTAGCGGACTTCCGCCCCACTGGTAACAAGGACTGGAAGACGAGAGAGTGGGTTCGTGTATGCGCAAATGCTTACCCACTTTAATATATTCCCGCGCTGATGACCCCTGGCTCATTACTGGACGGAGAGTGCAAGTCCTACGGCGATGAGGACTGGCGGTGGGGACTGAGCGGGTGAGTTTGGTCCCTAGCTAGATCTTTGCACGTACGGCGGTTGGGTGGTGATGGTCGTATTGGAACTCACTAGAGGCGAGAGAACTGGTACGGCAGCTCACCCGACGACAAAGCAGCCCTATTTAGGGATCGCACTGCTTTCCCCAATCCGGGGAGGGGCCTAGAAAAGGTGGCCTAAACAAAGCTCGCCTCACTGCAACCCAGGTGGCTAACCGCGGTCATCTGGTCGCCAATTAAAAGCGGTCGAAAGAAACATAATAATAGATTAAATGCATTCTTAAATTTAGCTGCGTGGAATGTAAGAACGTTACTGGACAATGAAAACAACCTCTGTCCTGAGCGGAAAACTGCACTCATAGCGCGTGAATTGTCCCGCTATAACATTGACATAGCCGCAGTCAGCGAGGCACATTTAGCGGATAGCGGTGAGCTCTGTGAGGAATTGGGTGGATATACGTATTACTGGGAGGGTAAACCTGCAAGTGAACGAGCCGCAAATGGTGTTGGATTTGCGATCCGAAACAGCATCGCTAGATCGCTAGTGGAGCCTCCAAAAGGGATCAATGACAGGCTCATGACACTACGACTCCACATGGCTCCCAGGAAATACCTACATCTTGTGAGCGTGTATGCGCCTACTATGACAACACCTGATGAGGACAAACTTCAATTTTATGAGAATCTGCGTGATGTTTTGCTGGGGATTCCAGATTGTGACAAGTTGATTCTGCTGGGTGACTTTAATGCGCGTGTTGGCACAGAATATATTGCCTGGAAGAACGTACTGGGGAGACATGGAGTAGGTAAGTGCAACACCAACGGTGTTGCTCTTCTGACGTTATGCTCCGAATTCAACCTCAGCATAACAAACACATTCTTCAGGCTACCCGATAAATACAAGACATCTTGGATGCACCCACGCTCAGGGCACTGGCATCTTCTTGATTACATCATTGTACGCAGGCGAGACCTGAGAGATGTACTTATTACAAGAGCAATGCGTGGTGCCCAAGGCTGGACTGACCATCGTCTTATTAGATCCAGGATGAGGCTTTACTACAAGCCTCCGCGTAGAGCAGAACACAGGATTCCGGCTAGACTTGCTTGTGCGCGTTTGGTGCGTGATGAGGGACTGTGCCGTGAGCTAGATGCGGAATTTGAGGCAGCGATGCCCGGCACTGATGACAATACCTCAGTAGATGCCGGGTGGCGTACTTATTCCAGGGCTCTCTATGGTGTTTCTCAGCGAGTTATTGGCACACCACATAAAAAACATCAAGACTGGTTCGATGATTCTGATGTGAAAATACGGCAGCTTGTTGAAAACTATCGTCTCGCTCTAAGAGGAGTCGTCGGTGCAGGGCAGCGCAAGTCTCTTCAGCAGGATCTTAAAGCAAAGATCCGAGAACAAAAGGATAGTTGGTGGCGCCGTAAAGCCGAAGAACTGCAATGGTTAGGTGACACTAGCCAAACAGCAAAATTTTTCGAAGGGCTAAAATCCGTTTACGGACCCCGCGCTAAAAACACTGCCCCTGTTTACTCGCGAGATAAAGCTAAGAAGTTAACAGATCCAAAAGAGGTTCTTCTTCGTTGGGCTGAACACTTTAATGAAGTGCTCAATCCCGGTAGTCAAGGAGCAGATCTGTCTTACATTAATTCACTTGAGAGCTTGCCATCTGCTTCGGGCTTGGATGACCCGCCTTCGTACGCCGAGTTCGTTACTGCGATCAACCGCTTAAAAAATGGTAAATCACCTGGTTCGGACGGTTTGTCTTCTGAGATTTTCAAATACGGTGGACCGAGTATCAGGTCCGGACTTTTTGAACTTATCAAACTGATTTGGGATGTTGAGATGGTTCCACAGGACTGGAAGGATGCTTCTATTAGCAAGCTATATAAAGGCAAAGGGGACCTCTCTGATTGTGGCTCGTTTAGAGGCATTGCATTGCTTTCCACAGCTGGCAAAATTCTGGCGCACATCATCAATAGTCGCCTTAGTAATTTAGCTGAAAGCTTCCTTCCGGAGACCCAGTGCGGGTTCAGACCTAGAAGAGGTACGGTTGATGCCATCTTTGTAGTCAAGCAACTTCAAGAAAAAAGTTTTGAACAACACCGCGACCTCTATTTATGTTTTGTGGACCTAGAAAAGGCCTTTGACCGTGTTTCCAGGACCGCCCTCTGGATTGTTATGGAAAAATGTGGCTGTCCTGCAAAGTTTGTCAATTTAGTGCGCCAGTTCCACGAGGGCATGACAGCCCGTGTGCGTCACGAAAACAACTTTACAGACCGGTTCCCGGTCACTAGCGGTGTCAAGCAAGGCTGTGTAATGGCTCCGACCCTTTTCGCTATCTACTTCGCTGCAGTAATGAATGACGCTCTTAAAAGCTGTAATGGCAAGATTACCATAAATGTCCGCATGGACAAAAGCGTTTTCGACCTCGCACGTCTCAGAGCAAAACGCAAAATGGACTCTGTTTCAGTAATAGATGTTCTGTACGCCGACGATGTCTGCCTTATGGCTGACAGTTTGGGCGACCTACAGAGTTTTTTGGACAAATTAGATGAGTCCTGTCGTAAATTCGGCTTAGTAATCAGTGCTTCTAAGACCCAGATTCTAAAACAACCTGCGAAAGGTAAATCTGCGGACGATGGTGTTGTTTACCTACGAGGAAAGCCACTGCCGGAAGTGGGTACCTTCCGGTACCTTGGAACTATTTTGCGCAGTGATAATCGTCTCGAGTCTGAGATCTCTGCGCGAGTCGCCAAAGCGGCTGCGGCTTTCGGTGGTCTTGACCGACGAGTTTGGAAATCACATGACCTGAAACTCCACACAAAACTCGCTGTCTACAGGGCCATAATCTTACCATTGTTGCTCTATGCCTCGGAGACCTGGTGTCTTTACAAGGGAGATATCAGACGCCTTGATACCTTCCACATGAAGTGTCTTCGGGCGATTCTTCAGGTGAGATGGCAGGATCGTGTGCCAAACTCGGAGGTTCTACGTCGAGCTAAGCTTGCTGGAATGGAGTGTATGCTAATGAAAGGCCAACTACGCTGGTGTGGACACCTTGTACGCATGGAGTCTTCCAGATTACCAAAAAAGGTATTTTATTCTGAGCTTAGCTCAGGTAAACGAAAGCCTGGAGGACAGTTTCTGCGTTACAGGGATGTCTTAAAACGCCACTTGACTGCAATTGGCATGTCTAGTGAGTCATGGGAGGAGCTTGCAACGCAGAGGTCGGAGTGGCGAACTGCTGTCAACACGGGTATAGAAAACTTTGAGCGTTCCCGTCTTGAAAACCTTGACGCCAAACGCCTGATCCGAAAAACTCGACCCAAGCCCTCCTACAACTATACTCGCAATTCAAGTGGGTCTCTTTACTGCGCTTCTTGTAATAGGACCTTCATAACAAAATTTGGTTTTGCGAGTCATGCTCGCGCTCATGCAAGAGCCCAGGCAAGGACGAGCTAAGGGTGTCGCCGTCGACGGATACGTCTGGGAGGACATCATCATCATCATCATCATGCCGCCGTAATAACCTTATGTTGTTTTGGCATAGGTGTTCCAGTTTCCCTATGCATATTAGCGATGCCCCCTTCGTCGCAAACCTCTAGGCGGCAGAAACGGCTTATTATTACGTAGCCTTAAGGCTATCTTCCTTTCCTCAACAATAAAATAATCCTATAGCAATTGTGCACACTTTACAGTGGGGCTAATTGGGATTCTCTTAGTTACAACTTGACTGCCACTAGGCCCCATCGTATTTGTTACATACACCAACATTAATTTAAACAAGTCTTTTTACTCTATATTCATATAAAAAAGGTACAAACTTTAATCATTTATATTTTCGTGTTTGTTGTTTGTAAAAATATACCGCTGCAGTTGTGGCTACAAGCTGTTATAAAGTGAATATTGTGTGATGACCCTAATATCCATTATTCTATCAGCTTTTACGCTACAATACGAGGTGTGGCGTTTAATTAAATGCTATTAAGTTTATTGTTTCATACGGAAGCTTTGTTATTTTATCTACAATGTAAAGCATTACATAACCTCGAGTGATTAATTGTTATAAATGCCCTCATAATATTATATACATGTGCTGTTTGATAAATTCTTTTTACATCTTACATCTCCTGCACCACTGAAGCGAAGATGGAATAATAGAATATATTGATTGAATGTGACTAAATATGTTTTTACAGGGACTACTACCATCTGACTCCTCATTCACAATAGGAAAAAATGAAAGGTTCCTTTGCGTTAATTGTATACTTATTACCTAAACGATTCTTACTTCTGCACCACACAATCTTACGTTCAAATCAATGCATTCTTATTTCAACCCGAAACGATGATTAAAGCGTTAATTCGGTTGCAATCTTTCACTTCAGAGTGTTGTCAATGTTGTTATCGAACAGATGAAGCAATCAGTAACGATTGATTGCTTCTCGAGTGAGCAACATAAATAGGCAAGGAGCTGGCCATACCTGACTTATACCCGATAGGGTTGAGTATTTTAAATGAGACCGCGACTAGGGCAACATAGCGTAGGACGCCCAGCGGCGAAGAAAGGCCGCGAGAAAATAATTCGGGCTAGTACAGTTTATGCCAGGGTAAAGAGGTTCGCATAAGGGGAAGACGATCCATACATTCTGCTTGCCAATGAAGTCGGCGATCTCTAAATAATTTACTATTACCTCGGTTTGTGTTGAATCGACTCTACTTTAATATGTTTCTTAATTTTATTATGAAACTTGTTACTAGTTATTTATTGTTATTTATTGAATGGAATATTGTACTGGTGCCGTATTATTCAGAGCGTGGTGTCTGCCACTCTCCGATATCCGATATTGAATTTATAATCGATTTCAAAACCCTATTCTCTTCAACGTGATTGATAAATTGTGATATTTTCTTAGTTAATGTTCTGAGGTAAGTCCTAGGTCTGCAAGACGCTGGCTTTCCACTTGTGCAGACCACTTTGCAAATTAAGTCGATTGGCAGGGGTTATTTATAAAAAATATCTAAAATCAAGTATATTATTGTTATAAACTCACTAGTACTGGGCCACTGCCCAGGGGTCGAAATTTGACCATAAATTATAAAAATTTTAAGTTTGAACTTTAGTAGTGTTCTTTTGTCAAAGGCTACATATCTCTATAATCCAAGGTTTCATCATAGCTATTCAGTTAATTTGCCATTTTTCTGCATCTGTTAGAACAGCATCACTGTAAAACTTCAGAATGTTTCGCATTGCAAAACCTGCATTGTAAATCTATTTCGTATTCGCATTTTGTAAACACCATTCTCACAAATAGGCAAGAGTATGTTAAATCAATTCAGATTACTTTTACACCATTTTCTTTGTGCTTGAGCAAGATGTATTTCAACAATTATATATAACCTATACAAATAAAAACAATTCCAAGGTTTCATATCTTGTTGTTATAGTAAATTTTGACATTCAATAAGACCAAAGAGAATATAATCACTTAAGCCTATAATGTTAATTTATTAAATATATATTATCAGTAATTGTATAATATTATGATTTGTATATTATTACAAAATTAACCTTAATGGTCTTAACCAGGCCATAAACTTTTATAAAGAAAAAACAAAAGCGTGAGTAAGGTATGAATGTGTGTATATAATTCGAGCAGTAGTGTGCGTAATGTTTATTTTAATTAATTTAATGTATTTCTAATGGATTTTAGGCAAAAAATAGCTTTCTGCACTTCTCTTCCATATAAACTTTAACTGTGCCAAATTTCATACTCCCCCGTCCGCGCAATTTTCGTAAAAAGGGGTACAAAGTTTTCGCTTCACGTATAATATACAGAAACGATATCCAGTCGCTTCAAAATTGATCCATTAGTTAATAACATATTATGTCACAGAGAAATGCACATCGTCATAGCTAAACTTATAACACGCTGACATTTTTTTAATCATTAAATCACGTCACACAACTTCCATCCTGTTTTTAAATAAATAATAATTAAATTATTTGGCACATTTAACTCAGGTAAGGCTAAGTATGGCGTAGAAAACCACGTCCCAGAGCGAGGTGCTGTTGGCGGTGTCCCTAAACATCGGTAACGCGTTCAACTCCCTGCCCTGGAGCTGCGTTAAAGAGGCGCTCCAACATCACAGAGTGCCGACCTACCTCCGCCGCGTCATCAGTGACTATTTGTTCGACAAAGCCGTCGTTTTTCCGGTCCAAGGGTGGCGTCGTCGAGACGTATGCGTTGTTCCCCAAGGATCGGTGTTAGGACAGCTTCTGTGGAACATCGCATTTGATTGGGTCATTCGTGGCATGGTCCCGCTCAGCGTCGGTGTAATCTGTTATGCCGACGACACGCTGGTCACAACCCGCGGCGGGACTTACTAGTAGACTTAGAGGAGGCCCTGCACAAGTCTGAAATTATAGTATTCTATAGCCGACGACTGCTCCCCGACATCGGGGGGAACGAACTCAGTGTGTCGGAAGCTATATGAAAGGACCATACGGTCAATGGCCTTTTACGAAGCCCCTGGTTGAGCCGAGCACCTGACGGCTAAAAGCGCTGCGTTGCTGCGAAAACCGCAGTGCACGCTGGCCGTTAAGGCCATCAGGAGATACTGTTCGTTGTCCTTCGAGGTGGTCTCCCTCCTCGCCGGATCCATGCCGTGGGATCTCGTAGTTTGGCTCCTGGCGTCGCTGTACCGGTAGCGTCAGGAGGTCGTCGCCCGATGTTCTCACCCTGCCCTTCGTGAAATCGAAGTAAAGCGGGTGGAGCTCCATGACGACCTCACGGCTGTTTGGAAAAAAAGACTTGCGCAATCCAGTGCGGGCCAAAATACCGTCACAGCGGTTTGGCCCACCCTGCAACAAGGGTTTGATAGGCGTCACGGCACTTTGTCATTTCACGTCACAGGGACTCGGGAGAAGGACTCGGGGGATGGCTGCTTCGGGCGGTACCTCTGTCGCATCGCTCAGACAGCAGACAACAGAGTGACGTCGGCAACAAGAACACGGCACTGCACACCCTCCAAATTTGCCCCGCATGAGCATCGAAGCGCCGAGACCTCGTCGCCACCACTGTATCTGACCTCTCGCTCCCGGCTATCATCCTAGCGATGGTCGGGAGCCAAGCCGGATGGGACGCCAACGCCTCCTTTTGCGAAACAGTTATGTCCGGGAAGGAGGCGGCAGAGAGGGAGAGGGAGAGCACGCCAGACTCCCCTCTCACTCACACAGGGTCACTCGTTACCGGAGGTTAGTGACAGACCTTCGGCGACCCTTAGTGAACGATCGCGAGCACGGCCCCTTGGGAAAGGGCTACAGCCTGCATACATGCCAGAGAGAAGGGCGCGCGCGGGTGTTCTGCACGCCCAGCTCACCCCTGCATGAGAAAGAAGATGCCGAGGTCCATCATACCCCGGCTTTGAAGAGGCCCGTGAAAGTGGACCAACACCAGTCGAGACCGTGGTCAGACTCATTTGTCACGTCCCTCGGCCTCGGCACTCAAGGCGTGCGAAGGAACACCAGGGTGGTTTTAGTTGGTATTCCAGCCACGTGCGTTACCCCGTGTAGAGAGTACGGGCGTATGCTCTACCCACTTATAGCTTTAGGTAAATGAAAGATTTAACAGGAAACATGTTTAATATTTCTTAAATATAGTACTTTAAGCTTCTTATATTAGTTGAATCGGATTTTAGGGCTGGTATATTTTTAATTAGTAATACAATACATTGCTAATCCGATACTTGTTTTCATTTAACGTACAGAACTAGGTTAATGCACACAATATTGCACTCTTGGAAAGCTTTTACTGCACGATGTAATTTTTAAGCTGCATTTATTCTTGGATTAGGTTGCAACTGTGAAATTTATATCTAAAAGCTTTCAAAGTTAAAATTAGACTATATAAATTTTAAGTGCGTGTTTATTTTGATTTTCAATTGATTATTATTGACGTTTCAACGATTATTCGCCAGTAGTTTATTACTTTTTAATTGTTTTGACTTGTGGATCTTTTACAACACGATGATTCGAAAAATGGGCTGAAATACCACGATGGCATGCATCTCTCAAGAAATTTTTCGCATTTAATGTGCTTATTACTATTATAATTGGCATTTATCGGCGACGTAGAAAAATATCGCGAAGAAACTTTTTTTACGGGCTCACTGATGTATGTAGATCACCATTCTGCCTTGCACGAGTGTGGCGAGTACTCGTATACTGTCCGTTTTCTCTTCAACCGTAAGGGGTTATGGGCAGTTATAACAATTCTTTACCCATTTAGATCTTAAGTTAATTTATCGTTCTTCGTATACAATCATACTTTACTTTGGTCTGCCTTTGCAATTATATTCAACTAGCTGTGCCCGCGACTCCGACCGCGTGTAAATGGTTTATTTTGGATTACAAACCCTATAAACCCTAAAATATAAATGAAATATGCAAACAGTCAGTCAGTATTATCGAATGCAACTGTTACGCCATGCGCCTGCGGAATACGTACGTTCGAACCTACAAAGTCCAGCCTAAGCTAAACCCTATTTCATATGATTGATGACATAAATCTGAGGTTAACTTAAATTGGAAATTCAATCTACAATGTCCAGCCTAAGCTGAACCCTATTTATATAGGATTGATGATATAAATCTGAGATCAACTTAAATTTGGAATATAAAATTTCCGAAACTTATCATTTTAAACAAATACTATTTTTTTTTTCTAAAATAAAAATAGCCTAAGTTGTTACTCCTTGATACATCAGCTATCTGCCAGTCTTGTCAAAATCGGTACAGCCATTCCACAGATTAGCCGGAACAAACAGACAGACAGACAAAAATTGTAAAAAATGTTGTTTTGGTATATGTACCGTGTATACGTCCGAATGCACTTAGTAAAAAAGCGGTTATTTTAATATTACCAACAGACCCTCCAATTTTATTTATTTGTATAGATATATCCACTATATTATAAAAAAAACAGTGCACGCAAATAACGAGTAATGTGTTATGTTTGTAGTGTTTACAATTTACCCTAACCCGAACGTATAAAGTGTGTGAGTTATTTGTCGTATACACCCATTTGTGGGCTCAAATCTATTTTGAGCTCGCACCATCTCAATCCACACTTCCGCAGCTGGTTTCTAGAATTTAACACTACACAGATGCAGCATTTGTAAATGAACTCAGTTGGGTGGGTAGACATGAGTCATTGTATTTGGGAACGGGAACTCGATCGTTTTAGCGTTCGAATATATTGATTAAATTTATTCCTTGATCTGGTACAAAACACACGAATAAATAATTTTTAATCCTGAATTAATTAATAAAGCAACTATACACATCTTTGAGTCTTTATAAATTGGAGTTTCTGTATTGTACTAGGATTTTTAGGAATAAAATCAAATAGATATGAAAATTAAAAAAAAAAGAAAATTTTGATTGTTTATAATACTACGAATTCGGCTGAAATAATATCCCACCACATGCTGACGTTTTATGCACGCACTGTGCGTGCACATTGCGCTACACGCTTGGTTCTCAGTCGCCGCGACACGTGGTTACAGCGCGCGCGCACGTTCCGCAATTATTTACATTTATTCCACTTTCAAATACGTACTTGTATTAAAATTTAATTTGCTATTTTAAACGGCCAGTGACGATTTAAGTATGAAATTCTTTTCTCAAGAAAGTGATTTAAGTGATGTTTAATTAAATAGACTGGTGATATTGAATGTGATCGAGAGAAATGGTTTAACAATTATTCTTAAAAATTAAAAAAGACAAAAATGATAAGCATTTAATAATCGCACAGTGATCGATTTAATTTTATATGTAATAGGACGAAATCTTAAGTATGACTTTGATTTGAATGATAAATAACTGCTATCGGAATGCGTAGAAATCGTTTCGCACGAGCGATTTGAAGACGATGATTAAGGTAAATGCAGGGTAGCTGGCCGTTATGGGAAGCACCGACGGTGATGGTGGTTAGTTGCGTCGGTAGTCGTAATTGTCAGTACTGTTATTGGTTTATGGTGTTCTAATACACTGAATATGATAAATCACTGTCACACCTTCGTTAACCACTCCTTAAAATTAATAATTAATAGGCGTAAGTTATTTTTTCCGACCTCTTTATATATATTCCCACTATCTGAACCGGCTAACGCTGTTCTGCTATATAAATTTAAAAAATAGCTTATGGTCTTCTCTAAGGTCTAATCTATCTCTATACCGAAATTCATCAAAATTGGTTCAGCGGTTTAGGCGTGAAAACGAAACCGACTGACAAAGTTACTTTCACATTTATAATATTAGTATGGATATTTTATGTGTTCAATTCAGTTAAGAAACTTATTTATCTACAGGTAATTAGTTATTAAATGTGTAGAAAAGCGCCCTAAACTGTCAATATTGTCTCTACTAAATAGTTTACCCACACGGCATAATTCTTCAATTTCACTGTAAACGTATGCTGGATAGTAACTTTTTAAAATACTTATTAAAGCTTTCAGAAAACTCACTTAAAATTATATTGTTTCTAACATGAAAAGGCACTCAATAATAATGGTGACATGGTTTTCGGTCGAGCGTTAGTGTGGTTTGTTAAAGCATTCGTATAAAGAATCGATTGTCTTCTAAAAAATATCCTATTTTCAAGCTTTTGTTTTTAGATACCGTTCATAGAGTTCAAGAGAAACGAAGTGTTTATACACTTAATAAAATCTTTTTGACGTCTGTTAATATATACTTGTGTGTTAACTACATATATTCTTAACAGGCTATACAAAATTATATTATATTCTTTCTTTAAAGATCTTTAAAGAACTTACTGTTTATCTAATAATAGAGCTCTATTAAGACGTTATCATTCGTTATTATTATTATTGTTTACATAAAGATCTACCCTTTGTAAATGTACACATCTTTAATTCACATAAGATTTTGCAATCAAAATTTTTCTGGTGAATTGCGGTAAGTTTCAGTGTATTTAATCCCTTTTTTAAAAGGATATAGATTTGAGTTTTCAATGTTTCATGTTCTGTATTGCGTTGCTAAACATCTTTAGCCGTATTACCTTCCAAATACGATTCAAAAGTCAACACTGGATCTTTAGGAGATGCCTTTTTGAATTTAACTTTTCCTTTACTCAACTGTCGTCTATATTTGTTTTATCTACCGTGTTAATGAGTGTGGTGTTGTGGGTGGCAGCTATAAACTCGATGTGGGTGCGTCTGATGAGAGATTTAGTGGCAATAGTTAACTGGAGAGTCAAAACAAGAGATTGTTTTGTTCTGATCAACAATTTTTGTAGCATAATACTATGCCTTTGCGTTTGTTTTAATATGTAGTATTAATAATATCAACGCTAACAGTAAATTCATCTTATTCCTTAAAAAAGTTTGACGTATCAAAATTATGAAAGTCGGATTTATCTATTCCGGTGCATTTTAATTACATTTAATTTTAAATCAAGTTAACGAAAATATAATAAACCCAACAGAAAGTTATTAAAATTGTCCATAAATAATAGTTAAAAATCGAATTTTGAGTAGGTTTTGCAGATGCATACGTTTTTTTATAGAGGTGAAAAAACGCCCTTATGTATTTACTGATGCGTGGAGCTAATTCTAAATTGTTTGAGGCCATAAAGCCAGATAATCAATTAAAAACTACATTTAGTTTCTTTCCCTAACTACGGACACACGTATAGTGAGAAGTAATTCGAATTACCAGCAGTTTGAACCAATAATTCTTAATCAAATATTTTAGATATGTTATCAGTTAGAATTAATAACGATTGCATATTGTCTTTAAATAATTTAAGTTCTCTAAAAATAATGGGTTTTAGTAGAACAAGCCGTAAGCTAAATACACGGTAAACTTATTGACAGATTGACTCTTTTGATACATGTGGAATAAAGCTATGAAAATATCCATAAAAAAAATTTAGTAATCACGGCTATGCGGACGATCATAAACTTGCAAGTTTTTTTTTTTTTTTTTTTTATTGCTTGAGTTCAGCAGACAGGCAAACGGCCCACCCTGGCAGGTGGTCACCGTCGCCTATGGACGTTTGCAGCACCAGAGGCACCACCAACGCGCTGCCGGTCTCGAAGAAATTTTATAACGCCTTTTTTGAAGAACCCCATATCATACCGCGCTGAGAAAACCTCAGCCGGAAGCTCATTCCAGATCCTGAGAGTACGCAACATGAACGTTCTGGAGAACCGTTTCGTACAGGAAGGAAGAGGCTCCAAGAAATGGGGATGAACACCCAGCCGATGGCGGGCAGTGCGGTGGTAGAAAGACGACGAGGGCATCATCCTAAATAGTTCTTCAGAACACTCCCCGTTGTACAGACGGTAGAATACGCAAAGAGATGCAAAGTCTCTCCGAAGTCCAAGCGTGTCTAAACCGTCTGTGAGCATGGGATCGCCGACAACACGAACTGCGCGCCGTTGGATCGAGTCTAGGGGATTGAGCTGACAGGCCGGTGCTCCAGCCCATAAATATGAGCAGTACTCCATATGCGGTCTGACCTGTGCTTTATATAGCACAAGCCGTTGCCTTGGACTGAAGTACTGCTTGGACCGGTTTAGCACACCTAGCTTTTTGGAGGCAAGCTTAGCTTTACCCTCCAATTGTCCCCTAAACTGCACATCATTCGTGATGTCGACACCAAGGATCCCAATACTACTTGCGATGGAAAGAGAGGTTCCTTGAAACTGTGGCGCAGGTGCGAACGGGGTTTTCTTGGCAGAGAATACGCAGACCTGCGTCTTCGAGGGGTTGAACTGGACAAGGTTTTGTCGTCCCCATTCAGAGACCCTCTCTAGAGAGTTTTCTACTTCAGACACAAGTCTGACCCGACTTTCTTCCAAAAACGCAGGAGAGAGACTTACACGACCAATGTACCGTGCATCGCCGGTGCCATCATCCGCATAGCAATGAATGCCATCTATAGATAACATGTCATTGATATGCAGAATAAATAGCGTCGGCGACAGCACACAACCCTGGGGCACACCAGCATTGATAGGTTTCACACTGGAGCAGCAACCGTCAACAACGACCTTAATACTGCGCCCAGCGAGAAAGCTGGATAGCCAGGTGCAAAGACTCCCAGGTATCCCGTAAGATGGAAGCTTCGCAAGAAGAGCCCTATGCCAGACCCGATCGAAGGCCTTAGCGATGTCTAGGCTAACAGCCAGGGCTTCTCCCTTGCTCTCAACGGCTTCAGCCCAACGGTGGGTTAGGTAAACCAGGAGGTCCCCAGCGGACCGACCTTGTCGAAAACCATATTGGCGATCATTAAGCAGCTGGGAATCCTCCAGGTAACCCAGGAGTTGTGCGTTGATGATCCGCTCCATCACCTTTGAGAGCAAAGAAGTTATCGCTATAGGCCTGTAGTTGGACGGGTCCGTTCGGTCACCCTTTTTGGGAATAGGGTGAACATGGGCCACTTTCCACGAAGCCGGGACACAACCATTGCGGTAGGATAATGTAAAAAGTCGGGAAAGGACTGGAGACAGCTCAGCTGAGCACATTCGCAGCACAATAGCGGGGATACCGTCTGGTCCGGTGGACTTCTTGACGTCGAGGGATCGGAGGACACGTCTCACGGCTTTTTGGGAAAACCGTACCTCCGACATTGTGGAGTCTCCACATCTTCTAATAGAAGGTGGAGACTGTCCCCCGTCATCAAGAGTCGAATTGGCTGCAAAGATTTCACCCAGGAGATCGGCTTTATCCTTAGCAGCATGAGCCAGACGGTCGTCAGCTGCACGTAGTGGAGGAATGGACGCCCGACAAAAGTTTCCTTCGACGGCTTTAGCAAGCGACCAGAAAGCCCTAGTCCCAGAGGGATAGCTGGCGAGACGCTCGCCAATCCTGCCGATGTGCTCAAATTTTGCTCTCGCAATCCGTTTTTTGAGGGTCCTGGAGGCAACATTGTATTTTTTCCTCAAGTCGGAAGTGTTAGGATCCTGACAAGCCCTTGCTGTAGTCCAGGCTCGATAGGCCTTTTGCTTCAGCTTAACAGCCTCAGCACTAGGCCTATCGAACCATGGCTTTCCCGAACCACCAATGGGCACCACAGAGTTAGGAATGAAACATTCCATTCCCTGCAGCACCACATCGGCAATCGAGTTCGCACAAGCGTCAGGATCGTCCGAAGAAAAACACAGCGGCCCCCATGGGTAGGACGCATAGAATTCACGCAATCCATCCCAATCTGCTGACCGATAGCGCCACACTCTCCGCTTCACGGTGGGGCGAGCCCATTCGGGAATTGGAGGGCGCATCACGGAAGATATCAAGCAATGATCAGAGGTTCCTAATGGAGTCCCGATCGAGACCTGATAATCTTCCGGATGTGTGGTCAACAGAAGGTCCAACAAAGACGGCGCATGGTCCACTCTATCCGGTATGCGGGTAAACCCTTGAACCACCTGAGTGAAACCATGGGCAAGAGCAAAATTAAAGGCAGCAATCCCCGGCAGATCAGTTTTTGGAGAACCCAGCCACTCAATATGATGAGCATTGAAGTCTCCAAGAACGATCACCTCCGCGGCGGGATACTGCGTAAAAACTTTGTCGGTAGCGTCTTGAACACGCCCGAAAAAATGAGCTGTTTCAGTCCTTTCGCATTCTCTGCCATGGGACCGATACAGGCAGGAGTACACCCGGGTGGAACCACCGAAATCCACTCGCACCCATATGATGGAAAGGTCCCTGTCTTCGAGACCGTGAAGACGGCGGCAGCATATATCGTCCCGGACGTACAAGCATACCCCAGCTTTTGGGAGGAATAGATGTTCCAAATTGTAGCCGGGGTAGCAAAGGTACGATGAGTCGGCCGGGGCAGATATCTGCGTCTCCGTCAAAAACAGTAAAGCAGGCTTTGCCGTTTCAAGATGGTGGTGAACGGCATTAAGGTTTGAGTGTATACCTCTGATGTTGCAAAAATCCACTCTGAGTGTGGATTTGAGGTCCGCTGGGTTACGCTTACTATTTTTCATTTTCCGATCCATTTTATAGACATAAAGGGCGTTTTTTGGAAGTTCTAGAGTATCCACGAAAAAATGGAAAAAAATTGAGTGTTCTCTTCCCACCCAAACCCACAGGTTGTGTGATGAGTTAGTGCGGGGCACGGAAGGGCCCCCGATCCCTCCCGGAGAACATCGCCGGGTCCACGTCCGGTCTCCGCTCCGGCACGACGATACCCCCCAAAGATTTTGCACCAGTTGGCGGGACAGCCTCCCAAACTGGATAATCTGGGTTCGGGTCCCCTACTGACTGGCGGGCGGCCAGCGGACAGCCGTTTCATCGGGTCTCCCTGACCCCCGCCCCAATCCGTCACGCCTGTAGGGATGTGGTGGGATTTTGCACAACTCGAGTTCCAAATTTCGTGGGCACTCCAGAACTTCGGGTAAGGGAGGCTAGAACCTGGGTCACCCATGCCGGAACACAACACAATGTTATTATGACGGCATACTTAAGACCAAGGGTGGTTGCCATCTAGACGGGCTTGAGGCCCTACCACGTAGCTAGGGTGGGTTGTTTTGTCGCCTTTTACGACAGGCCGACCCCGGCCACAGGGGTTAGTATTCTTTCTCCGCCCCTGCACGGATAAGCTTTCAAACTTGAAGTCACTGATCATTTAGGTTAACATGTTGCATTTTAGCATTAAATGATATAAAGCCGCGTGAGTCATCACATACATCTGCTGTTATTATGCAAAATTTGGCATGAAATTGCAATCTAATGTAGCATCGAGCATTTTTAATGCTGTATTTTGTTCACATTACTATTTCTATATTATATTGAATTTGTAATTAGATATAAGTTACCCTGATATTATTATTATCCGTGCAGAGGCGGAGTAAGAATACTAACCTCTATGGCTGGGTTCGGCCTGTCGTAAAGGCGATAAAGCAACCCTAGCTACGTGGCACCCAAGTCCGTCTCGATGGCAACCACCCTTGGTCTATAAATATACCACTATAATAACTTTGTGCCGTCACCAATGCCGGAACGAACACAAGTTCCGCCATTAGTGACCTAGACTCCTGTACCCCTATCGGACAGTATCGTGTTTACGGTGTCCTAGCGTCACAAACATCTATAAGCGATAGTAACTGTTTACTATTTAGTGGACCGCCAGCCTGTCTCCTATTCCTCAGCAATAAATTTATCTCAATCAATTTAAAACACGTCCAATAATGATGAAGTCATATGAAATCCAACGCCCGTCGTCGTTTCATTAAGCGATAACTGAAATAGAATCACGAAGGAATCAAAGGACACAAAGGAACATTTTCCGAATCCGAAAATCATTAAGAATATCTATCTGGAGATACCGGCCGTAATGTGATCACGTGAGTTATTTATGGACCAGGATAATAAACAGGAATGTTATCACAATTAGGGAATTTATTAATTTTATTATTTTCTCGTCACTCAAGTGTTTGTTCTTAAATCCATCACAATATTAAAATTTAAACAATCACTGCTTGACGACCTCTTTGGCGCAACTGCTTTCGTACATCGAAATACTTGCACGTGTATGCTTCTCGTCCCGAGACTAGGTACTTTTTTATAGCTGGAGTTCAGCGGACAGGCAAACGGTTCCCCAATGGCAGATGGTTAGCATCTCCTATGGAAGTTTGCAACACCGGAAATTCTTTGGATTATAATATGTTAATAGCCTAAATAACGCCTTTTTTGAAATCGTACTGCGATGGGAAAACCTTGTAATATGTATTTATTTACAAAACTAGCCGTTCTCACCCGTTTCGCTAGTTGAATAACAGAAAAAAGTAAATCGAAAAAATATGAGGAAGTTTTCGTAAACATGTGCGCTACGCCGCTTACCCCACTTCTCCGCGGTAAGAAAACCACATCACTGAACACGAAGTGCTTATGAAAATCGTTGTTTCTTAAAACTTTATATTAAATGAAGATATCACAACATTTTTTTAGACACGGGCAAAATGTCTAAGAAATAAAACTTAGAAAATATAATTGAAATATGTTCAATAGTTTTGCCGTGATGCGCGGTGCACAATTGCAGACTTCTATCATTTTATTTTTTTTATTACAAAAAGTGTATCAGTAGTATGCCAGTTGTTCAGTACCCATAACACTTTGCTATTTAGTGCTGAAGTACGTAGGTACTTCAACACTAAATAGCGCTGTGTGAATTATTTCCTCAGTACATATTTGATGGGGTATGAGATGTAGATTATAATTGTTTTGCAAAAATATTTCACATCTCCAAAAGCAAATTCACATAAAATTCACAATAATATATTGTATTATCTTTCCATTATCGGGTGATGTTAAATGATCTACTGTTTACACACACGCTGCATTTTTCAACATTTTACATGTCAATGCCATTCGTTATAATCCAACCCACCTTGACCCGTTTTTTAACTGGCTTTCATTAACTGTTGATTACTCAGGGCTTGGCTGACAGCCACCTTTTGTTATGGGAAGATTTGCCATAATTAAAATTCTTAAGATATTTTAAAATAGTTTGACTTAGATTTTTAATTAAGCTACCCTTATCTCAAATGATTGTTTCTTGTCCACGACTACTTCATTAATTCAATCTAATTACGGTTGAATGTCTTCTAATGATGAACTTACATCTATATAGAAATTATAATAAATATTATTATTTTGTATCATTTATTCTAGTACATTTGTTGTCTATCTATGACATTTGGAGCGTTTTCTCTTACGTACAGCCGTATGAACATAAAACATTTGAGGGGTTAATTCTTAATGTAGTTCGAATATTATGATCTCATGTAGGTAGAAGGGATTATCCCATTGTCGCTTTTTACCACGCCTTCCTGGATGGAATGCACTTCACTCATTGACTATGGTAGGAATTACAACCATTGAGATCAAAATAGCATGTCATTAAAAATAATCCACAGTGTCGATGATTTGTTAGAATCCCCGTATTATATATGCCTATGCCTATAATCATTTAAATTCGTGCAGGGGCGGAGAAAGAATACTAACCTCTGCGGCCTGGATCAGCCTGTCGTAAAAGGCGACAAAACAACCCACCCTAGCTACGTGGTAGGACCCCAAGCCCGTCTGAATGGCGACCACCTTTGGTCTTAAGTATGCCGCCATAATAACCTTGTGTTCCGGCATTAGTAACCCAAGTTTCTGTACCCTTATGGGACAGCAGCGTGTTCGTAATGCTACTGGCGTTGCAAACACCTATAGGCGACAGTAACTGCTAAATTCTAAGCGGGCCGTCAGCCTGTCTGCTGTTCTACACACACTGCTGTCCCATACAGGTACAGGAACTTGGGTCACTAATGCCGGAACACAAGGCTTAGTATAGCGGCATACTCAAGACCAAAGATGGTCGCCATCCAGACGGGCTTGAGGCCCTACCACATAGCTAGTTTGGGTTGTTTTGTCGCCTTTTACGAGAGGCCAACCCGGCCGCAGAGGTCGGTAATCTTTCTCCGCCCCTGCACGGATAAAAAGGTGCTATCTGATTTGTTACATTATATACCTATTTCGTCGATTCAAATTGCTGGGGGGGGGGGTCAGTGATTAGCTAAAATAAAAATATGTTATCAAATCAAAGTGAACACAACAATTAGCATATCCGAAACCTGAATTCCAACTGAAATTTCATATTGTCTGAGTGAAAGCATGAAATGAATTAATTCGACTAATTTCATACAAAATAAAAGTAATGCAGAAATCGTATCCCAGTTCGCGAACATGCTACGTTTCGCCAGGTGAATCACGCGCAGGTGAGCGCACGGCGACTGCTCGTCTGATGCGTAAAGTCGTGTGTCATTAGTACTCAGTAATAAAAACTAAAAATATATGGCGCTATGTACCTCAATGTTCTTTTTTTTTATTAAATATTATCAGTGTTGTAATTTTCTACTGTTATCAGAGAAATATTGTTTTATTGTTTATACACACTTGCTATATTTTTACATATAGTAGTTGTCTTTTTTAAATTATTTTAATCATAATAAATCTTTTTCATCATAATAAATCAATACATTGTAACAATTCACACAGCGCCATCTAGTCTCAACAACTTTAGAAAAATACATACTGTACATTAACATTCAGCGAGAACATATATTATTCGGAAAAGCCTTCGAATATGCAAAAGCCGATGCGTCACGGAGGTCATCAAGTTCGGTTAGTCGCCATAATATTAAAAATCCTAAGAAATTGTATTATATCCATGATGCAGAACTATCGTATTCGATCAGAACGCATCGTTTGCCTGTTACAATGTTGCTAATACCGTGCTATCGGGTAAATCGATATCTAGTCCACCCACAGCCACTCGTTTAACAGCCTACAACACATCGTGTATGTCACGAATAGCGATAACCGCAGCTCGTGAGTGTTTCGACAGATTTATACATCGGTGAGTAATGGAATGATGGCTGTCTAGGCGACGCGCGACGCGTTAGATTGATGGACAAAAGTTATCGAAATTCACACTTCTACTCATGCTTTTAAATATTACATGTTAGAAATGAGAGTGGGTGGTGGGTAGTGGTGAATGGGTAGACCAAAGAATAGATAGATGGACTGTGTAAAAGATGATGCAAAAAAGGTGTATATAGTGGAAGAAGAGAAAATGTTGTGTCGACCCCTTATAGTTTCGGATAAAGGCTGGAAGAAGATATTAACATCGCTTTAGGAGACTTTTTAGTGATGCAAATTCTTGTTTACTCAAATAGCTTTCGTTTTTCTTATTTTACAATTGATTTACTAATATTAAAGCTTACCGAAAGTATCTACTAAATATCAAATTTACGGATAGCTGCTCGGAGACAGTAAAACTTGTAAATCATACATATACATATTTTGCGGAATTTATTATTGACCCAGTTGTTGTGTTATAGACCACAATTTAAGTTATAATCGATCTGTTATGATAATATTATGTAATTAAATAAAATTCACCTTTTGTTTCTTAAATTCAATTCCGAAAGACGCTGATCTGTGTCTGTTCTCAATAATTAAACAAAAAATCAGAACAATGGCCATATTATACACAACATGGCGTTTTATTACTTCAAAATATTTTTCAACAGCGTTTGTCATAATGTAAAACATGTGAGTTATTGTTCGAATACTTCTTAACATCTATTATTCATGATTCGGATGAAACTGACAATGGTGCCCATTGAGGCTTGAGCATTCGGAATACTTAAATTTCCTTTGCACTTCATATGTTAGTGATTTGGAGATCACTTGAAAATTATTTAAAGTAATAATGTGTATAATTTGCGGTTTAATTAGTCGTTTTTTAAGCTATTGCATAGCTTTTATTGCGGGCTTTGAGCGCGGCGACTAAACTAAGAAATAGCTCGGCCGAGCGTTCGCTTACCGTATATGTATATGGTACGACTGTACGTAAGGATGGACGATATCTATCGATATTTCAACAATCGATGTTTTTTTCTAAAGAATCGATGTTTTCTATCGATATTTTTTGGACAAGATATATCGATACTCGATAATAAAAACATCGATAGTTTTAGTTTTTTATTATCGAGTATCGATATATCTTGTCCAAAAAATATCAACAGAAAACATCGATACTTTAGAAAAAAATAATTACTGCATAAATATAAATTAAATAAATATACATAATTGCATAAGTTGATTAAAATGCTATGCAATAGCTTTACAGCGGCAGTCCCCGAGTGCCACAATAGGTTTTTTATAAAATGTATAAAAGATGACATTCACTTGAACATATTTATATCGATCACGTTTTGCAAACTTTAGTGATACAAAAAACGTGCTCTCAGAGTATATTTTTTATCGGAACAATCTCGTAGAAATTACTAATTGATTGGCGAATGCATTCACATTGTCTCGTCTGTTTCTTTTGATATTTATAGATCAATTTCTTGTTTAAAATTTTCTCAGCTTGTGTGGAAACTAGTTTTACGTATTATAAATGCGTGCTTATTTTAATTACTCTTGTCGTCTGTACTGTACTTAATTGAAATTTAGGTATCACATAGAAGCAAAGAAAAGAAAGAGTTAGCAAAACTAGTGAAAGTAATGTCTCCGTAGTTTTCTTTTTCTTCTTTTACTAATGATATTTTTTCTTAATTGAAAATATCAATGACATTGACTTTATAACACTGAATGCATAATGATGATGCGTTTTTTTTTTTAAATTTTATTACTTAACAATTAGGTTTGAGGAAGGAAAGTTTTGGTGCCCTCCTATATAATGCCATTGGAATGCAAATTAACTTTTCATAACCTCCAGTGGCGTATTATTGTTTATTATTACATAAGCTTAGACTAGCGGTAATGAATCATATGGTAAGCTCTAGAGGATTGCAACCTACCAATATGCCTTTAACAATGGCAGTTTTGATTGCTAATTGACGTATTAAACACATTATTGCAACCTCTGTATTTTGAAATATGTAAAATTGAATAGATTTACTTAAAAATGCGTATGCAAACCTTTATAATTCAGTTACCATTGTATATATATTGGGTGTGCAACATTGCTTCCGCCGTTTTTTCATAAACTTGAAACTGCATTACGCTTTTGTCCATCTTTCCGACTGCAGACATATGGATTCCGCGACGGAAGAACTGCTCGTCTTTCCACTTGATCCAAGTGATCTTGATCCTATTTTTGACTTCTTCATAATATTAATTAGAAGTGTTGTAACGTAGCAAAAATAACTCTTACTATAAAATTTATACCGGCGTCTGTACATTTGATATTGATGAAACAAAATATTTCTATTAACACTAATTGAAAAAAAATCCAGCTACAATACAGGTTTGCAGACCATGATAAAAGCTACAAATCGTGCAAGAATATCTCTTACACCATACATTGACCACTATATAATTTTACACGTTAAAGCCACTTTTACAGCCAATTAAACATGATGGATGCAATTAATGTTGCGTTTGCCATATATTTTATATTGCATCAAATGACATAATAATACATTTTTTTACTTAATGATTGAAGTTTTTAGTGAAATGTTTTCTATCAGTCTAAACCGTCATTTTATCGGTGGCAAATACGTTACCTTCTTGCTTTTGTAGGTTTCTTAAATACGGTTATTGTGGTTTAGAACTGAATTGTTCGATGAATTAACAAATTCTGGTATCACCTAATAATTGTCTGAAAGAGCACAAATCTTTTTTATACCTGAATTAACTTAAAGTTTTTATAATTTTGTTTTTAAGTTTATACTGAAGAAATGTCAGTCACTTAACGAATCCTATTGTTTTCATAGACGAGCTATGTGAGTGAGTATATCTGTGATTTTTTTTTCTTTAAGTCCTTTGCGTGACACTTCGTTTTCATGTATGAAAATTCGACATAGAATAGAATGTTAAGAGACATGTAAGTAAAAGTAAGTAAAGTATCTGACATCACAACTTCCGAAGGAGACACCGTGTGTTTCAGTCTTGTCTACCAGCAGAGTCATGTTTTGCCGCATTCATTACGGCATAATAAAAAAAGAGATATTTAGTAGTTATAACTTAAAAAAGTTGTATTATAGTTGTTGTATTGTAGTTCAAGATCAGTGATACCGTCAATACGATTCGAATGATCCGTTAAAATAATCTCGAAGACAATGTTAGTAATTTTATCAATTTTATCTCAAAAATTGTTACAAATTCCACGGTCAATTTCTGAAGCTATAGCTTAGTTCACTTTCACTGTGAACAATCAATTTATTGTAGCGAATCATAATGTTCGTAGTCAAGTTGCCAAGGCTTTCTGTAAATCGGAATCTAAATTTTAATTTATGAACACTGACCCGGTTTCAGTGAGTTAATTTTTTGAAAACATACTGTCAGTATTTTTTCAGAGCGCTTGTGATACGGGCACTAGACAACTGATGTTTGTTTTCAACTTTATAGTTTTCTTCTGTAAATAAATAAACAAACATTCAAACACGAGATGGGAATTAAAACAGCGATCCCGGCATGCGTATCGACGTGCGAAACCCATTCCGCAATAGAGGCCGTCCTTTTGATATTATCATAATCCATGAACATATGGACCAGGTTTTTCAATTTGACCTGACTACTGTTTGAGATCTTACGACTCAGACTGTTTACGGTTTGTTTGAGATCGAAAAAGACAAACTGTTTCTATCATCTGAGACAGAGTTTGAATTCAATGCTATGCAGCAAAGTAAACTGAAATTAACTTTCCGATATTGTCGTTGTTATTGGTGTTTTGAATCCGGTCCAAATATTTCTGTTGAGTAGATATTTCAATTAATATGCTATGAAACATTAGCAATTATATTTTTGATTATAGAGAAGTCAAGGTGTGACTGATTAAAGAGATATCCTATATCTTTAAACGAGCAATTCTTGTATATATATATACTTATATAATTGGAATCTGGGAATCGGCTCCAACAATTTTCATGAAATTTAGTATACGGGGGGTTTCGGGGGCGGTAAATCGATCTAGCTAGGAATCATTTCTAGAAAATGTCATTTTATTCGCTTTTTTTATTGGAAGAAAAATAACAAAAATGTGACTCTTCCTGACATCTATCGGCGAATAATAATACTATTTTTTTTAATTGCTTTAACGACACAACACTAAAGCTATTCCAGCAGATGGCGTTGTTAAGTAACAAGAAGTCAATGAGTGTTTGCTTTGAGACTAAGAAAATCAATTGTTAATTTCCAAAAACAATTTATAAAAAAAATACCGAATATATAGAGAATGAAGATAATTATTAACTATCAAATTAATTTTCTTGTCGATCTAATTAAAGTATTTGACTTAATTTTAAAATATTCCCAATTACAAGTACATATAAAAGTTAATTATGAAGAAAGAACAAATACGTTTCATTTAGAACATTTAACATGCACGTTATGGTTAATTTATATCAGTGCAGGGGTGGAGAAAGAATACTAACCCCTGCGGCCGGGGTCGGCCTGTCTTAAAAGCCGACAAAACAACCCACCCTAGCTACGTGGTAGGGCCTCAAGCGACCACCTTTGGTCTTAAGTATGCAGCCATAATAACCTTGTGTTGTATTGCGGCGTTAGTGACCCAAGTTCCTGTACCCTTATGGAACAGCAGCGTGTTCGCGATGCCTCTGGCGTTGCAAATGCCCATAGGCGACGGTAACTGCTGAATTCTAAGCGGGCCGTCAGCCTGTCTGCTGTCCTACAGCAATAAAAAATTAACAGATAAAACCAATAAATTTATTGAGTATAAAACCGTCGATTATTTGGTATCAGCTTTTAACAATAAATGTATGTCCTAAAATTACGCACGTTGTCGCGTGATATACCATGCTTACGGCAACTCTATTTATTGAATTGTCTGTGTTTGACGTTACACGCCCTAAAATGCCCTAAATAATTAAACAAATGATTATTCATAATATAATAAAATTAATATACTCATCAATATTCAATATATATATTATTAATATTCCAGCAACGTGAATGGACTAAAGTTACTAGATAAGGAGTCTGAAGGTCTTTATTATGCATATTCTATGGAGGTGTGGGTAGTCTTAGATGTATATGAAATGAAGTTGTGCTAATAAAGGTGGGCGATATCATTAAAAAAACGATAGATTAAGATAATATCCGTGGCTACATTCACTACTTTTGATTTAAGATTAAGATGACGTTTCTAATCGTAATCGTACACAAGTGTTTGCGCTAATTTAAAAGAGATTTGAATACTAGGAATTTCGCAAATCTAACAATATTAGAAACTATTATTAGATTTGGGAAACTTAACTATTTTATAATATTTTACTATATGTTCTCAATATCATCTTACTTGTTAAATTTAAAATTATCATTAACACTTTTTAAGAGAGTGCCTTTCACAGGTAAATCTGTAAATCTGTCGCAGGTATTTATTTGTAAATTATACTTGACGAACATCATACCCGGGTCAGAAAAAATAATTCATAATATTTATTCCCCCATGAGAATAGAATTCACTTACTGTACCAGACCAATTGTTTAGACATTGAACCGAGTTATGTATTTTTAAAGTACAGTGTAAACTCGTTACAGCGAACTTGAAGGCACCGCGTAATTTATCGCGTTATAAAGAGTTAAATGGAGAGTGGAAAAAACAATAAAATTTTACGAATTTTTTTTTTTTACATAATTTTAAGACTGGAGATAGGACTATATATATATAAAAATAAGTGACTGATGATTGATTGTAATTATCTGAAAAATATTTGTACGCCTTTTGGACAGAACAGAATAAGGACATTACCATTTATATGTAACATGTGTGAATTATTTCACTCTTGTTCAAACAAATAAATGAATTTGAAGTACATTTTAATTTTGACTAAATTAAGTGAAACAATGTTATAGTCAGTTATTTTTGCTTGTCGGTTTTTAATTTGCCTGGCATAAATGACAGGCATATTAAAAATCCTGGCAAAATACTGTATTTTAATTGTATATTTATCTATTTTTATATAATTGTAAAAATGTAAACCAAACATACCTTAGCAATTTCGACGTTTTAAGGAGTTGTTCGTTAAATAGGGGTTCGCTATATAAAGTTAACATGTATTATTAATGTCTTTGGATGGATTGCTCCTTTTACAAGTTTACAAACAGCAAAACAAACGTTCGGTTCCTTTCGGGGATGGGGATTTGACGACAGTCGCTCTAGTCACGTCTAATTTAGCCAGATTTTACTTGCACCTTCTTGGTCAAGATTAGATTTACCAAATCCTTATTCAATAAGAGTCACAGAAAAATAGACTGAAATTTTGTACTGTGACTATATTTAGTTTGTCCAAAGTGATTTTGATGAAACAGGGAATTACCAGTTCGTTAAGGAGGAATTCAGTAATTTTCAAGATTATTGTAAACAAACGCGACGATCACCGTCGGGTGCCCCTTATTATTGATTGCTTCCGAAATTCTTTAACCGTGTACAAGGTCGTCATTTCCTTCCGCACTTCACGCCATATCATCGTAAATACTTGACCTCTTCCGATTAAAATTGACCTCCACTCGGAAACCTTCGAAATATTATTAGCTTGATGGGCGTACTTTGAGATTTATTGCCTTTAGGGCGCCTTCAAATTAGCCGCAAAGTCTCGCGCCGCAGCAGCGCGGCTGCAGCGCTGCGGCCGCGCTGCTGTCGCTTGGTTCGAGTATCATAGTGTTGCAACACTATGTTGTATTTATTTTCACGATGGACTCTGACGAAGAAACACTGCTCTTAGTGTTACTATTAAAACTAAAAAGGAGGTTCAACAAAGAAAAGAAAACCTAAGAAAACCTTGCCGTTATTTTGTTTAAGTTAACGAACTGAATTTGATAAAGTAAAGGACTACTGTGACAAAAAGTTTCAGAATTACTTAAGATTATCAAGAAAACAATTCTACGAATTACTTCTCTGTTTAGAACAATATATTGGAAAACAAAATACAAAATTCTTCAACTTGATTTTCGTTCATGTTACAAAAATTACGTGTGTACCATCTCTAGTCGATCGAAGAACTGGTGCGCGGCTGCAGCCGCGCTGCTGCAGCGCGACTCTTTGCGGCTAATTTGAAGGTGCCCTTATACAAAGGCTGTTTGATAACTCCGTGACTTTTTCAATTTCCCGCGTAGTAACTAAATGCAACACTGCTGCCGTCAACCATCATCTTTTAATAGACTACTGTCAGATTTTGAGCAAGCTGCGTCATTTAGTTTGTGTTTGACAGCCAATAAAAGCAGACAACCTCTTGAATTGTAATAAAAATGGAAAAAAGTTAATTTCATGTGTTGATTAAGCATTATGTTTTGCGTAAAAAAAAACCATCACTGAAACCGAGGAAAGAATAAATACTATGGGAACTCTGCACCATCAATTTCAATGATTAAGAAGTGGTTTACTGACTTCTGTTGTGGTCGTACCAGCACAAGTGACGCCGTACAGTCAGATCGCCCAAAAGAGGTCATCATGCCAGAAATCGTTGATAAAATTCATGGAATAATATTGGACGATCGGAGAATGAAAGTACGTGAGGTGGCTGAGGCTGTAGGCATTTCAACTGAGCGAGTATATGACATTTTACATGAAAATGCTATCCCCGAGATGGGTGCCGCGATTGCTTACACTCGATCATAAGCGCAACCGTGTGATCACTTCGAAGGAGTGTTTGGCGATGTTCAACCCCAATCCGGACGAGTTTTTGCGTCGTTATATAACCGTAGACATTATGGATCAACAAACATGGATGAAATGTGGATCTATTGTATCTATCTGTGGATGAAATGAAATATGGATCCATCACAATACCCCAGAGACCAAGGAACAATCAAAACAGTGGGTTTCACCGGTTGAACTTGCACCAAAGAAGGCCAAGGTGGTCAACTAGGTCATAGCCAGAATTTTTTGCGATGGACGCAGGGTCGTTCACATATATTACCTACAGAAGGGTAGAATGATCACCGGCGAATATTATACAGAGCTTTTAAACAGATTCGATATTGATCTAAAGCAAAAACGACCACTATTGGCGAAAAAAGTGCTGTTCCATTAAGACCAATGCACACGTGTGTAGTTTTACAATGGCAAAAATCCATAAATAATTGGGCTTCGAACTGCTACCCCATTCAAGCATATTATCCAAATTTAGCTCCCTGCGACTGTGTAGTAAGAGATGTAGGTCGAATGGAGAGGTCATAATCGAAACAAACACCTATTTAGAAAGCCTTATGAAAACCTGTTATTTGGAATGAATAAAAAATTGGAAAAACTCTGGACTAAATGTAATGTGATCTAAAAGGAGATTATGTTGAAAAATAAAACGCTTAATTGCCGAAAAAAAGAATTTCTATTTAAATAGTCACGGAGTTATCAAACAGCCCTCGTATCATTGCCTTAACTTTATTGAAACAAACACTGTAGACGTATTTATGATCAGAATAAATTTAAAACAAATTACATATATGTATATGGTAAAATCTGATGTCGGTGAAGCATAATAGGTATATTTATGTTTCAATACTCCGAATTTTTTGTTCACGTTAACTGAAACTAGAAGGATGTTTCTGTTGGCAATCGTTAAATTAAAAATAAGAAGTGACGTTGCCAAAGTGATCTCAAGGTTTCAGTCTCATGATGTAAGCTGATTAATTAGTAGTTTATTAGCTTGTTTTGGCGTACACATGACGCACGTGGTGTAGTATTAAATATCGGTAATGAATCTGATCGATTTTTTTTTATAATATTGAATTTACGACTAGTAAAATGGAAAGGAAGTATAGAAAGAAGCTGTGATAGTTTTTTTTATTACTGTAGTACAGCAAACAGGCTGTAGGCTCTGTTAATAGTAAGCAGTTATTGTCGCTTATGGCTGTTTGCAACGCCAGAGGCATCGGTAACACGCTGTCACCTGGAACCTGGGTCACTTGTGCCGAAAACAACACGAGGCTATTATGGAATATTTAGACACCAATGATTGTTGGCATCCAGATGGGCTTCAAATCCTACCCTAAACAACAACCCTAGTTAGGTGCTAGGGTTGTTTTATCGCCTTTTAATACAGCCTATCCCCGGCCATATATGTCAGTATTCTTATTACGCCCCTACAGGGAGAATTCATAAAAGTAACGTAAGAAAGTAAAATGTTGAATTCTATTCCAAGACATGGGTGTGTATCTTTATATAGGATAAACTAAAATAAATTCTAATACCTATGCTAGTATATTAGTTTCCTCCCACATATAATCGTCGGTAGTCTAGGCTAGGCATCCAATACTCGTCTGACAAGTCCACTTTTACACAACCCTTTAAGGCATTTTGAAATACATATTTAACGAAATCACTAGTTCTAAAAATGTTTGTGACGTAATTTGAATTATCATTTCTTTAAAATCGGTCAAGTTACCCTTAATTTTTTTATTGCTGAGTAACAGCAGCCAGGCTTATGGCCCACTTAATAGTAAGCAGTCACCTTCGCCTATGACTGTTTACGACGCTAAGAGCACAGCGAACACGCTGCTGTCCGCATAGCGGTTCATTATTAATATAAGAGAAGAGAAGAAATTGGTATTACCCAATGCTTTATATCCGTGCAGGGGTCCGCCCCTTACAACTTAAAAGATATACAACCTGATCATTTTGCAAATTGTTTTCATCAATAACTACAGATTTGGATTTTGAATTTTCAAAAGTATTTTGACAACTATAAATTATTAAAAAACTACATTGAATTGAATTTTAAACGTACAAGGGCGGAGAAAGTATACTAACCTCTGCGGCCGGGGTCGGCCTGTCGTAAAAGGCGACTAAACAACCCACTCTAGCTACGTGGTAGGGCTTCAAGCCCGTCTGGATGGCGACCACCTTTGGTCTTAAGTATGCCGCCATAATAACCTTGTGTTGTGTTCCGGCATTGGTGACCTAAGTTCCAGTACCTTTATGGGACAGCAGCGTGTTCGCGATGCCACTGGTGTTGCAAACATCCATAGGCGATGGTAACTGCTAAATTCTAAGCGAGCCGTCAGCCTGTTTGCTGTCCTACAGCAATAAAAAAAATGCTTATCTTTTTAATACAAATTTTAATAAAACAAGTTTTTAAGCCGCAAAATATTTTTTTGAATGAAAGACTGTATTGCATCAATTATTTTTTTTTTTTCTATTCGAATGTCGAAAATTTTAAATTATATAACAAATAATAATATACCTAGTCAGGTCATAAATTCTGTCACATGTTTAATGTAAAATAATTGTAACACGTTTATTCATTATGTAACCATTCATATACCAAAATGAACTTAACAAAACATAGATTCTTATGACATTAAAGTTTATTCAAAATGACCTCCGTGATTTTGAATACAAGCCTTCAATCTGCGCGGCCAGTCGTCTATCGCAGCACGAACGAGGTCCATGTCAATATCGGCGGCTGCCTTAATCAAGGATGTCTTGAGTGACTCCAAATTGGGATGAGGCTTTGAGCACGCCTTTTCCTCCAAGTGTTGCCATATCTTGTAATCTAACGGATTCAAATCTGGACTGGAGGAGGGCCAGTCTTCGTGCTGGATGAAGTCGATTTCACGCGCCGCCAGCCAGTCTTGTGTGCTCTTCGCTCTATGAGCTGGCGCCGAATCTTGTTGGAATACCCAGTGCCTGTTATTGAACATGGTATGAGAAACAGGTTCCACAAGGTTCGTTAGGACTGTATTTTGATACACAACAGCATTCGTTTTTACACCTTTCTCACAAAAATGTACCTCTGTTAAGCCCCAATAAGAAACTCCCAACCATACCATGAGCGAGGATGGAAAATGACCTCGTTGGACACGCGGAATACGGTTGCTCGCTTCTTCACTACTGTGTGCGTACACCTTATCATTTTGTTTGTTGTAGCTCTCTTCTACGGTAAACATTTTTTCATCCGAAAAAAGAATTTCCCGATATTTTTTTCCCGCGTACCGCTTCAACAAAGCGCGGCATCTCTTCAGTCTCAGGTCCATTAGACGAGCATTCAACGATGTCCTGTTTTTCTTCGATATGCCCGAAGCCCTAAGTCTTCATTTAACACTCTTTTCACCGTGGTTCTGCTTAACCCCATCTGAAGGGCCAACAGTTTCTGCTTACGTTTGGGATTTCTTTGAATTCGTGCCTTCACAGCTTTTATCACTGCTGGAGTCCTAACAGACCGAGGGCGACCACTTCTTGACCTGTCATCTACACTAGAGTCTTCATTGTATCGTTTGATGGTACGATAAACGAATCTTTTGGTTATATTCAAATTTTTCAGTATGTTAAAAATTTGAATTGGCGCGTAACCGCAACGATGCAACGCAATAACTGCAACACGGTATTCTTTAAGCGTCCACTCCATATTTAAAAATGAGTAAAAATTCTAAAAGTATACATTTTTATTTTCATGAACAATTCGAAATTCGAATTCAATAAACTTTTTTGTGGCCAGCATTCTAAAAGAAAAGTTTTTACTGTGTGACAATACTTATGACCTGACTAGGTAGATAATTGTAAACATGTTAAGATTAAATTTCGATCACAATCCACAATCTCTTTGCGAACATGTCTGCTTTCTATGAATTACCAAAATAATCAAAGCAATTTCTCTTGTCCGTCGTGTATTAGCTAAATTATGAGGGATTTTATTCTACGCTTCCGATTTATCATAACCCATCACTTACATTGATGTTTCTCATCTTATATTCTATTAATACGCTTAACTAAATGATGTATTTTATTGAACTAATTTCATGACTGTTGTTAATACGTCATTTATATATGTTTGTTCTTGCCACGTTCCCTCCAAGGGGCTGTCGATTAATCACGTGAGGCTCGAAAGGGGGGGAGGGGTCCACAAAAAATCACGAAATATCACAAGGGGGAGGGGGGGGTGTAATAATATATCACGTGTATTTATTTTTCCTCAAACGCGTACAAAATCGAATTTAGCACTGTGCCAACAACTGACTTGCAAGATGCTTATCCAGTTTTTGGTGTTGAAGAAAGTCTTGCTAAACCGTGGTCCGAGGATACTGTACATTAAATTATGTTCATTGTTCATGTATTAATATAAAAAAGTTTTTCGCATTTCTTTCATTATTTTTATGTCAGTAAAAACATGTAACCTTTTTGTCTATCTCTAAACGTTATTATTGTAGTCTTTAATTTTCTATAGTAAAATTAGATGATACTTAAAATTAAAATCCCTTGTAGGTACTAAAAAATACACGTGATATAGGGGGGTATTCTTAAACCTCACCATGTATCACCAAGGGGGAGGGGGGGTTAAAAAATGCCAAAAAAAACATCACGTGATTAATGGACGGCCCCCAAGGAAAGAACACGTCAACGGCAACGTAAATAAAGCCCTATGACAATAATCTACAGCGGGCTTCGATGTATTGCAATTGCAAAACATGACAACTTAAACTACTCAACTTAAAAGACAATTAGATGTTTTAAAGCCTATTATATATTTTAACTATCTATGCTATTTCAATTGAGGATATATTTTTATCTTTCGGATTATATCATAAATATGTCCACCAGAATTGCGAGCTTAATTATTCAAAGTTGTGTTGAAATCTATACCACCTAGACAAATATCCGCATTCCTCGACTTTGTTTGCTCACATGCACTGCACAATCACATACGCATTGCGTTTGCTGCTGTAATAATTAAATGAAATACAATTATCGGTTGAACAATACACATTGCAGTCCTAAATGAGCGAAGTTATGTTCGGTATAAAAGTTTAAAAGGGCTATTTGTTTTCAGAATTTTACCCTGATGTCTCAAAATACTATTTTTTTTTTTTAATTTTGACCCTGAATCCTGTGCGATTGACTAACGATTGATTCTTATATTCAACTCATCATCATTCCAGTGCATCTAATGCCGGTCACTCACATTCGCACGAATACGCAAACCCACAAGTGTAGGACGACATTTGCAAATGATTATGCAAAGTTTTCGCTGCATTAGCGGTTTTCTAAGCTGTGTCGAGTTTTTAACGGACAACAAAACGCGCGAACCGAGATCCTTCACGTAGTCTTCTGACGGCTCTTCACATAGTACGTGCAAACATTCGTACAATGTACGAATGTTTGCGCGCATGTAAGTGACCAGGATAAGGCTATAATAGGGCGAAACAAATACGCGCCGTTGGCATGGATGGCAATCCATGACATTTTCCTCCTTGTTTTCTGATATTCAACATAAGAAAATCCATGGAATGGTTTTGGGTACATTTGATTTTTACAGGAGCTACTACCGCCTGACCCCAATGATCGTATGTTTATAGATTTATTAACTTGCATCCAATATGTTTATATTTAATCTTAAAACGCAAGGCTAGAAACAATGTTTAACCCAGTGGGCTCCGACGGACACCTTATGACCGCCAACACTTCGGGTCCGGGGCCGCGACGGATACCGCATGTCCTCAAGCAATACAGAAGCCTTGATGTGCCCAACATACACCGTATCGACTCTACTGAAGCAAGACACTAGCGATGCCCCACAGTACAACCTAGCCACTTGGTATAAAATAATCGAAAGGACTTAGGATTTAAGACTTTTTCAACAAGTATGTTTCTAAAAATGTCTGCCATTTGAAATCTCGGAAAACAATGAGTACATCGCTATTCCCTCAAGTCGCCCATTATTTTTGAGTTATTTTCTGATAATAAAATAACCACAGCGATTTTTGGACGATTCTTAATATATTGGTGTGGCCCTGGGGAAAAGTATGATGTCGAACACATGGTGTCCGCTATGGCGTACGACGTGTTAACTAATTATATAAAATCGAAAGTAACTCGCGTATTGCATCGGAAACCTTTACAAAAAGCTTTCTTCAAAGCCTTCATAAAAACAATAATTTGTGAAGGAACGCAATCAAATAAATAGGAAATGAAAGTTAAAATAACTACGACAATTACAGTGAATTATGGACTTGGAAAGTAATTTTAAAATTCGCTCATCAACAGATTCATTCGCTGATATGAGAAAAAGTTAATTGCTAATTTTAATTGCATATCCTCTTCTTCTATGTTAAAAAAGTTTAAATATCATTAAAATATATAGACGTAGCACAACTTTTTTCATGTATTCTTTTCGAAAAATATGCTACAATGCACTGCTTGTACTCACTTACTGGGAAAGGGAATAATAATAAAAGCCTTTGAAACAACAAGAATAAGTGAGAAATTCGTTTCAATTAGGTTATAATATTGTCGGAAACAAAAGTGACAGAGCATTACATAACATCAAACAATAAGCTCTTACGAACACTGAGAAACATGTATAAAATATGCCAACAAATAAAAAGTGTAACAATGTCGTTGTATTACGTTGATTTCCATTATTTCCTATTAAAAATTGTTATTTCCGAACGTTTCTAGTTTCTAACGAAAGTTGAAGTATAGCAAAAGTAAAAAAATATAATTTATAGAAAAATATGACACTGTTTTGAAACTACAATAGCTATTATGAAAGTGATTTAGCAAGTATACAAAGATAAACTAAATACTTATTAGTAGTCCAATCGAAAAGACCAACCGGACGTTTATTTTATGACATTAATGTTATAATAGTTTTAGAGAACGTATATCAGAGATCGAAAGTATTGTATAATGCTTGATGAATCCAATTTTAAAGACGTAGTTTAATTTACCACTCGAGAATGTTTGAACTTGAACTAAATTTATAAGTGTTTTAATGTCGGAAATCGGAATGCCTAAGCTCTGTCTAGAGCAGTGTCATTGCCATCCGTTATCTTATCACGGTGAAATTAATTAAGCACAGTGTACCTACATGCGCTGCCTTTGTTTATGAAACATATAAATAGACGTAGTGCCAATGATTGAGAAGTTGAAAAGTAATAGGCTAGCCTGGTATGGCCATATAATGCGAAGAGAAGAATGTCATATAACAAGGAAAATGTTAGAAATGAGAGTGAATGGATGCAAAAGGAGAGGTAAACCAAAGAATAGATGGATAGATCGGGGAAAAGATAATATGGCATAAAATGTGTGCATGTTTAGATGACGACTAATAGAGGAGAGAGGACGAAGAGGAATGTATGTTGTGCCGACCCCACATAGCTGGGATAAGGGTAGGACGAAGAAATTAGATACATATTATTAAAATAAATTATAATAAGGTATAGCCATAAATTCTATAATAAAAATATAAAATCTACATGTCCTTTATGTAATGAATCGTGCTGAATTATTTATTTCCTACTTATATTAATAATAACAGACTAAGTAAATTATCAAAATTCTACTGGAAATTTATTATGATATAAAATTTAAAATGTATAAAAATGGCGTGCTTTAACCCTGAAGACTGCGAGCAATTTGCAGTATGTCCGATGTTAGTGGCCGCTTATTCAACAACGTTCTATGAAGATCCACCTATGTGCTATACCTGCTTGCCACGATGTCCTTCGCCGAAGGTTATGTATTGATGTGAAAAGAAACCGCGAGTTTCAAGCACTCTAACTTGCCAAGAGGAAGATTACTGTGAGCCACCACCAAAATATATGAAAATGGACGCATTGTGCGCAAGCTGCCTGTGTCTGCATTAAAGCGCAATGTAATGCAGGACCAAGAGCATTCGAAGACGCTCGGCATTGCAAATTTCCTATTTAGATGCTCTCGTGACGTAGTGATCGAATGTGAATTGTACACGGACCCCGTAAAAGTCGGCGACCCGACAAAAGTGCCGCCCTGCACACCGAAGCCGACACTCGGATGTTGTTTACTCAAGAAGAAACCAATAGAAGTGTCGCTTGAGGATATATTAGATGATTGACAACGAAATTTCGTGTCCTACTTCCAACGTGAAACGAGAAAAATAATTTAAATAAAAAGGATGACAGATTTTTCCCCAAAAAGGGGTTAGCATAAGGCAGGCCGCCGATTGTAAAAACTAAGCCACAACTGTTACGTGTAACATGTTGTGCAGTTAGGAAGAAGATTAATAATAACAGACCATAAGGTCCAACTGCTGAGTTTGGGCCTCCCCCTAGAGGGAACGGACAGTATACCAGCCACGCTTGTCCAAGGGATCGTCGGGTTACACGTACCGGTAATGTCGATATTGTATTATGGCATGTACCGCACATGATTCGAACCTAGGACCTTTAGGTTGGTCTCCGAGTGTGTCTACAGCTTTCACTATGGATTTTTTAGCATTGTGACATGCTGTCCTACAAAGGCCCATTTAGAATTTAGCTGTTACCGTGCCTATGTATGTATGTATGTGCAACGCCAGTGGCATCGCGTACACGCTGCTGTCCCATAAGGGTACAGGAACTTGAGTCACTAATGCCGGAACACAAAACAAAGTTATTACGGCGACATACTTATAGACCAAAGGTGGTCGCCATTCAAACGGGCTTGGGCCCTACCACGTAGCTAGGGTGGCTTGTTTTGTCATTTTGTACGACAGGCTGACCCCGGCTGCAGATGTCAGTATTCTTTCTCCGCCCTTACAGGGATGGAGCTCGAGCTCTGCTGTATTGTCACAGGACAAAAGTAGCCTCAGTAACCTTCTGTGATACTTCCTTTTCTCTTACAAAAATGCATTAGAAAATGGATGGATCATACATTTTGGTTTGCTTTTACAAGAGCGACCACCGTTTAAAAAAGAGCCAAATAGAGAAAAGTAATCAAATAGAAAAATTAATAGGTATACCGTTTGTAATAGAGTGGCTCTATCTATCTGTCGTTGCCGGACACGACCAAAAATACCCGTCTATGTATTGTAAAAAAAATTATTTAAATCGAAGTTGGTAAATGTTTTGAAGGCAGAGAAGCCGGCAAACTATAATTATTATGCTACGCCGCAATGCAGCCCCGATGCACTGACCCGTTGCGATTCTAAGAATCTTATATAGGTTAACGTAATCGTAGAGTGTGCTAAAACTCTTACACATGTGTCATAGCAAAGTTAACAAAATAGTCTGCCAATTGTGAGTCATAAAGTAGGAGAACTGAAGATACTTTGCCAAGGTGTAAGTGCATTGTAGGTAGCCAGGTTAATCTAACATTTCTAGAATATTCCACAACGTCTCTGAAAATATAATTTTATACTAGTATAAGAGCTTTGAAATGAAAGCCTGGCACTGGATAAGTATTGCTATTCGAACGGTAAAAGATAAAAAAAGTATCTAAAAGGTGGATTTAAATTCAGTACTATGAAATCAAATTTATTATTGTCTAGTGTGAATAATTAATGCTGAATTTAATGTAGCAGTCTCTCGAACCTCCATCGAATGAGATTTATTTAATATCAAAGGATCTAGGCACTTATATCAAAATGCTATAGAAAAATCAACATAGCACAAGATTGAACAGAAATGATATTAATGACATTAATTGCAGTTTAAAATTCACTTCTAAAAGTAACTATAACAAAGAAAGCATAATTATATTGTACTTCCAACAGTGATGTAATTTTAAAATATTTAAAATCAAGAATTACTCCAAGACCAGCGCACGAAAGTTTTGAATTATATCAGTCTTTAGTATTATTTGAATAACCAACGGTAAAGTATAAAAAAATTATTGCTTCAGCGATTGATTATTCATTAAATCATCCTTCAGATTTGTAACTGATCTGGTATTTATTCAATATATCGTTACAATCATAATTTTTAATACTAAAAAAGAAGCGAATCATCAACTGTATTAATAGTCATAATTATTTTTATTTAATAGATAGATGATTAACAATCTATACATCAGAAGTTGAAGAAGGTAGGAACTGAAAATCAGCATAAAGCTGAGTTTTACTTTAAAACAAACGTATTGTATTCGTCATTTACGTCAATAAATATTTCTTTATTTCCTCTTTCTTTCAACATCAAGTGTATGTAAGATCGAAAACAGATTCTTGCAAGATTGATGCCATCATGTTTTGAGATGCTCTCTTGAACGTTGCATATTCGTAGACACTCTGTTGCCTGACAATTTATTCTTATCAGCGGTTTCTCCCTATTACATCACGGCGTTCGCATGACAAATTTCGTATTTGCAATATAACATGTCACTTTTCGTCTCACTCCAATTACCATAATGGATGGGTGAATCGCGAAATGCCATACTCATATACTTTCACCGATGCCACAAGTGCTGCGCTTTACTTTCATGTTCATGTGCCTAATGGTTGTACCTACGCTACACGTTACAATATCGATGTAAAGCTATAGTGAAAGACGCTTTTATAATTAAGACCATATATATAAGCTCCGTTATACGTTATTACTTGGTCTACACTTATCTTTCTTACAAGTAAAAGAATTATTTGAATTATTTTTTTAATCGTTAATATACCGATAACATTTTATTATAGGATGCTAGAAATGAGAGTGCATGGGTACAAGAGGAGAGGTAGACCAAAGAAAAGAAGCATGGATTGTGTAAAAGATGATATGGTTAAAAAAGGTGTTAATGTTCAGATGACGGTTAACAGAGGAGAGTGGAAGGAGAGTTGAGAGATGTTGGGCCGACCCCACATAGTTTGGGATAGGGGCAGGAAGATCATGAATATACCGATAACATTCCGATTCATATCGTAATCTAAGTACTCTCATAATATAACTATGGTTGCATAATTTTAATTAGTAAGTAAATTCTTTATGAAGAAATAAACTTCAATATAACACCGCACGGCGCACAACGAGACCACAGATATAGGAAACAATTTATAATGTCTTTTATCTCATTCTCTCCACGTTATATTCTAAAAATGTGTATAGGTGTCTCTTTTTATTGTGACTTCAGTTTCGTCGAGTTTCAAATCACAACGACGCTAAAGTAGTTTTCACTTAAAAATATTTAAAGAAATTGTTTAATTTCCTATTACAAGAAATTCTAAGTAACCCATTAACAACTAGACTAGAACCGTTCTGGTTTATCTTTTACTTCATTACTGGAGGTCGTGCCCGTCTTGAAACGCTTTGACGGAATCGGTGACGATCTGCTTCCACAACACTCTGGCTTGGCTTTCCTCAGAGCAGTGGAAACAAAGTGTTTATTCATATTTCAATCTATAGATAAAAATCTCCAAAGGGTATTATATAAATATTATATCGTTGTGATAGTCAAATACCAAATGTAAGGACTTTCATATCGTAAGGTATTCTTGCAGTTTTTTTGTATGCCGTGATTATAATAAATTATGACTATAGCTGAACAGAAAGTGCATGGACAATTAAAACACGTGTTTGTTCAAATATCGCTTGTGTCCTAAAATCCGGTGTTGTATGGGAACTTCAGGGCAAAGCCTATGCGGGTGTATAGGTTTTTTGCCTTGACCTCCTGCGTTAAATTGGCTAGTTAGCAAATCACGTTGGTCGCGACATTATATCAACTAAAAACCTCAGCGGGTAAGGGTCGCTTTTGCCCATTCCTGTTCAACGCCTCCGGTAAGAAATCTGGACATGTATGGATCTCTAACAATCATAATCAAAGTATTTATTAACTCCTGTACAATTTAGTAGACTTCGTATTGAGTCCTGGTTTGTATTGAGTTCCGCTGCGATGTAGTGATACATTAAGCTGTACATTATGTACTAGCACCCAGTACTAGATCTATCGATAGCGTACGGCCTCGCCCAAGTTGGGGGAGACAGATGGCAGTTATTTCTATAAAAACTAAATTTGGGCAAATTTATCTTTTTTTTTCTTGTCTTGGATTTCAGCACGTGAAAAAGAGCTATTACTGATAGACACCCATGTCAACAATACACAATTTTCGCCATATGGCAGAACTCAACGGTAAACCACAAGTTCCAAATTTGAATTCTATATAAATTAAACTTTAACTAACAAAACGCGGTATAAACAACTCACAATAAAAAATATACTAGCCAAGGGATTCGTGTGTCCAAATATGCCACTCGATGCTGTCTACAGAAATAGCTTGTTTCGTTAATTTTTCATTCGTCTAAAACACCAAACCACCAAAATGTGTGAAATTATTTCTAACGTTTGTGAAAGATCTCGCCTGTTTTTCACTTTAGTGATCCATCATACAAGTTACATTATATATATATATATATATATATATATATATATATATATATATATATATATATATATATATATATATATATATATATATATATATATAGTACATATATGTTGCATTGCCTTTGACGACCTCTGTGGCGTAACGGATAACGCACTTCGGTACGCTTGCGGAGATCACGGGTTCCATTCCTGTCTCGCTTCTGGGTGTTTATGTATAATATGTTTTTATTTATAAGTAGTATATAAGTTGTTTAGTACCCATAACACAAGTGCTATGCTATTTAGTTTGAGACTAGATAGCGCTGTGTGAATTGTCACAAAATATTTATTTAACATATATTTAATGGCTTTTACTATGATTTTATAAATAAAATGATGCACATTATGAACAACGAGTTCTTATTGTTACTGATTTTTATTAAAGGTATTTACAGTGAAAGCTTTTCTTAAACCCGAAGTAGGCTAGGAAGGTACTTGAAAGTAGATAGGAACGTTTGTAATTAATCTTCATTTTAGTGTTCTCAGGTGCATCCGAAAGTTTCAGTACCCAAGTGTACGCTATTAAGATTTTTTATTGGGCGAAACTATCTGCGCGCCTTTCGGTGACACTTTTCTAAGGCAACTGTCGTTAAAGCCCACAACAACTCTTAAGAAAATAGCCACGCGTGCGCCCCGCCCCTCCTTTGCTGATAATACAAGCAAAATAGTTCAGTCGTTGTATTTTATAACTGGCCAAGTGATCAAGTCATTTTATTTGTTCCTAACCACGATGCAGTTTACGTATCCTACAACATTTAGTTGAATATGGAATCCCGTCTCTGATAGCATATATGTATTAACACAATTTCATACAGTATTGCTTTGTAAAGATGCCTATTGCATCGTCTATATTGTTTTATTATTCTTTTTAATATTAAAAATAGCAGCCAAGGAACTAAACAACCAAACTTAGACCGGATAAAAACACAACAAATGATAGATCTGGACGTGTGACAGATACCTCGTACAGCAGGAAGTTGTTCATACAAAAATAGATGGAATATTTTAAAAGATGCACAGAAAACTGTACACGTGGACGCGTTAGTTGCAACGAGCGGTGTAGAATTTGTCTACGTTCATTCACTGTACGCCCTTAGAGGATTCAAGCAAAAAGCTACATATTAAATGGATACGCGTTACTTAAAATTACATAATTATTAAGCGCCTCATATTAATTATAAATGGAGTATTGTCGAGTTCAATCAATTATTATTTCGTTATGATATTAATAATAGAATTATTGCCTTGTTATTAATCATCCTTCGTCCATTCTCGAGTCTAGCGTGTTCTACGTGAAATAGATAAATGGATACCTCGAGTAAGGAAGGAAATTCGGTTTTCCCTACGGTATTGGAAGGGTCGAGCGAGAGCCGCCCCAGTGAATCCTAAATTTGGCAACATCGATGTATATAGGCATGTACAGGGTCCAAATTCCAACAAGATTGGAATGGACAAAGGGACCAGATCCACCGGAACATAATAGTCTGGTATGGTACACTGATGGATCCAAAATGGAATCAGGTACAGGGGCGGGAGTATACGCGAAAGACTACAAATGTAGTAAAAGCTTGGGAAAAATGGCAAGTGTATTCCAGGCTGAAACATATGCCATTATAACCTGTGCTCAGGAGAACATAGATAGAGGCACCAGAGGCAAATCTATATATATTCTCAGTGACAGTCAAGCTGCAATCAAGGCCATCGCCTCCTTCAAAGTTGACTCCAGACTTGTCCTGGATGCCATCCAAACCTTGAATGGACTTGGAAGGCATAACAGGGTAAGATTAATGTGGGTCCCGGGACACGAGGGAGTACATGGCAATGAAATGGCAGATGAACTGGCAAGAGAGGGCTCAACTAATGATTTTATGGGTCCGGAACCATGTGTAGGCATTCCGACTAGCCTCGTGAAGGCCACATTCAGGGATTTTGCAGACCGCAGTCAACAACAACACTGGCTGACTAGAATCGGTCTGGAACACTCCAAAAAATTTTTGGGATCCACGTACAAAGCACGAGGATCCATCTGGAACATGAGCAGGGGGCAAATACGCTACTTGCTTGGAGCCTTTACTGGGCACTTTGGAACCAACAACATGCTCATGAAAATGGGTCTAACCGCGACACCCATGTGCAGGTTGTGTGGGGAACATACAGAACGCATGGAACACCTACTGTGTACATGTGATGCATTGGCCAGGAGGCGAATGAATCTTTTGGGGGTAGGATATCCAACACCGGAAGACTACAGGCTCCTATCTCCATACCTCATTGTTAGGCTCATGAAGCAGATCTTCAAGGAGATTGGAGAGGAGTGATTGCTATCTAGGGGAACACAAAAGATCCCATTGGGTCGAAGTGTCCGAGATATTTCTCGGCCCCAAAATAAGATAAGATAAGATATAGGCATGTAGAAAATATACAGCATAATACATAAGGCTATGTTTTACTCGGAAATGCAATCATCATATGCTACCGTAACGAAACACCTGTAAGATGTAGAAAATATATATTGAAAGCAATGAAATTTTAATACGTAAATAAAATCCCGTTATGAATTCTTTTAAGTTATCTTAAAAGTTATAACAAGGTTATTATGGCAGCATACTTAGCAAAGGTGGTCGCCATCCAGACGGACTTGGGGCCCTACCACGTAGCTAGGGTGGGTTGTTTCGTCGCCTTTTACGACGGACCGAACCTGGCCGCAGAGGTTAGTATTCTTTCTCCGCCTCTGCACGGACAAAAACTACATTTAACATAGTAATCCACATTCAGTAAGTGTAAGAATACTGACCCCTACGGCCGGTGGTGACTTGTGTAAAAGGCGACAAGCAACCCTAGCTAGTTAGGGCTGCCAGCCCGTCTGGATGGCAATCACTTCTGGTCTCTAAATATGACGCCATAACAATCTTGTGTTGCGTTCCGCAATAAGAGACTCAGGTTCCAGGAGACGGTAACTGTAATTAAATGGGCTGTCAGCCTGTCTGCTTGTTCCACAGTAATAAAAAAAACCGTCTAACCTAATTTTTATTTATATGTGTCCCATTGAAGCGAAGCTTCTATACAGACGTTTTGGCCGCCCTCATATAGGCGCTCTACGAATGGCCAGTCTATTCGTGCTAAGCGTCAGATTTAGTACCGTTACACGAGCTGCGGCGCTCTTCACGATTAGAAGAAAAATATTCGGAGAACTCCACTGTTTTTAGGCGTGTATTTTTTATGTATTTATTTTTATTTTCCCATGTATTCAGTTTTTATTTTCTCAAGGCTTTATTTTTTTCATTATCAGAAGATAATAACGCTTAAAAATAACGCTTAGTTCCTACGCTTTATACTACATATAAAGTTTCGCTTATTAGGGGCTCTAGATGGCACTGTTTTTAATGATATTTATTTTCCTCCTGAAATTACAAATAAATAAGGCCGTCATTAACCGAAAGGAATGGTTGTTTGAAGAACTCTCGACCTATTTGTCCGCGCCACTTTGATAACTTCGATTGCGCTCAAGCACCAACTTTTTAATTTATATAACCTCCGAAGGGGATTAAAATATTGAATAGTAATACTATGTTTTAAAAAGCAGAACCGAGACGAGAGTTGTAGGTACGAAGACAATAGATGTTATCTCATGTAGTTTAGTTTTATTTCTCAACATAGAAAACAACAAAGACCTCATTATAATGACTAAAAATATATTTAATATTAAGAGATACTTCAAAAATATAACAGCCCAAACAGCTCACTTGGGCGGATCACACTTGTCGGTGATCTTGGTATCCAGATCCTCACGATGTTTTCTATTGATATTTTTCTTTATTATATGTACGTGGCAATTATATTAATATGCACATTAGGTGAGAAAAATAGCCTAAGCGGTGCATGCTATTGTGTTTTCCGAACCCTTGACCTCTAAATTTTAAATAAATTAATTAAATAAAACATTATAAGACTATGATGTGAATAATCATAATTATTCGTCGTTTATTTTTTAAGTATACATACAGTAATTTAATTGAAAGAAAAAATGAATACCCACGACTGCCGGCCAACCCAACTCCTCCCGAAGGTGTGGTTAGAGATGACAAATGTCGTACTCCTTACAGCAAGAGAAGTGTAGAATTCAGTTTTTCATAAAATGTTAGGTTGTAAGTTGTCACTTGGTCCAAAACTGGACTCTGTACGTAGCAGTTATGGGTGTTTGCAACGCCAGTGGCATCGCGAACACGATGCTGTCGCATTAAGGGTACAGGAATTTGCGTCACTAATGCCGGGACACAAAACAAGGTTATTATGGCGGCATACTTAAGACCAAAGGTGGTTGCTATCCAGACGGGCTTGGGGCCCTATCACGTACCTAGGGTGGGCTGTTTTGTCGCCTTTTATGACAGGCCGACCCCGGCCGCAGAGGTTAGTATTCTTTCTCCGCCCTTGCACGGATAATATACTGGGAAAGTTCACACCTGCGGCAGTCCCTCAGGCATTCGTACGTGCGAACGCCGCTGCGCCACCGAACTCTTATTCTTCCCATCTTTCTTATACCCTGTATAACTAAATTGAAGGTCAAGAACACCATACCAATATAACCATAAAAAACTATATAACAAGCAAACGAATGACTCAAACAATCAAATAAAGGTAACAAGGTCGTTGAACTGCATGGTTGCATAAGTGAATATTACAGTAGAGGTCGTTACGAATGATAATGATCGCGAAGGTGTGAGTGAAGGTGTTTGCTCACATGTTATGTGAAATGCTTACTATGCGATAGATCTACGAGCAGCGTGGAACATTTTACAAATAGACAATACAGAATTTCGTATCATCATCTATATAAATACATAAAATTAGTGTCTGTTTGAAATATTAAAATAACCGCTTTTTACTAAATGCATATGTATGTATACATGCTAAAATAACATTTTTTTACAATTTTTGTTTGTCTGTTTGTTCCGAGTAATCTCTGGAACGGCTGGACCGATTTCGACGGGACTTTCACTGGCAGATAGCTGATGATATTAGGAGTAACTTAGGCTACTTTTTTTAGACTAGCTTCGCCCCGCGGCGTTGCCCGCGGTTACAACAACAAACGCGGGTAATACCCGCGGTGCACAGCTAGTATAAAATATTTTTAAACTTTGAAAAAATGTGTATAATAACATCTCATATACCTACCACTATACATCTTCAATATTTTGGGGTCATACTAAGCAGAACGTACAGTATCCGAGACGGATTTGCCGCTAACACATACCGATAATTTCATCAATCCATTTTATGCATGTATCCATCCTCACGAAGTTTTCTTTCACCGTCGCGTCGGTATATGCCAATATGTAATGAACATATTAGGCGAGAAAAGATGCCTACGCGGTGCGTAACATCGTAGAAATCGAAGTCGTGATGGTCTATCTCCGAGAATGATACATTTAATCTGCCATCACCAATTAGCGACACTCACTGAATTATTCAAAATTATTCGACTTGATCTTTTCGAGATGATTGGTCGAATTCTTTGTCAAATAACAACACAACAGCAGTTTTGTGTTTGTCTTGAATAACTAATAACTGTCTCCTTAAACAGTAGTGATCAACTTATAATTGTATTGGGAAATTTTTTAACGTATTTAAAACCATCAATTTAATAAGAATAATTTTCGGAGCAAACTAAATTCGTTTACCTGATGTGTACATACGTACATGTAGATTTTTTTCTCATACTGTTATTTTAATTATTGTTATAACAACAATTTTGTTTAAAATATTAATAAATAATAAATAAACATCTTGTGACAGTTCACACAGCGCCATCTAGTCCCAAACTAAGTAGCATAGCGCTTGTGTTATGGGTACTAGACAACTGATATACTACTTATATACTTCTTTTTTTTTGTAAATAAATGCATATTATACATAAACACCCAGACGCGAAACGGGAATCGAACCCGTGACCTCCGCAAGCGTACCGAAGTGAGTTATCCGTTATGCCACAGAGGTCGTAAACAAATCAAACACACAGACCGACACATGCAATAAAATTCTTGAACGCAATATTAATAAAATAGTTTACATAATAAACGTTATTAAACGTAAAGATTATAGGACACGTTACGATCTATTTCCCCTCATAAATCTAATACAACCTTGAAAAGCGTAAATTAAACAAGCATGCTATTTTCATACGGCTTTTACGAGCTGCTTTTCCATGGGCAACAAACACGTTAAAGTTTACCATAAAATTAAAAAAGAACAACATGCTGCCATTTTAACCAGTTCTACAGTAACAGCTATTGAAAAAGTCTAGACTACTAGAAAGATTTTTAAATTAACTTGAAATTGTCATATCGTACAATATGTCGATGACGTCACGATAATTAAGTTAAATTACACGTAAAAATAGAAATAAAGTGTATTTTAGTAATATTTAAAATTAGTGGAGTTGTGTCATTTTATTTACGAGGCTAAAAATGTTAAGATAATAAAAATGTATAATAATAGATCAGGCTATAAAACTGATTATCTTGTCTAAATTGTTTTTATTTATTTGGTGTCTAATTCATTACTTATTTTTCTGGAAGTATAAAATTTTTAGCGCCCAATTCCAAAGTTCCATCAATGACATTAACATTTTCATTCACAAAATTATAATAAACATGGCAAGTAAAAATTAGCTCGTATTTTGAGAGCATTTTATCGCTAGGAAGCATTTCGAAGTTTTTATAATAATGGTGAATCGTTGATCGTATCTTGGCTTGGTGCCATCTTTAAGAATGTTTTATAATAGAAACCTAAATTTCGCCTCTCAGTGAGGGCCCTTAGTTCTAAAAATATAATTTATTGTTGGCCTACTTTAAGAATTAGATCATAATTCGCCAGTACTCGTGTTTATGATTCCGAAATGGTTTTTATGAGTCCGATATATAGTATACAGTTGTGAAATATAGCCATAAATCTTATTATCTAGATCGCGTATTTTAGGCTAGGCTGGCACTGCAATATCCAATACGACTATCGACGCAATTTTTAAACGTAAAATCGCTTTTATTAACATTTAATATTTCACCAGTATTTGATAAAACTGTTATCATAATAGTGTAATAGATTTGCAGGGTCTTTTACGTAATGATACGACCTTAAAATAGTTTTACCACTTAAAAATGACTTCCCGGGATTATCATAAACTCAAATATTCGGACAGTGCTAAAAATTATGATCAGAATCTTCTGGACAATGATACCGAGTTCAACGCGAACCAATTCAAACTTTACGATGACTTCACGACTGATCTGCGTATGAACTTCAACCCAATGAGGCATAACTTTCACGATGTCACCACAACTGACATTTATAGAAGAGCAGCCGATCCAAACGACTCTGGAGTTGATATGGAAAATGGGAATCCGCTTGATGATGTCAACACTTCGAATGATAGTGATTTGGTGAGTATTGAAATCTCTGATGATTTATCATGAACGGTTAACGTTTGTATAATAAGTGATTTTAAGACTAAAACTGAAGTGACATTGTTTTGCCATGAAAGCATTTAAAATCGTAGTCAGTACATAGGTAAGTGTTGACTCAAAATATGCATCTATGTCGTTATTTTATGTTTACGCAAATATACCTAATCCGTTTTACCTTCAAATTTACATAAGCCCTTCAAATACTTGTTAAATTATGCAATCTAAGTGTTTCGTAGCAAATTTAGCTATCATAAACACACAATAAATGTTTAATATATGCATCGCTATACAGAATTTTTGTGTTACCATGAGCACATAAGCGAGAACTAATCAATACAATGTTTATTCGAAGTAATTATATAATATGTTATGCATACACACTATTTATAAAAAAAAATGGTTGATTTGCTTCGGGTAATATCCGAAAGACTTGGACTGAATTTGATCGGACATCTATTAATACAGACATCTGATGTTATAGACTAACTTCTACTACAACTTACTATACCTACATAATTTGGTAAATAACTAAGATATCCCGTAGAAGCATCCAGATCTGTAGATGTCCACACGCGGAGTGTACTTCGCCGTTGAGTATTGAAATTAAGGCAGAAGGCAGACGAATATGCAATGGCATTATAAGAATTTTTTTTAACAAATATATATATATATATATATATATATATATATATATATATATATATATATATATATATATATATATATATATATATATATATATATATATATATATATATATATATATATATATATATATATATATATATATATATATATACCTAGTCAGGTCATAAGTATTGTCACACAGTAAAAACTTTTCTTTTAGAATGCTGGCCACAAAAAAGTTTATTGAATTAGAATTTCGAATTGTTCATGAAAATAAAAATGTATAACTTTTAGAATTTTACTCATTTTTAAATATGGAGTGGACGCTTAAAGAAGACCGTGTTGCAGTTATTGCGTTGCATCGTTGCGGTTACGCGCCAATTCAAATTTTTAACATACTGAAAAATTTGAATATTACCAAAAGATTCGTTTATCGTACCATCAAACGATACAATGAAGACTCTAGTGTAGATGACAGGTCAAGAAGTGGTCGCCCTCGGTCTGTTAGGACTCCAGCAGTGATAAAAGCTGTGAAGGCACAAATTCAAAGAAATCCCAAACGTAAGCAGAAACTGTTGGCCCTTCAGATGGGGTTAAGCAGAACCACGGTGAAAAGGGTGTTAAATGAAGACTTAGGGCTTCGGGCATATCGAAGAAAAACAGGACATCGTTTGAATGCTCGTCTAATGGACCTGAGACTGAAGAGATGCCGCGCTTTGTTGAAGCGGTACGCGGGAAAAAAATATCGGGAAATTCTTTTTTCGGATGAAAAAATGTTTACCGTAGAAGAGAGCTACAACAAACAAAATGATAAGGTGTACGCACACAGTAGTGAAGAAGCGAGCAACCGTATTCCGTGTGTCCAACGAGGTCATTTTCCATCCTCGCTCATGGTATGGTTGGGAGTTTCTTATTGGGGCTTAACAGAGGTACATTTTTGTGAGAAAGGTGTAAAAATGAATGCTGTTGTGTATCAAAATACAGTCCTGACGAACCTTGTGGAACCTGTTTCTCATACCATGTTCAATAACAGGCACTGGGTATTCCAACAAGATTCGGCGCCAGCTCATAGAGCGAAGAGCACACAAGACTGGCTGGCGGCGCGTGAAATCGACTTCATCCGGCACGAAGACTGGCCCTCCTCCAGTCCAGATTTGAATCCGTTAGATTACAAGATATGGCAACACTTGGAGGAAAAGGCGTGCTCAAAGCCTCATCCCAATTTGGAGTCACTCAAGACATCCTTGATTAAGGCAGCCGCCGATATTGACATGGACCTCGTTCGTGCTGCGATAGACAACTGGCCGCGCAGATTGAAGGCTTGTATTCAAAATCACGGAGGTCATTTTGAATAAACTTTAATATCATTAGAATCTATGTTTTGTTAAGTTAATTTTGGTATATGAATGGTTACATAATGAATAAACTTGTTACAATTATTTTACATTAAACATGTGACAGAATTTATGACCTGACTAGGTATATTTAGTTCTGAAATAAAAAGGTCCTAAGTTCAGCATATGCTAGTCAAACATTTTAAAATTTAAGTATTGTTAAAGAAAGTTCTATAAATAACTATGTTGTATCGCCCTCGTAATCTATTTAGACGTCCGTTGTATACTATTTTTACACCACATCCCTTCTACACTTATCTACAATCTCGGGGGTTAACACAAATAGCTCAAAGGCTGTCGAACTTCCGCTGGCCTAAACACGTCATGCGGTACGCAAATCGCAACAGCGGGCCGCGCCGGTAACAATTTGCCAATACACGTACTCTGACCCTTCCCGTCCATTGTACTTTACAGCGGAAGAGCTGGCACGCTTTATTGTACTGTTATTGGTTTGTCTTTCGGATTGCTGTTTAAAATCTATTACATTAACATATAAACAGTATTTATATAATTGAGGCATTCTCCCTGTACTTGGTGCAAATGTGTATATTATAGCACATTTTTTCACAGTAAAAACTATTTGCAGATCATACAAAAAACCCGTGATCAAGAGCATACGAAACAATTAAGGTAGCCAGTGAACCAGTCGGGTAGGCAATATTTTTACCACAATTTATGTTATTCTCAAGTATACATATATTTTGTAATATTCTGGAATTATAAAACAATACTATTGTTCGTGATACGACTCCACAAGTTTCAATAAGTTTTAATTGCATTAACATCGTTCTCTTAACCGAAACTATCTAATACATGAGCGGTGTACTTATCATCCTTCTTAAAGTTTGTTGACCGCCACTTTCACTAGAAAGAGTTATTTGAAATTGTAATAATAACTTTTTTAATTAGAATTATAATGTTTACTCTCCGTTTTGTTTGTGTGTTGAATAGATCGAAAACGTTTTACAAGTACGTTCTATTGTATTTGAATTTTATATTGAAATGTTTCTAGCAGATTTCATTACATTTGTTACATTTAACTTTCGACGCAGAAGGAATTCGCTTTTCTAAATCCAATAATATGAAGTTGATATTTAAGGAAGTCGACTTTAGCTTTAACCATATGAAGATAATAGATGCAAATTGGTGGTTCCAGTAAGAACTTTTATACTGGTATACCGATCATAACTTTGTAAGTATTATTTTAATGATTTTTTTGTAAGATACTAGCTGACTCAGCAAACTTTCTGTCATATAAATATTAAATAAGTCCATTTTGGATAGGATTTCTTTTAAATACGTTCTTAATGAGAATTAATATCACGAAATGAGTGACAATTCAAGTCAATCGGATGTATAGTTTTAGAGATCTCAAGAATGGTATCTCGCTTATATACGTAGACTAGTTGACCCGGTAAACGTTTTTACCTGCCATATGAATTAAAAAAAAAGTAGTCTATGTCCGTCTCCAAGGTCCAATCTATGACTATACTGAAATTCACCAAAATTGGTTCAGCCGATTAGGCGTGAAAGCGTAAAAAACAAACAAACTCACTTTTGCATTTAATATAATAATATTAGTTAGGATTATCAATCAATCATTTAATACTGCAGATCATTAAATCATAAAGAATCAATTTATCGGGGTATGTTAAACGATCCCAATGAACATTAGCCATTAATCTTGATATTACTCGTATGATGCTCCCAAATGTAGGTTGTCTCGTTAAAATAATGTTCTCGAGTATTCTGATATATTTATTGCACGCACAAGAAACAATTAAGTGCACTTGATGTATTTCTATCCATCAGGCTCATACATATTTAGTGCAAATATTTTGTATAGTTGACTTGTTAAATTCTTAATATCTATATACATAACAGTAAAATTAAATCGCGCAAGCAAAAAAATCTTTCACGAATTTTGATTTTAGATATATCTAAAGTATAAACAACTTTTTTGCTGCTAAAAAGCATTAATAAGTGAAAACTGTTTGTTTCATTTGATTAGAATCAGCATTTCCTCGAAACCATAAAATCCTGACGAATTGCACAATATACTTATGTCTAGGATTAAGGTTTTACACGAACTTGTCAGTTGCCTATAATAATTACGTTCATTATGTTTAATCGCCACCATTCTATTAGTATGTTTTATTAATTTCACATAAATCGTTATAATAATTTAATTCTTTTCTTTATCTATTTCTACTTCCCCAGTTTGCTTTTATCTCCTAGTCCGTTTTTATCTTCCTTTCATCCCCGTCATCTACCACTCCAGCTTTTCTACCTTTATTAATTCTGGTAATATTATTTAAATAATTCGTCTTTATTAATTACTTAATTATTCGTCTGGTGTAACAAATGTTCACAGTCGACCGGACTTGCTCTGCTATTAAAATATTTCTATTACCTTTATCGGTTTGGGAAATAAAATTGTAAAATTTCATGATAACATTTCAGTAAGTAAAGTGACTCTTCGGTTATGATCGTCAGTATTCCAAGTACAGCAATGAAGATTTAGTGATTCTTCGTGATTCTAAGACTAAACTTAAATTGGCATCGTTAATTAAGTGACCTAAATCATTCGTATCCACTTAATAAACATTGTTTGCCTATTGGGTTACGCTATTCAACACTCAACAAAGCCATGGGGAAGTGGGCAATTTGTTTGGAGACGATGACGTAATCTAATATCGGGCAAATTGTGCCTCGTTATAGTTATAGTGGAAATAAGATAAAATGGACGGTAATTTAAAAAATTATGAATTCACTACTTTATTTTAGGTAATTGTTTTCAAGTTCTTATAACAATATTATTCTCATTCTTGATTGTCTCATATCGTATGTTCTTTTAAACATCATACTATAAGTGGAAACTTTACTGATTTGTTAATTTGTGTTAAGTAATTGTTTGTTTCCCAAATAAATAAAATAAAATCATATACATTTAAAGCTAATCACGTAAGTTTGGATTATTGTTACAGGGTAAAATATATGGCGCTTTTGCGTCTGTATGAAAAACTTCATGTTAAGACTTATGTTATTTTGTAATGACATAATTAAAAAATAGAATGAATAGATGTTGCTAGATTTAGTTTCTAATTTTTATATGGATGCTTGCCGTATTAGCCTCGAAGTCTGAATGGAAAACGAGTTTAGTAGTAGTGTAGTAGAGAAAGAGTTGTTCATGTGAGTTGAAAGTAATTTTTCGCAATTTATGACGCCCAAGGAACAAAATTAAATAAATCTTGTTTGCTGCAGCCAACCAATGTACCATTAATGTCAAATTTAATATTGCATGTCATTATTACAAATAAACACTTGTCATAAAAAATCGATACACCCCTGAAGTTTGGTTTTGAATGAGTTTAATTTTTTTTACATTTAACCAAAAATATGTCATTTAACGAATATTAATGTTTAAAATTAAAATTAAATTTCTTTAGCTATTGTGTTTTGATCAACAGGTATGTTTTTACCCTTTAAGAAGAAATGAGTTAAATGTTAGAAACAAGGATGTAAAACAGAAAAATGTTAAACAAGTGTTTCCATGCGGTTCCTCGTGGAACGGATAAGCGTCACAATCTTGTGCTGTGGGATGTTACCTCATTCTTGTATAGCTGTTTTAAACTGGCCAAGCGTCTCCGGAGCAGGATCTCTTGCTCTGACTCGTCTCTTCAACTCTGTGAGATACATATCCGGGCTTCTTGCTGGCCAGCCAATAACCGAAATACCGACTTCGCTCAGGTATTCATTTACAATGCCTGCGGTATGAGCCCTGGCACAGTCCTACATAAAAATGAAGTCTTCGCCAATAAAATGTGAGTGCGCAAATAAGGTTCCAGACACTTTTTCTTCTCACTCGATGTAACGTGACCCATTTAATGACGGTAACCGAGGTCCGGATACAAACGCAAGTTCGGTTTTTCTATCGGCGCTAATGCCTCCCCAAACCGTCCATGAACCGCCACCGTAACCGACTCTTTCTTCAATGCAGCACTTTGCAAAACGCTCTCCCTCTTCGATACACCTACTTTCATCATTACCATACAGCAATGATATTACTATCGTCAGAAAAGGGAACTTTGCTCCATTGAAGGTATGACCAATTTAAATGCTCAACTGCGAAGTTGAGGCGCGCTCTTCGGTGGTCTACCGTCAATTCTGGGCCATTAGCTGGTTTATGAGGTTTCATGCTACGCTCCGCCACTCTTCTTCTTATGGTGGAATCGCTTACAGTCAATCCTCGAACCTCACGGAGCCGCTGCTGCAGTTAAAGTGGCGATTTCTTAGAGAAACTGTCACAATATACCGATCATCTTGCTCAGACGTGACGCGATGTCTGCCAGATCTTGGATGGCAAGTAATGGTTATGGTCTCCCGATAATGCTGATACACTCTATTGACAGCAGTATTATTTAAGAAAAGATCTCTTTTGTAGGATGTCACGGAGCTTAGTTAACAATCACGCTCAGCTCAGCTCAGAGGTCAGTTAAAAAAAACGTGATTATGTGCAGAAATTCCAACGGAATACACATTGAAAACAAACTACATTTATTTATTGGTTAAAAATTCGAAAATTTGGAATTCTGGTACACCATTGTGTGGACTAAACTGCCAGCTATTTATTAGTGTTTTTTTAATGATATCAATCCTCTTATTTTTATTTAAATGCTGCCTAAATAATACTTGCAGTAGTGTTTCGATTTTTTTTGATTAGAAGTATACTTTTCGTAACTGTTTTGTTGTTCCTTAGTCATTTTATATTTAAAAGAAAATTCGCTTAAAAGAGTAATTTCAAAATGAGCTTTATATCAGCATAACATTGGAGTGTATACAAGTAAATTAAAATCTGCTTTATCTCATAAGTACATCTTATAATTAGATAATTCCATTTTTTACATATTATCTTAGAGGTAATGCTATGAAATGTGAGTAGTATTGTTGGATAATATGCGTTTATAAAATCCTTTCCAATTACGTAAGTTTTTTTTTTTTTTTTTTATCTAATTTATTTAGGGGCTTTTTATAAGAATATAATGTCAGCCCCATTTTATCCTAATTACATATTACAAAAAAATTCTAATTTCTAAATCTTAAAATTATTATAAATGAAAACTGCGGCAGCAGAGAGCGGCCTCGAAAGGATGCTCTGGAAAACGCCCACTTCCCACAAGTTGACTCGCAGAGATCGTACTAGTCGCTCCCTACTGTCTTTCGTTCGGACACATTCCATTAAGAAATGGTGTACGTTTTCAGTCTTATTATTTTACTGTTTGCTACTTTTTTAATCTATATAAATTCATGTCTTAGTTTTTTTAAGAATGTCTTCGAGACGTAATCACTTATATTTTATAGTCAGTTATTCCTTTAAAACACATCATCATGTGTGAATCACCCATCATCGTTCGTTACAATATAGTTGCTGCGCCCTTATCCGGGTGGTCGCGTGTAGACGTGACCTGTGCGAGGAAGTAGCCAACCATATTTAATTGTCTTTATTATGACCTAGAGCAGTGGTCGGCAGCCCGCAGCCCGCGAGCCGCATGCGGTTCTTTGACTCCTCGGCTACGTCTTTTCCGCGAAATGTTAAGCCCAAGCACGAAATATTACTATAATTATGTAATTATTTCCATAATAATTTCTCCTACTAAAGCAAAGCATATGTTGAAAAAATGTCTCTTTGAATAAATTTCAATTATGTATGATCTATATTTGGCTCTTTTGGATGAGAAGGTACCTCGAAAGTACCTAGAGGTACCGCGTGTATAGATACCAAGTAGGCTTTATACAATTTCTTTTTAATTTATGGTGTTTTGTCTTCAATGCTATTTATTTAAGATTCAATCGTGCATTAGATATATGACATTTCGGGATAAAGTGATCATTCAGGTAACTTATAACATTGTATCAACTAACAATCTGCCTCGCGTCAAACTTTGCATGTATACTCTCAACTGAGAGTCAGAAGTAACTACTTTAAGGGTTGTATGGGCGCCACTAAAACTATCGATTCTCGAGTTACCATCACGCCGGGTAGTGCACATATGCAGGTGACGTAAAAACAGGTGACTAAACTCGCCTTCTGACAGTAAATAAGGTGCTATAAAATTTATTTTAGGGGGGCTGTTTGCCAGTCTGCCTAAATCTATTTATAAAAAATATACTTAGCAGTGAACCTTAGGCTCCAAAGTGAAAACTTGACATGGAACTGGGATTAATCGCTTAGATGATAATGGCCTTTTGGAGAAAGCACGAGCCCAACAGTGATATGTAACATGTTGTTGTTAAAATTAAAACAATATTCCTTTTCAATACAATAAATCAAATCAATAATCTTCAATTAGCCGAGAAAAACACCACTTCCTTCCATCCTTCTTGAACTGTAATCCATCCTTAGCTTGCCTGGAAGAAATCGCTTTCAGCAATAAAACCACCAATTGTACAATCTTTGTTATTTGTTTTTGTCCAATAATTGTATTCATGCATATTTTTTTCTATTGACTATCTTGGTAAAGTGAATTATTAGAGGTTACGCTTGAATCGTTTAAAGTGTATAACATCATGTATACCGTTACGAGTTGTTTAGACATGCTAAATGGTAACTATTAATCATATATCATTCAAGGTCTACCCAATGAATTGGCACAGTACTGCAGATCCCCCTGTGCAACTAATATCTCACGCATGATCGCCCCTCGACTGGACATGCAACTCTTGCAAACCGTTTAATAAGACATGTATACAGTTACATAAAACCTGTGTTTCATGCGTCTGGTGACATCGATTGCGACGTCAAGGCACGCATTGCTGCCGCGTGGGCCAAATGGCGTGAGGTAACTGGTGTCATTTGTGACCCCAAGATGCCGGTAAAGTTGAAAGGACAGGTCTATAAGACCATCATTAGGCCTGTCCTTTTATACGGCTGTGAAGCGTGGCCGGTGTTAGAGCGACACAAGCAAGAACTGCGTGTCATGGAGATGAATATGCTGCGGTGGATGTGTGGAGTGACGCGGAAGGACCGCGTTAGGAACTCCCGCATTCGCGGTAGTCTTCATGTCCGTGACATTGCAGATAAATTGCAGGAGTGTCGGCTCCGATGGTATGGCCATGTTTTACGGCAACCGGACACGTACGTGGGAAACAAATGTCTGGCCATGCCGCCTCCGCCGGGCCCCGGCAGGAGGGGTAGACCTAAAAAGTGCTGGCTTGACGTTGTAAGGGGTGATATGCGTGCCAATGGGCTCACTACCAGGGATGTTGAAGATCGCGCGAAGTGGAGTAGAAAAAGTCGGAAAGCGGACCCCGGGCACCGAAACGAAAGTTTGGGTGACAACCGGGACTAACGCTAGGATGATGATGATGATGACAGTTACATAAAACCGAATTTTGGAACTAGAGTAACTACGTAGTAGCTAAAGAACGATAAATTTTTAAATGCCTTCATATTCTCGAGATAATAGGATGATATTTTCTTCGCAAAAATAAAATCATTTAGTTGCCGAATAATAACAAAGTTATTTAAAATAATACAAAACCATTCATAATTACAATATAAAAATGAGTAATTTATTTTTATAACGGTAACGTGAAAGAATAATAATGAAGAAAACGTGTCATTAAAAAATAAATCTCACTTAAATCTCAAACGATGATAAATTGAAGGCGTGAAGACTAAATTTAATATTCTTTAACTCAGAAACATTTTTGAGTAAATAATTGATACCGCTCTGGCGTGGCGTGTACGCTCGATGATTTCTTTGCGTGTGCCATTTAACCTTGACCGAAGTTCTTGTATTTTTGGAAAATATGACTACCCTGAGTGGCTGCCTCATGTCAATATTAGCCTTGACTTCGTTGCCCATAAATGGTGACATTATCATAATTTGTCTGCAAACAATTTAAACCCTCTGAACTGGTATTGGGTTTTTGATTAATTTTAACATTATCTTTGTTATAGTTGGAGAACGAAGTTATGGTAGATCCTTGGAGCAGCATGGATTCTTCAAATTCGCCATTAACCGATTCTGGACCCTCAGCTAGCGATGACTGCACCCCTTCTACTTCAAGCGAACCTCCCCGCAGGATCGCAAATTCCTCGTCCCATATTTCTCCAGATACGCGTCGATTACCAGACCCAGTTGACACAAAACCCAAACCCACAACTAAAACCTCAAAAGCAACAGATAAGGCGCGACTGAGAAATCTTACGCTCGACTTGGAGACTCTTGAGCCCAACCCCTTTCCGCGCAGGCCGCATTTCCTCGACGAAGATTACCAACCGCCGTCCAAAACCAACATCGAATGTCGTATACCAAAACCTCATTTTCTTGATCATTCACCATCCCCGGACGAATTCGACGAACGAAGTGACATAACAAATCCAAACTTTCTGGATGATGATGTGGATGCTGATGATATTTCTCAAAAGAAAGGTGGTGCTCTTCCAAAAAGACCAACTAAATCCCCTACTTATTCTCAAGATGATCGTCCACATAGAACCAGTTATAGAACAACATTGCACTATGGACTAGAAAATGCAGTTAGATCCAGTGAAAGAGACAAGCGTGCTTCCCAACTCTTTAGAGGGACGTGGCCTGGAGAACGTGATGTATGGACGAGTCATGATTCTGCAAGCGTCCGCAGCTTTTCCAGCAACGGTTCTGCAGATGGACCAAGACCTTCATCTACTTTGGAGAACAAAATGGAGTGTGTTTGTTCTCTTATATCCCTTCTTAGTTTGTCTCCGGAAAACAACGCTGACTTGAGTGGTCCTTTATTAGAAATGAGTCGTTCTGTAGAAAGTTGTATAGCTATGAGGCAAGCCGGATGTATACCTTTGTTAGTTCAATTGATACATTCAAAAGTACCGAGAGAAACGAGAGATAGGGCAGCTAAAGCTTTACGGAACATAATCCACACGCAAACGGACGATAAAGCTGGTCGGAGGGAGGCAAGAGTATGGAGATTACTAGAACAAGTAAGAGAATACTGTTATGTGCTAGAAGATATAGTTGAAGCGAAGAAAGAGGGTAAAGAAATTACAGAGGATGATAACACGAAACATCCAAGTCAGAGTGTGGCTGCTTTAATGAAATTGTCCTTTGACGAAGAACATAGACATGTGGTGTGTCAATTTGGTGGTTTGCAAGCCTTGGCTGCTTTAGTCAGCGGTGACCAAGTTGCTCATGGAAGCAGAACTGACGACAACACCTGTTTAACAATGAGGAAGTACGCTGGAATGACTTTGACTAATTTAACCTTCGGCGATGGGAACAATAAGTCGTTGTTGTGCTCTTTTAAGGATTTTATGCTAGCGTTGGTCGAGCAGTTAGAATCGCCGAATGATGACATGCGACAGGTAATTCACCTATAATTATTTTTTCGATTAAATTATTTTCTAACGTCTTTGGTGCTGCTTTCCCACTTATTTAAAAGGTTTATTTATTAATACAATCGAGCAATATTACACAAAGTGCAAATATAATTTTTTTATTATTATTGTGGAACCGCAAAAAGACTGACGGCGCTACTGACGCTAAGGGCGCCGCTAGCCCGCACGGGCCAGTAATTTGATATTGAACTTAGATCTTAATTGAATTTTATTTAATACAACTACAGCTTTATGTTTTAGTAAATTTATAATGAGTTCTCTATCGAGACTTCTCCACGTTTCGCTCACATGACATCTTTTTCTTTTGCAGGTTACCGCCGCAGTGTTAAGAAATCTGTCATGGCGAGCTGACACAAACAGTAAACAGGTTTTAAGAGAAGTTGGTGCCGTTAAGGGTCTAACTAAAGCAGCAATGACATGTCAAAAGGAAGCCACTCTTAAATCTATCTTATCAGCTCTTTGGAATTTGACTGCTCATTGTTCTATGAATAAAGTAGCCCTATGTTCAGTCGATGGCGCCCTAGGGTTCCTGGTGGATATGTTAAGTTACAACTCACCGACGAAAACTTTGGCTATTGTGGAAAATGCAGGTGGAATAATGAGGAATGTGTCCAGTCACATTGCCGTCCGAGAAGATTACAGGCAAATTCTCCGAGAGAGAAGTTGTCTTAGTGTCTTACTGCAACATCTGAAGTCGCCCAGTTTAACAGTAGTCAGCAACTCTTGTGGAACTTTGTGGAATTTGTCCGCAAGATGTCCACAAGACCAACAGTTCCTTTGGGACCACGGAGCCGTGCCGATGCTTAGGAGTTTGATCCATTCGAAGCACAAGATGATCGCTATGGGCTCAAGTGCTGCTCTCAAAAACTTACTGAACTCTAAACCTGGAAAGACACACATAATATCCCTCGATACCACAGCCAAGAACATGAATTTACCAGCTTTGCCTACGCTAGGCGCAAGGAAACAGAAGGCTCTAGAACAGGAGCTAGATCAGAACCTTGCAGAAACGTGTGATAATATTGAACCAGCAACTTCTCCTTCTACGTCCAATAGGGAAGAAAAGAACCTCTTTACTGCCACTGAAAGACAAATAGCGATGAATTTGGAAAGGCATAGGATGACATCTAGTTCTCCGTTAATGGCAACTTTGACTTCGCAGATATCGCTCAGCCATAGTGCTCATTTGGCGAGTTATCTAAGTTGCAGTAATACTTTACTGAAGGGGGGAGCGTTAGCAACTCGATCGGCGACAGGAAGTTCTGGAAACGTGAATAGATCAGATAGCAAAGATTCAGTAACTAGCACACATTCCGATTCAATATTTGAAAGGGTTATGCGTATGGGGAAGGTGCCTGTACCGACACCAAGAAACAAAGATTTAATGAAGAGCGAGCTCGGTAGTGAAGCGTTTAAAATGACCTCGCAGCAAGTGTCAAAGGAGTCGTACCTGCGGTTTCCGTCTCAACCGCCCGTACCGCCTCCAAGGAGTACTACAGAATTGAGAACAAACTACACAGAATCTGGTTTCGACATCGACCAAGATTCTTGCGACCAACCGATCGATTTTAGTCGAAAATATTCTGAAACAAAAAGCGCAGAACCAGAAGAAAAGAAAGCTGAGACGAGGAAGTATAAGAAAGAGAATCCTAACTATGGAGATTACCAAGAAACTGATTTGGATCAACCCACAGATTACTCTTTACGCTATGCTGAACATCAATCTGAGACTGGTTCTGATATATCAGAACCTCCAGTTCCTTCTGTGCACGAAGACACAATCAAGCACTTCGCTACTGAAGGAACGCCTTACGAGACACCGATAATATTTTCAACGGCCACGTCAATGTCAGACCTTCGGGTGATTGGGAAAGATGGGAAAATAAAAACAACGTCAAATATTAAGGAAAATCCCGAAGCTATGACTCATTCGGACGAGAAAGACACGTGTTCCATCGAAGATCCCCCAAATCACGACAATGACATGGGGGTAATACCACCACAGACAGCTTCTGAACCTTTACCAGAAAAACGGAGAGTGTTTGATACGAAGTTCAGTTCTGGTATGATAAGCCCAGAGAAGCCAGTGAATTACTGTGACGAGGGTACCCCTGGATGTTTCTCGCGGGTCAGTTCGTTGAGCAGCCTGGGCGAGCCGACTGAAGAAGACAGTTTGGCGAAGAGAAACGCCATGGCAACGATCAATGTGGAGCCGAATATACCAGAACCTATTGTAATCAACTCGACTAAGGATAAAGAAGGTAATTTATTTTTTGCTTTGCTTCTAATTTTTTTCCCCTTTAAATGACGAAAATAGAAAAATTCTTCAAATAATTAAATATTAATTAATTTCCTTGTACTTACCAGCTACTGTTAAACTTTTAAATTGATTACATGCAGGCTCTAAAGCGGTCACATTTGCCACCGATCCGGTAGCAATAACCTCTGAAACCGGCACGCCGGGCATCGCGTCGGTCCGCACCTCGTCTCCCCTGCCACGCTTCGTAGAAGACACCCCCCTCATGTTCTCCAGATCCAGCTCGTTGGGGTCCTTGCCCGAATGTTCGCAACAGGACGACCAGGGGTCCGTGCTGTCTGAAATCAGGTGAGGCCAAATTTCTATACTTTACTATGAGTCACTTTAGAAATTAATATTTTTAAATTGGATTATGCTTAAATCTTTTCCGTAAGTAACATTTTCTAGTGAAATATCTCATCGCATAGTAACATTAATTCAAAATCATTTTGTATATTTGTATTTTATATATAAATCTTTTTATTTAGTACTATTTATATTTATGAAGTATAAAGTAAAAAATATGAGAATTAAAGGGCAACAATTGTTCCCAATATAACTATGCGATTATCTTTATAATCGAAAAAAATCGATTCTTGGATGAAAACTAGCTAGATTTGGTTATGGCACCCAATATACGACAAGCATATATATATAGAAAACATTTTCGTTATTATTTATTTATAACATATAAATAATTTTTCAATTGTATAATTTAAAAAAATGCACGTCTTAGAAGTCCAAAGGTCGCCCCGTTTGGCGAGTAAATGCGCTGATATTAGTGAACTGTATTAATTATTGTGAATCGGTCCCCGGGGACTAGAAAGGAAAACTCCAACAACCTTATGATTTCCCAGTCTGGATCGGTTCGCAATGGAATCGCGTACGGCGCCACTTTTACGTTACAAATTCTTGTTTAACTACATTGCGCTTGTCTGTTGTGTAAGGATTTTGGTTTGGCACGATCAATAATAATGTTTAAAAATATGAAGTTAACGAACTTCGCACACGGTGCAAAAAGTGTTTTTTATTTTGTCAAACGTTGACACACTCATAGTAAACTCGTCCTCATGGCGTCGACCGTCACTTCTCGCAAACTTGAGGGTAGTCGATTAAATTGGCGGAGCAACTGGTTTTACCCACCTAAATCTAGGCAAGAACCGAACAGGTATATTCTGCTAATAAATAAATATGTAATTCACAGCCGATTGACGTCAGGATGTATATCCCCGAGCGAGATCCCGGACTCGCCCGGAGCCAGCGTGCCCCTCTCTCCTAGGACCAGATGCCAGCCACAGATTAGGGAGGACCTCACTGCAGCCTCTACACCACCACAAGGTATTCGAGTTATTTAAGAAGTTATACTCGATTAATCTGTAGCAGTATATAATAGGCTATTTGTAGAGGAATGCAGATTGCAATATATATCTTTTTATCGCTTTTTTTAAACTACCACCTCTTTCTACCACCGCACTGCCCGCCATCGGCTGGGTGTTCATCCCCATTTCCTGGAGCCTCTTCTTTCCTGTACGCAACGGTTCTCCAGAACGTTCATGTTGCGTACTCTCAGGATCTGGAATGAGCTTCCGGCTGAGGTTTTCTCAGCGCGGTACGATATGGGGTTCTTCAAAAAAGGCGTTATAAAATTTCTTCGAGGCCGGCAGCGCGTTAGTAATGCCTCTGGTGTTGCAGACGTCCACAGGCGACGGTGACCACCTGCCAGGGTGAACCGTTTGCCTGTCTGCTAAACTCTCGCTATAAAAAAAAAACTACCAAAAGCTTCTTCTTTTTCCTTCCTGACCTTATCCCACATTACAAGGGGCCGACACATCATGTTCTCTCAGAATTCACAGCATTTTTCACTATATCAATCAAACAAAGCAATCCATCCATTAAAAGAAAAGTATTTTAATGTATGTTCTTTTGGTCTACCTCTTCTTTTGTATCCATCCACTCTCATTTCTATAATTTTCCTTGTTATAGAGCATTCTTCCCTTTGCATTATGTATAGCCACATAAATTGTTACTTTTTAATTTTTCAATAAACGCCTGCTCAGAATCTCGTGAACCGCGCACCGTACCAACGTTTCGATCCTGAAGGAACTTAACATCCAAGAGATATTATCGTCAACTGTGCAAATACGAATCCTAAAGTTCTTCGGGCACATCACCCATAACGAAGACTCTATGGAACGGCTGGTTGTGCAAGGGAAAGTCGAGGGCAAAAGATCTCGCGGGCGCTCTCCGACACGGCGGACAGACCTCATCAAATCTGTGACGCACTCCGGTATCAATGAGTGCTTCACTCTGCCAGGCATCGATATGAATGGAGGCGCATCGCAAGAACAGCGGTGGCGCAGAAATTGGCCGACGCATGACCACGACCACTCTGTCAAGAGTGCACGAATAAGAAGAAGAATGTTTCAATAACTGGCGCTCCTTTAACACTTCATCTACTCATTTATAATATTATCCATTAGCTTTTGCATCTCCTCAGCATGTTACATCATAAACTAGCAAAACCATCAATCAATTAAGCCTTCAACGATAAACCTGGGTAGATTTGAGATGTTTTTCCAGCTACGACTACACGATCAACCTACTTGAAAGATTACAAGCGAATATTAAAGTTGTGTGTCGTTTACAGAACCAAATTGTCCGGGATCGGTGTTCGAGGAGCATGTTTCCCGTTTCGTGGTGGAGCACACGCCGGCACAGTTTTCGGCTGCGACGAGTCTATCTTCACTCACCATTGACGATGAACCCAAACTGTCCAAGGTAATAATGCTCTTTATAAAACTGAAGCTATCCAAAATATTTTTTTATTAATATTTTTCTTTTTAGCTCTAAAGGAAAACCTTTTTGGAAGTCATAGACCAATCGTCTCTACAAAAAAAAACCTATTTGGTCAAGGATATAAAATGTCGTCTACGTTGATGTAAAACGACGCCCACGTATTGTCCCCCAGCGACAGTATAGCAGTGGACTCCAGTATTTTTATTGTTATGGAACGGCAGATAGGCAGATGGCCCACTTGACAGTAAGCAATTACCGTCCGTCGCCTATGGACGTTCGCGATGCCAAGGGCACCGCTAAAGCGCTGCTTAGGGAAACTGGGCCATTTATATGGAATGTGTTTCCAGCATTGTTGCAACACAAGGTTAGTATGACGGCATATTTAGTAGAGACCAGGGGTGGTTGCCATCCAGACGTGCTTGGCGTCCTACTACTTAGCTAGGGTTGTTTTGTCGTCTTTAACGACGAGCCGCCCCCGGCCACAAGGGGCAGACTGCAGGCATACTTACTTCGCTCCTTCACGGTGAAAGATAAAATGTAACCTAAATTATATTTTTGATGATATTCTAAATAGATTTTAATTATATTTTCTGCAATACAAATTTAATTTAATATACATCAAAACAGCCGATTTGCAAAATATTCTAATGTTTTGTACCGTATGTTAGCCGAAGTCGCATAAATATAAAACTATTCACGTAGCCATTATCGAATCGTTTGCATGCAATTCCGATTGTGCAGCATTCGAAGATTTGCCATCGATGAAATGAAATCGAAAAAAAATATACAGTCGAATTGAGAAGCTCCTCCTTTTTTGAAGTCGGTTAAAAAGATTTATCCAGTAAAAGGTATGCATTAAGAAGGAAATGAATATTTTATCATTTTTTCAGCCCCAATTATTACCAAGGGTATTAAAAGACACTGATTCAGCATCGGCGCCATGTCCGAGTAAAGTTGAAGTGACACCGAGCGACGTCGAAGCCGCGTATGTATTTTTATATTCTAATTGAAGTTCAAATTAGTATTTTTTTTTTGTATTATTTAATAATGTTATTTAATAATTTTACAAAATTAAATCAGATCTATTCATTCGTGGTTTTATATTCACGATTATTTTTGTCGTTGTTTTATTTTCGGTCATTAATATCATTATGAGATCTTGTGTAACATGAATTATAATAAGAAAAAATTATCTCCAAAGAATACAAAATCATATAGTTGCAGTAGTCCCACCAAACTGCATGTCAGTTTGTCAGCGGGAAAAACGCTTGTCAACATCATTTTTGATTACATATATTTTTAACACTATCTATATACAAAAAAGTCAAAAACATCATTATTATATGTCATTCTAATTAACTTTAATTTTCCATTATTGTACTAATATTATAAAATTATATATCTATATCTCTATTCTAAAATGTATGATTTAAATCACCTGACAATGATATATAAATATATATATTTTAATTTTACGTTTCATAGTACATTTAGTCATTTTAATTATTTTTCTCTTACAGTTAGATTTTGTTAAAAGTCTCGGGGATCAGATACCGACCAACCCGTTTTCCATAATAATTATTAATTTTGGGAACATAACAGCGCCCTCTAATGCCAAAGTTAGTGAGTGAGTGCTTGCGTTATAGACGCTAGACAATTGATAAATATGTTTTTATAAATAAATATAAATAATAAAATAAAATAGCAATAAAAAACAGCAGCTATGGATGTTTGCGACACTTTTTCACATTGTTTCGGGAACCGCGAACACGCTGCTGTCCCATAGGGGTACAGGAACCTGGGTCACTAATGCCGTAACACAAGGTTATTATAGCGGCATACTTATATATTAGGGGTGGTTTCAATCCAGACGGCCCGGCCCCATCCGCAGGGGTTTGTATTTTTGCTCTGTCCCTGTACCAAGAAAAACATTAACTTAGTAAACATGTGCGACTAGCACGTTCCGACGTGCATAATTCGTCGCGCCACTGAGCTCGTAAATTATATTCTTGTAGGAAAATTAATTCTACAAACAGAAGATGGCAGTGTAAGATTTGTAATTTAAAAACTTTATTTTAGATCTAAACCGCGACTCCAGTCAGCGTCGAACAACGCACCGAATATTCCCACCAGAGGTTAGTATTCATAAAGATAGCAGTTTATTTGACTAGATGCTTTGTTAATTTTACAGGACTTCTTCGCATACATCAATAGGTCTGCCCAGTAAAAAATGGTTATAAAGGTTTATTTATGACATTATTTAGAACAGGGATTCCCAAACTATTTTGGTCAAGAGAGACCCCTATCCCAAAGTGCATCTCAGACTCCCATAGCCAAATTATTTGAAAAACTAGCAGCCCGTCCCAGCTTCGCACGGGTATTTAACAAAAAATTAAAAATTAAACCCTTCTATTTTTTTTCGGTCTCGGGGAAAAACCTCTCTTGACGGGTTATCCAGGCCCGGGGGGACCGAGGGATATAAGGGACTCCGGAAAAAATGTTCGACCCACTAAAAAACCCCGCTGTTCTTCTATCGTCTACGCCCGGGCCCACGGATATATGGTCTGCCGATCTCGTGGCCCGGGCCGGCGCCGGCCCACGCTTTGTCTTAAAGCGGGCTCCTTCTAAAGTGCTGGCGCCAGGGGGTCAGGGTTTCGTCCCCCCGGCGCTCTCTTGTAACAACTCTAGGAGTTGAGGGGGGCTGTGGAACAGCATGCGGCCTTCTCCCTCGCGGCAATAGTGCGGGCGGCGGATCCTCCCCCGAGGGGCCGCCCGCGGCCGTTTTCTACGGCGGCCGGAGATCGTTGCCCACCCTCCGGCGCCGACGACGCGGCCTACGTTGGCGGGAGGGGAGTGCGGTGGCGGACTCCCGCTCCCGTTCCGCCGCCTCCCTTGCAGACACTACTGCCTCGCAAAAGGAGGCGACGGCCGTCCATCCAGGATCGCCCCCGACCATGGACAGAACCATGGCCGGGAGTGACAGGTCCGCGGCCAATTCCGGACGGGACTCGCATCCCCGTCGCGTGCTAGTCAAGCGTGGGTACGACTACCAGACGACACTCCAGAAAAAGCAGAGTCGCCTGACGTCGTAGCCGGCCCAGCAAGACCAACCGACAGCGAGGATGCAATTCCCGCCCCGGGAACACTCTGTGCAAGCGCAGTCGAAATAGGCATGGTTTCGACTACCAAATCAGGTCCCAGGGTAGAACCCGGGACCCCAATCAGTATTCGCAATCATGCCACCGGGGACCACGCCACGAACAGAGAGCTAAGTTGGAAAGGATGTAAGAGGTAGACGGAAAGAAAGGTAGGACTCTGTCGCCTCGAACGGAGAGGGGAGGGTACGCACACCCGTGCACTCCTCGGACAGAGGAGCGCCCCTGAGGGCAAACCCTTCTATTTGCGTCAGGTTACTAAAAAAATAAAATTATAAAGAAAGTTTGAATATTATTATTTCTATGAGCTTTTATTTTAATGATTTTTTTTCTTATTACTTTTTATTTATTTTTCGTTATTTTTTAATAAGTATTCTAATTTTTGTAAAAACCCCAGTGACGCACGCCTACATTGCATAAGGTGCTGCCTAGCTAGCTGAACAGGGTGAGCGGCTACCACGCAACATTTTTCTAATACTTACATTTTTAAACTCGTGATATCTTTCGAATGGAATATCCGAATTGAATAATTCAAAAAGTTATATAAAGGTATTGAAACAGTTTTGAATATGAAGTAATTTATTTTGATAAGGATTAATACCAAGATCCAATTAAAGAGCCTTTTCTAGGGGCGGCATTTTAATTAAATTTTTAAAATAAAAGAACACTTATTGTGGCATAACTATAATAGTTAGACATATGCTGTCGCGACACTTTTTGTAAATAATGATGTGTTCTGCAAAGTTGTAGTACATTATTTTATTCTATCATCAATAGTTTTCGCAACGCACGCGATTTAAATAATATTTTCGGTAATTTTTTTACACTTTGGGTTACATTATTGGAGTTTTAGTAAGGATCCCTAATTTTTTTGAAAATATAATATAGCCTATGTCACCCGGGGATAGTGTAGCTTCCCAACAATGAAAGAATTTTTTAAATCGGGTCAGTAGTTTCGGAGCCTATTCAAAGCAAACAAACAAACAATCAAATATTTCCTCTTTATAATAGTAGTATAGATTGTATTACTATTAAATACTGCACGTGAACGCGCTTACGTTTACACACAAACACGATTAACGGGAACGCACACACACTATATTTGTATAATAGCTACAGTTTTCCAAGATACAGTTTTTTTTTTCTAGTTTGGAAACTGGTGTCATGTATAATATTATAATAATTTATTCTCACTTTTGTCTAAATTGGTTGTAACTCATTTTTATTTATTTATTTATTTCTTCAAACAACATTATTTACATACACACTACATATTACATGAAGTAAAGAATACTCTTAAATTTGTGTTATTTATCACTATACAGTACAAATACAAATTAACCATATAAAATGTATGTATGTACAACATTATCATCCATAAAAATACTGTCACCTAAACTAGGCCGAGCCTGTATCGTAGGTGGGTAGTTGGTTAATTGAACGATTTTACGGAGTCAAACTGGTTAGACACAATAATATGTGGACTTGTTAAAATATTTAAAGATAATTTTTAAACTTGTGTTTTATATTATTAACAATTATGTTTTTGTTTAATAAATATTATTATATTAGTCACTCTTATAACAAATTGGCACACATAACACAGCCTGTTCAGTATCTTCAATATTTCAAATAAAAACTTGTATTAATTGATAGGGTTTGATTTTTAGACCTCGTCGACCTCCAAATTAGTTTTGTCCAGTTTATGTCGACCCCTGGGAAATGGATTTTGACCCCAAAGGTTCGATATACACCACTTTGGGAATCCCTGGTTTAGAACAGAATACCTGTTATATTGGTTAACACCGAAGGTTGCGGCTGAATTTGAGTAGTCCTTTTGATGTCATTATAACATTTCGTTTGTAAATAAATTAAGGTGAAAATTCATACAGCATCAATCTAGTTCCAAAATAAGCAGCAAATGGCTTGTATTATGGGTACTAAACAACTGATAAACTGCTTGTATGCTTTTGTTATATTTAATTTATTATATAAAAATTAATTTGGTATATTTAAACACCAGGGATGATGATTTAGTCTTTGTTGCCTTTTACGACACGCAGTCCCCGACCGCGGGGGTCGATATTCTTGCTCCGCCCCTGCACACAGAAAAGTGTTATGAGAGAGACACGAGATCGTCTTTAAGAGTTCGCATATTATCGAGTATCGCGTTATATGGAGGATTGTTAAAATAATATCTGTACCAGGCACTCAGACGCCGAACGAAGTGTGCAAAGTGTACTTCACGGAGGACACGCCGGCCGTCCTGTCGAAGGCCGGCAGCAACTCGAACCTGTCGGCGCTGTCGATGTGCTCGAGCGTGCCCGAACCGCGGGGCGAGACGGCCGACGCCCACGACACCTCGGACAGCTCCAACCTGAGCGACGCCGCCGACTTGCTGGAGGAGTGCATTCAGAAGGGCATTGCCAAGGTGGGTTGTTCACATTTTTTTTAATTGCTGTAGGATAGCAGACAAGCTGACGGCCCATTTAAAATTTAGCAGTTACCGTCGCCTATGAGCGTTTGCAACGCCAGTGGCATCTCCAACACGTTACTGTCCCATAAGGGTACATGAACTCGGGTCACTAATGCCGGAACACAACACAAGGTTATTATGGCGGCATACTTAAGACCAAAGGTGGTCGCCGTCCAGATGGGCTTGGAGCCTTACCACGTAGCTAGGGTGGGTTGTTTTTTCGCTTTTTACTGTCGTAACCCCAGTCGCAGAGGTCACTATTCAGGTCTGATGATATTGCTTACAATTAAGAACAAAAAAACTTCCCGTTGTTAAACGCGTAGTAGTGGTTTAACCTGTTATGAAGCTATATTCCCTCAATCAAAAGATGGAACATAAATCGGTGATAACAAAGATGGAAAAAGAGCGAAATAACACTGTCCCATCTAACCAGGCCCTCGCTGAGCAAATATTTATCATTTTACCGTTATATTTTATGCCGATAATTTGAAAGAATATAACAAATTCAGTCATCAACATCTTCAGAATTGTTAATACCGATTGTATTCAAAGTTTTGATAAATAAATAAACATAATGTGACACATTTCACACAACAACATCTAAACTCAAAATAGGCACTATAACACTACTTGTGTTATGGGGTAGTAAAGGGGTTTTCAACTAGAACTTTTTTTCTAAAACAAAATTAATCAAAAAATTTAGATGAAGATGATTCAAATTTTTATTGTCTTACGAAGAGAAAAGTTCGGCAATTATGAATGAAAAATGATATCTGGCTAATGTCCACCACGACCACGCTGATAGATGTCGATTCTTTCGTCAAAGTTGTTCGATAACTAATATACATATATCTAATTATAAAAGAAGCGCGACAAGAAAAACACGCACCTTCTATCACGTTCACGTCTTTTACATCTGTACATCTTATTCTCATAGCTCCACGTAAACACTTACTTGGGGTGGGAATTGATCGCGCGTCACCCACACGCGTTCCGGCTTGCAAAAGTGGTCACGCCACGAGGGTCGTCTTCAACTCCACTGTTGAAAGACGTCGTTATATCTTATTTCTCATTTAATTATTTTAAATAGAAATTTAGTATGTATTTTCGCTATTAGACTATAAAAGAATCGGACTAATCTGCATATATTTCTAACTGATTTTTGCAAATTACGGAAGAGATACGATTTTTACAGATTTTTAGTAAAGTAATTCTCTAATTGTTCGGTACAACTATGTCTACGATAAAGGCGGATGTGTTGGCTTTGTCAATTAATACAATGTGTGGTCATATGACCACACATTGACCACACGTTGTTACTATTATTATATTTATGGTATAAATGTCACTCCGTGGGTCTAGCGGAAGACCAGTGTTGGTTTTATACAAAACCAGCATATGCTGAGCTAGGACCCATTTAGAACTTCATCAACTATTTTATTTTATGTCAAAATTTAACATTTATGTATTTTGTATAATAATTATGTGTCCTAAATAAAAATATTCTATTCTATTTCTGACGAGAAATTCAGTGCAAACAAATGTATTAATTAGATAAAACAGATTTATTTTCCATAGAGACACCTGCCATTTGATACCACACCCAAGCAATAACGAATAGCGCCATCTTACCTTTATTGTTTTCATTATTACTTCTATCTTTTCTCCGTCTTCTATTTATTTTCTTCTCCTTACAGGGGCTGAGTAAGTATACTAACCCCTGCGGCTGGGGTCGACCTGTCGTAAAATGCGACAAAAGAACGTTAGCTACGTGGTAGGACCCCAAGCCCGTCGGGATGGCAACCACCCTTGGTCTAAAGTATGCCGCCATAATAACCTTGTGTTGTGTTTCGGCATTAGTGACCCAGGTTCCTGTACTCGTGACAGCAGCGTGCTCGCGGTTCCCCTAGCGTAGCAAACATGCATAGGCGACGGTATCTGCTTATTAATAAGTGAGCCGTCAGCCTGTCTGCTGTTCTTCAGCAATAAAAAACAAATATCTTCTATCATACATCTTGATATATGGTCTCTGTATTCAATTTAAACCCATTGCTTACAGGTTGTGAAGAATAAAGGTCCACCGTCGGACAATTCAGTCAATCCCTACATGGATGATGTTTATGTAAGTAACATTTTGGCCATGGTTTAGGATTTACTCAGTTGGTTGTAGGCGTTAACACTTGTCAACTATATACAACACATGCCTTACCAAAGATTAGTACAAAGAAAAATGAGCATTATTTTATTGCTATAGGACAGCAGATAGGCTGATAGTTCACTAAGAATTTAGCCGCTACCGTCGCCTATGGGTGTTTGCAACACCAGTGGCATCGCGAACACGCTGCTGTCCCACAAGGGTACAGGAACTTAGGTCACTAATGCCGGAACACAACACAAGGTTATTATGGCGGCATACTTAATGCCAAAGGTGGTCGCCATCCAGACGGGCTTGAGGCCCTACCACGTAGATAGAGTGGATTGTTTTGTCGCCTTTTACGACAGGTCGACCACGGCCGCAAAGGCCAGTATTCTTTCTCCGCCCCTGCACGCATAATAATGATAAATTCGACAAATATGACCACAAAAAAAATCACTGGTGGGAAGTTTTGCGAACATTCTCAAACTCAACGTCGCTTCCAGATAAGTTATACGTATAAATTGTTTCATAGAACATGAGCAAACTCTGCTGCGTGCCACTTTTACTAAAATAATGTTTTCTAAAATCAAAATTACGTAGGGTCAGCAGAAAAAAAGTTCTATAACTAAAATAGTATGAAGAAAAAATAACTACGTGTAAAATCGTAGATCTATGACCCATCCGTTAAGTATTAAGAAACTGCCCACAATATGGCCCTACCGTGAATAGTTTGTTTGAACACCATTGTTACAGCTATCTCTGCCGCCGTACTTGCGCTCCTCCACTGAAACTGTCAAGATGTCCCACGAGTTCTCGAGGAATGTTCGAGATAGGTAAAATTATTTATTACAACTTCACGCGTTTAAATATGATATTTTTAATGATTAAGTGCATGTAACTATTTAGGTGCATGCAGAGTTATTGGTAATTCGACGTATTCCCCTATTGCGTACGCAAAGTCGAATTGTTTTTCTGACTTGTGACTTAACTACCGATTTATTCAAATTATTCCGCATCGTATTGATAACACAGGCGAGACGTCATAAAATAGGGATTTCGTGTGACCCCAGACATAGAAATCCACCGGCGTTAAGTCCGGACTCCTCGCAGGCCACGACATGGGTCCTCCTCGCCCTATCCAACGATTAGGAAAATGGCTATCGAGCCATCCGTTTCTTTGAAATAAGTTCCTAGTTGGTATGCATTGTTGAAGAGCTAAGAAAACGGTTATGTTTTTAAAATAATCGGCAAGCCAAGTGTCATAAAGATTTTTTTAAGGAATTTAGTGGAAAACAATCTCAATAAATATTTATTAATATCGTTTTTCGTCTCGTATTTTTAAATTTTGACCGATAATTGTTATTTTAATACTGATAAAAAATATAACTAGTGTTTAATCGTTTTTATAAATCAGAAAAAAATGAGATTAAATTAATACTTTCTTGAATATAAATTTTAGATGTTGCATTTTTGACTTACTCCTACTTGTTGGACACACACGATTCAGGACGCTTCCTTAAAGCCACCCTTCAAACCGCCATCCGGATGGCGCAAGACAGAAGTGTCTGGAGGGAGCTGATGGCGAAGACAACGCACCACAGTCACGTCCCTCAGTCATAAGGTTACGTTAGAGAAGAAGAAGAATTTTTGACTTATTTTAAAAAAAGCTAAAAAAACATAATAACTCAAAAATAGTTCACTTTTGCATAATGCATATGGATGGTGGTTAAAATTATCGCAAATAGTCACCCCTATCACCTCTTAACGGGAATACGTCGAAATATCAATAATCCTGTATATTATTATGGTTTATATCTCAGAAAGAGCAAATGTAAGGGCATTGACCCAAAAATACATACACACACTTTGCCCTTGTTAAAATACTAAAATCACCCGGGGTTGAATGTAATTATTTATGAATGAATGAATGAATGAAAAACTCTTTATTGCATACAGATACTTAAAACTAACATAAAATATGTATACAAAAATATAATGCTGTATGACAAAGGGCGGCCTTATCGCTTAAAGCGATCTCTTCCAGGCAACCCGATTGTTATTTAAGTAAAACGTTTATAAGAAGCAAAATATAGATTGGTTAGGCGCCTCGTCCTATCCTCTTTTCCCTGTGTACCCGCAAGTTAGCTTAGATGCTGCGACGCCTGACGGTGATATCAAACAAAACCACCTCGACCACCGCCGCGTCTCCCTCTCCTTGGCGAGCGCCCGCGCCGACGACACGTACTGTCGAGTCTTGATTAGCCCCCGCACGAGTTTTTATATGTGTGTTATTGTGAATGAGTTTGTGTATCTGGGTTCAAAGTTTACAAGAGATGAAAAGTGTGAGAGTGATATTGAAAGAAGAGTGAATGCAGGAAACATGGTGAATAGAGCTTTGCACTCCTTTATGAACAGTCGGAAGGTGTCTAACAAGGCTCGTCTGGCTGTGCATGAGGGGGTGTTGGTTTCGACACTCATGTACGGAAGTGAAAGTTGGGTATGGCAGAAGAAACATGACAGCAGAATAAATGCAGTTGAGATGAGAGCGTTAAGAAGTATGATAGGAGTTAAACTGAGTGACAGGATAAGAAATAGTGAGATAAGGAAACGTTGTGGTCTAAAAGAAGATGTAGTGACATAAATTGAGAAAGGTATGCTGAGATGGTTTGGCCATGTTGAGAGAATGAATGAAGAACGATTGACGAAAAAAGTGTATAAGGCGAGTGTGAATGGAAGTGTTGGAAGGGGTAGACCTAGGCGGACGTTTCGTGACCAGATCAGGGACGTCTTGAAAAAAGGCCAGGTCAAGAGTACCCTAAACCGAAGGGCATGTATGAAGGGAATAATGAAAGTGGAAGAAGCGAAACATGTATATAAGGATCGTAGCAAGTGGAAAGAAGTTGTCTCTGCCTACCCCTACGGGAAAGAGGCGTGATTATATGTATGTTATTGTGAACCGATAATTATAAAATAAAAGCCTAGAACGCAAAACGTATTTCGTCTCCTTTCCTTTCCACTTTAATTATCGATTCCGCACTACCTTTGTTTCCCTCCGCGGCTACCATTTTTCTAAATCTAAGCCATTCTTTTCTACTGTCCTTCAGCCTCACCACAGATTTATTAAAGAAAAAAATATATATAAAAATAATTTTAAATTAAACTCCACTCAAAAATTAACATTTTATTTGTCATACTTATATATCTGATTACATATTTATTAAAACCAAGTAACCTTCTTTGCACTACCTTCTCATCGGATTCTTTATTTATTATTATGGCAGCCGATTGTTATATCAATTTTTACTGAATTATGTTTGTATTTGTAATATTTGTGTTTTAGGTGGAACCTTATCCTATCCACTCTAAGTTTTTTTTTATCCGGTCGTTAATATAACTGGTGTGTTTGTAGTCGTAGTCCGAGCTGCGAGCGCGGCCTTCTTGGCCCGGGGTCTGAGGAGGGCTCAGCGAGCCCCCCTCCGCTGCCTCCAAAGCTGAGCTACGCTCAAGCGCCCCCCCGGCCGCCTCCTATCGATGACCATTACACAGAAGGTAAATTAGTATTATAAGATAAAATTAATCCTATTACATTTATAACAGTTTAAGTTCCTAATTCGCACGCTTAATCATAAACTGACAGATTACGATTTAGGTCTAAAGTGAGCTAATATAACGGGCAGCATTGTATCGAGCCCTCTATCGGCCAAACTAAGATTTATTTCGATATCTCTTACCCACACTGAGTTACCGCTATTTAGTTATAACAATATATGGGTGTCGTCTATACTATTGTTAATCGAAGGATGTCGTAAATGACAAAACTTTTGTTGCGATTTCCCAAAAAACAGGTTTTTTGAGTTAGGTCAGTTTAATATTAAGCGTACGAATTGTTAAGTCACTGGAAGATCTAAGTTGAATATAATCTGACGTGTAATATATATTTTATGAAAGTAAACCTATTATAGATAGTAAATGTATGTTCTATATGTCTCAGGTCGTCGACATGAAAGCCGTCTTCCGATTAAAACTCGGCGGAATCAACGTGATAAGCCCAAACTTCCAATAGCATCAGATTTGGCCAGAAACGACTCTTTAAGCTCCCTAAGCTTAGACTCTTTTGGCTCCACTGACAGAGAAATCTTCGAAGAAACAGTCAAGGCTGGTTTATCTAGCGTCAACCCGAGAGCTAAACAATACCAAGAAAGTAAAGCACACTCTGTAGAAAGACCTGTAGAACATTCCAGACACAGTCGTCACCACAAATCTTTAGATAGAAGCGACAAAATCAGTCAAAACCGGCCAAAAATTCGTGATCCAGAGTTCGAGAGAAATCTAGCTTCCGGAGCCTACAGTCTTAAATCTTCGGGGAAAATTAAAAAGTTCGATATTGAGACTAGGTCGTATCAATTTTCGGGTGACAGTTACTTTTCTAGATTCCGAGGTCATTCGTCTAGGTATTACGACGACGGACCCCCAAGTCTACCTGCGAGAATCGATGACACCCGTCGTCTTGATAGAAGCAACTCGTTAAGTTCATTGAGCAACGATTCCTTCGGTTCAACTGATAAAGAAGTATTTGAACGTTGTGTGAGAATGGGAATGTCTAAACCAAGGAAGCGAGAAGAAGGAAAAATCAGAGTGAGAAGTGACGATAGATTAGAAGTACGCGAACATAGACGGAGGCGACGTGACCCAAATTCCCAACACGCTTTGGATAAGATGGTTGGGGAAGAATATTCTAAAGATAGAGCTATTCTGGAGGAAGTCATAGCAAAAGGGGCGGGAGAAAATAAGACGGGGCCAAAAAACGTCGAGGCGCCGTCTGCGGAGCGCGCGGCCGCAGGCGACGACACCACCGCGCCAATAACCACTGGCTGTGACACAAATATCTTTCCAAATACTTCAAAAGCCACGACAGAAATTATCTACCAAAATACAACCATCCAAATGACAGACACGAGTTTTTCAAATGTTACCAATGAGGAAGTCTGTAATGGAGATACATCTCAAAATATATTTGAAGACACCCCAGAAGCCATCTACCAAAACGTATCCATAAAAGAGCAAAGTATTTCAGATGTCACTAATAATTTGAAATCTGTTGACTCAATCAAGATGACTTTAGAAGTTGAAGACGCGATAGACATCGACAGATCTAATGAGTGTCTCGCACCTAAATCAGTGAATACAACAATTGAATCTGACAAAGATGAACTGAATAGATCTAATGAATCGTACGCAGAAGTGCTTGATGGATCTTGGAGTGATGTCGGCTCGCCTCCAAATAATGACACGGGAACTACTCAATATAATAAATTCAAACTCGAATGGACTGATATTAAAATGAATAAAGCGATCGAAGAAACTTCCAAAAGGGATATTGACTCTTGGAATGAGAACACGTGTCCCGATGACGTAACTTTCCCGACGATCAGTGGTTCTGATCATTTGGTGTCCTCTATTCGCAGTGAAGTGGCCGAAACTAGTAATTTACCAGATCTGTTAGAAAAAAGCGAAGGCGTCAATATGTCGTTCAAGCGACCTGATTTAACGGATAAACTTGACAGTGGCCATCCAACTCCCATTATTACAATCGATGACGACAAATTAATGCTCGATAGCATCCCAGAACCAAGTTTCAACTCCATTTTGGATGATGGGGAACATAAATTCGATTCCATTATAACGTCGGCGATTGAGAAAGAAGCTGCCAGATTGGCTGCGCAGTTGAAAAATTCCCAGTTTAGAATGGATACAAGTGTTACATCGATAACATCTTTGGATTTGGATAAGGTAAAGCCACCGTCGAATTTGGGTAGTCTCTTATCATTGAGCGCGTCCGGTCATTGGGATGAATCTCAGGTTTCGAAAAAGTCGACGCGGAATAGAAAGAAGTCTCTCCCCGTCTCTTTGATGGTTAAACGTGCATTATCCAATTCAGTGCACCATGGCAGTTCCGAGCATTTAGACACAACTCCACTTAGTTTTCTTGAAAATGTTAAACCACCTTCAGAAATGGAAAATATTGATATGGAAAGCAGTATGGTTTCTGTATCTAGTATAGTATCGGAGGTGGTTGAAGTACGAGAAAAAACACCGTTAGTCTTCGATTTCAAACAGCCAATACAAGACTTCCCGCTATGTAATAATTTTACCGTTCTCCACGATTTAGAAACAGTTAATCCGCCATCGTTGTTCGATGAAATGGTTGAATCTACTCTAGAAATCGAACCTAGAACAGCTCAACAGTTTGATGATTGTGTGTCAAATACATTGAATATCGTCACCGATATACCATCTGGATCAGATTGCACACCTCTTCCATCGGACATGAGCAGTGTCGATTCCACACCAAGAAGGCAGAGAAATAACTACTTGACTCCCAAAGAAAAGCGAAATTTAGCCAAAGACAGATATCAAACTTACACAATAAACGACACGCCAACAGAAAATGAAATAGTAGTAGAGGAAGAAGAACAATTTGTTACTTGGACAAAATCAGAGAGTGACAAATCGGAAGAATATACTTCTACTTCTGAAGTTAAAACCAGGAGACGTTTAAGTGCAAAACAGAGAAGGATGGAAGACAGAGCCAGGTACCAAACGCAAACTGTCGAAGTGCATAATATATTCACTCAAGAGATTCAGCCCGAAGTTGATCCACATTTAGAAAGTTTGAAACAAAGATTGGCGGCAAAGAAAACTACGAAGCAGAAAAGGATAGAAGATGCTGAAAGGTTTCGCACGAGGACTCTAAGCGAAGATATTCCTCCTTCCCCGACGTTTGTTACAAAAGATGCTAATTTTGAAAATGTCGAGACCACTACTGGCTATGATAGTCTTTCATCCAATGAAATGAACCATCAACAACTTACAGATGAAAAGCACGATGATGACGTTTTCAAAGACGTAGATAGCGGTAATAATGAAGATGATTTTGAATTAAATTCCACACAAATGCAAACATACACAAGAAGCTTTAGGAATTACCTACCAGTGATCGAAAGTCCAGCTGCTGTAGACATGTGCGTCGTTAATAACTTGAAGAACATCGAAATGACAGCATCGTATAAAAAGTTACAAAGCGAAAAAGCGCCGATTCCCAGCACCAGTGATTTCGCGAGCTACGAAGGAGATAGCCACTCTGAAGATAAAGTTCAATCTGAGTCTGATCCAGAAAGTTCTAGGCCCAAACCGAAAATAATTAAACCGACCTGTAGGCGAGATGAGACTTACGACTCGAATGAGTCGCTTGAGAAAGAGCCAGTGAAAGCTGTTAGAGGCAGGAAGAAGGCCATGTACGTTTCGCCTTACAGAAGAAACACACCTGTGAGTAAAAACCCCACACCGCTGGTAAAAACTGCGCCGAAGAATGTTCCAACAACTAAATCACCTAGTGTAGTCAAAGCTCATACTAGTGCCAAACTTTCGACGAAATCTGCTTCCAAACCACCAAGTACCAATACATCGCCCAAGAAATCCATGCCAAATAAAATGCCAACGAAAACAACTCAGCAGAAACCAATAACAATACCTCCTGTTGCTACCAAACCGTTACCTCTGGAACGCCAGGGAACGTTCACTAAAGAAGAAAGTTCGGTTCCCACAGAAGAGCTGCCAGTCCCTGATAAAAAGTTTAATGCTCCTAAATGTAGTAAGGTAACTTCTCCGACTAAGCCAGTAAATACTTCACCATCGAGATTGCCCCAGTTCAGTCGGTATTCGCGGCCTCCGGTCGCTAAAAGCCAGGTTAAACCTGCGAAGATCATCAAGAAAGAACCGACTATGAAGAATTCTGCATCGAACCATAGTTTGCAAAGTAACGACAGCGGCAAAACTGTAACCATTACTTCGAAAGGTTCTAGGCAAGGCAGTACCTCTAGCGTCAATTCTATTCAGTCTTCCAAGAAAGAAGTTGAGAGTAAAATTTCAAATTTGTGGAAGAAAGTAGAGCAAATTAAGAAGCAGCCTGTCAAAGCTGATAAGAGGGTATGGATTGAGAGTAAAAATGATCCACCTAAGTTAATAAGGAGTTCAACTTTCGAAGGCCAACCAAAGTTAACTTCGGTCTCGACAGCGCCCAAGCAGAAATCAGCAATAGGGATCAGAGTGTCGCAAATACCGAGTCTAAAAACGAAAACTACCCCCAAAACGACACAAATCGCGAAAAAAACTACAAATACGAGGGTATTTGGTAAAAAATGATCAAATGGACAGACAAATTAGGACATAGTGTTTCAAAATTAGAGTATGTTTTGACGAATTTTTAAATGTCTGATGATGGACTGAAATGATTTGTGAATGTTTACCATTAGCATAATACGATTATTGCTCTTTTGCTAGATTTGCAATTGAGGTATTATTTAGCTTAGTGTCTAGTTTGATTATAAAACATATAATGACAGCGCATCGACAGAAAATCACTTGTCAAAACTGTGCTTTTGTAATTCACATTTTTGGAATGGAATAAAATACATGGCAGCTTTAAAATATATTTATATTATTTTTTACTTTATAAATGATTTAATTATAAAAGTTGATTACGTCATCTAATTATGAATGATTTATTTCGTTTCATGTAAACTTTATGTAGAATACAATGACTGATGTCGTCTTTGACAACCTATTTTAGGTATATGAAGAAAGATTCTAATACATTGCGAATGGTAATTATATATTAAATGAATTCAAGACGACACAAAAAATTTACATAATGTTTGACTTTGGAGCTGCAATATTTTCTTTTTTTATGTTATATATTTGATGCATTTATGAACAAATATGTATAGGCCGTACGGCATACAGTATATGCATACTGAAATTTAGTTAAGTCACAAAATCATCGATACATTTATGTCATTAATACACTCACAACACTATTAACAAAACTACCGTCAATTAATATTAATTTTTGAGTATCTGTCCATCTGAAGCTAAAAATACTTTAATATCTTGATAGTATATTAAAGGTATTTTTAATGTGCTGAAATAGTGAATAATATTTTAAAAAATATATGTTATAACTCCAAAACTCATTTCCTATCATCCATTAAAAAAATTATTTAGCAGAAAATATCTTCTTTTCTCGCTTTGATTATTTTTTTAATTCAGCGATCAATGTCACGCAATGTAAATACACCCTTATATTAGTTAGTAAGTCGTACCATATACAAAACATTTTATATATTTTTCATAACGTTTATGTATAATGTTTTTTAAAGGAAAACAGCACTTTGAAGTAAAAATATAGACAGACTAAAATTATTTGACGATATGATGAGCCATCCAGCGACCGACAGTCGATTTTTATGCACTTACTCTGGTAAAAAATTTTGATTCATTATAAAATCGATTATATTAAAAATATTTATGAATGCGCATAATAGAGATCTGCTTTTTGTCTGTCTATATTTTTAGAGTCTAGTCAGTTTAAATGTTAGATAAATCGGAATTTGGATAGTTTGGCATAGGAATGTAATTTTTCACTGTGTCGATTTTTTCGATTGTGCTAATCGATTATTTTTACAATTACGCCGTTTTCAATAATGCCATACTGGACACGATTCTCCGTTGAATCAATTTTAAACGATTCACCCAAATATCTCCAAATAATGATCGATATTAATCAAATATCGGATAGAAATAAGTTATATTGAAACTGATTTCCATTAGTTACTTTTTTACCCGTTTAGTATCATTAGTTTTTCAGTTCATCCAAAATTAGGAGTAAACTCATAGTGTATGAAAACGGCTGTACCTTCATTTAGTTTTCATTATAATTTAAAAAGTATAATATCGATTAAACCTTAGCATGAAACGGCATAATATAAATAAGCCGTTATGTATTTGTAATTATGACAGCGTATTACAATACTACATTAAGCACATGCAATCCAGACGGGATGAATTATTTGCAAAATCACCTTAAAATGACAATATTGACATTTTATTATAAAATTTAAACAAAATATTTGAAAATAAGGAAGTTTCGAAAATAACACGTCTATACATTTACTGAGTTTGGCTTTTAAAAATATATTTTTCATTTAAATAAATAGTATGATGATATGTGCCTAATGGAGTATCATTTATAATAAATAGTTGGTATGTTCCAATTTGTAGGACAATTTTGTTGTGTTGTAATAAAACAAATACCACAAACGTCTGTAGGCAAATCACAGCCCACTTAATTCATCAGTATAATGAATGCAAATACTGCTTCCTAAACAAATAACTATGGTATTATTAGTTGAGAGGTCAAACTGTTTAGACTTCAATCAAGTAACCATCAATAAAACAAATTATTCGCTTATATATGTACCTATATGCTATTTGTTGGAATATACTCAACGTTTATTCACGATGTACTGATTTTTAATTTTGTAGTGATATCCTCCTGTAGTTGTTTAAGCTATTCTTTAACTGTATGCCAGTTAAGTTAGATTATGTAAGATGCGTAATTTATGGTCAAATAAATGATACTTACGCAGATTTCTTGTTTTATTACACTCTATATTTTGACTTGTGTTCATCTATGTCACCGTATGAATTTTTCAATACTATTCTCGAAAAGGTCCGATTAATTGAAACTGAATAAAGAAAATAGGGTTATTTGGAAAAGCAAAACAACGTCATCTATTGCCGATTAGCAGTATTCTTGACACTTTCCTAATATACAGCTTGACGTATTTAGAAGCGCCAATATGTCGAATACTACACTTAGTTGTAAAATCATAAGTCTGTCGATTTACTTAAAAATATATCTAATTCCGATTTGATAAGTTAAACTAGTATCGATTCTCGATTAAATAGAGCTTATAAGGATCTATTTTCATTTAATCAAGTTCTTCCAGCTATCACCTGTCCTGTCTCGTAAATTTTTCACTTGATTCTGGACAATTTCCATCCTTATGGAGTAGAGCGTTTATACGGCCCATTCCCAAATACTTCCGCTCTATATGTATTCTTCCTTTTCTTTTTATAGTGCTTGAGGCCTGCGTCCAGAAACAGTTGTCTCAATTTGTTTATCAAAACAATATTCTCAATCTGGCTTCAGGCCTGGACATAGCACTATCACTGCTTTGCTCAAAGTGACTGGCGATGTTAGAACAGCAATGGAGGAACAAGGTCACCGTACTAGTCCTAATTGACTTTTCAAATGCGTTTAACACCGTCAGTCACGAAGTCCTGTTATCTATCCTTACCTATCTTAGGATATCTCCCAATGCTCTGAAATGATTTTCCTCGTTATCTTCGGGGGCGTCAACAGTCGGTTCACATCGATGAGACTTCCTCTAGTTGGTTTGATGCTGATTGTGGCGTACTCCAAGGCGGTATACTATCTTCTCTTTGTTCATCGATCTTATTTCCACTATTCTTCAATGTGCGTATCGTCTGTATGCCGATGACCTACAACTTTATATCCACGCCAAGGATGAGTCCTTACCATCGGCCATTGCTAGTCTAAACCGCAATCTGAATATTGTATATGATTTGTCGGATAGGTTTGGATTAACTGTAAATCCCGACAAATGTCAATTTATAATAATAGGTAGCACGCATAAGAAGGTAGATACTTCGAGCCTCCTACCAGTCATATTTAATGGATCTATCATTCCGGTCATTACGTGCGTAAAAGATCTCGGCTTGCATATTGACTCCACCTTGGACTGGCAATCACAAGTCGCGCATGTTTGTCAGAAGGTCACTGGTACGTGGCGTTGTTTGTATCGCCTGAAAAAACTTTCTACCCTCCCGATTGAAGGCTGCGCTTGTGAAAACCCTAGTTTTCCCAGTAATCGACTATGGTGATGTATGGTATCTTAACCTGAACGCAGATCTCCTCAACAAACTTGATCGTCTTCTCAATAATAGCATTCGATTCGTTTTTAACCTTCGTAAGTACGACCAGTCTCTTCTTATCGGTCTCAACTCAAATGGCTGCCTATACGTCAGCGTCGTAGTCTACATACACTGACACTACTGTTTTCTCTATTACACGCTACTTATTCACCTAGCTATCATAAGCCTCAATTCTATCTCAGCTCCACTCATAACAGACATCTTCGCTCTTCCAATAATCTCCTCCTTGCTTGCCCTTCTCATACTTCTAGTTTCGTTCATTCTTCTTTCTTTATCCAATCTATTCTTCTATGGAATGCGCTCCCTCCTGAAATCCGAATGCTGACAAGTCGTGAAACATTTAAACGTAAATAAAGTCTACGTCTCCTTAAACAACTGGCACATTCTAGTTAAATCTCCTATTTATTTGTTATAATTAGATATACATATATGTTTGTATGTGTATGAATCTATGTATATGTGTACATATGTATTTATGTGTAGTATATAGCTTTTAAATATGTAATCTTGTTTGATTAACGAACTCCAATTCAATTGTGCATGCACCTACCATAAAACTATCTCTGCATCACCCCAAGGTAGACTGGCAGAGAATGCCTCTAGACATTGTACATGTGTACATTATGTGCTAAAGGTTAAATAAATAAAACTCCTTAATTTAAAAAAAAGTGAGAAGTATATTAAGCAACGCTATCTATTGTCAAGCAGCAGTCACCAATATATTTATAAACTTCATTTCATTCATAGATTAAAAACCTTTGTTCGGGGATTTACCGAGAGCTATAAGCCACTCACTCATAGCCATGGCTAGGCGGCGAGTTAATTTAAAAAAATATCGATATATCGGTTTGGTAAGCCGATATATTGATATTTATAAATATTTCGTCATTACTTAAAACCTTATAGAAATCCGATGTAAACATGTTAGTTATGTATATCATACGTTTAGCGATTATGTTTAAGGAGTAAATATTGAAATCGCCGTATTGTTAATATCGATATTTTTAGGTGTAGATATATCTATATTAATTGTAATTTTCCGATATATCGTTGTAAGTCGGCCGTGCGATGCCTTGCCATACATAGTTGTTACCAATTGTTAGCAGAACACCATCTGTTGACGAGTAGCAGTAACGCGAGACTGTCCGGGCATGTGCTGTACGACAAGGTTGATTGATGCGCGGGAAAGTCTACGGACCGGCGCCGACCCGGACAACAGTTCGCGCAGCCCCGACCAATCGGTCACGTTTGTGACTTCGCCGTGTACTAATGTATTACAGTACGCACAGCGCGTCCATAGTCACAAAGAACACGTTAATGATAAGAATAATTGTAATTTTTATCCATCCTTAAACTTCTTAACACACAAAGCAGTTATAATAATTTGGAATCAAACAACATTCGAACTAGTCAGATTGTTTATTATGACAATTTAGAATGAAAATCCCATTTATATTAGCGTCCTAGAATTACAACGGAAAACATGCATACACGAGGATATTTGACACTTCATAGCGTTGATAACATATATCCCTTATCTGTTCTACACTTATGTAAAGAACGTTTATTAAAAAATTGTATACATATATCGCAATAACAAAATCTATATAATAACGGACTGTCATCTAGAGGCATTCAGAGGTAGATCGATTATTCTTAAAACAACAGCTTCGCTGAGAATCAACAAGTATACATGCTGGCTTTTTATTCTTATCTCTTACGCACGTACGTTTTCGTACGCATGCGCGCTACTCCGCTTGCCCCACTTCTCCGCGGCAACAAAACACGCATCACTGAACACGTAGTATTTAAAGATATCGCGATATTTTTATAGTTAAGGGCCAAATGTCTAAACAATAAAACTTAGAAAATTTAATTGAAATCTATCCAGTAGTTTTGCCGTGATGCGCGCACAGCTGCATACTTCTATCATTTTATTAATATAGATTAAAATTTTAGGATATTTTTAGGGCTATTTATTTATATAATACCTAGTCAGGTCATAAGTATTGTCACACAGTAAAAACTTTTCTTTTAGAATGCTGGCCACAAAAAAGTTTATTGAATTCGAATTTCGAATTGTTCATGAAAATAAAAATGTATACTTTTAGAATTTTACTCATTTTTAAATATGGAGTGGACGCTTAAAGAAGACCGTGTTGCAGTTATTGCGTTGCATCGTTGCGGTTACGCGCCAATTCAAATTTTTAACATACTGAAAAATTTGAATATAACCAAAAGATTCGTTTATCGTACCATCAAACGATACAATGAAGACTCTAGTGTAGATGACAGGTCAAGAAGTGGTCGCCCTCGGTCTGTTAGGACTCCAGCAGTGATAAAAGCTGTGAAGGCACGAATTCAAAGAAATCCCAAACGTAAGCAGAAACTGTTGGCCCTTCAGATGGGGTTAAGCAGAAGCACGGTGAAAAGGGTGTTAAATGAAGACTTAGGGCTTCGGGAATATCGAAGAAAAACAGGACATCGTTTGTATGCTCGTCTAATGGACCTGAGACTGAAGAGATGCCGCGCTTTGTTGAAGCGGTACGCGGGAAAAAAATATCGGGAAATTCTTTTTTCGGATGAAAAAATGTTTACCGTAGAAGAGAGCTACAACAAACAAAATGATAAGGTGTACGCACACAGTAGTGAAGAAGCGAGCAACCGTATTCCGCGTGTCCAACGAGGTCATTTTCCATCCTCGCTCATGGTATGGTTGGGAGTTTCTTATTGGGGCTTAACAGAGGTACATTTTTGTGAGAAAGGTGTAAAAACGAATGCTGTTGCGTATCAAAATACAGTCCTGACGAACCTTGTGGAACCTGTTTCTCATACCATGTTCAATAACAGGCACTGGGTATTCCAACAAGATTCGGCGCCAGCTCATAGAGCGAAGAGCACACAAGACTGGCTGGCGGCGCGTGAAATCGACTTCATCCGGCACGAAGACTGGCCCTCCTCCAGTCCAGATTTGAATCCGTTAGATTACAAGATATGGCAACACTTGGAGGAAAAGGCGTGCTTAAAGCCTCATCCCAATTTGGAGTCACTCAAGACATCCTTGATTAAGGCAGCCGCCGATATTGACATGGACCTCGTTCGTGCTGCGATAGACGACTGGCCGCGCAGATTGAAGGCTTGTATTCAAAATCACGGAGGTCATTTTGAATAAACTTTAATGTCATAAGAATCTATGTTTTGTTAAGTTCATTTTGGTATATGAATGGTTACATAATGAATAAACTTGTTACAATTATTTTACATTAAACATGTGACAGAATTTATGACCTGACTAGGTAGTTTCAATTTTTGTAATCCACAAAAACTAAATGTTAAAAAGTACATTAAATACACTTTAAAGCAAAGCAACATTAATGATTTATTTCATTCATGAAATCAAATAAACGCTACCATGTACAAATATCGAATCCCCAGCGAGGTTTCACAGCTATCCATACTATCTTATAAACAATGAGCTTATGTTTAGTAAAAATAACCGGTCCAGTATTTGAACCCAAAACGTATAAAGCGTTCTCTATTTACATTTAAAATCGCGATGCACAAACGTTTCCAGATACAATGACATATAAAATACAAAGCGAAAAAAGCCAAATTATTCTCATAACGAAAAATATTATAGATTTTTCTCATATCCCTCCACTTTTCCGACGCATCGCTTCAGTGTTCAATGTAGACACACACACATTCAAATACAATAAACCTGGTTCAATTTTTTAAACATATCACCTTACTCCTGTTAACAGTAGACTGAACATTTTGTATCCAAAAAACGACAAGTCATTCACTATATAATCAGCGCGCTGTTTAATCTGGTCACTGGGAATTCTCCCTTTTCAATAATATTTTTAATATTATACAGGGTGACTTTGACAAACCCGTCCAAATTCACACAGAAGAATCTTTAGTAAAAGTTATGAGAAACATGTATTTTAGTTTTGTATCACATAGTACAAAAATGTTGAGTAATCAGCATCACAAAGTCATTCAAAGAACTCGCAATTTACATAATATGGCGCGAGAGTGTCAATGACCTCTCCATCTGACCTAGTAAAAGGCCGAGGACGGCGGCATTGCACCGGGCGAGCGAATACGCACTACTCATTTACGCGGGAGACAGGTAATAACAGGTCAACGTACGAAGGTTGCACCATAGCACTATTCTGTACGATTGAATTAATAATCATATATGAAATATTTTATGGTGAAAATTTGACATACAATTTTTTTTGCAAAAATAGGTTCCTTAAATGATGTTTAGTGCCTATAAAAATATTTGGAAGGTTTTGTCAAAGTCATCCTGTATAGTTACAATATGACCATTAATATGTCTGGCAGCACACGGCCGTTTCGACTCAACATTCGACTGTATCATAAATTAAATTTTGATGCACAATTTTATACAAAACAAAAAAAAATTCTTCACAATAAAAAAAAATACTTTTTAGAAGTAGACTTCCAGATTCGAATTTGTGAATAGGAGTAGGCGATCGTTATTTACATAAGAGATTTTATTTACCAGGTTTATGTATATGGAGGACCTGTACCTACCTAACCTCGCCATTCTCGAAGATTCGATCGCATCGACACTAAGTGAAAAGTATTGTGTGAGCAGTATTTCATTTTAATCCTGTCATGTCAGCTATTTTGAGCTTTCTTTTTTTAATGCTGAGGAGCAGCAGACGGGCGACGGCCCACTTAACAGTAAGCAGTTACCGTCGCCTATGAACGTTTGCGAAGCCAGAGGCACCGCGAACATGCTGCTGTCCCATATAAGTACATGACGGCATTGGGTACGGCATAATAATTAAGACCAAGAGTGGTTGCCATCTAGACGGGCTTGGAGCTAACCCTTGACCCACCCTACCACGTAGCTAGAGTCGGTGTTTTGTCGCCTTTTACGCCAACCCCGGCGGCAGGAGTTAGTATTCTTACACCGCTCCTGCACAGAGAATATAGAATAGCTTGTGAGGGTCAATGCGAAGGAATCCCGTATTCTCTACCACTCATGCCTATGCCCCGTGAATTTGTCATCCAATAGGGCTTACTAAAAAAGTAAGGTGAGATGACTATTATCGTGACGCACTGAGAAAGTCATATTAGCAGTAAAATTCGAAGGTGTAAGAAGATGAATGTGGAGTTTCAGAAATATTACTGCAATTTTAATTATAGATCAGTCCGAAATAATGCTCACACACCTGGTACTCAAGCCAACGCGGTCCAAATAGTCTTCGAAATAATACGTCACAAATGTAGAGACGTCTTCCGACAAACATTTTAAGCTATAATAGTCGTTGATATGTGATATCATGAAAATTCAAAATGACACCAAGATCAGTCAAAAGACCAATATAGCGAGAAAAATCAATAAATAACAACTCCAAAAATATTTATAATGGTATATGAAAATAACGTATATAGGCCATTTTGTTTATAGCTATAGTGGTTAAATGTAATAAATAATAGTTTTAATATCAGAAATGTATGTACAATTTTCCACAATATCGATTTAATACGCCAAATGAAATTAAATTTTACCTAATTATGTATTTTGTATCTAAAAGCTTCCTAAAAATGAATATAGTTTGAATTAAAACATATGTAGATTACAACATCAATGTAGACCGGGTTTTAAGCATTACAACAATTGTTTTACCAAAAACTTTGTTTAGTTTCGCGTTTATTAAGACAGCGTAGAAACTAGGGATCGGTCTCTAAGTAGGTCAGAGACAAAAAGGAGTTCATTTGATAGTTAATACTAACCATCAACTACATACATTCAAAGCATTTGAGACATGCTGCGTCATAAAAAAATATAAGATAGACTTTTTAGAATCCCCAGATTGTAATGTGGTATTGATAACTCAACCGGAAACATGTCCAGGATATTCAGAAAATAAGTAATCATTAAAAACTGGGATAAAGAAAATGCAATACATATGCAGTATCTTACATGAGCAGATATGCATACAAAACGTATGAATCAAACAAGGTGCTATTTTCAGACCAGTGTTGTTTCAAAAGTATAATCAATATTTTCATCGTCATGTATTTTTGGTATACCAAAACCCGGTCACAAATCTTAATATTTAAAAAGACAGTTTAGATGGGATATTACTATACAGAGGCCGGGTATTGGGGTAGTATTATCTTGCGTCCACTTGAATTACGGATGTTTCATCACTTAGTTAATATCGATCTATCAATAACATCTGCCGTAAAATAGAACCGCAATACCCTGTGCACGATCCTAACCTAACACCTAAAAGCTAGGGACAAGTACAATTGCAAAGGGTACAATTTTGCCGCTTTTCTATATTTTTTGCTACAATTCTTTAATTTCTTATTAGTACGACCATAAAATGAAATATGATTTATTGTTTTTTTAAATCCCACATTACTTTTGCACATTTGGTAATTATGTCTAGATAGATGTGGTGTTGAGAAAGTTATCTCCGACGTTTTAGGATTACTAATAAACCCAAAGTTAACACAATCTACGAATCGCAACAAGTCCTCCATGCTCAAGGGCTTATATTAGTTGTGGATTCACTTTATTCGTCCACTGTAAATATATCGTCGTTGTCAAATCAATATCTCGACACCAACAATTTATACTAAGCTAACTTATAAAAGTGTACTTTACAGTAGAGGCTTATAAAGGAAAAAACGTGATAACTTTTCTATTAATTATGATACTTATTTGAAATTTATATTTTATATTTCTTCATGAATTTTTATTACATATAAAATTTTTATTAAATTAAAAGTTGCTTAAATTAAATTTTAAGCAACTTGGCATAATAAAACGAATTTACCTAAAATTCGAGTTAGCGTAGTATAAATAGTTGGTGTCGATTAGAGGGTGCACTTTTTTTGATATTTCAACATTTTGATTATTATCACTAGCTTGCCACCCAAACCTTGATATATAAAAATCACTACATGATTCGAATCATTTCATTACTTAAATATTTCAAAAGAAATTGCTTCCAACAAAATTTTACATGACAATTTTTCTATTCCATATCTCAAAGTTTTACTTTCAACACAGCAGATAATATGTATAAATGTTCTCCCAAATTACAAAAAATGGTTTAAGAAATTGTAAAATAGCAAACAGTCATGTGGAAAATGTCTTAATAAAATTACCAAAAAAGTTTGATTGTAAATATCAGTTTTGTAGCGTTGTCTACGAAAACGATCATACCCTTTGCAACGAAAATTACAACGAAATGGTTATTTATTCTGGTGATTACAGATTTTTGAATAATTTCTATTAATATTGAATAATGAAAAGCCTCTGTAGAGGTTTACAACATATTACATACTATTTTAATGCTATGTTCGTTACTGTCACAAGCTCGCATGGAACTGACAGCGGTTGGTATATACTGCGCTGCGGGGAAGTGTGCGGAAAATTTTGAATCATCAAAACTTTTTTCCAATTTCTTTAATTTTCATTATTATTTGGGCATAATATTATGGTTATTAAAGACAGAAGAACCAACTTCATAGATAGATACCATACTAGGCATCTCTAGTACAACAATTACTCCACAGCACAGATATACCAAAAGGGATGAAATCAATCTTTTCAGATTGATTTTCGATGCGCAATTGCCCAAATAATACGACCAAATACGAAACACAAATACATATACAGATTATACGGGTTATACTATTCGGACAAAAGGGACGCATGGATTATAAATTTTTACAGATATTCAACGGGCAATTGTTTAAGGACGTACTTAAAATTCTCCCTCAGCTCGATGAGGCAAGAACAAAACTTGTTCTTTTTAGAAATAATTTGCTAAGTTGAATATCTGCAATAATATGTATTTTTTATAATTTTTTCGAAGCATGGAGTCTGTGCGACTGTCACATGCTAAAATCCAAACTAACCGGTATGTTACCCAGATCAGAAATGTTTACAATTTTGAACAATTGTCCGCTACATGCCGTAAAATAGCGCCAATACTTGCGTATTAATTTTTTTTGTCTCTTTTAGTCGTGATCGTGTCAAAAGCTTATGATAACTCCTTAGCTACACCGCGCGGTCTATTTCTTTTACTGCTCCCGTTTATCTGATTTTTTCTCGCTTATATCCCTGACTTATTAAGTTCAATGAACTTATAATACCTATAACAGTCTTTGGATACGTTTATCACTAAGACCCCTCCCCTCTTCATCAAACGTGTAAATAATTCTCTCCAAAATATATTTCGGAGTTAAATATTTGATACTCTTTTTTTAACAATTATATCAACTTTAAGTCGCAGCTAATATCTGCTCAAGTAAATTGTCAAATTTTGTGTAAGGTATGGTCCGATTTGTAGACACATATTCCGGATATACTGCATATATACTCTATGATATATTCCTAATAATATAAATATTTATATCGATGCAAATTTGTACTAAAATATATGTTTTTACGATAGCACTCACATTTGTACTTAAGCTTTCATTTTCAAAACTTACGCGATTAGTATTTAAACTCTGGAGATATCTTAACAGTAATTATATTCGTTGTTTAAATTTGACATGCACCATCATCCGGAATATGTCCAATATTTTTTAAAACCGGATCCTATACCAATCTAAAATCTCTATTTCCGTATGTTTTAGTGATGTGCCGCGGTTCAATTACCAAATAACGATAGGAAATATCGACATTTTAGTTGCATATGTGCAACGTTTAACAATCTCAAAGGGACCGCGACTCTTGTTAGCCAAACGCCTATGATAGTCTGTTTTCTTTCAACATTACCTTTTGCACTTCTTTACTTTCCTTCCTTAATACTAGTTATACATAAAAATATCACAGCACTATCAATTCACTTACACTAAAATCTAGATGCTATGCACCCAGATTTCGAAATAAAAAAAATAAAAACAAGGAATCGACATAAAATGCGAGAGCTGCCGTCGCTGGCAGAATAAATACTCATAAGCGAAATAAAAAACACAAGACAAACAATAAAAAAAATGAGAAATATCATGATCAACTCATCATCAATTTGAGAATACACTCAAATCATGAAACTTGATCCACTTTACAATAAAAAAAAATCAAAACCCAAAGTCGAAAACGCACAGCGACGGCTACCTTAAGCAATAACAGAAATGCAATTATCAAGTGCCGCACAAAAGTAAGATAGAAGAAAGGTACCGAATATTTACAAAAAAAAAAACTTTTTTTCTTCCAAAATTCTTAATCTAACACTTTGGATCAAACAAAGACTACAAAAAATTATTTCGAAAGCCAATGTCTTTTCATGCACTTTTTTTGTTTTTTTTTTTTGGACACAAAGTTTATCGATAAGGGCATACGAAAAATTGTGTATGTAATGTGTATTGAGTTTTTGAATAATATGTACACCTCGAATTTTATGTACCTTTTAATCATATCGTTGAATATAAATAGTCAACGCGCTAAAAATTTAATTTTAATAATAGTTTGTTTCGCATTTTAGTGTCGTCATGTAGTTAGGTTTATTTGGACACTGTCGCACTGTCTTCGGTACTAGAACATTTAAATTTAACTTTTTAATTAAAGCGAAATAAAAAAAACATGTATAAATTTTATTTTCATTAATTTTTTTTACTCAAATTGTACAATGTTTCTTTGATTAACTGCAGCCGGATTTTGAATAAAATTATTAGTTTAAAAAATTATGACTTTTAAATTGGAAAAATGTCACTACCAATAAATCAGTTATAGGAATCACATAATAATAATGAATTTAGTTTAAAGCACTACTTGGCATGATCCACTTTAGTTTAAGCCCTGTAGGGCATCTGGGGCTCAGTTTCTGTAACTTTAGCAGAGCAACTTCATACGTTTAATTTAGATACTGTTTGAATAATTATTTGATTTAAAGTCGCCAAAAGTGTGACTTGGCCGAGAATTAAGAGTTGGCACAATTTTTTTATTTCGAAAGCCCTTAACGAAAAATGCCCCTTTTTTAATATTTATAAAAGTTATATAACGGTTTATTATAAAGTTGTTTGTACAAAATATGTCTGAACTTTGCGTATTTATAACTTTGTATATATTTTAATAAAAAATAATGTATGAAAAATAGTATAAAATAAAATATTAATTAATGGTATGTAATCTATTGTATAAAATATAATTGCTATGGAAAAATTGTAAGCAGTCAACTATTTCATATAAATAATATATGTATTTGTAAATATCTAAAGTCCAGACGTGTAAAATTGTACAATTAGTTGCAAATAGTGGTGTGTAAAATCGACAAATATCTAAATACTCGATTTCTTGTAGTGTTTCAAATAATTATTGTATCTGAACCTATATTTTACTTCATCTTCCAAAAGTTTTAATTACATTAAGGCTTAATGAATGGGTAAATCTATATTATAGTATATTTAATCAAAATTAATTTTTGATTTAAGAAATACAATAACAATGCAAATAAATATAGATATAGCTTACCACAGCAATATTAAACACTATTAAAATAATATCATTTTTTATTTCTATAGGACAGCAGAAAGCTCACGTAGAATATTGCAGTAACTGTCGCCTATGAGTGTTTGCGACGCCAGGGGCATCGCTAACACGCTAGTGGTACTGGAACCTGGTCACTTATGCTGGAACGCAACACAATGTTATTATGGCGGCATATTTAAAAACCAGGGGTGGTTGTCCACTTCCACATCCAGACTAGCTTGGAGCCCTACTTAGCTTGAATTTTTTAGGCCGGGCCGGCCGCAGAGGTTAGTAATCTTTCTCCACCGCTGTACGGATATTTTTTTACTAGAATTTAGGATTACTATGAAAAAATTATAAGAGAAAAGAATAATAGTTATTTTGTAAAAAGAAATCGACTCAATTGTATCGATATTTTCGACTTAACACATCACTAGTAATGGCACTATAATACTATTTATTCTCCGTAACATATCGCCGAACAAACGTTCGTAGCGATAAACTTAAACTATATGAGGTAGCATTATTATGAATAATGAATATATTGTATATATAATATTAACCATCTAAATTTTGGTGGGATAACTATATTATAACAGTTACATTATTCATATTCCTATGGATAACTGAGGTATATATTTGTTTACTTGTGAGGTAGGTATGTATTGGTCGCGTGATTTGTCACAATCTAACTGGGCAAACTAGCATTTATAGAATCGATAGAATAACATCTCTAATGGACGTATTTTACAATATTAACCCTTTCATTACACATTAGTATAATGTGTAATGGCGCCAAATTTAATCGTCTATATTAACTTGCATTTCTATTTAATATACCATCAAAATATGTAACATTTGTAACACTCAAATGAGAAAATCCTAACATTAGCTTACTGCCATACAATGTGCACGTTTCGTGGCGCGCTTCAGTAGCGTCACTTCGGCGGAACGGACTGCGGTTTGGAAAGGGTTAATACATGTAGACCTTAGTATTTCTTTTTAAAAGGGTTTGATTTTTCACTGAAAACGTGAAAACCTAGATATTAATACGTCATCAAGTAATATTTGTCATGTCATCACCAATAGTACCATATATTATACTGATAAATTAGTTATTGAACATGAATAATGCATTTAGCAACTCGATGAGTTAATCAATATAATCTGTGATTGTGACAAACCAATCTGGCCATAACAAATACTATTTATATATTTATCTCCACTATATTGTATATGGATTATTAATATGTACTATGTAACAACAATTATTGGTAAATACGTGTTGGAAGGCTATCAAAAATATTATTTTAGATAAATATTTGAGGTTTCAGCAACTTGTAAAAACAGTCGTATGACATATAATTTACCAATAATTTGCAATATTATTGTTTAAAACATATTGTCCATAATGGAAAGGATATTTGCCTCTGTTAAATCATTTCGATAATAAGGGTTGAATGTGTAAACAGGCGGCTCCCAATTCACGTTATTATCGATATGAATATTCGAATAATCGATACTATAATTGATATCTCTATCGATATTCTTATTCATCGCATTTTCGTTTTGACCGTTCGCACATTTAATCGTTAATAATGGATCAATATATGGCAGTAGTATATTTTCATCTAAGTTAATAAATTCTCCGTTAGGGTTGTCGCCATCTAATGTTATGAAATCTGGGCCTATTTCCGTGGGGTAAGTGGAAGGAGCCAGTGGTTGGGGGGTGGCATCCATTTCTGAAATTGTGCATACTTTCAGTAATACATTATATTAATATCATCACCATGATTGTAATACTTGTTCTAAACAAATAATAAATTCTTCATGTTTGATAGATCCCAAGTTATATATAAACTGATTTGTAAGGAAACTAAAAAGTTAGCGATACTTTTCATAAATGAACTTCTTCTTTTTCCTGTCCTTATCTCATATTATGTGGGTTCGCCAAAACATGTTTTCTCCTTCCACTCTGCTCTGTTAACTGTCATCTTAACATTCACACCCTTTTTCAATATCTTTTAATATCAAGAATGAAGAATGGTGAAAGAAATGTACCTATGTCAAACATGTGAGCTATATACAGGGCTGACTTAGACAACACCGTCCAAATTCACACAGAAGAATCTTTAGTAAAAGTTATGAGAAACATGTATTTTAGTTTAGTATCACATAGTACAAAAATGTTGAGTAATCACCATCACAAAGTTATGCCAAGAACTCGCAATTTACATACTACGGCGCTCAAGTATCAATGACCTCTCCATCGGTACCACAAAAAACTGAAGAATTTCGTACAATGAACTAGTACGAGGCCGAGGACGGCGGTCATTGCATCTGTGCGAACGAGTACTCATTATATTTACGCGGGAGTGACAGAGACAGGTAATAACAGGTCAACGTACGAAATTTGCAGCATATGACTATTTTGTACGATTGAATTAGTGACCGCGCTGCTAAATATTTTGACATACAATTTTTTTTTTGCAAAAATGGTTCCTTAAATGATGTTTAGTGCGTAAAAAAAATGGACGGTTTTGTCAGTCACCCTGTATAATAAAGAACAAGATATGTTAAAAAAATTTAAACTTACCAGAGTCCATAAACGTGTCTGTCGGCGATAGTATATCAGCGAAATCTCCATCCATGCATTGAATGTTATTTTTTATAATCTCCAATTCTTTCTCTAATGTGCTTGAGGCAATGCTGTCCATTGTACTATCTTCAGATTCTAATGATACCTCTGTGGATATTTCTGACATCATTGAATCTACTCTGCAATTATTTATCTCATCAACTTTTTTATTATCCATTGATTCTGTTGGGATCATTTTTACTGTTTCAACATTGTTTATAGGTTGAGGGTAATTTTGTTGTTCTTTTTTGTACTTTTTCACGTCAATATTATGCACTTTACGGACATGTTTTGTCCAATTTGGGTATGAAGCAAAAGCTTTTAGACACACCATGCATTTGTATGGTTTCATTCCAGTGTGAACGTTGACGTGCTGTTGCAATTCGTGAGGTTTGAAAAATCCTTTTCCACAATGTTCACATTTATATGTTCTGGCCTCACTGTGAGTTTTACTATGCTGTATCAAACGATTCTTGGCATTGTATGACTTGCCGCAAATCTTACATATATGCAAAACGCATTCAAAGTGGAATGGTATGTGTTTAACAAGTGTGTGTTTTTCTTTATATTTGTTTGGGCATATGGGACATCCGTAGTTCTTGATTCGATGCACTTCAATATGGTTTGTACAAGATGCTAGAGATACAAACTGCAGTCCGCAAAAGCGACACAAGTTTTTAGATGTTTGCTTGTGTTCACGCTGGTGTATTAGCAGATCTTTCAGTGACAGGAAACTGTTGAAAGAAAAAAATTGCAAATATGTAAATTGAGCTTTCAAACATGTCAATGATGTGGCCAGCGTTTGGTAACAGGTTACCAAACGTTTGCCACATCATTGATATAATTAGTAAACATAATTCAATCAAGGAATAAGACCAAAACTGATCAAACAAAAAAATTTATCACTAGCCAAAGTTTCACATTATGGCTTTCGAGATATCGAAAATTTTAAGGAAACCATTCTCGCTACCACAAGTAAGACAAACCTAGGAACTTTCTGGGTTTGTTTGCTGCATAATATTCGTGGACGAACTATATAACAAATTATGAAATTCTCTTAACAAAAATCCCTGCCAAATTTGTTTAAAACTAGCTTACTTAATGTAAACGTTTATTAAATTGTGATTAAGTGGAAGTTACGTAGCTCATTTATGTGTACCATGAAAGAATGAAGAAGAAACTTGGGCCTAATATACTGCTTTGAGGTACCCAATAAAATATATAAGCTTCATCAAGTCAATACATTGTCTTCAGTAACATGCTGTGTTTTTAACTTCATATAGCGTTTAAAAATATTAATTGTATCCGCGAACAATAAGCCTTCCGACTTTGTTCATAAGTTCATTGGTAAAGTTGGTATCAAAAGCTTTGTTTAAGAAAGGCTTCAAACCATTTATGTTTAGACTCTGTTTGTGATGTAACCTAGTCAATCAGTTTGTATCCGTGTAGGGGCGGAGAAAGAATACTAACCTCTGTAGCCGGGGTCGGCCTGTCGTGAAAGGCGACAAAACAACTCACCCTAGCTACGTGGTAGGGCCTCAAGCCCGTCTGGATGGCGACCACCTTTGGACGTAAGTATGCCGCCATAATAACCTTATGTTGTATTCCGGCATTAGTAACCCAAATTCCTGTACCCTTATGGGACAGCAGCGTGTTCGCAATGCCAATGGCATAGCAAACACCTATAGGCGACGGTAATTGCTAAATCCTAAGCGGGCCGTCAGCCTGTCTGCTGTCCTACAGCAATAAAAAAAATCAAACAAATCGCACCTTTGTGTGAAATTTGATGAAAAAATAGCTTCAGACGACAGCATTTGTTTCATCACTAAAGTCATCAAATCTTATATTGGAAAATATGAAAATAAATCTTACGTCTTGTGGCAGCCATATTCATCGCAGCACAAGTCCTTGGCCTTATGTTGGTGGCGCAAGTGGAAGGTTAGGCGCCGCTCAGTCTGAAACGAGTGTGGGCAACACCAGCATTTATACGGCTTGGCATCATCTGTGTCTTCACATAAAGTGCTTCCTGGAGATGTGTGGCAGGCTTCCGTGTGCACAACAAATAGAGACAGACGAGGAAAGCTCTTATCGCATTCTGTGCATCTATAAAGATTAGAAGTTGATGTTATATAATTTAAATATAAAGTGTAATAATCTCGTCTTCTAATGTTTTTTTCTGTTTGCATCACTTTGGAGAACGATACTATTGATTATTGACATATTTCAGTTCTCCTATTGCATTTTTGTACAGCAATAGGTCTGTATTTTCATGACCAAAAAAAGATTAAATTTATAGTCTTCTAGGCTTACAACCCTAAAAGGAAAAAACCATACAGTGGTCTTACTTGGCTGTGAATTAGCAAAAGCAAAATCGATTTACCACCCCTATGATGATGGGATCAAGTTTGACCGGGACCACATTTCATACTATGCAATATTACTTGCATAATTGCCTTATTTATGTATCGAAATTTACTAATTATGAAACAAATAAAGAGAACAATTTTACAGAAATTTATGAGTTTTTGGTTGAGCATCCACATAAGCTATGCATACCAAATTTTCTCATTGACACAGCTAACAGTGGAACTCATGCTTCGAAGAGAAAACTACAGATACAACTAAAAGTTAAGCCATTCAGTGCACAAAATAATTAACTACCTCTGCTTAAACCAAAAATTTGAGAAATATGATTAGATGCTGTACATCGATTTTTTAAATTCCCTTTATAATAATAATAATTCATATACATAATATGTAGAATACATATATATTTATTTTTACTAGGTTACATTAAAACAAATGGAAAAATTAAGAAATAAAAGGAAACATATATTTGTTAGGAATGTTCCAATTGGGTATTTGAAAAAAAAAATTGATTTTTTTATGTATTTTAAAACTTTATTATTAATAATATTGATATTTAATGCAAAAAACGTATAAAAAGTTTTTTTCAATTAGTTATAAACAATTAAAAATTGATGAAATTTAAATAAAAATCACGGGACTATAAACGCGCCATGATTGGTCACCATAGTTGTGACGTCATAATGTTATAGCTGTTAGTTTAGTTGATGTGAACTGATTACGATTTTCAACACCGGTATATACTGATTACTTTGAAAACTAAACCGGTTTTTAAGTTTTTTTTTTAAAACAAAAAACACACTACAATAATATTAATAATCATAAGGATGTTGTTTATTTTTCTTTATACATAAGAAATAATCATCAAACGGGAACAATATGTAACCATAAAAATCTATTTTTATTTTGCATCTTTTGCTAATAAATCATAATTCTGATTTACAAAACAAATTTGGTCCACAGCATCTGCTTGTATCCTGCTCCTTCTAGATGATATTACATATCCAGTTTTGGAAAACATTCTCTCTGAAGGTACCGATGTCGCTGATATAGCCAAATACTTTAGCGTTATTATATTTAATGGTGCTAAATGTTTGTTGGTGAACCAAAAGCACCCGCACTTCTAACTGCTTTTGTGATATCTGCTTTTTCCTCTTGTGGATTTGTCTCAATATACATACGTAATATATTAACTGCAGAAGCCGTTGGATTCGTAAAGGGGCTTCTTTGTTTTAAAAAATCTAGCAATCCCGATTTTTTATCAATTGTTTCGTCACTTGACGTGTTACTTGCTTGTTCTGAAGTAGACGTTAGAAACCTGTCAGAATCTTTAATGTTATGGGCTAATTCTATTCTTACTAGCTCTTTTGCAGACTGCATGTTTTCCGGGTGACGAAATGCAGTTATTAATGAGGGATGTAAAAATGTAGATATTTGGGACACAGTTCTTGTCTCATATGAGAGAAGTCTACTATTCATATTTTGCCTCACTGATGAGTGAAACATCTTGCCTATCTGTTGCCAGGGAAATTTCAGTAACATTCAGCTTTTCAAATAATCCACATATTATAGGAATGACTAATGAACTAGTCGGATACTGAGCAGCGTTAGTAAGTTTCGTAGCTTCCTCAAATATTTCCAAAATTTTAATAATTTCTAAACCGGCTTCTTCTTCGGGGGCAGATAAGTAGTCAGGTGCAGGCTGAACTAATTTTCTGCATACCAATGCAAGAATGTCAGATAACTGTAGTAATATTTTTATCATGTAGAACGTGCTATTCCACCGTGTAGATATCTCTTGTATTAATCTCAATGGCGTAGAATCGGGATTTCTTTCTTTCTGGGCTATTTTAAGAGCTTGCCATCCCGCTGTAGATTTTTTGAAAAATTTCACAATAACTTTACATTTGTTAGTTATGCCCTCCACCAAAAAAGCTTCAAAGAATCGTCTAAAGTTAAATTAAGAGTATGGGCAAAACACGGCATGTGCCGTATTCCCAGCAAGTTACACATGTTTACCATGTTGCTGCCAATATCAAAAAATATGACGAGAAAAATCCACACAATAAACAAAAAGCAAGCGAAACTGAAATGTTTTGGTAACGTGCAGTTAGTCAAGTTTCAAAGCAAGATATTCGGAGATTCCCCCTACCAAAGACACTAGACAACACTAGTGACGCCCATGTTCGAACACACATCAAATGCTCGAAAATTTATTTTGGGATCATAATCGGTTTCCTAAATAAAAGACCGATATTTATCAGTTTCTATAAAAACCGGTTTATTTTAGGTTTTTAAAAAACCGGTTCACACCACTAATAGCTATTCAATAATTTCAATAACAGTACAGCATTAACTGTGACCATATTATTGAAAAATTATTGCTAAAATACAAGTTGTTAGTTCCGATTAGCTATGTGTGATAAAGGATTTTTTAAGGCAAAGTCTGATAATATTCCTGATGTTGATATATTTATTACCAATTAATAAAAAAATGACGTTCGGTTTAATTCTGCTGAAGTTCGAGGTGCCAAGGTAAGTCTGTTAAAAAATAATATAATAAATGAAAATATTTAAGTATTTATTATATTATTTTGTTTTGGGATTATCACGGTGCACTGCTTGAAACCATTTATTTCGACATTTGTCATCTTGGGGAACATTTAAAAACATTTTGTCAGGAGTTGATTTTGTAGTATTCGTACATAATGTTACAAAACAAGAACGATAACTTTTTAGGTTCGACATTTTTAATATAAATTTAAATATTTAACAATGACAACAAATTTAAATAGATCAAAACGCTGTATTTATTATTTTTCTATCAACTGCAATGAGTGAAAACTAACATTATGACGTCACACGCACTCTGGTTTGTTCGGGAGTTGTCGGCGTGTCTTTGGTATTTCTGGGACTGGATTCAAAAATTAATCTTTATTTTGAAATAACTTTGGAATTATTGCGAAAAAAAATAAAAATAGTTTTGTTATAAAAAAAGATTATAATCTTTTCATTTATCACAAAAAAAATTTTTGTTCAAATACCCAATTTGTATGTAACAGAAGTTAAGAGATTTGATAATTTAAAAGGACAATAAAGTATATATTAAATTCAATGTATTCAATTTTGTTATAGAAAAAGCCTATTATATATTTTATTAACATAATATTTTCATATATTTTCCATAATAATAAATGTTGATTCGCGCTAACTCTCTTTCACTTTATCTCGAATTCCACAAGTGTTTAACAACTAGCAACCCTAATTTGCGGCCATTTGTTCACAGGCAGCGATATATAAACATATTTAAAAAAAATTAACTTTAATATAAAAAACATGCGTATACGTCATGAATGTATAAATACACCAAAATATTACCTGTTTACACCTGGCTGCGAAGTAGTTGCGGCCGAGTGTGCAACGGCACCCATCTATTTTCGAATTTTTTACATACATTGCTATGATGTGGATGATATTTTATTTAAAAAATAAGTGAACGAAATTTTTTTTGGAAAATTAATTAACATTAATTTAATTAAAATTACTTGCGGCCACTTATTGACTGGCACCCTGTTATCAATGTATTCTCCTAATCATAAATGTATGTAAAAAAGGGAATTTGATTAACTGATGAACATAGAGCTTTTGCAGCCTGATCTCCGCCTATTATTGACATTATTTTCTACATATTATTTCTTTGTCTATACTACTATTATAAAGAGGAAAGATTTGATTGTTTGTTTGTTTGTTTGCTTTGAATAGGCTCCGAAACTATTGACCCAATTTAAAAAACTCTTTCATTGTTGGGAAGCTACACTAACCCCGGGTGACATAGGCTATATTATATTTTCAAAAAAATTAGGGATCCTTACTAAAACTCCAATAATGTAACCCAAAGTGTAAAAAAATTACCTATAATATTATTTAAATCGCGTGCGTTGCGAAAACTATTGATGATAGAATAAAATAATGTACTACAACTTTGTAGAACACATCATTATTTACAAAAAGTGTCGCGACAGCATATGTCTAACTATTATAGTTATGCCACAATAAGTGTTCTTTTATTTTAAAAATTTAATTTAAATGCCGCCCCTAGAAAAGGCTCTTTATTTGGATCTTGGTATTAATCCTTATCAAAATAAATTACTTCATATTGAAAACTGTTTCAATACCTTTATATAACTTTTTGAATTATTCAATTCGGATATTCCATTCGAAAGATATCACGAGTTTAAAAATGTAAGTATTAGAAAAATGTTGCGTGGTAGCCGCTCACCCTGTTCGGCTAGCTAGGCAGCACCTTATGCAATGTAGGCGTGCGTCACTGGGGTTTTTACAAAAATTAGAATACTTATTAAAAAATAACGAAAAATAAATAAAAAGTAATAACAAAAAAAAATCATTAAAATAAAAGCTCATAGAAATAATAATATTCAAACTTTCTTTATAATTTTATTTTTTTAGTAACCTGACGCAAATAGAAGGGTTTGCCTCTGTCCGAGGAGTGCACGGGTGTGCGTACCCGAGTTGCCCGAGCATCCGTCGCTTCACTCCCCTCTCCGTTCGAGGCGACATCCTACCTTTCTTTCCGTCTACCTCTTACATCCTTTCCAACTTAGCTCTCTGTTCGTGGCGTGGTCCCCGGTGGGATGGTTGCGAATACTGATTGGGGTCCTGGGTTCTATCCTGGGACCTGATTTGGTAGTCGAAACCATGCCTATTTCGACTGCGCCTGCACAGAGAGTGTTCCCGGGGCGGGAATTGCATCCTCGCTATCGGTTGGTCTTGCTGGGCTGGCTACGACGTCAGGCGACTCTGCTTTTTCTGGAGTGTCGTCTGGTAGTCGTACCCACGCCTGACTAGCACGCGACGGGGATGCGAGTCCCGTCCAGAATTGGCCGCGGACCTGTCGCTCCCGGCCCTGGTTCTGTCCATGGTCGGGGGTGATCCTGGATGGACGACCGTCGCCTCCTTTTGCGAGGCAGTAGTGTCTGCAAGGGAGGCGGCGGAACGGGAGCGGGAGTCCGCCACCGCACTCCCCTCCCGCCAACGTAGGCCGCGTCGTCGACGCCAGATGGCGGGCAACGATCTCCGGCCGCCGTAGAAAGCGGCCGCAGGCGGCCCCTCAGGGGAGGATCCGCCGCTCGCACTATTGCCGCGAGGGAGAAGCCGCGTGCTGTTCCGCAGCCCCCCTCAACTCCTAGAGTTGTTACAAGAGAACGCCGGGGGGACGAAACCCTGACCCCCTGGCGCCAGCACTTTAGAAGGGGCCCGCTTTAAGACAAAGCGTGGGCCGGCGCCGGCCCGGGCCACGAGATCGGCAGGCCATATATCCGTGGGCCCGGGCGTAGGCGATAGAACAGCGGGGTTTTTTAGTGGGTAGTCGGATGGTCGAACATCTTTTCCGGAGTCCCTTATATCCCTCGGTCCCCCCGTGCCGGTGTAACCCGTCAAGAGAGGTTTTTCCCCGAGACCGAAAAAAAATAGAAGGGTTTAATTTTTTGTTAAATACCCATGCGAAGCTGGGACGGGCTGCTAGTAAAAGATAAAGTTTTACTTACTTATATACTTATATATATTCTAGTGTAATACGAATAGTAGAGATGTGTATATAATAAAGATATGCGATGAACTAAATTTCAAAAATAAAATAATCACATAATGATAAACTGTATGAATGAAAACTGTATGAACTGTATGAATGAAATGAAACAAGCAAAACCTAATGCAGACAGCCGTTGCTATAGTAGGTATGACAGGCTTCAAGGTTTTTAAGCTATGGCACTTTGTTGATTTTGTATTAGTAATATATCATATGATTAACAAAATATTAAAACATATAAACGCTCAGCTAAATACCACAGATGAGATCACTACTATAACAGCATTAAAGAAATTAGAAATATTAACTAAAATACAATAAGGCACCATGCACTATAACTACACTAGCATTTTTGTGTAATCAATGCTATAAATTATTGAAAGAAGAACTTAATCCATTTCACGTTTAGTATATAGACTTCAAAAATAAACCAAAGCTTAGCAATAATAATATTCGCACAGCAACTCAACTAAACATAAGAAATACTTACTCATACTTATTCCTGGTCAAATGTGCGTAGCAGTGATCCACAAAAGTATTGTATTTTGCCGCGGGGTACTGTTTGTGGCATATGTTGCAAGTGTACACGACCACTGCCCCTGGATGCTCCTCACAAATATGAACATTTATTTCCATTCGATTTTTCAACATTGCCTTGCAGTAGCAACATTGAACTCCCAGCATATCGATAGAGCTGTCTTCAACAAAATTTGGTTCATCCGATTCATCTATATTTATGTCTTCCGAAATATCAAAATGCTTTAGCACATGTTTTATCGCTTCTGGCTTAGTAGGCAATATGTCTTGGCAAATCGGGCATGGAAAGGTTATGATAGAAATCTCATCAATATGTTGTTCACATGCATCTGCCGAGTAAATTTTGTGGCCACATGCACTACAAGGGTATGGAAATTTATCTTCTTTTTTGTGTGACATAGTCTTGTGCAATTGTAAATCTTCTTTTGATGTAAAACTGAAATTTAAAAAAGATCTTTAACTGTTAAATCTACTTTTGATCTTAAATGAAATACAAAGGACATTAATTTAATAGATATTTACAGATATTTCATTGATAATTTTAGTTACAATGTTAATAGAAAATGATGATTAGGTCCAAATAAAAGTAATTAATATAGTTTATTTTTCAAATTCTTATGCATCTTATATTTTGTCCATTGTTTTATGATATATCAAATTCCCTGTACAATATTTACCTTTGAGCACATTCCTGGCATTGTAATGTATGAACTGATTTTATATGACCTAAGAGTACACTTCGCTTTGAAAAGTTCTTGTCACAGTGTTTACATCTGAAATTAAAAGTAAAACAATTGTAAAAATAAACACTTCAAATATACATAGAGCGTTCTGAAAGTGATGCCCATGGTTTTATTGTGACATCGCAGTGCACTCAGATTGGTTGCAAAATGTGGTAGGGGTTCTGTCCTTCCAAATGCGCCTGGTCTCAGTTTGCTCCGAGCAGTAGGGATAGGACATGTCTTCGCACAGTCTTTTTTCGATTGAGTCACAGCGTGATGGAGTGATCGCTGGACAGTGGTATGTGATAAAGTTTTGTGTGCGACTTGGGAAGAATGCAATGGAAACTCATCACATGCTTCAAGAAGCCTTTAAGAAAGAATGCATTTCGAGATCTCAGTGTGGAAGGTGGCACAAGGCCTTCAAGGAGGGTCGGGAGAAGGTCACCGACAAGCCTCCTTCTGGACACCCAACAACGGTCCGAACCAATGAAAACGTCCAGCGTGAGCATGAAGTTTTGAAGTCAGACCGTTGGTTAAGCATTCAAGCAATCGCTAACACCCTGAACTTGTCAAAATGTGTGGTACATGGGATTGTGATGGAGGATTTGCAAATGCGAAAGGTCTGTGCAAAGCTTGTGCCGAAGGTGTTACCGGAGGAGCAAAAAGAAGTTCGAGTTTCACAATGAAGAATTGTTGCAATTGATGAGAAATGATCCAGGCCTTTTAAACTCTTGTGTAACTGGGGACGAATCCTAGATGTTCGAGTACAATTTGTGGAGGTGCTGAAGAGACTGAAACGACGGGTCGCGCACGTCAGGCCTGACATTAAATACGCCTTCAAATTCCACCACAATAATGCCCCGAGCTACACGGCCTTCATCGTCACCAACTACCTGACCAAAGCAAGACCTCCTTGGTGCCTCAGCCTCCCTATAGACCTGACTTGGCGCCGTGTTACTTTTTTTGCTCCCCCGACTGAAAAGAGAGCTGAAGGGAAAACACTGGGAGTCGGTGGAGAACATTCAAGCTCATGTTACAAGGTTCCTGAGACACATTCATGTTGAGAAGTTCCAGGGTGCCTTCTAGGCATGGCAGAATCGTCTCCACAAGTGTATTGATGCACAAGGGAACTATTTGAAGAATTTTAACCATTTATACCCATAGGATCAATAAATCTATTTCTCCCAGAAAATGCACATTACTTTCAGAATGCAACCTGTATATTGATAATATTTTTTATACAGTAAGTTCTAAGATAGCAAAGGATCATTTTGTTTACTATTTAGGCGAGATGAAAATCAACTAGTAAAACATAAATTACAAATACCTACATTATTTTTTTTATATGTACAGAAAAAGAGCAATCATCGATCTATACGTTAATTGCACTCAATCACAACTTCTAAGTTGTGATGCAGAAATATACAGATAATTTCATCCTATGCTAATAATCAACAACAGACCCTGGACTTTGTTGAGAAAGCTCCAGATACAGCAGAAATCAATTTTGTTTTCATGAAATACATGCACTGGATAGTCTAGGTAATATAACAAAGATATTCATTAAGATGCAACTGAGATGAGCTTGAATGATGATAATAACACTAACTTACGGGTTTTAAAGAAGTATGTAATACTCACTTAAATTTCTCTTTAGTAACATGTATGTTGTAACAATGATCACGGAATATTGGATAGGTCCCAAACTGCTTCATGCATACAACACAAGTGTACACAATGTTTGTAATTTCATTACTGTGGGTGCGATAGTGGCTATCAAATGATTTCTTGTTGGGCATTATCAGCTGACAGAGACTGCAATATATCCCTCCAACCAAGTCAATGGTGGTCAGTTTAGGTTTATGGCCGAAACTTGAATGATCCAGCTCCAGATTATCCAGATTCATGCATCTCGACAAAGCCATTTTGAACAAAAGAGCCGGCGACTATGTATAATCCATCTATTGCCAATTTAGTTTGTGGTCATATGTAAATGAATTTGGCTATTGCAAACATTCTATTTTGATTTTATTTGCGGCTACATGTTTAATGCATACTCACAGGGGCTGGAAAAATAAATTTAACATGACCTTGACTAAAGGTTGTAAAACTATATAAATGAAACATTTAGTAACTTACAGCTCCATAACAAACTACATTAATTCGCATCGGTAAAGATTGCATTTAAAGCGACCATCACCGATAAATAGAGGTTGTGCAGCCATTATCCAGCGATCCAAATTGAAGCAAATCTTCCCATCCAATTAAGTAATAATACTCACAGACCAGAACAAAAAATGTGACAATATATCGAAATATTGCCCCAAACTACATTTTACATTACAACAGCTGAAATAAAAGTAAATTTTCAATTAAAAAAAACCCAACGCCGGATTGCACCGGTTAACAAACAACGCCAAGAAAACGTGTGGTGTCTAATTTTCACATTTTCCGCGAGTTCTGTACCAGTGCTAAAAAAATTAATAATTATAACCTGAAAGAATTTTGCTCTCACTTTTACATTTGTATTATTGAAACGGTTAGAAGAGATACAATTAATATATGATGCTATACATTTCTATGTCTATGACTCTGAAACATTTTAAATATCGATTTGGCAGGGGTTCATGAAATAAAGAGTATATTTCATTTTGGGATGACATATTTCATATTTGTTATATTTTTCTTTAATTCACTTGGTTAATGATACCACGATAATTTTTGACATTTATCCAGTATTATGCAGTTTAATTATTGTGATGAACTCAGTATACACGGAACACGGATGTGCCGTGTGGCCACGGCCAATGAGCAGAATTGAATAATTCTATAACATTCCAAGGAAGTCGGGCACCTGTTGGAGTACTACTTGTGCTAAGTTTTATTTAGGTAAGGAGTAGTATAGTTTTCGTTTTTCTGTTCGCGACTGACTTAGCCATAGTGAATTTCAAACCCGAACCGAATTTTTTCATCTAAATTCTATCTAAATTGACTTTTTATTTATAGTATCTTCACCTCTCAAGTCCCCATGGAAGACATTCTCCGTTGTTATGTTGATAATGAACAATTTATCTCTCGCCTTTAGTAGGTGAGCTGAGAGTTTTTCTTATAAATCTAATCTAACAAATTGAAGTGTTGATTGGAAAAGTTCCTAAAGAAACAAACTAGCAAACGTTTGGTAATTGCTACAGTAATAATTTTGATATTAACATTTGCTTGGTATATTTGTGATACAATTGATTAATTTGGATATATCTATTATGACATAAATCTTTGAAATAATATATTTTAAAAATATTTTTAATGTAATCCAGTCAATTTAATCTTGTTAAATTATATTTGTTGTTCAAAATTAAGGGTAAAAGATCATTCTCATTAGCTGAAGAAACAATAGAACACTTCTTCTTCTCTTGCCCCAGTACTGTACAACAGTTAAGCAATCTTCTAATAACAAGGAAATCGTGTTCCTTCGATTAATCTGTGTCAATTCTCTTCTATCAATAAATGATAAAGATAATACACGTATTTTTATTAGTATAAAATATTTATTAATATATATTTATTTTATTAGTATATATATTATACTACTTAAATTGATTTATTTAATTATTAGAAAAGGTTATTTTAACTGAACATTAAATTTATTTATTTTTGTCGCCTGTCATTTATTATTTCTTTATTTTGACATTGGCAAATCGAAGCCCATTGCGCTGAAGGCAAGCTTTTCAAGAGTTTATAAGAGTAAACTTTGTTGTATGTAAAATATGAAATAGGAAAATTGTGTCGTCGAAGACAAAAGCGGTTCAAAATTTTTTTAGTTTATTGTGCAAATATGTAAGGAAACATTGTTTTGTAATCGTTTCTATTGGTAAGTTTTGTCTGTTTGTTGATATTTTGTGATAATAACACATGTTCAGAATGTAAAACATTATTTAAAAAAAAACTAAAAATACGCATCAACAGGACGTATCGTAGCTTATTATTAGCGGTTACTATCCGTAATTTTCGCAAAATCGGTAATAGTGTAATAGAATGTTTAAAACGAAGAGTTCTGGAGTATTGTTTTGTAATCAAACGTCAAAAACATTGTGGTACTTGGCTGTATGCCAACATTTATCCAGAAATAGTGCGTCAGTCGAGTTACACTTAGCTTATTCCGCGTTTCGTATAAATAGCGTTTATTTTTATTATGGAGGGCCCACACCCGCTAAACACGAGTTTCCATGGGTCCATGAGGAGTCGGGACTCATCATCGACGGCTGGGAGTGATGCCAGAGAGAAAATAAAAGACTGTTTCAGAAAATTTGTAGCATTCATGTTCACACAAGTGGGAGTTGGTGCTTTGGTTGTCTGCTATGCGATCTTCGGGGCTGCAGGATTCATGCATATAGAGAAAGATAGTCCTGACCAGCAGCTGAATGATGTTCAGCAGTGGAGACGTGATTGTGCTGAAGAGTTGTGGAATATAACAGTGAATGTAAATGTTTTCAATGAAACTGCTTGGGTTGTGAAAGTGAATAAGGTACTGAAAGTATACCAGAACAATATTACAGCTGCTATTCATACTGGATATAATGGTAGATCCGCAGAAGATATTTGGTCTTTCCCAGCAGCTTTGATGTATTCATTATCGGTATTCACTATGATAGGTTACGGAAATATAATTCCTAAAACTGTATGGGGAAAAGTCATGACAATTGCTTATGCCTGTTTTGGTATACCTATTTATGTGTTATACTTTTGTAATATGGGAAAAGTTTTGGCACAGAGTTTTAAGTGGTTGTATATCACAGCTCATGAATGCAGTAGGCGTGACGATGCATTGGTGGAAGATGCTGAGATGCAGCCTATTAAACGGAAAATTACAGTGCCGTCTACAGCTTGTTTGTGGGTGATATCCTTTTACATATTGAGTGGGACTATTATGTTTGGTGCATGGGAAAAGTGGAATTATCTTGATTCAACTTATTTTTGTGTGATAAGTTTATGTAAGATTGGATTTGGTGATTTTGTTCCCGGTGCAAATATAGCTGATTCAGCAGGTGGTTCTCATTTGAAATTAGTTATAAATTTCATATATGTTTTACTGGGAATGGGGCTGGTTGCTATGTGTTATAATCTTATGTGCGAGGATGTAAGAGTCAAGGTGCGAGAGTTAAGAGAAGATTTAAAGAGTTGTCTTGATGATATCACATTGAAAATTACTATGTGTATGAATGATACTAAATATTATCATCAGAAACAAACAAGACATGTAAAATAATTTTATATTAATAATAATTTTATTGTATACAGTAATAATTCTTAAATTTATAGTGTTACTGAAAATTGATGCTGAAAAATAGTAGAATAACCACAATTTTTCTCTGTTCATGGGCAGAGTAAGGACACTAATCCCTGTGGCCAGGGTCGGCCTGTCTTAGAAGGCGACAATACAACCCACCCTAGCTTGTGGTAGGGCCCCAAGCCCATCTGGATGGAAACCACCCTTCGGTCTTAAGTATGCAGTCATTATAACCTTGTGTTGTGTTCCGGCATTAGTTACCAAGGTTTCTGTACCCCTATGGGATAGTGTGTTCACGGCAATGTTAGCCACTAATGTCGCAAACATCTATAGGTGAGGTAACTGTTTACTGTTAAGTGGACAGCCATCTGCTGTTCCTCAGCAATAAAAAATAATTAACAAATAAACACTTTGGTAAAAATTAGTTGCAATGATTTTTAATTTATATATTTTATATATTTTTTTTATTTATATACCTAGTCAGGTCATAAGTATTGTCACACAGTAAAAACTTTTCTTTTAGAATGCTGGCCACAAAAAAGTTTATTGAATTCGAATTTCGAATTGTTCATGAAAATAAAAAAGGTATACTTTTAGAATTTTACTCATTTTTAAATATGGAGTGGACGCTTAAAGAAGACCGTGTTGCAGTTATTGCGTTCCATCGTTGCAGTTACGCGCCAATTCAAATTTTTAACATACTGAAAAATTTGAATATAACCAAAAGATTCGTTTATCGTACCATCAAACGATACAATGAAGACTCTAGTGTAGATGACAGGTCAAGAAGTAGTCGCCCTCGGTCTGTTAGGACTCCAGCAGTGATAAAAACTGTGAAGGCACGAATTCAAAGAAATCCCAAACGTAAGCAGAAACTGTTGGCCCTTCAGATGGGGTTAAGCAGAACCACGGTGAAAAGGGTGTTAAATGAAGACTTAGGGCTTCGGGCATATCGAAGAAAAACAGGACATTGTTTGAATGCTCGTCTAATGGACCTGAGACTGAAGAGATGCCGCGCTTTGTTGAAGCGGTACGCGGGAAAAAAATATCGGGAAATTCTTTTTTCGGATTAAAAAATGTTTACCGTAGAAGAGAGCTACAACAAACAAAATGATAAGGTGTACGCACACAGTAGTGAAGAAGCGAGCAACCGTATTCCGCGTGTCCAACGAGGTCATTTTCCATCCTCGCTCATGGTATGGTTGGGAGTTTCTTATTGGGGCTTAACAGAGGTACATTTTTGTGAGAAAGGTGTAAAAATGAATGCTGTTGTGTATCAAAATACAGTCCTGACGAACCTTGTGGAACCTGTTTCTCATACCATATTCAATAACAGGCACTGGGTATTCCAACAAGATTCGGCGCCAGCTCATAGAGCGAAGAGCACACAAGACTGGCTGGCGGCGCGTGAAATCGACTTCATCCGGCACGAAGACTGGCCCTCCTCCAGTCCAGATTTGAATCCGTTAGATTACAAGATATGGCAACACTTGGAGGAAAAGGCGTGCTCAAAGCCTCATCCCAATTTGGAGTCACTCAAGACATCCTTGATTAAGGCAGCCGCCGATATTGACATGGACCTCGTTCGTGCTGCGATAGACGACTGGCCGCGCAGATTGAAGGCCTGTATTCAAAATCACGGAGGTCATTTTGAATAAACTTTAATGTCATAAGAATCTATGTTTTGTTAAGTTCATTTTGGTATATGAATGGTTACATAATGAATAAACTTGTTACAATTATTTTACATTAAACATGTGACAGAATTTATGACCTGACTAGGTATATATATCTTTTTTTAATTTATATATATTTTACAGTAAGTGTTTATTGCATTAAATTAATTGTTGATGTTTTGCAATAATTTTGGAGTATTATATTATATTCAAATATATCTGTAAAACAGTGTTACTGATTAATTATTATAGACATTATTATATTAAGTTTTACCTACTTGATTAACAATATGTATATAATTATTAATTGAAATGAATTAATTGTACATTTGGGATGTAAATAAATACGTATGAATATTAACCTGGAATTTCAATTAATATTTTCATCATAGAAGTGTTTCATTCCAATCATCATCATCATCATCATTTCAGCCGGAAGACGCCCACTGCTGGACAAAGGCCTCCCCCAAAGATCTCCACGATGATCGGTCCTGCGCTGCCCTCATCCAACCTATCCCGGCGATCTTGACCAGATCATCGGTCCATCTTGTGGGGGGCCTACCAACACTGCGTCTTCCGGTACGCGGTCGCCATTCGAGGACTTTTCTGCCCCAACGGCCATCAGTCCTTCGAGCTATGTGCCCAGCCCACTGCCACTTCAGTTTTGCAATCATCCGGGCTATGTCGGTTACTTTGGTTCTCCTGCGAATCTCCTCATTTCTGATTCGATCTCGCAGGGAAACTCCAAGCATAGCCCTCTCCATTGCTCTCTGAGCGACCATGAGCTTTCTCATAAGGCCCATAGTTAGCGACCACGTCTGCGTTCCGTATGTCATCACTTTCATTCCAATAGTATTTAATAATTTTGAAATTCATCATATATAGTGTAATATTTACCCAGTGCTATAATTTTATATTTTTGATCTTATAGATGTGACTAAATTTGCTTTCTATGAGGCCTTATCATTCTAATCCTTAAATGATTAACTGGATAGTGCCTTAACTATACTGCCCGTGTAATTAGTGAAAGGAATTGTATATGTTTCTTTTTAATATAGTTCAGAAAATAATCAAAGAAGGGTCCATACTCTTGATGAGAAGGGCATGGACTTTATACTATATAAAATACTAATCCCTATAATTATTCCCTACTTAAGAGAGGGAAGGGGAGGATCACTATTTCCTATATTCAATTCATAGAATATAAAAAATATGGAGTTCTATCTGTAAAATATAATCAGAAGCAATTATTTCCACATAAAATATAGTAAATTTTGTTAGCAACTACAAATGCAGTTAACTCTTATCTCCATTTAGATCAAGCACTGGCTTTTATCTGTGCAGGGGCGGAGAAAGAATACTAAACTCTGTGTCCGGGGTCGGCCTGTCGTAAAAGGCGACAAAACAACCCACCCTAGCTACATGGTAGGGCCTCAAGCCCGTCTGGATGGCGACCACCTTTGGTCTTAAGTATGCCGCCATAATAACTTTGTGTTGTGTTCCGGCATTAGTGACCCAAGTTCCTGTACCCTTATGGGACAGCAGCGTGTTCGCGATGCCACTGGCATTGCAAACACCTATAGGCGACGGTAACTGCTAAATTCTAAGCGGGCCGTCAGCCTGTCTGCTGTCCTACAGCCATAAAAAAAGTGGGAATTAAAATTCAAGGTATAATGTTAAAATAATATTTATATGTCCTTCCCTATTGAAGGAAAAGTTAAATATATATAAATAGTTATAATAAAGTACTATTATTCCCAATTAAAGGGAATTCTCTGTACCATACTGGGCGATTTATTTGTTTCTTTGTATATTATTGTATTGAACCAAGGGATATTGGATTTGAAGTGGATAAAGACTGAAATACCTCACCGGTGTAGGATACAATGGTATGCCTGTACATAGATGAGGTGTTCATCCACTGTACTTTTGTGTGCTGAGATAGCTAACATAAAAAAATTTGGCAATCCACGCTGAAAACATGCTTTACATAATCAGCTGTTTTGTAACATAGTGCATCCACTGGCAGTTAGAGCAGCAAGTTATATATAGTGTGTGCGATCACATAAGAAATCATAATCACTACTATAGCTACTATTTGTTGTATGTGGTTATCAAGACGGGCACGACCTTCAGGAATGAAGAACACGACGAAGAAGAAGAGGTTATAAAGAAATACCTCAAGTGGTCAGATGACAGTTATGAATTTCAGAACGTATTTGCTCTATTAATTCCAATGTTAACTTCAATGGACTATGTGGGCTCAATAAACGGAAGGAAACCAACGCAAAGCAACCCATAGGGGTGTTGCCATATTTTTTTTATTTATTTTTTTTATTTTTATTGCTCAGTACCTTTTTATGACCACAGTTAAATGCTTGGAAGGTCCAGTCAGTCTAAGTCCGTCAATATTAATATATAATCATATAAACAGATTGGCAGCTCTTAAAATATAAATTTTTTAAGGCGATGGACAATCAGCTGTGAAGATGATGCCCTTGCGCTTGCGCCGAGTGGCTGGCTTCGACGGGCGTGTCAATGACACACTCTTCCAGCCGGCATTTAACCTTCCCGCGCAACAAACACTGGTATACTTTGGCGGTGATGTGCAGGTAAATAAGAAAGCTTTTTTAAAAATCTAGTTGTATTTTAAACTTTCGCTTGATGTTAACTTTTGGGCTTTCGTCTACTTCGCAAGGATTTATTTCCTACCCATTCCTTCCTTAACCATGTGTTTTGAATAGAAACGATATTTGCAGATTAAAATTTAAATTGAAGTATTATTAAAAGTAAATGACCTCTGAGAAAGTACCATAGCCTTCTACTGCTTACATCAGTCCTTTTTAACATTATTTCTATATTTTTCAAGAAACTCAACTAAATTCAATTAAAACCATCACCTTGATAATTCTCTTATGACATTAAAGACTCGAGGAGAAGCGTCTAGGGAACATACCCAGGGTACATAGGGTGGTTTTTACATGTAACTATAAGTATGGTTTGGCGCTGCAAGGGCTTTATTAATAAAGAGAAAAATGAGCCAAATTTTTTAATATTCTGTTTACAAAAAATTATTTTAAAGCGTATTTATGAATTACTACGTGAAAACTAGAGGTCTTCTAATATACTTCGGATGGTGAAAAGGGGGAGGGAGGGGGGGGGGGGGGGTAAAAATATGTACGTGATACAACATAAGTTTTTTTATACATCTAATTAAGTAATGAGCTCACATGATATTGTTATTGAAAGTTTCTGAATAAATTGTATAATAAAATATGCCTTGTTTTCCAGGATTACCCTGAGATAATGCAACTCCATCGTGACAACAGAAACTATTTGAAATGGAATTTGGAGAACACAGCTCGAATGTTGGGACACACTTTCCCAAACAAACACATATTGGTCGTAAGACCGTCTAGGTGAGTTAAATGCGTTGATATTATATTTATACATATTTGAAGGTGCGTTTAAAACGTTTGCAGACTCTTTAGTCAGTATTTTTAGCAGAGCGCTTGTGACAATTGATATACTTTACTAGAATCGAAACGGTGAATTCTGTATGTGTTCAGTCGTGCAAAAGCCATTTTGGAAGGTTAGTGAGTGGTCTCCAATAAGATGCTGTTGTTAGTTCGAATGTTCGGTAATGAAAGGTAGATCCAGATTTCGGTACCCATGTTTTATGTGGACAATAAATATGTGCTTAATATATTTACAGAATTGGTGTACAAAAGTATGCTAACCAAACTAGATAAATGATGAGACAACAGCTGTGTGAGCGAGACAGGTGTGTTATTGTGAAAAGTGGAATGGTGTGGCAAAACCATTCCGCTATGGATGTATTCAATGTTACTATAATACATATAAGAATAGTTGAAAAATTTATGTTCCGATCTACGTTAGGTAACTTTTCAAATACCTGTAGATGGTAGGAAAACGGCGGTAGTAAATTTATTCACGCCAATAATTATTAGGGTAATTTTTCAGCAGTAAATGTAAAACACACTGACCATGTGGTTCATGTTAACAAAAGGAATACGACTACGCCAGTTTGTTCCTAGTTATAAAAACTACCAATCGATTCTTCTTCTTGCTAGTTTGTGGACAGCAAGGTAATAGCTAGGCACCGTCTGGTATTCTCTTATTAAAGCCACATCTAGGTTTTTGTTATAAGCCAGCGGAAGTGACAAAGCGGAACGGCGACGGAATAAATAATTAAAAGCATAACTTGGATTATGCAATGAAAGCTTCGAACTTTCGTTGCAATATGAGTAAATGTCTTTGTATTCGCAGAGTAGAGTACAAGAGTTTCAGTTGTTACGACAACTTCGTGCCGAACAACAACGCTGGGGTACCGGAGCACACGCCGACCCACAACGCATTACATCATTTAGAACTGTAAGTGATGATCTATGTGCAAAAGGGTACACCTGACAATTTTCTTATTCTGATTTTATTGCTGAAAGTCTCATTTTTATTTTATTTTATTATTGCTGTAGGACAGCAATCAGGCTGACGGCCCGCTTAGAATTTAGTAGTTACTGTCACTTATGGGTGTTTGCAATGCCAGTGACATCGCAAACACGCTGCTGTCCCATATGGGTACAGGAACTTGGGTCACTAATGCCGGAACACAACACAAAGTTATTATGGCGACATACTTAAGACCAAAGGTGGTCGCTATCCAGACGGGCTTGGGGCTTTACCACGAAGCTAGGGTGGGTTGTTTTGTCGCCTTTTACGACAGCCTGACCCCGGCCGCAAAAGTCAGTATTCTTTCTCCGCCCCTGCACGGATACTAGCTCATACTCATTTATAAGTAGTGCAATTGACTATGTAAAATGTTCTTCTTATTAAATTCTTTACTTCATAAATTTACTTAGACTTGAGACGGGAATCGAATTCGTGACTCCCGCAGTGGTTTTAACGTGCAAATAACGTGCCCTTGCGCTAAGAAGATCGTCATGTGGATTTCGTTATTAACGACTGTCGACAGAAAAATCAACAGTCTTAATCGAATTGTTCTCTGTACAAGGTGACTAAACAATCCTATGTGGTAAAGCTCCCATCCCGTCTGCATGGTAACCACTCTTGGTTTCCAAATATGCCTTCATAATAACCAGTTCCAGTTCCTCCACGCACACGATAGTGAGATTGCACTGCCCCTAGGATCGCAAACGTCCATAGGCGCTGGTGACTTCTTCCTATGAATTGGCACTTCAGCCTGGCTGCTATTACATGGCAATAATAATAATAAAGCATTGTGTTTGTACAATTCCCATACGGCAGAAGTAAAACTTTAGAAAAGTAGATGACATTTTGAGATATCCGTGTATAAAAGTTATGAAAGCCCTAACAAAGAGAACACGAAGATTATAGGAAACACTGTATACATGTATTCTTCTGTCTCATTTTCTCGCAAGCTAAATCCTATTTAATATATCTCTTTTTGGTGACCCATTTTCGTTTCATCGATTTTTTTAAGTCACAACAGTGCTAAACATGTTTCACTTGAAAAACTTGATGTCAAATCTTCTCGGTTGCAGGTTACTCCAAGGTGTAAGCAACAGGGTGCGCGCGCTGCCCATGTCCGAGCTGGTGGACGCCATGGCTACGATGCCGTTGCCTGAAGAAATCGATATCGAAGAATTACATGTAAGAACTTCTCTGAACACATTTCATTTGTTATTATTATTCTCGAATTATTTCAAGATTCAACTCAATTGTCATATACAAGCAGAGAAAAAAACTCTGTATTTTATTTATTTTAATGTTTTCACTTTTTCAATTATTTAATGTCATCGGGTTGTTTTGTCGCCTTTTACGACAGGCCGACCCCGGCCGCAGAGGTCAGTATTCTTTGTCCGCCCCTGCACGGATAGAAACATCATTCATTCAGCATTAAAAGTCTAAACATCATTCATTAGCTTTGATATAATTTGATGAGTAATCAAATACAACATGAGATATTGAACAGTCCACACTGATTAAAATCTTAAATTGACTAAGTCGTTAGGATAGAGCACGGTTGGACGACCGTTCAACGCGCCACATATAAATGGACACACCTCTATCTCCTTTTACTCGTCGAGTTAGGTTATTTAGTTGTAAATTCCCTAAATTTACAGAAAAAAAAAGATATTGGTAAAATCAGTCCGTTCAATCGGAGCACTGTATACAGTTATTTTTACAGAATAACAGATTACGGGCGCTTTAGGAATCTCGCTTAGGCGTAAAAGGCTAGAACCGGCACTGAGAATAATCCATACTAATATTATAAATGCGAAAGTAACTCTGTCTGTCTGTTCCTCTTTCACGCCTAAACGGCTGAACGGATTTTGATGAAATTTGGTATGGTGATAGATGATAACCTAGAAATGGTCATAGGCTATAAATAATCACGCCATCGTTCTTAGGGGGTAGGCAGTAGGCAGATAACTAAATTGAGTTAGTGATTTTTTGTGCTTATCCGGTATCTATGAGAATCGGCCAACATCTATTTTTCATCCCCCTAAATGTTAGGGGTGACCCACCACCAAAAAATTTTTTTTAATTTTTTGACATTTTATTTTATTTTATTTTATGGCAGAACAACGTTTGCCGGGTCAGCTAGTGGAGAATAATTGGGAATGAAATATCTAAGTGTTATACATTTTTTTGTATAAATATTCTGGGACAATTCACACGGCGTCATCTGATGTAAAGTAAGCAGCAAAGCGCTTTTGTTATGGGTGGTAGATGACTATTGTACTGCTATTAATAAATAAATACATTTTATTAAAAATTATAACGATTGATATCGAGCACACCACGCTTTTAGAACCGTAACATTCATTTTCTCGTCAGTAATTTTATTCTTACGTAAAGAATATTAGGGACTGTAACACTAATGGGACAAAATTATTAAATTTTTGTATTGTCATCAGGTCTTGAAAAGTGTGCAAAATATTGAATTTTTTAGAATGTACAAAGTTGGTAAAAATCGAGTCCGAAGATTCTGTTACATACATACAGGTCAAGTTAATATAAAGCGTGTAATAAACACCAAGACGCGAGACGGGAATCGAACCCGTGTGAGTTTTGTAAGCATACGTTACGTGCGTTAGTCGTTAGGCCATGCAGGTCGTCGCCATTGTTATAATAGATGTTTAACCAGTATTCTCGTATGCCAGAATGCGTCCATCCATCACCAGTGTGGCGAGAAGAGCAACGGCGCGGCGAAAGGTCCCTCCTCGAACAACAAGCCGTGAGTAGGTTTAGTTCCAATGGATGTTGTGGATAATGCTTTTAATTACTTTAAAATTAAAAAAATGTGTGTGTGCGCGCAATTCACACTCGGCAGAAGTGAAACTTCAGATATCAGCGTGTAAAAGCTACGAAAGGCCAAACTAAGAGGAGACGAATATTACAAGAATCAGTGTCATGAACCATTAAAAGAACATATATTCTATCTCATTCTCTCGCAGGCTTTGATAGGATTTATCCTATTTATGAATATGTCTGTCTCTTTTTGGTGTCGCTTGTTGACGGTGCTAAAGACCTAGATCAGCTCTTACAGGAAACCAAAATTGGTTATCCTTCACATAGTTGATGTATGATGTCATTTTAAATGTCTCTTCTGGCTGGAAGTTGGAAATCGATTCGAGAATCATTTTATTGTTTCTGTTTTTATACTTCTCTTTCCTTCTTTCATTCGCTTGATTTGATGCTTAAAATTATTGCATGCCTGGTGGTTACAGGCTAAAACGATGTTATTCCCGTCTCAAAATGCTGTCTCAACAAAATTATAAGGGCATAATACGCCAGCTTGTAACCCTGTTTTTTTTAAACAGGGTTTTTTTTTATTGCTGAGGAACAGTAGATAGGCTGACGGCCCACTTGACAGTAAGCAGTTACCGTTGCCTATGGATGTTTACGACGCCAGGGGCACTGTGTACATGCTGTTGGCCGCATAGGTGTATTGGAATCTGCGTCACAAATGCTGGAACACAACACAAGGTTATTATTACGGCATATTTATAGACCAGGGGTGATGATGATGGGGACCTACCACGTAGCTGGGGTTCGTCGTTTTTTACGACAAGCCGACCCCGGCCGCAGGGGTGAGTACTCCTTACTCCGCCCCTGCACGGAGCAAAGTCGTCATGAGACAAATTGTATAGGTGCGGTTGCGCCTAGAAGAGATCGTTCTAAGTGACAAGGCAGCCGATTTTCACCATCAATTTGCTATCATCACCAATGACTTCAATATGGAAGTCAAGCTACTATCAATCTTGCGTCAATATTTATTCGTTGAGGGCATATTTAACCGTCAATTAAAATTTCGTGAAAGAAGTTCATTCAACGTTGCATTAAAGATTACTTCCTTGGAACATTTTATCATCAATAATGACACTCGTACGCATAGGCGGCGACAAGGTCGAGCGAACGAACCAAATGAAATACCTGGGATCTGTATTTCATGCGTCTGGTGACATCAATTGCGACGCCAAGGCACACATTGCTTCCGCGTGGGCCAAATGGCGTGAGGTAACTTGTGGACATCACAAATGTGACCTCATGATGCCAGTAAAGTTGAAGATCATCATTAGGCCTGTCCCTTTAAACGGCTGTGAAGCGTGGCCGGTGTTAGAGCGACACAAGCAAGAACTGCGTGTCACGGAGATGAATATGCTGCGGAGGATGTGTGGAGTGACGCGGAAGGACCGCGTTAGGAACTCTCGCATTCGCGGCAGTCTACATGTCCGTGACATTGCGGATAAATTACAGGATTGTCGGCTCCGTTGGTATGGCCATGTTTTACGGAAACCGGATGCTTACGCGGGAAACAAATGTCTGGCCATGCCGCCTCCGCCGGGCCCCGGCAGGAGGGGTAGACCCAAAAAGTACTAGCTTGACGTCGTAAAAGGTGATATGCGTGTCAATAGGGTCACTACCAGGGATGCTGAAGACCTTGCGAAGTGGAGTAGAAAAAGTCGAAAAGCACCCGGGCACCGAAACGGAAGTTTAGGTTGCATCTGGGATACTACGCTTAGATGATGATGATGGAATGACTCTCGAGGAATGGTTGCAAGGATGTACTGATTTAACATTAATTGGTGTTTTTTAAACAGGGAGGTGGACTTTTCGAAATGGAAACAAAAGTTATCGTTAGAGGGCAGCCGGTTGACCGTAGTTGGGTTTAGCAAGGGGTGCGTCGTATTGAACCAGCTTTTGTACGAATTTCACTATACGCACACCCTCACGCCCGGCGACGATCATATGGTGAGGTGAGCAATTATATTTTTGTTATTGCCGTGAGGCTGCAGATAGGCTGACGGCTTCTTCACAGTAAGCAGATACGGTAGCCTATAGACGTTTGCGACGCGAACACGCTGCTGTCGGGCAACTGGATCCTGGTCACTTATGATGAAACCAGGGATAGTTGCCATCTAGACGGGCTCGTAGCGTTACCTAGCTAGGATTGTTTTGTTGCTTTTTACGACTGGATGCTCTCGGCCGCAGAAGTCATATTTCGCCCCTGCACGGAGAAAGAGAGTAGCTATATTTCTATGACCTGGAGAAATATCCTCTTACTGTGTAGGTGTGCCTCTCAGGTTTTTTTTATTGCTGTAGGACAGCAGACAGGCCGACGGCCCGCTTAGAATTTAGCAGTTACCGTCGCCTATGGGTCTTTGCAACGCCAGTGACATCGCGAACACGCTGCTGTCGCATAAGGTTACAGGAACTTGGGTCACTAATGCCGGAACACAACACAAAGTTATTATGGCGGCATACTTAAGACCAAAGGTGGTCGTCATCCAGACAGGCTTGGGGCCTTACCACGTAGCTAGGGTGGGTTGTTTTGTTGCCTTTTACGATAGGCCGACCCCGGCCGCAGAGGTCAGTATTCTTTCTCCGCCCCTGCACGGATAGAATCGCTACTAAATGTTATTTTAATGTTAATATATGGTAAATTTATTGAAATCTGTTTAAACAATTAATTTGGCAGTGTCAAGTTGGCTATGTACAGTGTTGGACAGGTGGATTTTGCAATAAAAACTAACCTGCCCACTTCATTGGTCGAATAACAGAAAAAAGTAAATCGAAAAAATATGAGAAATTTTCGTACGCATGCGCGCTACACCGCTTGCCCCACTTCTTCGCGGCAAAACACATGTTTCTTAAAACTTTAATAACTATATTAAATGAAGATTTTGCAATATTTTCTTTTAGATTAAGGTCAAGTGTGTAGAAATAAAACTTAGAAAATTTAGTTGAATCTATCCAGTAGTTTTGCCCTGATGTGCGCACAACTGCAGACCTCCATTATTTTATTTATATAGTTATCCAGTCTTATTTAGGTTAGTGTATTAACTCATCGAGTGCTTAATTAAAATATGAATAAAACTAAGTTAAAAACTTATAAAAAGTTAAGTTTCTGGCTTGATATTGGTAGAATACTTACGGACACGATCGTAAGATTTCCACTGTACTAACTTTGCCGACAGCCTATTTTTGAGACGCCATTTTTTTTTCATTTACTTATATTCCAAATTCATTATACCTATATTAGAAATCTATTATTAAAAGCCTGTCGTTAATAGATTCATTCAAAGAATCGACGACATGTACTGGTTGGATGGCGGCCACGCTGGGGGTAAAAACACTTGGATCACTTCTCGAAGTTTGTTGGAAACTCTCACCAGGTTAGGTAAGTAGCAATCTGAAAAACAAAATACTTGTCAATTTTTTTTTATTGTTGAGATACAGCAGACAGACGGTCCACTCGATAGTAAGCAGTTACCGTCGCCTATGGGTGTTTGCGACGCTAGGGGCACCGTGTACACGCTGCTGATCCAGAGGAGTAGATTAGACCATTTATATGTTTATTTTTTAAGCTTATTTTTATAAAACTAGCTGGCCCGAAACAAGCTTGTCCCGAGCTGGATGGAAAAGGGAACTTTTGTCTGTCATCAAGATATATACATACATATAGGCTTTTGCAACTTATAATGATGTAATAATTTATGAAAGTATTTAAGTAATTCCAGAACTATTTTAAGAAAATACGCAAACTGAGCAATAATCTTTTTTATTCTCACAATCCAGTTAAAGTCAAAGTATATATGACAAGTATATGTCGTTCTCTAGTTTTCATATTTGCAAATAGATTGCGTATTGTGGCCAGTATTGCATTTAATTAATTCTAACATGATGGGCAAGGTTGCCGGTAAACGGCGAGTTGGTTGGAGAAAGAAGTCGTGGCTCCGTAACATCCGACAGTGGACTGGAATAGCGAGCGTATCCGAATTGTTTCAACTCGCTAAGGACAGATAACAATTCCAGAAGTTGGTAGCCAACCTTCACTAGTTGGAGAGGCACTTGAAGAAGAAGAAGAAGCTGGCCCGATAAATTTTATTTTGTCCTATAAATTAAAAAAAAAAATACCCTTTGGACAGGATTTCCGTAAAAGCTGTTTTTAGTGAGCGTCTACATCGCGGAATGAGCAACTATGCTAATTTACAAGTCAGCCATTGTTATAGTTTTAGAGATCTCGTGAGACACCCGCGATTAGTTCGCGTTGCTTGATACATTAACAAAGTTTTCGTCATGAGGCAGAAGTAGAAGAGCCTTCCCCTCTCGCGCTCTACACCGCTTCCCCCCCACTTCTCCGCGGCAAGAAAACACAACACGTAGTGCTTATAAAAATAATTGTTTCTTAAAACTTTAATAACTTTATATTAGACTAGCTGTGCCCGCGACTCCGTCCGCGTGGAATAGTGACTTTGGGCAGCATTTTTTGGATATGTGAGGTCAACATAAATTAGAAATAAAACCTACACAGTCCAGCCTAAGTTGAACCCTATTTCATATGATTGATTATATAAATCAGAGGTCAACTTAAATTGGTATATAAAATTTCCTAAACTTATCATTTTTAACAAAAACTATTATTTTTCCTAAAATAAAAACAGCTTAAGTTACTCCTTGTTACATCAGCTATCTGCCAGTGAAAGTCCCGTCAAAATCGGTGCAGCCATTTCAGAGATTAGCCGGAACAAACAGACAGACAAAAATTGTAAAAAATGTTGTTTTGGTATATGTACCGTGAATACGTCCGAATGCACTTAGTAAAAAGCGGTTATTTTAATATTACAAACAGACCCTCCAATTTTATTTATTTATATAGATAAAATATAGCAATATTTTATTTTTTATAGATAAATTTTTATTTAAATGTCTAAGAAATAAAACTTTAAAAATTTGATTGTAATCTACCAAGTAGTTTTGCCGTGATGCGCGCACAACTCTGACCTCTATCATTTTACTTATAAAGATTATTTATTATAAATGTATTAAAAATGGTCCGATATGTATCGAATCTTAATTGTTTATAATTATTTGTTGATTACAGATATAAATATATATATCCACGTAAGTCCATATCAAGTGCTAGATGAAGGTCGACCGTGGATAGGCAGAGAAGAAAAGGCTTTTACTAATATGCTTAAGAAACTTGGTGCAAAGGTATGGCCTTTTTAGTCAGTCCTCTTCAATATTCATCTTTTAAAAATATAATTAATGTATTTCAACTCTTACGTTAACTTTTTTTTATCGATGAACAACAAACAGCAGATAGGCGACGGCCCACTTAACAGTAAGCAGTTACCGTCGCTGCTGACGATATCGCGCTGGCAGATTCAGACAGGGGTAGGTTGGTGCGACGCGTGAAGGCGTGGAAGGAGTCGCTTGAGAACGGTGGTCTGAAGCTTAATGTGGCGAAGACCGAGTACTTGGCCTGTAACTCCACAGATCCCACACCCGTACTCATAGACGGCAACACGGTCGAGCGCACGGACCAAGTGAAATACCTGGGATCTGTGTTCCATGCGTCTGGTGACATCGATGGCGACGTCAAGGCACGCATTGCTGCCGCGTGGGCCAAATGGCGTGAGGTAACTGGTGTCATTTGAGACCCCAAGATGCCGGTAAAGTTGAAGGGACAGGTCTATAAGACCATCATTAGGCCTGTCCTTTTATATGGCTGTGAAGCGTGGCCGGTGTTAGAGCGACACAAGCAAGAGCTGCGTGTCACATTCCCCGAACTCCCGCATTCGCGGCAGTCTTCATGTCCGTGACATTGCGGATAAATTACAAGAGTGTTGGCTCCGTTGGTCCGGCCACGTTTTACGGCAACCGGATGCTTACGTGGGTAGCAAATGTCTGGCCATGCCGCCTCCGTCGGGCCCCGGCAGGAGGGGTAGACCCAAAAAGTGCTGGCTTGACGTCGTAAAGGGGCGTGCCAATGGGCTCACTACCAGGGATGCTGAAGACCGTGCGAAGTGGAGAAGAAAAAGTCGGAAAGCGGACCCCGGGCGCCGAAGCGAGAGTTTGGGCTGCAACCGGGATACAACGCAAAGATGATGATGAGTTACCATCGATGCTGTCCCATAACGGTACAAGAATCTGGGTCACTAATGGCGAAACGCAATTATGGTGGTATACTTAGAGGACATCCATTAATTACGTGAGCTATTTTTCGATCAGTTTACTCTACTCCCCCCCCCCCCTTAGGTGAGATTTAGTGAGCTTTGTCTGAACCCCCCCCCCCCTCCGCTTACGTGAGATTGGCGCTAAAAATATTTTAAACTAAAATTAATTTTTACTATTCGGGAAAATAATAAACCGTTCAGGTATACTATAATTAATTAATTTTAATTATATAAAATACAAAGTAAAAAAACAGATAAAAACATATTTTTTTAATATCTGTGATATTTTATATTTTTTGAAGGTGACGTGAGATTTTATTGGACCCCTTCCCCCCATTCTGAGCTCACGTAATTAATGGACACCTTATATACCAAGGGCGGTTGCCATACATACTGGTATGGGGCCCTACCACGTAGTTTGTTTTGTCGTCTTTTACGATAGGCCGACCGCGGTCACTGGGGACAGTATGGAAAAAAACCTCTTCACTTTATGACTGTCTACTAACATTAGCCACTTTGGTATGGTCATCTTTATCATCATCATCTTTCTGTGAGAGTGATATTGAAAGAAGAGTGAATGCAGGAAACATGGTGAATGGAGCTTTGCACTCCTTTATGAACAGTCGGAAGGTGTCTAACAAGGCTCGTCTGGCTGTGCATGAGGGGGTGTTGATTCCGACACTCATGTACGGAAGTGAAAGTTGGATATGGCAGAAGAAATATGAAAGTAGAATAAATGCAGTTGAGGTGAGAGCGTTAAGAAGTATGATAGGAGTTAAACTGAGTGACAGGATAAGAAATAGTGAGATAAGGAAACGTTGTGGTCTGAAAGAAGATGTAGTGACAAAAATTAAGACAGGTATGCTGAGATGGTTTGGCCATGTTGAGAGAATGAATGAAGAACGATTGACGAAAAAAGTGTATGAGGCGAGTGTGAATGAAAGTGTTGGAAGGGGTACACCTAGGCGGACGTTTCGAGACCAGATCAGGGACTTCTTGAAAAAAGGCCTGGTCAAGAGTACCCTAAACCGAAGGGCATGTATGAAGGGAACAATGAAAGTGGACGAAGTGAAACAAGTATGTAAGGATCGTAGCAAGTAGAAAGAAGTGGTCTCTGCCTACCCCTACGGGAAAGAGGCGTGATTATATGTATGTATCTTGTTATAATAAGAACAGGTCATAACGTTCTGTTGGGCTCGAGCCATACCTTATAGGGAATGGACAGTGTATACATATCACACTTGTCCAAGGTGGTCTACCGCCTGACACATACCGGCCATTGCGGTATGCAGGTTTCTTGACAACGCTTTCTTTTACTATTGGTAAGCGGCAATTATGTTATATTAAGCATATCACTCCGCGACAATGTTCTTAGCACGTAACTCCGGCTGCGAAATGGAGGTGTGTATTTTGGGAAGAAATGCTTAGAAGAACATCGCCAAGCTTACTCTTTTTAATGCTGAGGTACAGCAGACAGGCTGACGGCCCACTTAATATTAAGCTGTTACCGTCGCCTATGGATGTTTGTGACTAATGCCGAAACACATCATAAAATTATTATGGCGGCATAGACCAAGGGTGGTTGCCGTCCAGACGGGCTTGTGAGCCTACCACGTAGCTAGGGTTGTTTTGTTGCCTTTTACGACAGGCCAACCCCGCTGCAGAAGTTAGTATTCTTACTCAGCCCCTGCACGGATAAAACTTCAAATCAAACGGCTATTGGATCTCCTTCCGTCTACATTATGGTTGAAACATGGATATTTTATATAAGTAAAACATTTTCCAGGTCCAAAGATTCCTACACGAACAGCCGGGTATGGCCCAATCGCTTCACATGCACTTCGAAGTGCTTGGCAACTTCAAGCGTGTCCAAGACGCTTCGCCGACTAATCTATCAAACAGTTCTGAAGAAGAGACTAGTTAATTTTTGTGAATTCATTCAGGTTTAATGTTACTATAGCGGGTAACACGTCGTGGTCACTTTTGAAAAGTCTACTAGTAACCTATTAAACGGGTATGACGAAATATTTCGTCATACACGAACTGCATTTCTGCATTAAAAGCTATTTGATTTATATATTACATGTTATAAAATATTTTGTCAAATAAAATCAATAAGTTAAAGACCATTTCATTTTATTACTTGAGGTATGATGGTATTACTTAACTTAGGAAGAATAAACTCCTCATTGTTCAAACAGAAGTTTATTCCCCGGTTAACAGGTGATATAGTGAGGAAACTGAATAAAAGAGATTAATGCCATGAACCTTGTACGAGGGTAAGGTGAAATGTTCTCGGCCTGACAATGAAAATCTGCAATTTTCAATTTTATGTTTCTACATATTCTCTCTTGACTTAAACACACTTGGTCCAGCGTTTCTCCAACATCAGTATTCCTTCCCGGAAGTGAGAGTCTGTAAGGCTGTGAAAATATCCATCTACAGTCCTCTCAACTTCTTCCCAGAAACAAATTTCTTCAAATTTGGAAACAGAAGTCCGAGGGTGCCAAATCAGGAGAGTAAGGGGGATAGCCGAACAAATTATACCCCAAATCCCGCAGTTTTCCCATTGCCTTTGTGAGCAGGTGCGTTTTCCTGGTGAAAAAGGATTTTTTCTTCTTCAAGCCCGGACTGTTCTCACGAATTTTGGCATCCAGATGAGCAAGAAGATTAGAGTAATATTCGCCTGTAATTGTTTTGCCTTTTTCATCCCAAAACACACTGGCCAACCTTTCCGGCAGATGCGATCGACTTCACTTTCTTTGGCGCTGAACCACCGGCTTCTACCCACTGCTTCGACTGCTGTTTCGTTTCTGGCGTGTAGTGATGGACCCATGTCTCATCCATGGTAACAAATCGCCGCACAAAATCGGTCGCATCCCTATTGAATCGGTCCAAACATTGCTGCGAATGTCGTTTGCGCATTTGCTTTTGATCGGCATTCAGCAAGTGCGGCACTCACCTTGCGCAGAGTTTTCGCATCCCTAATTCTTTGTGCAAGATGTTTCGCACTCTTCCTTACGATATTTCCACGACCTCAGCTATCTCACTCACCATAACACGCCTATCATCCAACACGATGTCGTGCACCTTTTCGATGGTTTCCGGTGTGATTTCGATATTTGGCCGTCCTTCATGTGGGTCATCTTCGAGGCACGCACGACCGCGTTTAAATTCAGCTGCCCACTTTTTAATGGTTGACATTGAAGGAGCAGAGTCTCCGTAAACTTTTGTCAACTTCAGATCAATTTCCTTAGGGGTTAATCCATCCAAAACGAAAAATTTCATAACCGCACAATCTTCAAGTTTATCCATTTTAACGAAAAACACGCAAGACGTCTACTGCGGAAATTCGTGTAAACAAGCTACTTGAGAGAACAAGTTGAAACTTGTCATACGAACTAGTGAGGCAGGAATATTTACTCATTGAGATGCAATTTCTGTATTAGGCCGAGAATTTTTCACCTTACCTTAGTATTACTCGAGTACAAATACATATAAATAGATGTGAATTGTTCTTCACTGTAATTCACGAGGTATAGTGATGTACGTTTGTGATGGCGACTCGTGGCGACTCGTCGGCTGCGCGAGAAACGAGTGCGACGAGTGCGCACTCGACACATTACGACAGTGTTAAGACGTCGGCGAAATTTTATTTGCGTCATTGTAAATCTTGGACTAATGTCTCGACTTGAATTAATTAGAAGATTCAAATAATTTGACTTGGCTTGATTTTGTCTTTCACAAATATGACATCGCTAAAGACGGTTTACGAATCATTCCTTTTTTATATAATTCGTGTATGTCGTCAGATTATTCTACATATTATCCATTTAATCAGTTTATTAGTCTCGAATTGTCAATTTAATAAATTTTATAAACTGACCGAGTTAATACGGCACATTGATAAAAGATGAATCAAAAAGCCTTTCTAAATTAGATTTTTTTACAGTGCTTGTAAATTCTTTATCATATTTAATAGTAATATTCCATTTAGTCTAACATTGCAGTGTGATTGGATAATTTGATAAAATTAAGCAAAAACCCTGTAATATTTGGCAAATAAAAAAATATAAACTATTTTCATAAATCACGATTGATTATTCGGAAAATTTCCAGTAAGTGCTGAATATTATTAGTTTATAAATTTAAAGAAATGATAAGATAATAAATAAAATTCTTTAAAAAAATATAGGAAGTGAGTTTACAAACTCACTGTTTCTGTACAGTTTCTGATGACATAATGTCTTTAGTTATATGAAATATAGGTTAGCATATATAATACATCTAAAATTGGGTGATTTATTTTAATATCTCGTATTTCTGACGATGTTTAAATATGCGACATGTTAAACAGATTTGTATGTTTTATTTCCCAATATATAATAAGGATTTTTCTAAAAATATGTAAGTATTTTAAGGCGTAGCCTTATATGTTGGTTGTTACATATTGTACAATTTGAATGTGTCAAATTATTTGTAAAAGTAAAAAAAAACTGATAATTTTAATTATAAGACTTAGTATATACTATTAGTACAATATCGATGGTTATACGTAACATTTTATTATAATTTATACTTTTATTAAAGACTATGATATATATTGTATATACAATATATAAAGAGCGTGCAAAGTGCGTTTATTTTAAATACGTGTGTATTAAATTTTATGTTATCTGTGTTTTAATTATTGTTACAAAAATTTAAATGAATAGTTTTATGAATGTAGACAATGCGAAAGTTCAATAATGTCGTCTAGATCAAATGACTATTTGAAATAAGCAACAAAGTTTACAGAAAAGATAATATACGGCCTTTTAACTAACAACAGTCTCTAAGCATCACATATGCATAATTTTTAAAGTACTGTACTACCCGTTCGCAATAAGTTGAGACCTGGGGGCGGTGACGCCACAGACGCATGGTTGTACTGTACACAAAAAAATATCCACAACGTTTGCTTTGCCTACAGTACAACACGGGAGGTTGAGGGGAAGTTACAAGGGTAGCGGGCGGAGGGTTGAATTCCAGGTGAGTCTCAACTTATCGCGCACGGGTTATAAATATTAAAATTTCTAATTAGTGATTACTGTATTCGTATTTGTTAATTTTATATATGTTTGTATTTGACGGTACAAGTCGATGGATGGGAAATTTGCAATATATTGCTTCTCGCATACAGCTATTTTAGTTCGAGGAAGTCTCATTCAGGGAGTATGGTATGAGTAGTCTGACAGAGTACACTATTACTCTGTGAGACTACTGTATTAAAGAATCCGCTATTCTGTCGCCTAGTGCAGTGGTGTGCAACCCGCGACTTTTGACACCTCGGCTATATGGCTCTTCCGCGAAATGTTTGGTTCAGGCACGGAATGTTACTTATTATCTACTAGATGATACCCGCGCGACTTCGTCCGCGTTGCTTGATATATTAAAAAAGTTTTCGTCATGAGGCACAGGTAGAATAGACTACCCCTCTTCTGTGGATGCGCGCTACACCGCTTACCCCACTTCTACGCGGAAAGAAAACACTTCACTTAGTGCTTATAAAAATCATTGTTTCTTAAAACTTTAATAACTTTATATTAAATAAAGATATTGCAATAATTTTTTTTTTAGATAATAGCCAAGTGTCTATGAAATAAAATTTAGTTAAAAAAATTTAATTAAAATATATCCAGTTGTTTTGCAGTGATGCGCGCACAACTTCCTGTATCATTTTATTTATATAGATAATTATTTCCGCAATAATGTCTCATCAGTAAAGAATTTATTATAAAAAATGGCTCTTTGAATACATTTTAACTGTGTATTATCTATATTTGGCTCTTTCGGATGACAAGGTTGCCGACCACTGACCTAGTGCCTCGGGCGACGGACAATTGGTCGGCCGATCTCATGAGCCAGACCGGCACCAGCCCGCCTCTTGTCTCAGGGCGGGCCTCTTCTATAGTGTACGCCAGTGGGTATGTATTCCGACCAAAACACCCCCTCCCCAACGCTCTCCTGTGTCAATCTGAGATCGGAAGGTGATATTGCGCATACACCTTTAGTGAAAGAGAAATAGAAACTATTCATTATTTGCAGCTTCAAATGTTCATGTTTTTTTTTTATCAAATTAATTTTAATTTTTTGTTTATAAATATTTCTAAATTATACGTTAAAATTGTTGTATATTCCGAGTTTGACCTTTTGATATTTAATTGAATTTATTTATCAAAAAGATAAAACATACTTTTAAGAAAGTACAATTTATTTTACTTTGAAAATGTAAGAATTGATAAAATTTTATATATCGTCATGGTCGTAGAATAGTGACGGATCTGACATAATATATTGAAAATGTACAGGCAGCCATTTCCAAAATACACAAGCTTCATTTTACTATGAGCGCCTATTGAATTCGTCATTTTACCGTCTGATTCATTTTAAATCCAAATTTTATGTATAGATTTTTTTATTTAATGTAGCAATAACCTTTAGACTATGTAGTACCCAAGTATGGTAAAAAGTGAATAAATGTTTTTTTTCAAAACCGACATTATTCTAACGATCATGACGATATATTCATGTAATGCCATAGACTAAATATTTCATAAAATAAATGCATTTATATTTCATTTTATTTTTAACTATTGTTATAAAAGTATAATCATAATACCCAAAGCTTTTTTTTAGGAAGGCTTAATTTCTACAAATCATTTGGGGAGGTGACTTCTCATCTTTCCGGAGATAAATAAATTAATATTGTGACTGTCGGTTCTGAATACATTTTGAAAATGTAGGTTAAGAAAACAAGCACCGATTCTCCGTAATTCAGTGACGCCGCAGACCGACACAAACCAAGATTATTTGAGTACCTACATCTTGTAGTTATCGGTAAAGTATACAATAGCTTTATAGGACTAAGTATACTTTTTTTACAATAATATCTCAGAGATAATAATGCAAGCAATTTTTACAAATAAGCTATCAATCGACCTCGGTGTGGGAAAGGATAATATTACAATTAAATAATGACGTATATATTATCCGAGACACACAGCAACAACCTTTTGTCAGAATGAAAAACCAAACCAAAAACCAAACGACCAAAGTAACCGACATAGCCCGGATGATTGCAAAACTGAAGTGGCAGTGGGCTGGGCACATAGCTCGAAGGACTGATGGCCGTTGGGCAGAAAAGTCCTCGAATGGCGACCGCGTACCGGAAGACGCAGTGTTGGTAGGCCCCCCACAAGATGGACCGATGATCTGGTCAAGATCGCCGGAATAGGTTGGATGAGGGCAGCGCAGGACCGATCATCGTGGAGATCTTTGGGGGAGGCCTTTGTCCAGCAGTGGGCGTCTTCCGGCTGATGATGATTGACGACCACACAGACTGGGAATAAATATAAATGACGTATATGTTATCCGAGACACACAGCAACAACCTTTTGTCAGAATGAAAAAATAGGTACGAGTGCTGTTAATAAAATACACTACTGGTGGTAGAAGATATAAGTTAATTGAAAATGTGTGATGGCAAGGAGGGTAAGGACTTACCCGGCCTTTGATCCTCGTTTATGGACCCGTCTTTGGACGTTTTTGTATGAATATTTGAAAGGTGAAAAGGCACGCACGTACGTACGGTAATCGGCAGATAATTTTTCTTGACTTTGATTTTGAATGACAGCTGCTGTAATTTTCTTCTTTTTTATTTTCTGGCCGAGTGCCCTACCACTTGACTGTGGTTGTTTAGTGTTTACTCCGCTCTTGCCCTGATTGAAAAAGGTCATAGGTAATTTTTTCCGTGCAGAGGCGGAGAAAGAATACTAACCTCTGCGGCCGGGGTCGGCCTGTCGTAAAAGGTGATAAAACAACCAACCCTAGCTACGTGGTAGGGCCCCAAGCCCGTCTGGATGGCGAAAGGTTTACACGTATATTAAATAAAGGAAAGTTTCGGGTCTAAACAACAGGTTATCCCAATGTACTTTTTGTTTGTTTATATATTTATTTTAGATTATTCAAGCTAAAGAAATGTGTCGTAATAAATAGTTTAATTAGGTACTAATTATAATTGCGTTAATTTGGACTCGTCCTTCTCTGGCTCCGGCGGGGGCTTCGCTGCAGCTATCCTGCGGTCGTCAGGTAATAGTGAAGCGACTATAGCGGATGCTGAAATACATATAAGTAGGTTAATAACATAAATAAGCGGTGGTAGGAATTGTTAGACCTATAATATGGTTATTTTAGATATCAAGCTATAGATCGTCTGTTATCCATTTTCGAGTGAGTTGTAAAAAGGCGATAAATGGATTAGTCAGTTGATACATCATCGAACTGTAGATGACAATAAATAATAATAATTATTATTTACATGCATCTATTCCATCTTTCTTTTTGTGCCTCTTTGGTGAAAAAGTGAAAAATAATCAAGTGGTATCATCAATACAAAATTGCGTGCTGAAAATTTCCCTTTTCAAAACGAGGTTGGTTCTCAAACGAGAGTTCCAAATGCATCTCAGAAAAATGATTGGAAGACATAATTATTGCAATGGCTCACCCAGAAACATTGTGTTTAATACATTAACTGCTGACTACTCACTCCGACACTGGGGAAAAGCATTGCGCGAGTAGTGTGAAATTCCTTAAAAAATTCATATCACTAGTATACCACCACCCATTAAAACCACTTTGGTGTTCCTTCTTTCACCTGGAGCATCGGAGCCGAGGGACGTGATAGTCTGACCACTGCACTGTCTGGCACTGACAATGATATCTTTAAACATACCCTAACCTTTTTTTAAGGTTGAAATTTTTTGCACACGTTTAAAGAAATTGATATTTAGCGGACCTTGACCAGGAAGCACATTCTAGAATAGGAACATTGGTTATGTTTCGATAATTACTCACATGCAAAAAGGGATGAATATAAGTAGAATCCCGCATCACACGAGCTCACTAACATAAGGTTGAGTATTTGGATTGATGCGAAGGTGGCGATACGACCGCCCATCAGCGGCAACGCAATGGCGGTTGCTCTAAAACATGAATAATAGTTAATCAACATCATGGGCGGTTCAATAGCTTAAAAGTGGTCGGGAGTCGTTGTGTCTGTTAGTACCTACGGAGAACAAGTTTGTATAATCTACTAATGGATTACATGGCAGTAAATACGACCTTTACATTTTAATTCCTAGTATAATTGCAAAACGTTGAAAAAATATTACAATAAAAACTTATAACAATAACAGAAAATCAATGTTCGTATTGTCTTTTTGTTGCGGCTAATCTCACAGGAATTGAGTTAACAGATAGTAGACTTAATAAAGTCTACGTATATTACAGTAAAATTATTTCAGATTTACACGCTCGTTCATCATTGTCAACACATGCAATGCATGCACAATAAAAAAAATGGCGTGTGCTGAAGACCACATAATAGAAGAAAAAACTTCATCAAGGTGAGGTTAATAATAGAAAATTCAACTATTTCTTGTATTTCATACGTTTAGGTTATATTACAACCTGAAAAAATTTGCTTTCAATGATTTCTACTTGTATCGTACTCTAAAAACGAAACAATAGTTATATGATAAGGAAAAAATTGAACTTACAATTGAGGATTAGCTAATTCTATATAACAAAAAACTCCATAAAACATAAAAATTGCTTAGGTTTGGTTTACGTTGTTACCCTTGTATTGAAACACTTTATAGCGAAGCAAGTACTCTCAACAGCGAAACAATACAGCGTTATTTAGACCTCAATCGACATTAATTTCACTGACGCTCAAACACAATACTAATACAGAGTCGTAAAAATTTCATACCATAGGATTCTTGTTCATTGTTGCAACTATTCAACGAAGATAATCCCATTATATCCCACATATCGATTAAATACAACGTAAGATACAAATAAAATAGGCATAGTAAAAAAGAACAAACTAAATAACTGAATATAATATTGTTACATACTTTTTTAAAATTTAATTTAGTCAAAATTATAACGTTTATGTATTCGTAAAATTATATTGTTTTCTCCACTCTTCGTTGAACGGAAACTACAACGCGATAAAAACACAGTCCCTTCAATTTCGCTATAAAGAGTTTACACTGTATATTATCTACTTTGTGACTGTAGGTACTCCTTTCAAATCAAATATTATTTATTACCAAACACATATATCATAATCAATATACAGTACATATCATACTAACAACAATATCATATTTAATAACACAGAACGTTTCAATGCTCGGGATACCAACCAAGTGGCGTACGCTGTGTTTTTAGTTAGCACAACGCTGATTTTCAGTTGGGTCCTTCCATTTCAACATAACCGTTTTCTTTGGCGCACAAACTGTACTGAAGTCGATTTAATATAAGATATAAAAATAACTAAAATTAATATTTTTTTTAAATATAAAATTTAAAACTAAAAAAAAAACATTACCAATCATTCAGAGAAAACAATAAATATTACAAATTGATTACATAATTAAAGGAGTATTTTGCTAAATGTATTTTGAAAAAATGTATATATGTATATTTCAAGTCACTCAAACAAAAATAAAACAAACACAATGACTATCTTTCTACAACACTTTTTAAGACTGTTGAATGGACGAATGTTGTAATACAAGAAGATTCATTTTATATGGTTGTTCTTGAAAGTTAAAAGGGACATTTTATCAAGGAAAGGGTAATTATTGGATTGGATAAGTGTTGTGGTTTCTGTTTAATTGCTATCTTCCAGATATATACAATACGTGTGTGTGTTCCAGATATATACAATACATATGTGTTTTCTCCTACGAGCTGCCATTTTCAAAATATTATGTTCAGAAAAGGCGTAACATGAGCTTTTGCAGAAACGTCAAAGCAATAGCGAACGCACGCGTTTTGCACTCTGATAGCATTTTTGGTAACATTATAAAGCCTAAGTCCATATTGGACATCGGACACATTATGGGACATCAGCGTGTTCGCAATGCCACTGGCGTTGCAAACACCCATAGGCGACGTTAATTGCTAAATTCTGTCTGCTTTCCTAAAGCAATAAAAAATATATCCTTTAGTTTAACTCGAACAGACCTTTCCTGAAGGAGTTTTACATAGCTAAGCGTGACTGTCTCTCACTGAACGTCCATAAAACACTGGTAGAATGCTTAACACTTTAGGAGTGCCTTAAATTAAAAAATAAATGAATTCATAATGATATTTTTTTTAATTACCTTAAATGAGTAGGGAACAACGCAACAATCATCGCCGTGTAAAGTCCCAATACAACGATGCCCATGAGAAGGACCCCAAATAGGACAGCGCTGCCAATCGCGTTTGGAACCAAGTTCACCAAGATCCCAGCGACACCACATGTGGCTGTTAGCGCCATCACTATATTGCGACGACCGGCTTTGTTTACGATCTATAATAAATAAAGACAACAATAAGCGTGTGCTGGTTTTAGAAAATATGATACGAATATTTCTTTGGCTCTGAAATATGGTTATCTAGCGCTCTGAGGGTTCTAATGTAATTCCAGTTTATGATGATTGTGATAGAATGTTCTGGAACCTGTCTGCCTGCCTGCTGTGCTTTGGAAATGCTTGTCCCTGAAGTAGAATCAAGTTCAAAATTCAGATGAGGCTTTCTCAAACTGCAGTGCTCAGGGTACATTTGGTACATTATCTTCGTTTCTGAGTGGATATTTTTGGGGTAGGTCTTGTGTTGTTAACCATGTTCAGGTTGATGTTTATTGGCTGACAGAGGAAAACGAAGAACTCAAAGCAAAAATTTATTAACAGTAACTGTACATAGTAATGAGTAAAAAAACACCGCAAAGAAACCATTAGAGAGAAGAATTATTCCATAGAGTAAAATAATCAAGTGATACAACTATTGCTTTCCTAAAACACCCATGGCCAGGCAACCCTTGCCCACTTTTTGCAGGGTTGCCCTAGCTCTTAAGCTACCTCCATATGCAAACCATAATGTCCTCCTTTGACCCCCTTAACCCAAAGGGTTGTCATTTTCGTCTCGCTCATTGTTCAGAAAGAATTCCTTATGATTATGTGATGGTATGAATTCAATACCCTAAAGTGCCACTTTTTATTTTCCCTGTGTTCTGGGTTTCTTATGCCATAAAACACCTTTTGTTTCTATTAATCAAGTCCACCAGAATGTTATTAGAATAACCTCCATGGCGTAACGGTTAACGTACGTCGATATGCTTGCGAAGGCCATGGGCTCGATTCCCGTCTCGCGTCTGGGTGTTTATTTACGAAGGTGGTCCGATAAGAACCACCTCACCGCCTGATGGCGTCACTGTCGCAATAGAAATTTACTATCATGTAGTACATTCTCTTAGCTACTTTCACGTCACTCAGGTTGACGGATTTTAGAAAAATAGAATATGAGCAATCTCGGTCGGTGATTCGATTCTTGTTTTTTGAAGGGAAATCGCGCAGCGAAATCAAAGAGCGCTTGGATGCTCTGTACGGTGACTCTTCTCCTTCGATGGCGACCGTTAAAAATTAGTTTAACAAGTTTTAACGTGATTACATGTCGGTTTTTGATGAGCCACGCACAGGTACTCCGGCTACCACGGAGGATAAAGTGACAAAATCCACGATTTTGTATTGGCACACCCCGATTGAAGGTGCATGAGTGAGACAGCAGGCATCTCAAAGGCCGCATGGGTCATAGGATATGTCCTGCATGAAATATTGGGCATGAGAAAGCTGCCGGCGCGATGTGTGCCGCGTCTGCTCACTCGGGACAATAATCGCAACCGTAAGACCACTTCAGAGCAGTTTTTGACACTGTTTAAGTGCAATCCGAAGGAGTTTTTGTGTCGTTTCGTAACCATCGACGAAACATGAATCCATTGGTATACGCCAGAGACCAAGAAATAGGCGAAACAGTCGACATTCACCCGACGAACGTGCTCCGAAGAAGGCGAAGACTGTCCTATCGGCCGGAAAGGTGATGGCTACCGTTTTCTGGGATTCACAAGGTGTGATCTACATCGACTACCTAAAGAAGGGCAAAACGGTCCCAGGGCTCTGCAATGCCGAATTATTGATCCAATTCGGCACCATTGCAGAAAAAACAGTCCCATTTGTCGAAGAAAAAAGTGATCTTCCACCATGAAAACGTAGCCGTTGCTCACACCTCCGCCGTCGCCACGGCCAAATTGGTCTTATTAGGCTACGAACTGCTATCCCACGCACCGTATTCTCCAGATTTGGCCCCGTACGACTTTTTTTTTGGGTACAAACTTGAAAAAGTCTCTCGCTGGGCAGAAATTGGAGTCGAATGAGAACGTTATCGCCGCCACGCAGGCCTACTTTGCAAACCTCCAGAAAACGTATTTTTCAGACGGATTGAAGAAGTTGGAACATCGTTAAGGCAAGTGTATCGAACTAAAAGGAGTCTACGTTGAGAAATAAATCGGTACTTTTTAAAAAATTTCGTTTTTCTTTTGTAAGCTACGTACTTATCGGACTGGCCTCGTATAATATGTATTTATTTACAAAAGATTAATATAAATAGTATACCAGTTATCTAATACCCATAATACAAGTGCTTACTTTGGGACTGGATGGTGTTACATGAACTGTCTCAGTACCATATATAATATGAATTTGTTTAACCTCGACCTCTGGAATTACTGAAGTAGACCATCAAATTGTTGCCTATCAGAGTTGACTAAGACCGCGCAAGATGGAGAAAAAGAAACAAAGATTTTTTTTTATTGCTGTAGGACAGCAGACAGGCTGACGGCCCGCTTAGAATTTAGCAGTTACCATCGCCTATGGATGTTTGCAACGTCAGTGGTATCGCGAACACGCTGCTGTCCCATAAAGGTACTGGAACTTAGGTCACCAATGCCGGAACACAACACAAGGTTATTATGGCGGCATAATTAAGACCAAAGGTGGTCGCCATCCAGACGGGCTTGAAGCCCTACCACGTAGCTAGGGTGGGTTGTTTAGTCGCCTTTTACGACAGGCCGACCCCGGCCGCAGAGGTTACTATTCTTTCTCCGCCTCTGCACGGATATAAAATTAATCGAAGATGGCGATGATAATTGTTTGAACATTGAAACTTACCAAACTGATTATGAAATTGACGAGAGACTGTATAGCACCTATGGCTAACACCATTAGCATGGCAGTTATGTTGAGAGCACACGGCACTGCATCTGGCTGTAAAATGTGAAATTAAAGCGAAGAAAGATGACTTAGGCCGACCTGCACAACCAATCACTAAACCGATTTAGCGCTAAACTTATTTAAATCGTCATTCTGTCCCTGTCAAATGTTGTCAATGTGACAGGGACAGAATGACGATTTAAATAAGCTTAGCGCTAAATCGGTTTAGTGATTGGTTTGCAAATCGGCCTTAATTAAAGTAATATTCCTTATTCGTAATTGTTCACGTAGGTATTATTGCTCAATGTAAATAAAATATATTTTTTACCCAACAATATAATATATACTAGTAAGTTAGTAGATTATTTTAGCTCGTACCACGCTCAAGATCTTTTATTTCTTGCATTGGAATACTCGATGTGCAACCTAAGATATGATATTAAGAGATTTTATCTTGAAACATTAAATCTGAGAATCTAAGAGACTCTCTAGGATTTTTTTAAATTAAAAACCTGTCAAATTAGTAGAATAAGTAAAAACTTAGTTTTATTTATTTTTTTAATTTAATTTTTTAATTTCCGGCTCCTAATATTTTCAAAAATGATGTGATTAAATTATACTTACGTCGGGTGGAGTATTTAAACTGGAATCAATGACACCACATAAGGTTAAATCTGATCCTTCACCAGTCTCTACAATTCTTATAAACTGGTTTGCAATTGTAGGGAGCCAAACGACGAAGGAACCGACCCTAAAAATCAAATAATTATATCTTACACACAGATGATATTCGTAGCTTCATTAGTTTAGCACTTTATATTGATTTGTTTAAGCGTGGCTTTCAAGAAAATTACGTATTTCAGTAATTTGAAAAACTACACTCACTGTTGGAAAGCAAGAAGAACTGTCATAATGATGGTATACTTGAGTAAAGGTGCCCTGAATAGGGGCAACAATTGCTCATTCCTTGACGAAGGTCCATCTTTTATATCCTTCGGGTCTGGCAGAAGGCCTCTAACCTGAAATCGACGAATTATTACTGAGTTATGTATGTGGCCCTTTTTTTTATTAAATTTAATAAGCCTGGGTCACTTATACTAGAACACAACACAAAGTCATTATGGCCATATATTTAGAGACCATGGGTGGTTGTTATCCAGACGGGCTTGAAGCCCTACCACCTAAAAAGTTTGGCAGTTAAGTTTGTGGATTCGATATATATCACTTAAGATTTTTTTTCTGTAGGACAGCAGACAGGCTGACGGCCCGCTTAGCATTTAGCAGTTACCGTCGCCTATGGGTGTTTGCGACGCCAGTGGCATGGCGAACACGCTGTTGTCCCATAAGGGTTACAGGAGCTTCGGTCACTAAAGCCGGAATACGATACAAAGTTATTAGTGCGGCATGCTTAAGACGAAAAGTGGTCGCCATCTAGACGGGCTTGGGGCCCTACCACTTAGCTAGGGTGTGCTATTTTTGTCGCCTTTTACGACAGCCCGACCCTGGCCGCAAAGATCAGTATTCTTTCTCCGCCCCTGCACGGATAAAAGATTTGTATTATTATCAGAACAACCCACCCTAGCTATGTGGTAGGGCACCGAGCTTGTCTGTCATGGCAATCACCTTTGGTCTTAATTATGCCACTATAATAACTTTCTGTAGTGATCCGGCATTAGTGACTGAAGTTCCTGTACCCTTATGGGACAGCAGCGTGTTCGCGATGCCACTGGCGTTGCAAAAAGCCATAGGCGACGGTAACTGCTAATTTCTAAGTGGGCCGTCAGCCTGTCTGCTGTCTTACAGCAATAAAAACATCTTAGGATATCTTTTAGTGCAAACAACAATCTTACTCTACATGTGTAGAGTTTTGACAATCGCATAACGAGGAGAACCAATAATGGTTTATAAGATATCCTAATTGAAAACCTTGAAGAGGAATTATTATAGTAAAAACCTAAGCATATGAAGATCTCCACTGACTGATATTGAATGCCAAATAAATATTTAAAAAAATGAAAGCAAAAAATATCTCCTACTTGTTGTGTTTTATTTCAAGTTATTTTAAACAATAAAATATAAACCCACTCAATATTCGAGATTTTCCGTAAAGTGAACAGACATTATGTCCGCCATGCTTGTGTAAGATGGTGCCTTACAATCTGATGATTTGGTAGTAGGCATGCGCACAATGTTTTGCATTATCGTGAGCACGTTCTGATGAACTATAAAATAACTTAATATCATTGACATTACTATTATTTGTTCGCACTTCACAAAATTTTACAAGATAATCAGATATTTTTAAGTCAACATGATCATCTTGGTGGTGGAAACCGTAAAATAAATTTCGGGGTGCCATCTTGTCTATTAAAGGAGTCCAGGTCTTGGACCCTTAAGTTATAATGGAAGAGCTAGCGTCCATTTTGCAAACGCAATTAATAGATGGTTGTGGTGACTTGGGCCATGAAGATGTAGGTGAGAAGGTGGTAATCATCTTTGCGGGATATTTACCGGATATTCTTCTTTAGATCCCAAATGATTCAGTCTGTGTATCGCTCGTAATATTTTGAGTGCCTTTTGTTCATCCCCTTTTGCGAAAACGAATTTAGGACTATCTTGCATGAAGTACAACCAGATGGCAGTTATCACACTTGGCATGGAGTAGACGAGCACTAAGGTCCGCCATGAATTCCAATATATGCCCAGTGCTGGTAGTTCGATGCTAAATGTCAGAGGAATTATTGGTATGGCCAACACTGTAAAACAAATTACACATTTTTTCTAAAGAGTCAGTCTCTTAAAAATATAGTCATACTAGCTGACCCGGCAAACGTTGTTCAGCCAAAAAACAAAACATTTTCGCGACAATAAGTAGCCTATGTTCTTCTCCAAAGTCCAATCTATCTCTATACCGAAATTCATTAAAATAGGTTTGGAGTAAAAATGTAACAGACAGTCAGTGACTTTCACATTTATAATATTATTGATTACGTAGAATGGACGCTACACGATACGTTGTAGTATATGGAATATAAAAATAGTTGATTTTGTAATTAATTAATAAAAAAATACGTATAATATTAATTAATAAAAACTAATCCTATCTTTCATCGTAATTAAAAACGTGACACGAGAATTAATAATAGATAAGCTGATGGAAAGAAGTTAAAAAACTGTGCAGCTCTAAACTGTAAATTATAGTTCAAAAACCCGCCAGAGTGCGATGCAGCTACAGTGTATGACATGAAAGCAGCTGTTGTACACGAATTAAAGTACGCCAAGTTAAAAATGTATTAATATCTTTAGCAAGTAGAGTAGTTAGTGACAGTGCCGGATTGAAAACCTCAACTAGTTATTAGCGTAGTACATAATTATATGGTAATTAAGTAAAAAATGTACAATAATGCGATTGTGGCGCCACCTTAATTTAATACATTTTGACAGACACTTTCAAAAGACACAAAGATATTTCTGTTCACCTGTACGGTAGACTAAATTAATTGTTATAATCCTAGTTGACTATACTTTTTTTGTGAAAACTATCAGACTTTTTAAGTAAGAACTACCTAGAAGTAGTCAACAATGGTAAAAATACTTATCAAAGTAGTTTTAATTATCAATAACAATTTCCATGAAAAAATCAAAACACTAGGAAAAATTAACCATTTCCAATCTAAACACACCAGAAACGACACGAAGTTTTCAAAATAAATATTCTTCCTTCCACATACACTGTCTTTAACACTTTTCATAAAAGTTAGCCGTAATAATAGATATAATATGTTACCTGCCATAATGCCCTGAGAGAGAAGAAAGATGCAACTGACTAACAGAACAACTAGATTCCTCTTAACCATAGGGACGCTCTCGCTCATCAGAGACATGGACATGGAATACAAACCTGATGCCCTGAAAGTATAAAATAACTATGAAAGGATATTGTTTAAGTTAAAATAAGTAAATATCGATACGACCTCCCTGGAGTAACGTCTAACCCACTTCGGTACGCTAACGGAGGTCACGGGTTTGATTCCCGTCTCGCATCTGGGTGTTTATAACACAAGTGTATTTATGCAACTTAGTTTGGGACTAGATGGCGCTGTGTGAATTATGCCAGTGTAATTATCTATATTTATCTATACTGCGGGTGTCTTGTGGTAAAATACTGATATCGTGTCTAAAATTTTATTTACATTATGGCATGCACTTGCTGGTATTTCCCATTTTTCTTTACGCGGTAGAGACGTGGACAGTACGAGAATTGGAAAAGCGGAAGATAGATACTCTGGAGATGTGGTGCTGGAGGAAGATGCTCGGGTGTCGTGGACGGAGTTCCGCATCCACGTGTCCATATTCGGAGCTCGGCATCACCAAGCGTGTGTCGGCCGTAGTACAATCGCGCATTCTACAATACTTTGGACATGTCAAGTCAGGAAAGTGGGCATGTCAGTGCAGGAAAAGTGGAAGGAACCAGATCGCGCGGCAGGTCACCTATGCACTGGACTGACCAAGTGAAATCCGCAGTGGGAAACCATGTGTCTAACTGTGCCAGACAGTCTGCCAACAGGGAGAGATGGCGGGAGATCGTTCAAAGAGCTGTGTCCGTCTCTACCACCGACGTGGATGCCTCAACGTGACCACGACCGCTTTGTAAAGAGCGAAGCGAAACGAATATCCTTCTTCAAGGTCCACCAATCTATGACTATATCGAAATTCATCAAAATTGGTTCAGCGGTTTAAGCGTCAAAGCGTAACAAATAAACAAACAAACTCACTTTCGCATTTATACGAGTAATTATTAGTCGGGATTATATGCACCAGTTTAAAAATATTTATTAAAAGTGTCAAATTTTATAAAATTACTCTGAAATTACGGCGAAGAGAAACATTGACTCCCTGTAAATTCGCCTTCAATATACGTGACTTAGGACAAGTATATAATCAAAGTTGCGTGACATAAATCGTGTATTTATAAACATGATGAGATGAATTGGAGATTGTGGTCGTCTCCATTCTATAAACTACACGTGTGTCTCTGGAGTATAGAGATGTGCCCTAGTCTTATGTGTGGTCCTTAATTTTAATTATATTCATGACGATCTACCTAAGATTCTAAATTCTGTGACCCAAGTTCCTGTACCCTTATAGGATAGAAGCGTGTTCGCGATACCATTAGCGTTGCAAACACCCATAGGCGACGGTAACTGTTAAATTCTAAGCGGGCCGTCAGCCTGTCTGCTGTTCTACAGCAATAAAAAAAGATACACAGTCTTGCGAAATGGAGTAGTTTATCGTTCGATAGAAAGCTCTCAAGACACACATCGGCCGGACACGAAAAGTAATTAATTGGTTATTACACGATGCGTTCTTTTATTTTAAATGTCGTCTGTATCAGTAATCTCCGATCGATAGAATTATATCACAATATTATGGTCAATCACAATACGAGTCGTCTTCAACACTTTAGTTATACCATGACAGCAATATATAACTTTTCTTTGATGAGAATATCCACTAAAAGTTCCGACTATGCCATTTTTTAAAATCGACACATAATTTTTTGTATTACTGAGGAACAACAGACAGGCTGACGGCTCACTTCATAGTAAGGCGTTATCGTCTCCTCACACACATGAGAACCTAGAGGAACCTAGATCACTAATTCTGGAATACAATAGAAGATTATTATGGCGGCATACCTTTGGGTCATTGCCAACTATTGCCCTACCACGTAGCTAGGGTTGTTTTGTCGCCTTTTACGACAGGCCGACCCCGGACGCAGGCCGTATTTTTACCCCGCCTCTGCACGCAGAAAGAAGGATTGTTAGAAGTGATAGACTGACTATGTATAATCACGTGTACATGTAAAAAGCTTATATTTTACAATTAATGTAATTAATATTGATTTTCAACTCCTTAACATTGATCAATCATTAAAATGATTATTGGTTTTTGCATTACCAAGTGTAGAAGGATAGATAAACTATAATTAACTCATAAACAGTTTGTAACTATTTATTGCGATAATAAGATAATGAAATGCAATCGATTTATTAAAATCGTTCAGATAAATACGTAATTCGATAATAGCATTAAATTATCATAAGATAAAAATGCTCATATGTAAAATTTAATCGATTATGAAAAATTTTGAATTAAAGACTAACTCTTTGGTTCAAATTTCTAGGCCTCGATATACGTTTTATTTTTGAACCTATTCTCCATGCGGGGGTACAATAAGAAAACTGACCCCTGTGGCCGGGGGCAGGCTTCTGTAAAAGCCGACAAAACAACTCTAGTTAAGTGGTCAAGCTTTAAGCAAACTTCAAGCCCATCTAGATGGCAAACACCCGTCGTTTCTAAATTTGCTGCCTTAATAAACCTGTGTTGCGTTCCGTATTATGACGTTTGATGACGAAGGGACATAGCTTCCACTTCTACGCAGACGGCATCATGTTAGCAGTGGCGCTGGCGTGGCAAACATCCATAGGCGACGGTAACTGCTTACTATTAAGTGGACCGTCAGACTCTGCTGTCCCACAATAATAAAAAATCTCTAATTTTCTCTATTTGTTTAATGTAGAAAATAATAGATCAGAACATTCCACCGTTGGGTTCAGGCCTCCTCCTAGAAGGAATGGATAATTTACTCGCCTATATAATTATCAATGAATTATATATAGTTATATATAACTATATATATTTCATTATATGTAATCATATACAACTATATATAATTATGTTTAAATTTTGTACAATTATATATCTATATATAAAAATGTTATGTTGGTTTGTGTACGCTTCAAAAACTCAAAAAGTTCTGCACCGATCGAGCTGAACTTTTAGCATGATATATAATCCGCATCAAGGATTGTTTTTATAAATTTTTTTTATCTATTTTTTTGTTTCTCATTTCTCAACCATTCAACACAATGTGCCACAGCGAAGCGTGGCAGGGTATAGTCACAATGTACTACAGCGAAGCGTGGTAGGGTACAGTCACAATGTACCACAGCGAAACGTGGCAAGGTACAGCTAGTAATTATATATAATTTTTTCCCCCGGGAGGTGCTAATCCAATCTACGATATACAGGTTTCCTCTCGACGTTACCTTACCATCAGTATACCTGTATTTTATCCGTGCATGGGCGGGGAAGAATACTAACTTCTGCGGCAGGGGTCGGCCTGTCGTAAAAGGCGACAAAATAATCCACCCCAGCTACGTGGTAGGGCCTCAAGCTCGTCTGGATGGCGACCACCTTTGGTCTTAAGTATGCCGCCATAATAACCTTGTGTTGTGTTCCGGCATTAGTGACCCAAGTTCCTGTACCCTTATGGGACAGTAGCGTGTTCACGATGCCACTTACGTTGCAAACAACCATAGGCGACGGTAACTGCTAAATTCTAAGCGGGCCGTCAGCCTGTCTGCTGTCCTACAGCAATAAAAAAAAATTATGTGGAAATTATATCATCGTTAGGCGATAAAAAGGCCTTGTTGTTCATACCATCTTGGAAATCGAACCCGTAGCTTCTTGATTGGTCTCCAAATGTGATAACACAAACCTCTATATTATCAACTAGTCTCATATCCTACTTTGAATTACCACACCGTTGTTTTTCACCGAAATTTATACAAAACTAAATGAGCCGTCACGGGACGCCTGGCAGATGTGAAAAACCACCATACCTTATAACTTTACACTTGTAAATTAACAGCGACATCTATGATTCACTAGCAATACTAATTAAACAAATATTCAAACGAACTTCTATGGTTTTTAATACGTGAACGTAATTGTTCTTGTACATCCTAGATGGCAGTATTTATATTCAGAAATGTAAATTATTTTTTAAACATTATTTTGTAAAAGTAATATGCAGAAAAGAACAGATTGTGATAGGAACTAAATATGTCATAATGATAAAATAAAATATTACTATTTTTTCCAAATAACGATGAATAAACATATATTTTCATTAAATACAAATAACGCCGGATCGAGTGGGAGAGAATCGCACAGTCGATTGCGCCGCCACACCGTACACACTACTGCATAAGCTGTATATACCTAGTCAGGTCATAAGTATTGTCACACAGTAAAAACTTTTCTTTTAGAATGCTGGCCACAAAAAAGTTTATTGAATTAGAATTTCGAATTGTTCATGAAAATAAAAATGTATAACTTTTAGAATTTTACCATTTTTAAATATGGAGTGGACGCTTAAAGAAGACCGTGTTGCAGTTATTGCGTTGCATCGTTGCGGTTACGCGCCAATTCAAATTTTTAACATACTGAAAAATTTGAATATTACCAAAAGATTCGTTTATCGTACCATCAAACGATACAATGAAGACTCTAGTGTAGATGACAGGTCCAGAAGTGGTCGCCCTCGGTCTGTTAGGACTTCAGCAGTGATAAAAGCTGTGAAGGCACGAATTCAAAGAAATCCCAAACGTAAGCAGAAACTGTTGGCCCTTCAGATGGGGTTAAGCAGAACCACGGTGAAAAGGGTGTTAAATGAAGACTTAGGGCTTCGGGCATATCGAAGAAAAACAGGACATCGTTTGAATGCTCGTCTAATGGACCTGAGACTGAAGAGATGCCGCGCTTTGTTGAAGCGGTACGCGGGAAAAAATATCGGGAAATTCTTTTTTTGGATGAAAAAATGTTTACCGTAGAAGAGAGCTACAACAAACAAAATGATAAGGTGTACGCACACAGTAGTGAAGAAGCGAGCAACCGTATTCCGCGTGTCCAACGAGGTCATTTTCCATCCTCGCTCATGGTATGGTTGGGAGTTTCTTATTGGGGCTTAACAGAGGTACATTTTTGTGAGAAAGGTGTAAAAACGAATGCTGTTGTGTATCAAAATACAGTCCTGACGAACCTTGTGGAACCTGTTTCTCATACCATGTTCAATAACAGGCACTGGGTATTCCAACAAGATTCGGCGCCAGCTCATAGAGCGAAGAGCACACAAGACTGGCTGGCGGCGCGTGAAATCGACTTCATCCGGCACGAAGACTGGCCCTCCTCCAGTCCAGATTTGAATCCGTTAGATTACAAGATATGGCAACACTTGGAGGAAAAGGCGTGCTCAAAGCCTCATCCCAATTTGGAGTCACTCAAGACATCCTTGATTAAGGCAGCCGCCGATATTGACATGGACCTCGTTCGTGCTGCGATAGACAACTGGCCGCGCAGATTGAAGGCTTGTATTCAAAATCACGGAGGTCATTTTGAATAAACTTTAATGTCATAAGAATCTATGTTTTGTTAAGTTCATTTTGGTATATGAATGGTTACATAATTAATAAACTTGTTACAATTATTTTACATTAAACATGTGACAGAATTTATGACCTGACTAGGTATATACCATCATAAAGCGGTATGCGGCATGCGTCGCCACGCCAGAAATCGGTTTTACGTGCGGCTATAGATGTTTCACATCAAAAAAAGAAGCAAATATTTACTACATATTTATTGGTTGACAAGTTTTTTAATAAGGTTTTTACAGGTGATTGTGGTTGAACATGACTGCAAGGTTACTGATGACAGAATGTTCCAACTATCTATCTTTAAAATGAGCTATATCGAAGTAAAATGCTCATATGCAAAACATCCAAAATTGTAACGGTAGGATATAAATTAAAAATGTCTACCTTTGCTAAACGGGGTAAGCAATTAATAATTCTAAGGCTAGCTGTGTGATGTACAGATAGTAGTGTATGAGATGACGGCTGGCATTTTAGTACAGCAGTAACCCTTTCTTTTGAAGAAAAATAGTAGTAAGCCCTTAAAGGTTTCCTCGTATTCGATATATAGAAGTACGACAATGACGTCATACCCCAGAAGTGTTGTATAGTGTTATATATAGACAAATAGCGTGCACAAATTATTTCACTTAGCTATAGCAACTTCTTGGGAAATAAAATGAGAATCAGCAATGTTCAATACTCACATAATAGAGGCTAGGAACTGAAAGCACATTAGCATGATCCAGTTGACGGATATGCTGGCGACCATATTGATGATGGCACCGCCGATTAGGGATACCATCAGCATGTTCCATCTCCCTCTCGTGTCTGCTAAGTAGCCCCATATTAAGACCCCGAGGATTGCACCTAAAAATAACAATGTTTAGAAATACTTTCATAAATAGGCAAAAATAATTTTAAATGAAAATAATATATTGAAGGTAGACTTAAATATTGGTAACATTTCATGAAGGTTGTCATATGCTTAATTTGATGAAAAACTGTAATGTCAACTTCAATCAAAATAAGCACATTAAAATTTCAACAACTTCCCGAATGAATCCCATTATCCTCTTGGGTTCAATACTCCAAGCGTTTTAGATCTTCTTCTTCCCCATTTTCATTCTTTTGATACCGGTAGCATGTTTGCACTGTTCTTGCAAATATATAGTAACTGTTCGTAGCCATATTTATTTACTTATTTTTATCTTAAATCTTTAAACGAGCAATTCTTGTATATATATATTTGGAATCTCGGAATCGGCTCCAACAATTTTCATGAAATTTAGTATACGGGGGGTTTCGGGGGCGATAAATCGATCTAGCTAGGAATCATTTCTAGAAAATGTCATTTTATTCGCTTTTTTTATTGGAAGAAAAATAACAAAAAGGTGGCGTTTGAGTAGTCCCAATTTAAACTGAAAAATGACTCTTCCTGACATCTATCGGCGAATAATAATACTATTTTTTTTAAATTGCTTTAACGACACAACAACACTAAAGCTATTCCAGCAGATGGCGTTGTTAAGTAACACGAAGTCAATGAGTGTTTGCTTTGAGGTTAGACTAAGAAAATCAATTGTTAATTTCCAAAAAACACAATTTATAAAAAAAAATACCGAGCAAAGCTCAGTCATCCAGCTGGTAATTATGGTATGCCAACAATAAGTATTAACGCAGAACAAACTTTTACATATATACCTGCGTGCTTAATATATTTAAAAATACCTAAATAGTCTGGAGTCCAGGCTTGTTTTTATTTATTGCTGTAGCACAGCAGACAGGCTGACGGCCCACTTAGAATTTAGCAATTACCATCGCCTATGGGTGTTAGCAAGGCCAGTGGCATCGCGAACACGCTGCTGTCCCGTTAGGGTAGAGGAACTTGGATCATTAATGCCGGAATACAACACAAAGTTATTATAGCGGTATACTGACCAAAGGTAGTCGCCATCCAGACGGGCTTGGAGCCCTACCACATAGCTAGGGTGAGTTGTTTTATCACCTTTTACGACAGCCCGCCCCGGGCCGCGGAAGTCAGTATTCTTTTTCCTCCCCTGCACAAATAAAAAGCTAGATATTTTAATAATTGCAAGACAGAAGTACCGCATTAGTAAGAGATTAACTAAATTCGTCAAATCGAAAGATATATTCGTAAAACATTGTAAGAAGATTCTTACCAACCACAGGCGCTGCTGCTAACGCCCCCTGTTGGCCACTAGTGGTTTCTAATTCACAAGCACTTGCCGGTACTAATATTGTGCTTCCGTAAGTTATACACGCGAATGATATAATCGACACACCAGTCAATGCTGCTAAAATGTAACTATATAATCCAAAACCTGAAATGATTGTTTTTTTGCTTAAATTGCTTTTTATTGCACCAAACAAAGGGAAACTTAAATACTACAAACATATTATAAAATTACTAAAAGTAGTTAAAATAAAATAATCTATCTCTGGGGCAAGTTTATTCTCCCATTTTTAATTAAATGATTCTGCATAAATGAATATTATATCTTTAACAATGTGAGTTATTATGCGCGAGTGCGAGGAAGTGTTTGTGCGCGCGTGTGTGTATGTGTAGGTGTGAAATTTTCCAGCTAGGATAAATATGTATTATTTTCCAATATGAATAAATTTTTCTGTGTCTGAATAGTCAATTTTTAATAGCCATGATTTTAAATTTTTTTTAATTTCAAATTTATTTAATGTTGCTATGTGAACTTCTTTATCAACTTTGTTATTTAATATGAGCTAAATACTGAGTATTGTTTACTAGCAAATGAAGTTCTAGTTATAAGTGTATTATAGGGTCTGAGTCTCCTTCTACTCGATATATCTAATTTAAATAAGGCATTAGGTACTTCAGTGTGTTTTTTAATATTGTGCAAAGAACAAATATTTAATTTTGTCTAACAGACAGAACTTCACTTTCACGATATAATAGTGAGGTTGGATATAAAAAATGTTTAAATTTCATGACCTTTAATACTGCTCTTTGAGCTCTTTCAAGTTTGATCATATACGTTTTATATGTTCCACCTCATACGGGTATACAATACCTAAGTATAGAATTACACAAAGCATCATAGGTCATGTTAAGTATATTTGAATCCGCATAGACACGAAGTTTCTTCATGACAAAAATAATCTTACGTACCCGAGCACATAAATTGTCAATTTGTTTTTGCCAATTGAGGTCTTCATCGATAATAACACCTAGACATTTAAAATTATTGGAGCTTGAAAAACATAAATGAGATTTAATATAAAAATTATGAGGTGGCTTATGAAAACCTGTCAAATAAAAAGCAATGAATTTAGTTTTGTCGATGTTTAAAGTTAAGAGGTTTTTGTTAAGCCATCCAGTGACAACTCTTAGAGCATGTTCAGCTCGAGATTTTACCTCACTCTAAGTGATTCCAGAGATAACCAATGCAGTGTCATCTGCATAGCAAAATATTTCGCAATGAGGTATTAGCAGTTGACAAAGGTCGTTTAAATAGATTTTAAACAAAATTGGACATATAACGCTTCCCTGAGGCGTTATTTAAATTATTACACTATATAGATCGGTAAACTTGTCATGCAGTATTTTGGATATCAATTGTATATTATCTATACCTATTTGGTTATAGCCAAATATAGATAATATACAATTGACATTTATTCAAAGTGCCATTTTTTTACATATAGTTTAGTAGGAGATATTATTACGGAAATAATTATAGATAATAAGTAATATTTCGTGCCCTGACTAAAAATTGCGGGTAATAGCTATAACCGAGGACTCAAAAAGCCGCATGCGGCTCACGATCTGCGGGTTTCCGACTGTACTACACTATACATACTCTAATTCGCAACTAACTTAGTTACCCGCATGTTCGTGCATGTACCCCACATTGTTTAGGAGTCACAACATGTCTTCTTGTTTCTTGTCTTTTTATCACATCACATGACATTCTTCCCTTTATGTGAAATGTAATTGGTGCTGGAGCATCATAAGCAGGAATTGCATGTCACGGAGATGAGTATACTAGTATTAGGTACTATATTACGAACTGAAAGAGAGACGCTCTTACTGGTATGGTAACATTTTGCAGACACTGGATACTTAGGTGAGGAATAAATGTTTCTTCCGCCGCTCCAGCAGCATGAGTGCCAAAAATACGCTGACTCGATGTCGTAAAGGCTGATATGCTTGCCAATGTAGACATTACTAGGGATACCGAAGAACGTGTGAAGCGGAGAAGAAATAGTTGGAAATTTTGAAATTGAACAGAAAATATATTCGTCCTTCCGTTGGAATTATGTACAATTCTATGCAAGTCTATTTGTTGATAATATTAATATCATCGACATAACATTACTATAATATTATAACTACGTGTGCATACTGCAATAACATGTGTGCGACCGTTGCTGTGCCATTACTATATTAATGCATATACTGGCCCACTGAGATACAGTATCCACTAGTTCAGGGGCCAGTGTGATCTTCTCTAGTCAAATAAGTTGTTTGTACATGAACTGTTGTGCTATGTATCTTTTATATTAAAAATTTGTATCTCATGTATAAATAAATAAATAAAATAAAAAAAATTACACAAGTTTCACACGTTTTTCTTCTAATTTACATAATACACTATTTATGCAGAAATTTAATTCTTTACTTTCTTCAAAGATTATATTACAGAATACTGATGAAACGAGGCGGGATGCTTAAAAGCCCAACTAACCTCTACGTAATTAGTTTTTATAATAGAAAAACGAACCTGCTTTATCAATAGCAACTTCAATCGGCACTTTATCCGGATCAAAATCGTCTTGCGTCCCCATTGTTCTCTGTTTTCCTTGTATCAGTATTAATTTTCTGACTAGATGTTTTTCACATTTTCGGAATATAAATTATGTGCAATAACGTATAACTGCGAGGTTGTACTGACAATTATCGTAGCGATAATAAACCTAATAATGTAAAGATAATTGGGTTCGGAAATAATATTCGCAGTATCGCGGAATAACTATGTAATACGTAAATCCTTTTTAGATGCGTGTTTACAATTTCCTACTCTCGGCATTTGATTGCAACGTCTTTATTAGTAAATAGCATACGCAGATTGTATCTTACGCAACTATTGGTGATTTTCCACTTAATTACAATACTTATTGAAGAAGGGTGTATAGGTGTTATCAGTCTATCAGGACCTCAGAAAAACCTAAGAATATAATCTAACCTAATTGTGTTATACTGCTGCGTACTATCATATTGTGCCATTTGACGTAGATGCTATTCCATTAGAAAATATAAATAGCAAATGTAGATAAATTTGTTTTAGCTGACCTTCTAACCCCGATGAACCGAATGGTATATATATTTCTTCTATGAGCTACGATACATACAACACTATCAAGTTAGCGACTAATTTAGGACAATTCCCGAAGTAGCTGACCACTTATGTTATGGGTACTAGATATAGCTAGATATAATTATGTAAATAAATAAGAATTATATATAATCACCCAGATCTGCAATGGGAATCGTGCCCGCGAATCTAGCCGGCGTGCAAAACCTGTTGCACCACGAAGGTCGTCGAATACTTACTTTTCCTAATTCAATAATCTGTTGTGGAATCCTGTTTGAGTGCCCAGTTTTTGAACAGGAGAGATATGACCTTGGTAACCGCACTGGAATAGACATAAAAGTAGAAGGCATAAGGGATCATATGACAAAAGTACACCGCGAAGTATTTATTGAGTACCGTGTCATCAGCATATATAAAATCAACATTAAAATTTCAATTTATACAATGAAATAGTGAAAAAAGCTAACAAGTTAAAATAAAAACAAATAAGATCTCTAAGTGTATATAGAGCAGATCTATCTGATCTGTTTCTAACAGACGGAGAGAGTGTGACAAAAAGTTAGTAGGAAATAGTAGAAAATAAGTAGCTAAGAATATGTATATGTATTTAAGCTACTTTAAGTATGTATATATGATAATTTTAGATCTATAGTATATATATATATATATATATATATATATATATATATATATATATATATATATATATATATATATATATATATATATATATATATATATATATATATATATACCTAGTCAGGTCATAAGTATTGTCACACAGTAAAAACTTTTCTTTTAGAATGCTGGCCACAAAAAAGTTTATTGAATTCGAATTTCGAATTGTTCATGAAAATAAAAATGTATAACTTTTAGAATTTTACTCATTTTTAAATATGGAGTGGACGCTTAAAGAAGACCGTGTTGTAGTTATTGCGTTGCATCGTTGCGGTTACGCGCCAATTCAAATTTTTAACATACTGAAAAATTTGAATATTACCAAAAGATTCGTTTATCGTACCATCAAACGATACAATGAAGACTCTAGTGTAGATGACAGGTCAAGAAGTGGTCGCCCTCGGTCTGTTAGGACTCCAGCAGTGATAAAAGCTGTGAAGGCACGAATTCAAAGAAATCCCAAACGTAAGCAGAAACTGTTGGCCCTTCAGATGGGGTTAAGCAGAACCACGGTGAAAAGGGTGTTAAATGAAGACTTAGGGCTTCGGGCATATCGAAGAAAAACAGGACATCGTTTGAATGCTCGTCTAATGGACCTGAGACTGAAGAGATGCCGCGCTTTGTTGAAGCGGTACGCGGGAAAAAAATATCGGGAAATTCTTTTTTCGGATGAAAAAATGTTTACCGTAGAAGAGAGCTACAACAAACAAAATCATAAGGTGTACGCACACAGTAGTGAAGAAGCGAGCAACCGTATTCCGCGTGTCCAACGAGGTCATTTTCCATCCTCGCTCATGGTATGGTTGGGAGTTTCTTATTGGGGCTTAACAGAGGTACATTTTTGTGAGAAAGGTGTAAAAACGAATGCTGTTGTGTATCAAAATACAGTCCTGACGAACCTTGTGGAACCTGTTTCTCATACCATGTTCAATAACAGGCACTAGGTATTCCAACAAGATTCGGCGCCAGCTCATAGAGCGAAGAGCACACAAGACTGGCTGGCGGCGCGTGAAATCGACTTCATCCGGCACGAAGACTGGCCCTCCTCCAGTCCAGATTTGAATCCGTTAGATTACAAGATATGGCAACACTTGGAGGAAAAGGCGTGCTAAAAGCCTCATCCCAATTTGGAGTCACTCAAGACATCCTTGATTAAGGCAGCCGTCGATATTGACATGGACCTCGTTCGTGCTGCGATAGACAACTGGCCGCGCAGATTGAAGGCTTGTATTCAAAATCACGGAGGTCATTTTGAATAAACTTTAATGTCATAAGAATCTATGTTTTGTTAAGTTCATTTTGGTATATGAATGGTTACATAATTAATAAACTTGTTACAATTATTTTACATTAAACATGTGACAGAATTTATGACCTGACTAGGTATATATATATATATATATATATATATATATATATATATATATATATATATATATATATATATATATATATATATATATATCATCATCATCATTTCAGCCGGAAGACACCCACTGCTGGACAAAGGCCTCCCCCAAAGATCCCCACGATGATCGGTCCTGCGCTGCCCTCATCCAACCTATTCCGGCGAACTTGACCAGATCATCGGTCCATCTTGTGGGGGGGCCTACTAACATTGCGTCTTCCGGTACCCGGTCGCCATTCGAGGACTTTTCTGCCCCAACGGCCATCAGTCCTTCGAGCTATGTGCCCTGTCCACTGCCACATCAGTTTTGCAATCATCCGGGCTATGTCGGTGACTTTGGTAATATATATATATATATATATATATATATATATATATATATATATATATATATATATATATATATATATATATATATATATATATATATATATATATATATATATATATATATATATATATTATAAAACAAAACTTCAGTTGTTAAATTAATTAACATGTAAATAAATGTCCTGACCCACTCGTGTCAGGAGGATATGTTTAAAGAAAAATACGATAATCTTTTGTTTCTTTATTGTTTTTATCTATAATTATTATTTAATGCTTATATCTTATCTGTTTGTGTGTCCGACCTTTGGATTTTGATAACAGATAGTAATATGATCCTAATGAATGAAGGACACCAATCCATCTTTTGGTTTTACGCCTAAAACCTCATTAGACAATTGTCAGTAAAATTCCTGCGCTGTTATTGGTCATTTTGAAAACAAACTATTTTTATAGGGTGTCCTTTTGCTTGCATTTTTTTTGAGCTAAGTCATTCACTTTGGCTCTCTTACGAATCCATCCAACCTTTAGGAAATCTTTTCTATGAGCCAAACATCCAACATAGGCCACTCTATAACACAACTCATCTCCGTAGACCAATACTAGGCCTGATCAGAAAATAGGTGCAAATGAATTGAAAGTACGGGAGTAACTGGCATTTGACCCTCAGCCGGGATATGAGACCTTTCCTTGCTAACTGTGAGTTATCAAAAGAAGTTGTTAACGCCATGCGTTTGAACATGCATCTATCTTCGGCTTTACGCATCACGCTTACCACAGTATCCTTCCCTCCTTCACACCTGTTTTCAATGAGATGGATTGCATGCCGCTGACGCAGCGTGCGGTCACATACTGTAAACCGCCCTACCTAAAGGTACATTGCACTTTAACGCACGAGCAGAAGTACTTGCTTCCGTCGTACTCATGTGCCAAATCAAAAGGAGTATTAATCCCCTTCCGATAAATTCCAGCGCACGAAATCCCCACTGGAGGGTGAGGTGATTTATGTTCCAGCTAAACCAGAATGAGTTGCTTTTTACGATGCCCAAAGATATTTCTAAATTATTCTTCCCAAAGTCGCCATTTCATCCCAAAGTAAGCAGCGTAACATTTGTGTTACGGGGACGACAACGGAGACTGATATACTAATGAAATACTTTTTTTTAAATAAATTATACTATGTAGTAATAATAAGTAATAATAAGTTTATTTGCAAAATATACAGTAATCCACATATAACAATTTTTACCCTGGCTTCTGAGCTAGACCAAAGTCTGTGTTACAGAAACCAGTGTCCACAGTTGTTCAAATATTTTACAAAATTTACAAGTACAAAAATTATAATAATAATAATAAAATAAGAGTGCGTGTGCATATGTGTGTGTGTGTGTGTGTGTGTGTGTGTGTGTGTGTGTGTGTGTGTGCGTGCGTGCGTGCGTGCGTGCGTACTATATAAACGCTTAGAACACGTTCATCATCATTATCTAAGCGTAGTATCCCGGTTGCAACCTAAACTTCCGTATCGGTGCCCGGGGTCCGCTTTCCGACTTTTTCTACTCCACTTCGCACGGTCTTCAGCATCCCTGAACAAACACTTAGAACACGTTACTTCAGCAAACGTTCTGATGTGCGTTGCCAATTATGCCGTTATAAATGCCGGAGATCATAAAAAATGAAAACAACACTAAGCACAATTCTGTTTATTTAAATTCACATAAAATCTAAACAAACGAGATTCAAACGATTCGTACTCCTGCATTTTATTGGTTTTCTCAACAATCGCCATCGTCAATGTTGTCTCGTCTTCTTCTATTTTCAAATTCAGCCACGATCTCTTTGACTGTATCTTCACTCAACCTTCTTAGTTCTATACTTATTTTCTTAATTTCTATTTAACAGTAACCTGTTTTGTACCATATATTAAGGATGATAAAGTACCTATTTTTACTTTATCTATAAATATCAGCCTTTTGTTTCCCTAAATCTAAATCCCTTTTAGCCAATTCTCGTTGCGCTCATTTTAGATTTTTTTCTTTCGGCAGGAACCATGTCATTACCAGAGCACCTAAAAAATATTAATACATTAAGAAATATCTGGGTCAACAATTATTTCTACTTTTTACGTAAATGGTTTTATTGTGCTTTCATTTATGGGTTCAGAGACTTTTATTTGGACGATTTATGTACCCTATAAAACTTTGCAAAAGGGAATACATTTTTCGGTCTTAGATACTAAAGATCTCTTTAGCAAGATTAGATGGATTGGATGTGGTTTAATTGAGTTTGGTGACCGTCGCCAAATACAATACGAAATGCCGAATGTTTTTATTTATCTATAAACATATGCAATATTAAATTTACTCAATTTTTAAAAATCTTTTACTTTTCTACAATATGAATATGTGTGAGAAAGACTTCTTGATAGAAAAATTTTCATAATATGTGCTAGTACAATATATATTATTAATTGTTTGACGTACTTAGTAATAATAGGGACCATCCGTAGAAAGTCGCTTCACAGTTAACAGTGATCAACGCCCCGATAGCATTAACGCCGAAAAAGGCGCTCAATCTGCCAGCCATTACTGATAAACAGGATACCATGCCTCTGTAATTTAAAACAATCATGTAAACTTCTAAACAAATAAGTGCATTACGCTTATAATATATCCATATAAATAAAATTATAGAGGTCTGTAGTTGTACGCGTATTACGGCTAAACTACTGATAAATTTCAATTAAATTTTACTAGTTTCATTTCTTTTTTTTTTAATTGCTGTAGGTCAGCACACAGGCTGACGGCGCGCTTATAATTTAGCAGTTACCAGTGGCGTCGCAAACACGCTGCTGTCCCATAAGGGTTCAGGAACTTGGGTCACTAATGCCGGAACACAACACAAGGTTATTATGGGGGCATACTTAAGACCAAAGGTGGTCACCATCCAGACGGGCTTGGGGCCCTGCCACGTAGCTAGGGTGGGTTGTTTTGTCGCCTTTTACGATAGGCCGACCCCGGCCGCAGAGGTTAGTATTCTTTCTCCGCCCCTGCACAGATTTCATAGACACTTGGCCTTTATGTAAAAAAAAATATTGGGATAACTTCATTTAATATAAAGTTATTAAAGTTATAAAAAACTATTTTTATAAGCACTACGTGTTCAGTTACGCATGCGTACGAAAACTGTCAAGCAACGCGGACGAAGTCGCTGTTATGAGCTAGTAAAGAATATAATATTTGTCAAATGCATACTACAAGTATTGACTGTCATAATTGCTATTATTACTTGTACAGTTTAAGAAAGATTGAAAATACAAAAGTATATGGTTAAAAGTGGGTAGAAATTTAAATAAGTTTTGATTAAGTTTTAAAATGGAAAATTGAAATCACCTTAAAGAAGTGGGATACAGCTCAACGAAGTATACACTTAATATTCCCATTGAGAGAGCACACAACATAAAGAGAAAGAAGAATATTCCTCCAGCTACTGGCACTTTCACGAGGTTCAAGAGTATTGCTGCTAATGATGACATTGTTAATATACCAATCATTGCCAGTCGTTTCCTCCCCCCACAGGTGAGAGATAATACAAGATTTGCTGAGCTTGCTATAGCTCCGTAGACCATTGCTGAGAATAATGTGGATTCTTGGATCGTATCATCACAGATTTGGATGTCCTGTAAAAGATAGAGTTTTCGTTTCAACGACATGCATATTTAATAGATAAATAACTCTTTATTTATTTATTTCATTTATTTATTCATTAGCACGATACATGGTATTGGAGGTGTTACAGCAGTAATATATTCCTAGTTACATTATATATCGCCAATAATTGGCATGCTAATATTAAACATATACTCCTAAAGTAACATTAGATATAATATATATACAAAACAATACAATATTAATACTAAACATATTAACATAATTTATTATTAGAATTGTAAAAATATTTCTGTATATAATAAAGTTTCATTTCATTAATAAATTATGTCATGTCTTACATTATATCAACTTGAATGCAATAATTTAGTCACAATTTAATTATTTTCTATACTAAGTCATTGGCTATGTAATGCGTAGGGAATAATGCCATATAACAAGGAAAATGATAGAAATGAGAGTGGATGGATGCAGGAGTAAGGGTAGACCAAAAAAAGATGGATGGATTGCGTAAAAGATGATATGGCAAAAAGGATGTGAATGTTGTGATGACTGCTAACAGAGAGCGTTGAAGAAGAAAACATGTTGTGCCGACCCCATATAATGTGGGATAAGGGCAGAGAGAAGTAGACTAAGTCAAAGTCATATAATCTTGAATTGTATAAAAACATTTTTTAGTTAGCCAATTAGTCAAGTTATTATCGAATAATTTCCCTTTATAATGTTTTATAGTGTTAGGTAGCTTGTTATATATTTTTATAATCATAACGTAGCTACTAACGAACTAAGTGAAACAGGTACTACTACAAAGAACACAAGAACAAAGTGACTTCCCCTTAATAGAGACATTAAGAAAAGTATTATTGGACACATTCTTAGTAAAGTCTATTTAGCAAATTAAGTTAAATTTATATTAATAATTAGTCTACGTATAAGGCTAGATTGTAATTTCAAATGAGTTACCAAAAGGTAGATCATTTTCAAGAAAAAAAAAATAACGTAGCTATTTCTACCGTAAAGATAAGTTTGGGATAATGGGTGCGCCAAACGATTATCGTGTCATAAGTTAAACCTATACACTACTTCAAATTTTGTAAATAATTCAGGGTGGTGACAAACTTACAAGCCTCGAGGATGTAAAGAGAAGGGAGAGTCAAAATATTTTATCTTTTGAAGAATGTAACACAAGAGATCCAAGGTCGCACGTTGATTATTGATAAACAAGTTATCACTACTTATTTATTGTGATTATTTAAAGTATAAGTTGGGTACACTGATTAGACGCCTTATCCTATCTCTTTTTCCTGCCTACCCGCAAGTTAGTAGAACCAGTAGTGGAAGGTAGCACATAGAAGAACATCAGGTGAGTCGCCGCTCTTTCTGACTTGCTGGGTATTTCCGTCTTCTTTCTTTTTCGCGTTAATTATTTTACGCGCACTACTTTGGTACCCGCACCGCGGCTACCATCTTTTCTAGTTAAAAACCGCACCATTTATTTCTGGTCCTTGGTGGTTGGACACTTGGAGACCAATCTAAAGGTCCCGGGTTCGAATACCACGGTGGCCTTCACTGCTTGGGTAGTTTTTTTCGTCTAATGTCCATATTATAGATATATATTAGACGACCTTTGTTTGCGGAAGTCACGGGTTCGATATCTGTCTCGCGTCTGGGTGTTTATGTATAATATGTATTTATTTACAAACCGGGATTTAACGCAAGGATGATGATGATGTATTTATTTACAAAAAAAGTATATGAGTAGTATATCAGTTGTATATCATTCAGTACCCATAACACAAGTGCTTATGCTACTTACACACAACTACTACTACACAAAATTTTCATTTATTTATTTAATACAGCATGCCATCTACCGATACCCGCATACCGAGATCAACGTTATTACATATTTATTATTTACTAGCAGCCCGTCCCAGCTTCGCATGGGTATTTAACAAAAAATTAAATCCTTCTATTTTTTTTCGGTCTCGGGGAAAAACCTCTCTTGACGGGTTCCCCCGGCCCGGGGGGACCGAGGGATATAAGGGACTCCGGAAAAGATGTTCGACCATCCGACTACCCACTAAAAAACCCCGCTGTTCTCCCATCGCCTACGCCCGGGCCCACGGATATATGGCCTGCCGATCTCGTGGCCCGGGCCGGCGCCGGCCCACGCTTTGTCTTAAAGCGGGTCCCTTCTAAAGTGCTGGCGCCAGGGGGTCAGGCTTTCGTCCCCCCGGCGCTCTCTTGTAACAACTCTATGAGTTGAGGGGGGCTGCGGAACAGCACGCGGCCTTTTCCCTCACGGCAATAGTGCGGGCGGCGGATCCTCCCCCGAGGGGCGGCCCGCGGCCGCTTTCTACGGCGGCCGGAGATCGTTGCCCGCCCTCCGGCGCCGACGACGCGGCCTACGTTGGCGGGAGGGGAGTGCGGTGGCGGACTCCCGCTCCCGTTCCGCCGCCTCCCTTGCAGACACTACTGCCTCGCAAAAGGAGGCGACGGCCGTCCATCCAGGATCGCCCCCGACCATGGACAGAACCAGGGCCGGGAGCGACAGGCCCGCGGCCAATTCCGGACGGGACTCGCATCCCCGTTGCGTGCTAGTCAGGCGTGTGTACGACTACCAGACGACACTCCAGAAAAAGCAGAGTCGCTTGACGTCGTAGCCGGCCCAGCAAGACAAACCGACAGCGAGGATGCAATTCCCGCCCCGGGAACACTCTCTGTGCAGGCGCAGTCGAAATAGGCATGGTTTTGACTACCAAATCAGGTCCCATGGGACCCCAATCAGTATTCGCAACCATCCCATCGGGGACCATGCCACCTTCTATTTGCGTCAGGTTACTAAAAAAATAAAATTATAAAGAAAGTTTGAATATTATTATTTCTATGAGCTTTTATTTTAATGATTTTTTTTGCTATTACTTTTTATTTATTTTTCGTTATTTTTTAATAAGTATTCTAATTTTTGTAAAAACCCCAGTGACGCACGCCTACATTGCATAAGGTGCTGCCTAGCTAGCCGAACAGGGTGAGCGGCTACCACGCAACATTTTTCTAATACTTACATTTTTAAACTCGTGATATCTTTCGAATGGAATATCCGAATTGAATAATTCAAAAAGTTATATAAAGGTATTGAAACAGTTTTGAATGTGAAGTAATTTATTTTGATAACGATTAATACCAAGATCCAAATAAAGAGCCTTTTCTAATGGCGGCATTTCAATTAATTTTTTAAAATAAAAGAACACTTATTGTGGCATAACTATAATAGTTAGACATATGCTGTCGCGACACTTTTTGTAAATAATGATGTGTTCTGCAAAGTTGTAGTACATTATTTTATTCTATCATCAATAGTTTTCACAACGCACGCGATTTAAATAATATTTTAGGTAATTTTTTTACACTTTGGGTTACATTATTAAGAGTTTTAGTAAGGATCCCTAATTTTTTTGAAAATATAATATAGCCTATGTCACCCGGGGATAGTGTAGCTTCCCAACAATGAAAGAATTTTTTAAATCGGGTCAGTAGTTTCGGAGCCTATTCAAAGTAAACAAACAAACAAACAATCAAATCTTTCCTCTTTATAATAGTAGTATAGAAGATTAGTTGGATAGCGATGAAAAATGGTGTCTACCAAGTTTTCGGATGAAATAAACTACATTAGTCAGTTGTTGTAGACAACTAAATATCAAACGAGGGTTTGACGAAGTCATTTCCGACAGATGATCTCGTTATTTGATTCATATTTTACGAATACACAACTAAAATTATCAGCAAAGAAAATATCAATTGTTGTAAACACGCCCTTTTCAACTCACGTATAGAATTGTTTTTTTCTTAATATTGGAAGAGATTTAGTACTCACAGTGTTGTTTCCGCTCAAAATATAATTGTCCTTCTCAATTGAGTATGTAATAATAGTGCAGAGATTCATACCACCACCAACACCAGATTGAAGCACCGAGAAGAGATTATTCATAATGTATGGCAACCATAAGATGAAACCACTGCCACTGAAAAGACATTTTTATATTTTTAAAGTTGTTTTTTTATATAATGTTGGTATATGAGTATTTTGAATATGTTATGTGTATGAATGTTGTATAGAAATGGATTGAAATGTATTCATGTAGCTTTTTGATAGTCAAAACTACAACTTTCGATAGAAGTTATTAAAGATATCGATTAAATAATAATAAAAAAACACTAACATAAGAACTCTGTGCAGGGGCTGAGTAAGAATACTGACCCCTGTGGAATCAGCCTGTCGTAAAAGGCGACAAAACAACCCACCCTAGCTATGTGGTAGGGCCCCAAGTCCGTCTGGATTGCGACCACCTTTAGTCTTAAGTATGCAGTCATAATAAATTTGTATTGTATTCTGGCATTAGTGACAACGGCTAAAGCACGTCGGTACGCTTGCGGGAGCACGGGTTCGATTCCCGTCTAGCGTTTGGGTGTTTATCTATAGTATGTATTTATTTATAAAAGAAAAGTATATATATAGTATAGCAGTTGTCTAGTACCCATAACACAAGTGCTATGCAACTTAGTTTGGGACTAGATGAGTTGTTTGAAACGTCCCAATATATATTTAATCAAAAAAATGCTATGAATACTTACGTCATATATACAATTATCACTATGTAAAAAAGTTTCAAGGTCTGCTTCAGAAGCGGTGCCTGGAAGAGAGGTACTGTCTGGTGCCAGAGAGATTGGAACAGACTGTCATGATGTGTGGACGATTTTGTATCCTCATCTGCTAGAAGTTTTTTTACCTGAATTAAAAATATTTCGTCTTATCAGTTGACAAATATACTTATTATAAATCTACAATGGCTCACATATATATAATATGTAAGTGAAATTAAAGAGACTACTACTGTAATGTTGTATTTAATTTTGATTATTCAACCAATAAATTGATATAAATAAATAAAATAAATATACTGGAACCATTCAGAAAGTGCCATTTAGTCCAAAGTAAGCGGCAGAGTGCTTATATTATACTCATAATTTTCTTTTTTAATATATCTATATCTTTACATAGTATAAAATGAAGTCCCTTCCGCTGTCTATTCGCTTAGATCTTTGAAACTATTCAACGAATTTTAATGCATTTTTCAGCAATAGATAGATTGATTCAAGAGGTAGGTTTATATGTATAATACATACATATTATATTATAGAAAAACTGAAAAATTCAAAGATTTATAATGTGATGTCGTAACAAACATTTTTATGCGCTTTAATCGCAAACGCTGGCTATCTATCTCGTAATGTTTACCTTACGAGATAGATCAAATTAATGTACCACTTAATTGTACCTATATCTTAAAAAGATCGATAAAAAAGTCCACGATGGCCGCACCAATTTTGATGAATTTCGGTATAGAGATACATTGAACCTTGAAGAAGGACATAGGCTACTATTTTTTTTTAATTTATATGACAGAACAACGTTTTCCGGGTCAGCTAGTTATATATACGCCCAGATTCAGAAAAGGAATCGAACCCGTGACCTCCACAGGCGTTCCGAAGTGCGTTAACCTCTGCTTTACGGATGTCGTCAATATCATTAATTATTAAAAACATTACTAAACTTGTTAACTTTAGTATCAGTAAAAAAATATAATGTAAATTAGCCATCATAAAATTAAGATACATAAACTAAATACAATACATGAAGTAAAGAAAAATTTATTGCAAGATGAACAAATTCACTTATTTCTAAATTTAAAAAATTATTTTGCTAAATGAGTAAATATGCTAAATTTTGAAATTTAATATTAGTCAATCGGATGTAGTTTTAAGGCGCCTAGTATCAGGCACACGGTCCTAATATCAGTGGTAATACCCTAGATTGCTTCATTGATCGCCCCTGTGTAGATAAATTATTATTATTATTCCCCCTAATTCTGAAATTGGCTTGGGTGAACCCACGATTTAGGGGAATATCGCATTGTGTGTAGCGATTTACCGCAGTGTGCCCGCGATTGCAGTGGTGACAGGACATGTTTTTGAATTTTTTTTTTTTGCAGAGACATGGTGAAGGAGAAGGAGCAAGACATCTGGACGAAGGTTATTGATCTTTTCAAGAAGTTATTGCATATTTACGACGACTGCTTGCTTATAAAATGCTTCTACAAGTTTATATCGAAGAGGTCGGCAACTAATATTATGACCGTGTGTAGGCACTCTTATTATTATTCGTAATGAGTGGTATTTTGCTTATACATATATACGGATTAATTTTACTTACAGGAAAATTATCAGCACAATCTCCAGTGTTAGAGGCATAGATATTTTTCAAAACATTTAAGGCATCTTCATATCTGCCTTGAGATACCAAAAACTTAGGACTTTCATTGAAGAAGTTGAGAAGACACGCTGACGCTGCGCACGGTAGAGCCATCATGAAAACCAGGAGCCGCCAAGGTCGATACGTTATGCCAAGGAAATCGATCCAGAAAGAGAACTTTAAAGGCAGAATTGGGTATGCAAATACTGTGAAAGATAAGATGAATTAAGTCATGTGTGTTTATGTTATTTAAATAATTTTATCATCGTATTAAAGTACTTCTGGACAAAGACCTTTCCTAGCTGCTATCACTAGTTAATTGATCATTGAACTAATAATAATAATAAATTTTTAAGCAACATAAGTTCATAAACATATTAAACTTCCACAAAGGGGAATTATGAAAGGCTATTTTGCATGCAGGAGAGATACGATTGTTGAGATGGATGAGTGGAGTTACAAAAATTTATAATTTGAAATGAATATATCAGAGGAAGTTTGAAAGTAGTACCTAACTGGTGATTGAGAAGTTGAAAAGTAATAGGCTAACCTGGTATGACCATATAATGCAACGAAAAGTATGCCATGTTACAAGGAAAATGTTAGACACGAGAGTGGATACAAAAGGAGGGGCAGACCAAAGATTAGATGGATGGTTTGCGTAAAATATTATATGCCAAAAAGGTGTGAATATTCAGATTACGACTTAAAGAGTAGAGCAAAAGAAGAGAACGTGTTGGGCAGGAAGAATACTTATTAAGCTTAGGTTCCTAGCGTCGCAAACATCCATAGGCAACAATAACTGCTATCTATTAAGTGTGCTATCAGCCTGCCTGCTGTCCAACAGTTCTCCCGAGCGTTAAACTAGTTAATATCCCCAGGGCCCAGGTCCCTATCTTGTGAATACTAGGATCAAGTATACATATTATATAATAACTAATATACATTTATGATAATAGACTAAATTATAATAGATTACTTATTATTTATAAAGACAGTTTCCTACTCTAGATAAAATCTGTATCGCAGATAATTTTAAAAACATTCAATTGATTTGTTACATAACATACTCGAACAAACTATTTGTATCATACAAATATTTAGTTCTCCGATGGTATCGAACCAGCAGAACGACACTAACAGACCACTTGCTTTTTCTCCATGCATGGACGGAGTAAGAATAGTGACCCCTACGGCCGGGGTCGGCCTGTAGGTGGTAGGACTCCAAACCACACTGGATGGCAATCTTAAACTGCTGCCAGGAACATTGTTAACTAGCTACTAAAAACCAGCCACAGGCCCCTATTCCGTTTCCTTGTGTACGGGGTGGGAAATCGCACGAACCGGCTACCGTTAAACAAGCCCGTATTGGACACGGCCCTCACCTTTTAGGACACCTTGGGCGTCTTCAGAGTACATATGATAACTTACCGGCAGCGGTGGCTTGTGAGCACATCAACGAGCATGTGCATAACAGCAAACAGCGGCCTCGAGAATGTGCTGATATGCTCTCGCCCAAGAGAGTGTACGCACCGGAGTTACTGGCTGATGTGCTATAAAAAAAAAACCAAATAAAGTAAGGGATAATATTGAAAATTTATTATTTTCTTCATAAATAGCAACACAAGACGAAATTCTGCTTTTAGTTAAATGTTTTGTATATTTTTGAACGTGTAACTTCTTAGAAGAACGATTGACGAAAAAAGTGTATAAGGCGAGTTTGAATGGAAGTGTTGGAAGGGGTAGACCTAGGCGGACGTTTCAAGACCAGATCAGGGACGTCTTGAAAAAAGGCCAGGTCAAGAGAACCCTAAACTGAAGGGCATGTATGAAGGGAATAATGAAAGTGGACGAAGCGAAACAAGTATGTAAGGATCGTAGCAAGTGGAAAGAAGTGGTTTCTGCCTACCCCTACGGGAAAGAGGCGTGATTATATGTATGTATGTATGTATAACATCTTTTAACTATTAAATTTTTAATTCCTATTCGAGAATTTCATATTACCTAGGAGTAACCATAAAGTCATAACAGCGTTTTGATACTAGATGGCGCTGTATGTACTGATACACTGTGACAGTATATTTATTTATGTTTCATAAGATTCATCCATCATGGGAGCCTGGCTTTCTGTCTAACCATTTTCCAATCCTTTTTCTAATTGATAAATATCTTTGTCGCTAGGAAAAATAGAGGCCATCATCACTTTAAAAAATATTAATAATAATTATGATTGTATGTATCTACATAATATATATTATATGTATCTATTGTGACAATAGATACATTTACATCTGTAGGGCATCTAACTAAAACAAATATACAAATGTATGCCATTGTTTGACTTAGAATTATGTACAAATAATCTCGAAGCTGTTATCACTTACCGGGGGGTCTTATCTTAATTAGTTTAATTTTACAACGGTGTGTTTGTGTCAATCTGTGATAAGGTTTTACCGATTCCATGACGTAAGAACGTCTGAGTTTGTCTCAATGCGGTTTATTGACCTATCTTAAAATAGTTTAATGATTAAAATCGCATGGAACATGGAATTTCATAGCTTTATGTAATATTTTCTCCGTGCAAGTAAGAATTCTAACCTCTGCAGCCGGGGTCGGAATGTCGTAAAAGACGAAAAAACCCTAGCTACGTGGTAAGGCTCCAAGCCCATCTGGATAACAACCACCCTCGGTCTAATAGTATGCGCCATGATAATCTTGTATTGTGTTTCGGCATTAGTGACCCAGGTTCCTGTACTTCTATGGGACAGCAGAGTATTCGCAATGCTCCTAGCGTCACAAGTATCCATAGGCGTCGGTAACTGCTCACATTTAAGTGGGCCGTCAGCATATCTGCTGTTCCTCAGCAAAAAAAAAAATATAATTCTAGTTGGAAAGGATAATAGGAAATATTCCAATTAAATAATTGTTGAATGTACTATGCCTATAAATTTTAGATATTTTTTATTTATTTTGAAGGAAACAGTCGGTATAGTTTAGCGTGTATCAGTGTGGTCACTTATCAATAAAGTGACTGACAGTGCATACCGAAAATATGGCTATATAAAGCGAAGTGACAAATGTAATGAAAAATGAAATATGGATGAATTGTGTAAAATATATGAATGATCAACAGCAAAAAAATTGTGAATGTACAAATGACGACAAATAGTGGAGAGTGGTGACTCACTTGGGATAAAGTCAGGAAGACGAGAGCACACCAAAAATCTCAGTCTGTTATTATTGAAGAAATTAAAAAGTGAACTTACAAAGTAGATGAAATCAATTTGAGTACAGCCATCGTGATCCAATTTGGAGAGAAGCTACTCAATGCTGAGAACACGAAACCAACCGACATTGATAACATGAGGGTCAGTTTCCGACCTTTCGTGTCTGATATGTAACCCCATAGATGAGCGCCTGTTACTACACCTGTAAGCAACACGAATTACACTAAGTATCAGCAAGGTTTAATTTTTTTAAATGAACCACATTATGGACGTGGTTTTTAAGATTTATTGTTGGTACTGTTATAAAAGCCGATTGCATCTATACGCGAAGAACAAATGCCAAGGAGTCTATGTATGTTAAGTCTGTTTGTTATCTATATTCCGGATATTCCATCAATAGCGACGGTGACCACCTGCTATCGGTTGCGCCGTTTGTCTGACTGACTACCCACTTAATATTTTAGTCGGTCAGAATTGTTGCATTCAATATAACACTATATATAACCTAGAACCAATATTTATATTAAACTAGCGGACTCGACATACGTTGTCCTGTACACACGTCTTAAATCCGAAAATTTCAAACTTGAAAAAAAGTACATTTTCTAATGGAGTGAATTTTTTAACACTTGAACAAACAAAAATGTCATAAAATATATCAAGTCGTTTAGGACCAGTTTAGTCACATACACATGCACAGAAGAATTATACATACGAGTATGTATAATTTTTGTACTAAAAGATCTAACAATTATGAAAACGATCCTACGCCCTTTTAGATCATATTTTACAAACCTGCTAACGGCATAGCTGTGAGCAAAGCTCTTTGCTGCATCGTCAGCTCCAAGTCGCAGACTGCGGCAGCAACAACGAAGCTCGTTCCAAACATATCCATACCCATTGCTTGGAGTGTCCAGCTGCATACCAACAATAGCCCAAGGTTATATTTTCCGAATCCTAAAAAAGGTAACTTGATTGAGCACTGGTCATTAATTAATAAATAGATTCTTTTTGGACCTCAATAGGGATTTAGAGTTATTATGTTAACTATCTACAGTTAGTTATTTGAAATAGCCAAATCACTTGAATTTGGGGCCCTATATCGCCGCCAATGTCCACATTTAAAGCTATTTGATCAATACTGGTAGGTTCATTGTTTGATAAGTTTCATCGTCAACTGGGTCGACAAGAAGATCTGACGAAGCTCCTCTGGCATGTACAACTTTAGACAAGCTTAGCAGATACTCCATCCGTGACCTTTAAAGGGGAAGCCGGAGCTAAAACATGTATAGAATAATAATATAGAATTCTTATAAGCAAATCTAACATTTATTTACCAGTGAACGACAGTGCATCTTCAACACAAATAGTTTGATATCCTTTTTTCTTTTCCACGTCAATTGCTTCCTTCATTTTTTTATTATTAAAAACCATACTGAAATTTGAAAATTATAATCATTTTAGATTTGTTTAAATTAAGCAATTCTAAAAATTATATTACAGAGATGAACCAAAAAAGGTCAAGATCCACCGTGCCGTTACCAGATCCATCGTATTGCGGAGAGAAAAACTCCGATAAGGTCCCGAGCCTTAACGGGTACGTTGCAGGAACTCCTTTCCGCTGGACATCAACACTCTACGGTTAACTTTGAATACTCGTTCTATTATTATTATTTAGAACTTGCTGTAATCCCGAACCGGTCAAGGTTTTTTAGGAGGATATAAAAATATTTGATTTTTAGTGGACCCCGGGCCCTGAAGCGGACACCGGGCGTCGAAGAGCGGACCCCGGGCGCCGAAGAGCGAACCCCGAGCGCCGAAGTGAGAGTTTGGACTGCAACCGGGATTCAACGCTGATGATGATTTGAATTTAATGTGTTCCAGGTACCGTTAGCATATAAGATTTTCTTTGGAACCCGATACTGATCTTCAACAGCGCTGACCCTCGCTAACTTTTCCTTTTCTTAACTTAAAAAACTTAAACTATATATATTATGAGCGTGACTAAATTTTATTATTACAAGAAACTTAATAACTTAATTGACGACCTCGGTGGCGTAACGGATAACGCACTTCGGTACGCTTGCGGAGGTCACGGGTTCGATTCCCGTCTCGCGTCTGGGTGTTTATGTATAATATGTATTTATTTACAAAAAAAAAGTATATAAGTAGTATATCAGTTGTCTAGTACCCATAACACAAGTGCTATGCTACTTAGTTTGGGACTAGATGGCGCTGTGTGAATTGTCACAAAATATTATCATTATCATTATTTATCATTATCATTATTTACAAATATTATCATTATTTACAAAAATATATTACGTTTATTTAAAAAAAGTAATTAATGTGACCTCTTTCGATAACCAACTAATTTCCAAGATGTACTACCTCGACTAAAGTAATTTTTTTTTCTATCATTCTCAATGTCCTAAAAAAGAATTCAAATTATTTCAAATTCATGATAAACTAAATTTATTTACATTTTGTACGAATTTCAATTAAATTAGCGAAATTTCAAATGAAGTCTACCAACGAATATTCTGTACATTTTACCTTTAACAAGTCTCCGAATATACCAATATTTCTCAAAATATATGAAATGAGATATCTGTCGTAACTAGCTACTGAACGCGGTATGCCACCCAATGTTGTATTTCAGGAAAATTCTCAATATATATAGTGGCGTACGTCACAATTCTCGTGGAGTATACTCCACCGTCATCGTTACTTTACAACGTTGTATTTACCATCAACACGTATATACGTCTCACTTTCTTCAATTATTTGCTATTGCATTGTACATTATACGTAAGAGAACTGTTGATTCTTTATTCTATAAATATTTATTTTCGAGGAAAAACCCGTATTGCTTGTCCACAAGTTGAAGGCTATATATAACTCTAGGGGACTCCGCTGACCCTCTGTCACAAAGTACCTTGGCTAACAGACACCTGGCTTGGCCCAATGTCATTATTATACGGTTTTATCTAATTTTATTTCAATCTCTGAAAAACTTCCTCCTGATTTTCTGAAACACCTTAGATTATTTTAATTTTGAATTAGACTGAAACAGGAAAATAACCTATTCTATCGCTCGTTTTCTGTCCAGTTATATATCTAGATTTGTGTATAGAAAAATAATCACGGTCCACTGCCCCTTTATTCATTGATGAGATCTCGAGATTAAAAATTTTGATTTGAATTATGTATTCAGTATATCATTCATATATGTTAAGATTTAAAGATAGGTCTTTTTTTCTGATTTCCTAACACCGAAAGTACGGGGGTAAGGTAAGAGGGTTGTGTGTGATTCTGGTAAGCCATCAGGTGCAACCTGCACACACAAGTTCAAGAGGGGGCGTGTGCGGGTGTTTCACGCGTCCTGATTACCCTTGCTAACGACGGTGTTGGGGCTCACTCCCCAGTTTTGAAGTGGTCGGCGCCAATAGGAAGGGACACCGGAAGGGTTTTAGTGGGCACATCCCCAGCCTAAAGAGAGAGACGTACCGGCGCATTGCACAGGTAATTCCACACTACCCCGTCGTTGGTTCTCTCGCAGCGGGGTGTGCATCAGGCATTTCCACCTGCCAAAAAAGGCCATCACCCCCAAAAGACGTTTTAGTATATAGTATAAAAAAAACATCTTAAATTTCACTAGTTTTAAGTTTACTTCAAGAATACATGCATGAAAGTAAATAAAGTTTGTTGGTTTAAATGTCTGATAAGGTTACTTTGCTCTATTTTTAAAAATAGTCTGTGTGCTTTTACATTTTATTAAAGTTAATATTAATATGGTGTACATAAAATATATAATTTTATAAAGTTCAATCTTAGTCAATTATTTTAATCCATTCATTCATCAATTTCTTTAGAGAACTTCATTGGGATATGGATAGAGCAATAGGGACACTATAATGTACTATAAATCACTACTCGGGTCTTTAGAGTATAAAAAATGGCTCAGTGTAAAAAGTTGCCGACAGTTTAATTATTTTTCAAAGTAGTCTCTGTTTCTTTATATACATCTTCACATTCGAAAGACCCACTGAGAAAATAGAAACATCTTTCTTTAGAGCTCTCTTCTATGGCATTTTCAAACACCCACCGCATTTTTACGCCTCGTAAAGCGAATAAATCGAGATATTTGGTTCTTGGAAATAAATTAATTTTTCCTTTCTTCCTTTCTTTACCTAAGATCATCAGAAGAAAACAATATCCAGCTTTCATCACTTGTGACCTCTCGTAAGAGAGTAGTATATTCTTTGCTTGTGACTATGTCAAATACATCATTAAAGTCACCTCCGTTGAACTTTTCTAACATTTCGCAACACCAGTCCATGTGCAAGCGTTTTTAGTCTTCGGTTAAAGTATATGGAATCCACCTGGTGTAAAACTTCCTAATACCTAAATTTTCTTTTGTATTTGACTCATAACAATGCCTTACCTTTATCTGCTGGTAGGTCACTCTCTTATCGTCCTCTATCATGCGTCGCACTGCACTGATGGTATCTTGAAATGTCGCTGTTGAGCGATGTCCCTCACGCAGATCATCACTAAGATTGCTACGTCCACACTTAAACCCATTAAAACAATTATAGACAGTGGTGCGAGATGGGGCTTCATAATTAAATACAGATCGAAGGTAAATTTGTTGTTGACTATTAAGTCTACAAAGAACGTCGTCATAAATCATGGACCAAAAAGTTTATCCGCCATAAATTCATTTTGAGGTGTAATAAAACTCTTAGAATTGCCGCCAATTCACAAAAACAAATGACAAATGAATGCATATGTCATATTAGGTTACAAGAAAGTTCTATAATCGAAATTTATCATTGCTATAATGTTTCTAACTGGCCGGTTCTAAAAACTTTCAGTGTCAGGTACCAATAATTTTAGATGCAAAAAGTGCCTGTACGAAGTCGATGGCCGTGCGCAGGGGAGAAGTAGATAAACTGAACTCTACATTAAAATGATATGATATGAAAGCAAATATTCCAATTACCAGTAATTAACATTTACGACGGTCATTTATTTGCATGTTATCACTTTTTCTTAGCGATTTACGACATAGACATCGCAGTACTTTATGAACTTTCTCAGCCCGGTCACTTGTAAAGTTGAAGTAAAACCCGACTGTTCTATACAGCCCAGTGTTAAATTGGTGAGTAGCTATTAAATATTTTTAATAATATTTTAATCATGGCTGTTAATGACACCTGTAAGACAGAGGTGTCAAACTCAATTTTGCAGAGAGCCACCATATATTAAATTTTGAATTCGTAGGCGGCCAGATTGAAAAAAAAATTAACTGAATTATTATAACATTTTATTTATTAAATTTTATATAGTTACTATATATTATATAATATATATTATATAGTAATACTACACTATTTAATATATACTATATAATATATATACGGTTGTTAAAAATCATATCAAAGTTATAAAAGAGGGTAGGTAATTATGTTGAGCTCGAGGATCCAGATACCTGACTTCTCTTGTTTTTGACAAGCTCATTGACGTCAGGTATCATATTCTTCTTTTTGTAACACATTGCGATCGCGGGCCTTATTGATACAGCCCAGGGGCCGGATGCGGCCCGCGGGCCGTATCTTTGACATGACTGCTGTAAGGATTTTAACCCTATGGGACAGCAGCGTGTTCGCAGTGCCCCTAGCGTCGCAAACATCCATAGGTGACGGTAACTACTTACTATTAAGTGGGCCGTCTGCTTGTCCGTTGTTCCTCATCAATAAAAAAAAACGTGAATTTATTCTGATTCATAAATATACTGTGACTATTCAAACAACGCCATCTAGTCCCAAAGTAAGCATATCGCTTGTCTTATGGGTACTAGAGAACTGATATACTTATTTACCTTTGATCTATAAATAAATACATTTTATACATAAACGTCTAGATTCGAAACGGGAATTGAATTTGTGACCCCTGCATAGGTTTTGACGTGCGAAAGCTGTTACGATACGAATGTAATTGATTCTTGTAGCTATTCTATTATTGGTCGAAATTTTCACCAAAAGAAACGCCAATGTTAAAACAGTTTCTTTGCCACAAAAACGATAAATGATTAGTGTATGGTAATCATAAACGATAAATGTTTCTATCGGCCAATCCTTCCCTCCTTATGTTCTCCTAGTTCTCGTAATTTATTTCGTATTATTATTATTACGTAGTAGCTAATTTGTCTTCCATGTATGGTTCCTTAGGTACCTGGTATCATTAATAGTATTGCACTCGCTAACGTAGGTACATTTATTTATCCATTTCATATTGTGTTCATATTGTGTTTATAGTATTAACAGAATACTATTTCACAAGTCCCTGTACCCTTATGGGAGAGCAGTGTGTTCGCGATGCCACTGGCGTTGCAAACACCCATAGGCGACGGTAACTGCTAAATTCTAAGCGGGCCGTCAGCCTGTCTACTGTTCTACAACAATAATAAAAAAAAGATTATATCTAAGGTGTTAATCAAATTTAACCAAAATTATTACCCTCATGCAATATTTTGGAAATTTAATTCATATGTGTACATATTTTCATACATTTTTCATATATCTATGTATTTTTTTATAACGCTATGGATATTTATGTTGTTATTATTTTTTTATTTTTTTGGGGGTATAATGAAGGTTTTGATGTGTTCGTGACGTCACTCCAAGGGCGTAATAGGAGACCAGCGCTGGTTTTACAAACCAGCATTGCTGATAAGACCATGGTGAATTAGGTCCAATTTAGGACAAAATTATTATAATAGTGACCTGTTTTTAATGTATAATATGTATCAATTTTGTTCCTTTTTTCTTTCTAAATGTCACAGGATCGCGTGCAGCACTTTTTTTCTTAATGCGAATCATATCATAATTGTCATATATCGCCGGTGAATTCTATAACCAGGAAACCAAGATCACTGATACGTGTAAACCATCAATCCGCCTTGAACAAGCGAGCCGCACTATGCGTTCTCTGTGCGGAGCCCTGGCTCTTATTTTTATTCTTTAGTCGGTGTTAAAGCTATTTTTTATTTTATCCGTGCAGGGGCGGAGAAAGAATACTAATCTCTGCGGCCAGGGTCGGCCTGTCGTAAAAGGCGATAACGACCCACCGTGGTGGTAGGGCCTCAAGCCCGTCTGGATGGCAACCACCTTTGGTCTTAAGTATGCCGTCATAATAACCTTGTGTTGTGTTCCGGCATTAGTTAGACAGCAGCGTGTTCGCGACGCCACTGGCGTTGCAAAAACCCATAGACGACAGTAACTGCTATATTCTAAGCGGGCCGTCTGCCTGTCTGCTGTCCTACAGCAATAAAAAAAATCGCTTAGTAAAGGTTGCCTTTCAAGCGTTTATATAACACATAAACATATATGCTGTAAAATGATGTAATATAATAGAAATATCTCGAAATTCTGAATCGGCGCCGTATAATAAATTATTCCACACATATATGAAGATAAGATGGCAGTTTGCACAAGCGTCGCAAACGTTTGCCATGTCTATATAACTTGAGATCTAACTTTTCAAGGGGGGGTCTTGATAAGGCAACACAGTTTCTATTAATTTAAACAAAATAATCAAAAGAGCTTGTTGATTTCTAGATGTTAGAATAATGTTAAACACGTTTCCGTTTTCCTCCCATTATTAACAAACCTAAGACCTTCAATATTTTTTTGCCGTTTCTTCAGTGATTGCAATGGTAATCAATTGTTTGAACGCCTGCTAGGTTACGAGTTCGATTCTTGTCTAGGGTCTGGGTGTTCATGTATTTACTTACAAAAGAAAAGTGTATAAGTAGTATATATATATATATATATATATATATATATATATATATATATATATATATATATATATATATATATATATATATATATATATATATATATATATATATATATCAGTTGTCTAGTAGTATATTATGCAGTAATTAATTTTATCCGTGCAGGGGCGGAGAAAGAATACTAACATCTGCGGCCGGGGTCGGCCTGTCGTAAAAGGCGATAAAACAACCCACCCTAGCTTCGTGGTCCACCCAAGCCCGTCTGGATGACAACCACCTTTGGTCTTAAGTATGCCGCCATAATAACTTTGTGTTGTGTTCCGGCATTAGTCACCCAAGTTCCTGTACCTTTGTGGGACAGCAGCGTGTTCGCGATGCCACTGGCATTGCAAACACCCATAGGCGACAGTAATAAGAGGGCTGTTAGCCTGTCTGTTTTCTTAAAACAATAGAAAATGATCTGTGACTTATTTTGGAACAAGATGGCATTGGGTCAATCGATACAGATGTTTATTACCTCAGCACATTCCACACATTCAACGTGCTTAAAATAAGAGTTCATATAAACTTTTGCGAGTAGGATCATAAAGGCTCCAAGAAATGCCTCTGAAGCTAATGAAACGGAAGAGATGTATCATTGTTGTAACCTAAATTCGGTGCAGTACTGAGGACGCGCTGTACAACCGTGCAACACGTCAGAAGCACCCTACACAGGAAGAAGACCACCCTGCTGGTCTCCCTCGATATCGAAGGTGCGTTTGACAACGCCTGGTTTGCAAGAAAAAGGATCACTTAAAAAATCGGAACACTACTGCAAGTGTTATTTAGGTCGCATTTAAATGAAAAAGAGGATTGATATCATTAAAAAAAATACGCAAATAAATAGCTCGAAGTTTAGTCTACATAATGGTGTACCAGACTCCCAAATTTGAATTTAAATTTTCGAATTTTCATCCAATAAATGAATGTAGAGATTGTTTTAAATGTGTATTTCGTCAGAATTTCTGCACTTAATCACATTTTTTTTGCGTAAATTAGCGTTTTTTTAGCTGATCTGAGCGTGATTGTTAACTAAGCTCTGTAACATCCTACCAAAGAAAATATTTTCCTAAAAAATATGGATACCTCGCCCATTGAAGCCGCCCAAGTTGTGGCGTTGCTGGATGCAGGGCATAGTCAGCGTGTTGTGGCTGCATGATTGCATCTCTAAGCCTCTATGCTGTCAATAGAGTGTCAGCGTTATCGCTGTTAGACTGGTATGTTTACTCGCTATCTAGGATCTGTTAGACATCGAGTCACGTCTGAGTAACATGACCGGTATATTGTGTCAGCGGCTCCGTGAGGTTCGAGGGTTGACTGCAAGCAATTCTACCATAAGAAGGAGATTGGTGGAGCGTGGCATGAAACCTCATACACCAGCTAATGGCCCAAAATTAACAGTGGATCACCGAAGAGTGCGCCTCAACTTTGTACTTGTGCACTTAAAATTGGTCATACCTTCAATGGAGCAAAGTTCCCTTTTCTGTCGAAGGTAAGATCATGCCGTATGTTAATGACAGAAGAAAGAAGGTGTATCGAAGACAGGGAGAGCGTTTTGCACAGTGCTGCATCGAAGAAACAGTCAGTTACGGTGGCGGTTCATGAACGGTTTGGGACATAAGGGCCTATGGAAAAACCGAACTTGCGGTTGATCCGGACCTCGGTTACCGTCATTAAATTGATCACTTAATTTCTTATCTATGATACAACTCTTGTGTCATTTTTGTTTATTACGTGATAGTTTCCTTAAAGCTCTCCCTTACTTTGCAGCTGTATTATAAGAATTCCTTTAGAACTTAACATACGAGTATATATACGGTTTTAGATCGATAATAAATATTTATGTTTAACACATATTGGCGAAAACCCAAAGTGACCAAATCAAATAAACGTGCAGGTGATAATTTATTAAATAAATAATTATTGTCTAATGGATGAGAAAATGTATGGGATTTTCTGTTTAGTTTGTGATTTAACTTACGTGTGTTAAGACTATATTCAAGTTTTTAATTTTTTTATGGAATAAGGTGAATTTTTAATTATAAATACTATTTAAAAATGATAGAAATCAAAAAGTGGTTTTTCAATACAAAATTAATCCATTCAAAATCGAAAAGGTAAATAAGATTTTTTTCGGACTCTACTGCTTTCCAAGATCAATGTTCTCATGGCCAACCTCAATTTGAACCCTTGTTGCTAAATGCTTCTGAACGCACTCTCCAATTTTCAACTTGTTTTTGTCATCTACGTAGTTCTAGATTGTATTAATAATTAACTAACAATCCAACGTAACGTACGTGTTATAAATAATAATAATAATTTAATCAATAAAAAGTAGTACAAAATTTGAAATGTATGAAGATCTCAGAAAACACTTGAATATTCGTTTACAAATATATAATGGAGGAATAAGTTGGAGTAATGCTAGCTAGTTTAATTCGATTGTGTAGTGGAATCCAACGTATAGTAAAATATTCATGTATAATAATTATAGTTGGTTGTAGTTTGAGTGTATGTCTTCTCCATGCAGGGGCGGAGTAAGAATACTAATCCCTGCGGCCAAGGATGGCCTGTCGTAAAAGGCGACAAAACAACCCTAGCTACGTGGCAGGGGCCCAATCCCATCTGAATGGCGACCACCCCTGGTGTATAAGTATGCCACTATAATAACCTTGCGTTGTGTTTCGGCATTAGTGATCCAGGTTCCTGTACCCCTAGCGTCGCAAACATTCATAGGGGACGGTAACTGCTTACTATCAAGTAGACCGTCTGCCTGTCTGCTGTTCCTGAGTAAAGGTCCACTTATTCCTAAAGAATTAAAATGATCGTCTTGAGTGGCGACTAACAACAGAAAAAAGTTTATTTTTATCTCGTCATGAATATGTGTATGTATATAAGGAACTTCGTCCCGGGTAGAGTTTTAAAGGCCGGAGGGTATGTATGAATGATGTAACCTGGTTCAAAATATCTAAAATATTAAGCTCTAAAATAAGCATTAAGCATCCCTACTATCCTGACATTATAAATGTCATTGTATAAATTATAGTTTAAAAAAAACTAAAAAACACGCTTTTATAAAAAATCTAACTAAAAGGTAAAAAATAATTTTCAATAAATTTAAATTAAGGATAGTGGGATTAACAAAAAAATGAATTTTCCAACTCCATCTATCTGTTACGTTTTTACGCCTAAACAACTGAACTAATTTTGATAATTTCGGTATAGAAATAGATTGACCCTTAGAGAAGGACATAGGCTACCTTTTTGTCACGAAAATGAAATTTGAAGGGGGTAAACGTAATACTATGTGTACCGAAAAGTCATTACCGGTTTTTCTAACAGATGTCGCTAAGCGTATGTATGCAAAGTTTTCTTTCTTTCTTTTTTTTCAATGTTATGATTGGTTACTATGTCATTTTATTCTACTGACATCAAGCTTCAATGTTATATTTTGCGAAAGTAGCACCGTCATAAATTTATGAAAATGTCAAGTTCTGTGCATGAAAACGTACTTTTGCGACACACATTACTTTTCTTACTTAATCAAAAAAAAAAGCCGCTGAAAGTCATCGTTTGCTGGTAGATGTTGGTGAACATGCTCTAACCTTAAAAACATGTAAGGCGTGGTTTCGAAAATTCAAAACTGGTGATTTTGATGTACAAGACAAAGCAGGTTCAGGTAGACAGAAATTATAAATAATATAAGTAGTTGTTGGATATTAACAGATCGGTGCAGTACTTTCGGAATATTCTTACAAATTATAAGGAATAGAAGACCACCTGGGTAGCGTAACGGTTAATGCACTTCAATACGCTTGCGGAGGTCACGGGTTCCATCAATTTCGCGTCTGGGTGTTTATGTATAATATGTGTATATTTACAAAAAAATAAAGTATATTAGTTATCTAGTACCCATATTACAAGTGCTATGCTACTTAGTTTGGGACTAGATGGCGTTGAGTGAATTGTCCCAGTATATTTTTATAAGGAATAGAAAATTTGATTATTTATTTTAACTAATGTAGTCCAAGATCTAAGCCTTATTAAATATGGTGACTTACACATAAAAGATAAGGAGTCCTCTCAATAAGGTGAATGGCACTTGTAATTTACAATTATCAATAAACAAGTGATGTTATTATTGTAATGAATATCATTTGTGCTAAACAACTCATAAGAAGTGCATAGTGGTATAACAATATGCTGTAGACGATTATCAACTTTAAAAAGGTAAATTTGTTTGTGTATCTTTCTTAAGATCGGAATAAGATTTCTGAAGATCGAAATGTTTTGGCACATTTTAAATTATTTTTATAATTATACGTCTTCTTCTTTCTAAGCTGAAAATTTTATCACGGGATTATTCCTTCTTCTGTAATATTTTTCATAACACTTCCTTCTTTCATAAGGTCACAAATAGAAACAGGGAATACATGTGGCTATATTTGGTTTTATAGGGACTCGCAAAACAGGTAGACTAGCGTGGTACGCCCGTTTAATGTGAAGGTAAGAATGCCATGTAACAAACATGCTAGAAATGAGATTTGAATGGATACAAAAGATGGTGACGAGAAAAACCAGAGAAATGGTGGATAGATTACGTAAAAATGACATAAAAGGGTGTGAATGTTGACATGATAGTTAAGAATTTTATCAGTGCAGGGGCGGAGAAAGAATACTGACCTCTGCGGCCGGGGTCGGCCTGTCGTAAAAGGCGACAAAAGAACCCACCCTAGCTGCGTGGTAGAGCCCCAATCCCATCTGGATGGCGACCACCTTAAGTCTTAAGTATGCCGCCATAATAACTTTGTGTTGTGTTCCGGCATTAGGGACCCAAGTTCCTGTACCCTTATAGCGTGTTGGAGATGCCACTGGCGTTGCGATCACCCGTAGGCGACGGTAACTACTAAATTCTAAGTGGGCCATCAGCCTGTCTGCTGTCCTATAGAAATAAAAAAAAGAAATTAAAGGACGTGTTATGCCAACTCCACATAGTGTTAGACAATGGAAAGAGAATAAATTACTGTTGTACTTCAAATCCCGAAAGGAAATACAAAGGTTTCTCTTTTCGCGAACTAACAAAATGAATACTCCACATGTCACACGCTACAGCTTACCTGGCTCATTCTTATTTCTGGATTGCACCATACAGTAGAATTTTCTCTAACAAAAAATGAAATAATGCGTCAAAAGTTTTTAGTTAAATCTAAAACATGTAAATAACACAATACAACATAATAATATAACCTACATGACAATTATTATAAACGCCTACAATTTCAGTGTTGTTTTCTCATTCAATTACTAATTAGCATAACTTGTTTCTCATAACAGATGAGTGAGAAATATTAACAAATGAATAATAATTGAAGGATTAAAGCCAAGTGTTAATAAAATAAACTAAACTAATAAATAAATAGTCATCATAAAGTTTAAAATAGAATTAATAATTATCAAAATAATTCATATTATTGTAGATTAGGATATATTTTGCTATAATGTATTATCAGGAGCAAGTCTAGCATTTTTCTAGAGATCCTGGTGATCCTGGCCAGAATATTTTTTATAGCAGACAGGCAAGCGACCCACCCGATAGTGGGTAAACAAGCAACATGTCAAGTAGGTAATCCGATGATTTTAAGTGCTGAAAAATCGTCTTCAATGATTCCGTTACATACATAGGTATGTGTTAAGATAATATAAAGCGTATGAAAACGAAATGTAGATGTTCTGCCTGAAGACTCAATAGTAAACCTATTGGAGGCCAGGAATTCCTGCACCTCCAAGTATGAAAGTAAGTCTGTCTATTACATTTTCACGCCTAAGCCGCTGAACCAATTTTGATGAATTGAATGACCTAGGAGAAGGTTCGGTATAAAGATTAGACATATGCTACTTTTTGTTGCGAAAATATTATTTTATTTTTGTTTATATGGCAGAAAAACGTTTGCTGGGTCAGCAAGTTCTTAATAATAAGTTCATTGGGACGCATGTCATTTATTACGTCACGACAGCTCTTGGGTCCCCCTGTACAAGTGTGCTGGTAGGCATTCCTCTCTAGTATCATAGTTTTTTTTATAGTCGACATACCAGACTGAATAGATAGTGTTAGTTAAAACTATGATTATTACTAACAAGGATAAGATAAATTTATTGATTAATATGTTTTAGTATTATAATTCAATATTTACATTAAATATAATCACGGTATTCTGGTATCTTGATTATATTTACGAAACATTTAGAATTGGTTCAGTTATGTGCATCGACGTGTAGTTATGATAAACTGTAATTTACATTTAACTAAAATATGTAACTGAATATTTGAATAAGTACATAAGTCAATAATTTGCGATAGTTTGTGTAAGTTTGATTACAATTATAAGAGCTTTAATTTTACGCCGTTATATATTGGTCATTGGTTGTATAATTGAATTAATCGTCATGATAGTAGAATAATGTCGGATTTGAAAAAAATCCAAAATCCACTTTTTACCATATTTGGATATTAGATTCTCTAAATATTATTGCTACATTAAAAAAAATTACATGTATTTTAGATTTCAAATTAAGCGGTCGGTAAAGTGACGGATTTGATAGACTCTCAAAGTAAAATGACCCTTATGTATTTTTAAAATGGCTGTCCTGTAAAGTTTAATATCGCATGCTTAATCATAAACTGACCTAACTCAAAAAACCTGTTTTTTTGGGAAATCGCAAAAAACGTTTTGTCATTTACTACTTATCCCATATATTGACTTATAACTAAATAGCGGTAACTTAGTGTGGGAAAGAGATATCGAAATAAATCTTAGTTTGGCCGATAGAGGGCGTCGATACAATGCTGCCCGTTATATTATCTCACTTTAGACCTAAATCGTAATCGGTCAGTTTATGATTAAGCATGCGAATTATGTCAGATCCGTCACTATTCTACGACTATGACGTAATTTGCTTTTCCTCTTTAGAAGTATGAGAGCCGTTGTCTTCATAAAAACACAAATATAGCGACACCTATTTCATACTGGCCCTTTATATAGGAAGGAGAGAAGGCACCTTTACAAATGACATGGTAATAATAACAATAAACAAGTAAAAAATATTTTTTTTGTTCTAGCAGTGAGTTCAAAATGAAGGAAGACTTTGTGTTAAAAGCGAATCAATCCAGTTCACCGGAATGCAAGAAGAGCGACATGGAGAATGTTAAGCTGGAGGATGCACTTGATATCGCTGGTGAAGTTTTAATTTTGTAATATTAACTATATTTTCAAAAATTGGACCCAATTTTGTTCTTAGGACACACTCGTATAGGTAGATAGATAACTATCTATACGTACTATCTATATTTATCACCAAAATTAGTAATTACAGAATCAATAAATCTACAAAAATCGGAGGCCTTACCGCTCTTTAGTTCAACATACAAAAAATGAATTTTATTTAAAATCCTATAATATATGTACACGGACAGAGAAAGTTTTGGTTAAATTTATGAGAAAGTCTATTGGTTCAATAGTTATTTGAGCTCAAGGTTTCAGTTTTATATATTTATCAATATTAACAAGTATATTTGATCAATACGTAACTTTCAGTAAAATATCTTAATCCTCCTGCCCCTACCCTCATTATATGGGGTTGGCACAACATGTCTTTCCATTCTCCACTGATAGTCATTTTCATCTTTTTGGCCTTATCATTTTAGATGCAATCAATCCATCTTTTTTTGCTTACCCCTTCTGTTGTTCATTCACTCTAATTTTTAGCATTTTTCTTGTTACGTGGCATTCTTGCCTTCGCATTATATGGTCATACTACGTAGTATGTTTTTTAGTATGGCAGTATCAAGTAGCAATACCAACTACCTGGTAGCTCAGTGGTATTGTCATGTATCGCCTATTAAGGAAGATATCGTGAGTAAATCTGTAAACAAGTTCACCGGTTGATTTAACTTGTCAATCCGCCTTTGACGAGCGTGGCAGGTATAAAGTTCGTTCTAGGAGGAGCATCGAGTCCAGTAGTGGGATGTAATGGGATGTTAATCTTTTATTATAAACAATAGTGCTACTTCCAACCTTCCCCTGATATGGTGTATTAAAATAGATGTTCTTATATTAAGAGAATCTTTACTGTCTTCCGTAGGAGGGCATCCATTAATTATGTGAAGTATTCAAAGGGGGAGGGGGTTGAGTAGAATCTCATCTAATCTTACGTTGCAGAGAGGGGCGGTTTCGACAAATAACACGTATTTTTTTCGCAAGAAACAGAAAAATTGTGAATTGATGATTTAGAAAAAAATGCTGCAGAACATGTGGTATCTACTTTGCATCTATTACAAGAGCTGCAGAACACAAGCGAGCGGCCCACATTGCACTAGCTGTGCAAGCACGCTTATTATGCAAGTTCGACTCTCACGGATTCTTACAAGACGAGTTACTGAGTTGATGTGCGCAAGCGCTAACGGCTTAGTGGCTAAATCAGAACGAGGTTGAAAGAGCAGATTTTTTACTGAAAATCACGTGGACATGTTGGTTCCAATAGTCACTCTTGAGACAGTGCACCAGTCTCGCTGGACTAAATTAGAATGAATAATATTCTGTTATGAATCTTAGTAGTAATGATTCATGTATTTTATTATTTATTTTTCACTGTAATTTTAGTCTACTTTCTCATAAATCTTAAATATTAATATATTATTTTCTTTTTATAACAAATCCAATGCATTTATGAGATATCATGCATTTTGAAAAATCTCACGTGAGATTGGGGGATGGGGAAGGCGGTTGACCCAAATCTCACTAATAAATCACCAGGAAGGGGGGGTCGAAAATCTGTAAAATCACCTCACGTAATTAATGGACGCGCCCTAATTATTATCTGTTAAAATCACTATATTTATATAATGGAAATTTGCTCATACAAATTTACAGGCGCCGGACGCTACCAAATAATACATTGCTCATTGATGCTGGCAATCCTTTCGTCGGCGATGTTGGAAATGATCGGAATAGCGTTCGTGCTGCCAGCTGCAGCTTGTGATTTAGGTATACCTGACAGCTTAAGGGGGATTATTACATCGATACCCAACATAGGTGAGTTTTTATACAACTAAAGGCTCGCAACATGAGCAGGGCTTTTCTATATACCTGTTACGATATGTTCATTGGAATAGGCCAACTTTTTTCTTCATGCAGGGGCTGTCGTAAAGGCCACAAAACAACCCTAGCTAGGATTCCAAGCCCGTCTGGATGGCAACCACTCCTGGTATGTAAGTATGCCGCCATAATAACCTGACGCAAGCTGAGCAACCTGTTACGCAAGTTCCAATACCTCTATGCGGTCAGCGTGTTCGCGGTGCCCCTAGCGTCGCAAACATCCATAGGCGATGGTAATTATTACTATTAAGTGGGCCGTCAGCCTATCAGCTGTCTCTCAACAATAAAAAAAGTAGTGTTAAGTCAATACAGTGAGCAACTTCCGTGTGCAAGTCCCCCGTATTCTTTTTACATTTGCGCACTTTTGTTTATCACAATAGCTTAATGTTGACCATTTACGACGACGCGACGACCTCGGTGGCGTAACGGATAACGCACGTCGGTACGCTTGCGGAGGTCACGGGTTCGATTCCCGTCTCGCGTCTGGATGTTTATGTATAATATGTATTTACAAAAAAAAAGTATATAAGTAGTATATCAATTGTTTTGGGGCCATAACACAAGTGCTACTTAGTTTGGGACTAGATGACGCTGTGTGAATTGTCACAAAATATTTATTTATTATTATTTACCAAGATTCGTGGTGGGGAAGGGATACCATTCTCAGATATCAACCTAGACATTAAATGGCTTCTCTTGCGTAGTGTGCATATTTAAAACAATTGCCACGCACTGAAAGTAAAGGAAAATATCATAAGGAAACCTTTATACCGATATCACGTGTTGAATTACAGGATTACTCCAAATAGCCTTAGACTAGCGTGACGGGTACACTGTAGGTTCCGAGCAGTCAGATATTACGAACTATTCCTTTAATTTAATCAATAATTAAAGTCATAATTATTGTAAAGTATAACTAGGATTTGAGGTATGGTCCTTCTAGGCTCGGAAGGCTAGACGATAGCCATCCTAACCAATTTTGTTATAAGAGTTATGTTTTGAAATTTGTTTCAAAATCTTCTTTTATTTTATCTTAGACCAGTTTCATTTTATTTAGGTATGTTATATGTTTATATAAAGTGAGTTAGCATGTAATCCATGCTTAAAAGTTAACGACCGTCAATTTTTAAAAGCCTTATAATTCTTATTTTTTATTTAGCATATGCGATTGTCTTAAAAATTGATTGAGAAGCTAAAAAGTAATAGGTTAGCTTGGTATGGCCATATAATGCGAAGAGAGGAGCGTCATGTAACAAAGAGGATGCTAGAAAAGAGAATAAATGATACAAGAAAAAAAAAAGAAAAGATGGATGGATTGTGTAAAAGATGATAATTATGGTTAAAAAAGGTGTGAATGTTCAGATGACGGATAATAGAGGAGAGTGGAAGGAGAGGACATGAGCCGATCCCACACAGTTTGGGAGAAGGGCAGGAAGATGAAGAAGAATTGTCCTAAAAACAAACACTTTTGTACAGGAGTTATATTAACGGCTCCATTCTGGGGTCACGCTGCTGACTCGCTTGGCAGGAAACCGGTATTATTACTGTCTACAGCCGCTGCAGGAGTAATAGGTCTTCTAGCAGCGCTCATGCCGGATCTTGTTAGTTTTGCATTATGCAAATTCGCCGGGTCATTATTGTGAGTATTAAGTTTATTCAGCTTACGAGCATTTTTGCATATAAGTTTGCACATCAACACAGAAGGTATTTTTACGCGACTCTTTTCCTGAGCAAAGAGCCACTAGGAAATATGACAGATGAAATAAAAATGGCTGAATTCATTTTTTTAAATTGTAATGGACACGGCTATAGAATTGATTACCTGTTAACACATAAACCAAGTACTTATATAAAATTTTTATGCATTTAATTGAATATATAAAAATGGTTTGTATTATATATAATTAAGTATACAGAGGCATAGGGGATTATCGAGATATAAGCGAAGCTAATACTGACGAGTATTTTTATACTAAAAAGCTTTTCTTTCTTAGGGAACCCCTTTGATAATTTAAATAAAGAAAAAGAAGGCTACTTCAAGTTTTTTTTAGATTGAAGGCTCAGGTGACAGGTGCCTTATAAAAAACCCAATTTATAATGTTTTCTAGTGTATCATAAATACATAGGAAAAAAAGTTATTTATTTAATTGATAAAGAATCGTGAAATTATAAATCATTATTTATTCTAGCTTATCCTGTCCATCGTCTTTATGCTTTGCGTACGCTTGTGAGATAATGCCGAGACAGCGGCGAGACAAAACTGTCCTCATCACCAACGGACTTCTTAATATGTTCGCTGCTTTCAATCCAAGTAGGTCAAACTTTATACTGTACTAGTTGACCCGAAGATATGAATTTAAAAAAGTAGCCTTTGTCTTTGTAAGGTAGAATCTATGACTATGCCGAAATTCATCAAAATTGGTTCAGCCATCGCAGTCTTTGAAAATATTCATTTAAATTACCTGCTGTAAAGGCCCATATTGTTCTATATTAAATGAACAATGTATTGGATACTTGGATAAGGATTAATGCTGTATTGCTCAAAATCGCTTCGTAAATAAGCCATTAATTTTCGTAAAAAGTAAAGGATATAAAATGGTTATTGTGTGTTATCCCTAAGAGATAGACATATATCATTGCGAACTTTTTGTAGACCTTTTTAAGGTGTACAATACTGTAGTACATTATTTTGACCTATCTCGTAGGTCAGCCTGCCGGTGGCATCGCGAACACGCTGCTGTCCCATAAGAGCACAGAAACTTGGGTCACTAATGCCGGAACACAACACATAGTTATTATGGCAGCATACTTAAGACCAAAGGCGGTTGCAATCCAGACGGGCTTGGGGCCCTACCACGTAGCTAGGGTGGGTTGTTTTGTCACCTTTTATGACAGGACGAGCCTGGCCGCAGAGGTTAGTATTCTTTCTCCGACCCTGCACGTATAAACATTAGAAACTACTAAAACTATCAGTGTTTCTCTATTATGCAAGTATTATTATATTTTACCTATAAACCTTCCTCTTCTATTAAAAAACCGCATCAAAATTAGTTGCGTAGTTTTAAAGATCTAAACATAAAGGGACAGACAGTCAGCGGGAAGCGACTTTGTTTTATATTTATACTATGTAGTGATAAAATCCTGCATTAAAATGTAGAAAATTTGAAGTTTAGATAGATAGATAGATAATACTTTATTGTCACCAACTTAACCTAATGATTATAATACAAGTTAAAGAGAATATTGTAAATATTGGAGACAATGGGCGGCCTTATCGCTTTAAGCGATTTCTTCCAGGCAACCCATAAGAAGTTTAGATATTTGTTAATCTATCCCAAAACATAGGTGAAGTGAATGATAAGACTGTTGTTACACATCATTTGTAATAGTTATAAATTTTATTCATAGCCTTTTATATATCGGTAAATAATTTACAATTATTTGAATGAATTTACAATAAAACGCTTTGTTTATTTTATTAAATTTAAATTGTTTGCATACTGAATGTTACTGTTAGTTAAATTTAACCCTAAAATTTAACAGATGGCGCTATATAAATTTTACGCTATTTAGTATTAGTTTTGCCCTTTTTGTACAGATATAATAATATTCCTTTTTATAACTATATTAAATATTATCTTTGAATATTAATTTATACATATTTTAGCTAAGGTGTGAATAATCCTATTGCCAATTACATTTCAGTACTTGCCTGGGCTATCCTGCCATTTAGCTGGCAGTACCAGATAGGTTTCATTCTATTCAGACCTTGGAGACTTCTGACGCTGGCGTACGCATTACCGCTTCTTCTCTCAGCAATTTGGATGACGACAGCAGTAGAAAGTCCCAAATTTTTAATGACAAAAAACAAACACCAGGAGACGCTGAAAGTGCTACGGAGAGTTTACTCTGTGAATACTGGATTATCTGAAAAAGAGTATCGTGTGAGTATATGTAATTGTTTAAGATTCTATTTTGGTTTCCCTTTTACCACCAATATTGGGATCTTACAGGAGATTAAATATTAGAAAGACCTTAAATATATAGATTTAAACTTTAACCTCTTTGCAGATGAAAACATTACAAAGTAAACAGACTTAAGGTAGCTATATATTTATTTTCAATTTTCTTCGCCGCCGACCTTGAAGACAAAACAACTTGATGAAAAAACCCTAAAAAAATGAAATCTTTATTGATTATTATAGAATTATAATTATCATATAATGTTTCTATTATTCATTTATAAATGAGTAATTTTATAAATATGACAATTCTTATATCTGAATTTGGGTTTTACACAAGTTTGTTACCTTACAGGTTAAGTCACTGGAGATTACAATGGAGTCAAGTGATTTTCCTGGGCTAGGAGGTTCTGAGTGTAAGCTAAATCAGAAGCTTAACAATGGATCAGCCTTGGAACTGTTACGACCGCCTCATCTAAAATGGATGTCTCTCATCGGATTTTTAATGTTTGGTCTATTTTCTTTGTAAGTATAATGCCTGGATTGATTTTTTTAAATCTCTAATCCCGTACATGGCTCACTTTTACAGACTGGAACTGTCAACTCAATCCGCTACACTCCATCCAACGGCGCCCAGTTTGTATTGTGAATGATATCATACTCACAGACTACCTATACCAGTGGTGCGCAAACTAGGAGTCGCGACCCCGGGTCGCCAATTATTTAATTTTCCAATACGAATCAAAGTTTTTTCTGAATATAATCTTGGTTGGATTCGTGAACCATTTTCCCAAGAAATATGCATTTCAACTATTCAAGTTAGTGAGAAAGAGCAACTGATAGATTTGATTAGTGATGGTACTCTTCGAAATCAATTTAAAACTGTTTTGACAAAATTTTTGGTTATCCATAGCAAAGTAATATCCAATTTTAAGCAAGAATGCCATTAGAGTTTTATTACAACTTGCATCAACATATTTATGTGAAACTGGATTTAGCAAACTATACCTTATCCATTTTACCAAAAAATAAAATGTAAACAAATTGTAAAAGGGTTTTTTGGGTGTCGATTTTATAATAATCAACATGATATAAAAATTATCATAACAACTTTTAATTATTTATTAGAAATATCTCTTATATTCTTATTTTTTATATTACTATTCCTTACTTTTAGAAAAAAACAAAATAATTTTATTTTTACAATTATTATGAATGATAAATATTAATGCATATAAAATTTACATATTTACAACATTAATTGTAATAACTAACTTACATTATAAAGAACCTAAAAAGACAATGTTTCCAAATCTCTTACTGGTTTCATATGCTGGTAATTATAAGTGTACTGTTCAACGTACTATTGTCGATTGAAAGGAGTGTTTTATTATTATGGTCGGATTATACCCGCCATGTTGTTTTATTCTAACTTTGTTTGAGAAACATTGGTTTGTTTGTTTACATTTTATTTTTTGGTAAAGTGGATAGTATATAGTTGCAATAAAATCTAATACTGCTCGCGTTTAAACCCTAAAGAGGATATGTGACTTGCAATTACTAACAAAGAGCTGAACATTGATGAAATAATTAGAAACTCGTAGCCTTCATAAGTTCATATCATTAAAGGGCAATTTTACTGATTTTTATGTTATATGAAAAGTATTTTCTTAAAATCATGAATAAAATGAATATGTGTTGGATATAATGATGTTTTTATTCAATGAAACCGAAAGAAATGCGCGAAATATATGTACATCGTATTTGCAGACATTTATCTAGGGGTCGCCAAAAATTTTCTCTCTACTGAAAGGGCGTAGTCGACAAAAGTTTGCGCACCACTGATCTAGACGATTAGCCTTCACAGAGATTTTTCTTCTCTTTACGTATTCCACCATCTGTATAATGGAGAATTTCCTGAGGAATTGTTTAGAATGGTGCTTTCGTCGTTTTTCTACGACATGCGGTCCGCTATCGGTTGGACGTTCATCCATATTTCCTGAAGCCTCTTTTTTCTTGTATGAAACCGTTCTCAAGAACATTCAACAATTTCAAATAAGGCAAATAATGCAAACGTCCATAGGCGACGGAAACCACTTACTATCAGGTGGGCCTGACTACTAAATCCTTGCTATAAAAAATCTGATATTAAATTTTACTTTCATATTATTTATGTCTATTTCAGGTTAAATGGTCTATTTCTGCTTGCACCAGATACAATTAATAAGGTGATGCTTGGATCAGATAATATTGGAACAATATGTGAAACTATGAACCAAACACCACAGAATCAGGTGAAAAATATAGTTTCTGATACATTAAACAAATATAATATATTATATACTTGGTTGATTGAATGGCGACCGCGTGCTGGAAGACGCAATGTTGGTAGGCCCCCCACAAGATGGACCGATGATCTGGTCAAGATCGCCGGAATAGGTTGGATGAGGGCAGCTCAGGACCGATCGTCGTGGAGATCTTTGGGGGAGGCCTTTGTCCAGCAGTGGGCGTCTTCCAGCTGAAATGATGATGATATACTTGGTTATAAGAAACCAACGCTGGTCTTCCGCAGACAAGACAATGAGATGACTCTTTGAACAACATTTTTATGCTGCACTTCCCTTAAAATGAACAAATTTTATACTACTACAAAAAACACTTATATACTCTGTTACCCATTTATAAACATCTATACAAATAAATAAAATTGGAGTGTCTGTTTGTAATATTAAAATAACTGCTTTTTACTAAGTTCATTCGGACGAATACACGGTACATATACCAAAATAACATTTTTTACAATTTTTGTCTGTCTGTCTGTTTGTTCCGGCTAATCTCTGAAATGGCTGCACCGATTTTGACGGGACTTTCACTGGCAGATAGCTGATGTAACAAGGAGTAACTTAGGCTATTTTTATTTTAGAAAAAAAAAAGTTTTTGTTAAAAATTATAAGTTTCGGAAATTTTAAATACCAATTTAAGTTGACCTCAGATTTATATCATCAATCATATGAAATAGGGTTCAGCTTAGGCTGGACACAATGACCACCGTCGGTCATTGCTCTGTGCGAGCAAAGCGGCATTATATTTACGCGGGAGTGGCAGAGACAGATAATAACAGGTCAATGGACGAAATTCTTCCTGCTCGGCGTCCGGAGAAAAGTAAATAAGTATAAGTAGAAGTTTGGAACTAGATGGCGCTGTGTGAATTGTCACAATATATACATATTTATTATATATAAGGAAGGTTTAAGGCATAAAACGACTCGCAGTAGTATGGATCTCGTAGTATTAGTAGCAGATTTGTATTTTCATTTAAAATTTTATATTTACAGACGATATCATCAAACTGTGTCGACACGATATCTCAAGACACCTTCCGTATCATGGTGGTCGCTACCATCATTTATGGCCTTCTGGTAACTGCTGGCTCTTTCAGCCCGTTGTCTAAGAAGACTCTACTGGTTACCATGTACAGCGCTGTTGGAATTGCCTGTTTAACCTCTGGACTTTCTACAAATAGGTATATTAAAAATCACATAAATTACGATTGTTTTGCGTGTGTAACTGAACTTCTCCTAAACGGCTGGAACGGCTGAAGAATTTCTTTGTGTTTGTTCAAGTGGATCACACTACAAAATATTTTGTTTAATGTATATGCTAGAATAAGATTTGCTGGGTCAGCTAGTATTCTAATAAAAAAATATATTTAAAAATAATAGGTATAAAGAAAATGGAAATTATTATTATGATATTTATCAAATACGATTGTTGTGCGATTTAATCAACGGAGCACTTATTTTTTCTGAATTATTAATTTCTTATTTTTGTCTAATTAGACTTATACAATTGAATACTCGTATTATCATAACGTGAGCGTTGTTAAGTAATAGTATTATAAAAATATAATTATCTATATAATATTAGACAAAACATAATATAATTTGGTAATTTAGTTGTGGATGTTTCTGGTTTCTTTTTATTCACATTTTAAACCTCTCTTCAAGTAATGTATTTAAAATAATACAACAATAATAATTATATTGTTATAAATGAGAGCAGCACTTCAGCGGACGTCTACAAGTTTTTTTAAAGTCCTCACGAGGACCCTTTCCTTCCAAAATAATTCAGAAGAGGACAGCTCTAAAATGTAGCCTGTCTGATCTGTTTCCTATACCGAACACCCAACTAACTTGAGACGGGTTAGTGGGTAACAGTTATGAGTCATTTGTCGTTTTTTAAATAAGTAATGAGTCTACTAACAACTAGGGTTTAATAAAATATCTCCAATAGGTTGCTGGTGGGCATCACGATGTCGGCCCTGCAGATTACAGCACTGGGAATCGGCCCGCTCACGGCATATGCTGTCCATCTCTTCCCCACAAGGCTTAGGTAACATCCAATAATGGTATTTTACAGTAGTTGTTAAAAAGGTTTATAAAACCAGAATACAATTAAGAATATTTAAGAATTTTTCGTTTGAGCATACAATACAGGTATACGATCTACCGGATGAAAAGACAAATCGCTTGCAGGGATCGGGATCAATTCTTATCCTGAATCTAGTTGTTTATGTATATTACAAAAGAAAATTACATATGTAATATATCAGTTGTCTAGCATCTACAACACAAGTATTCTGAAACTAACTTTGGAATGACGCTGTATGAATTGCCCCAATATATTTATTATTAATCAATAACATTTTAACATTTTTATTATTGGATTTAGGCAATATTTCAATATCTCTTCAATTAGATTTCTTTATAAACACGATATAATATATTTGCTCACAAGAACTGATATTAGTATTTTATTACGCAAGAGAACAAGACAACAACGCCTCCAGCGGCTGAAAACTTAACTTTATTTATATTTGCAAAGACAGTTTGCAACAAAACGTTTACAGAGACACTTATGAACTATTTTATAAATTTATTTATTCAACATTTATGGCCTTGTTTGCTTACTAATGTTACAGCAAAGGTTTGATTGATTATAATACTCCCGATAAAGAGGCAGCATTTTGTCAAAGCCATTGCGGTGGATACCAGAAGGGCCACGAAAGTCGTGACTCCTAAGAAGAAGAATCATAACTACTGTTAAGAAGTAGAAAGAAACAATGGACAAGAATCTGAAAGTGAAAAACAATCGCGTAATCAGTATCTATGTCAGTTATGACCTTAAAATATTAACCGCATGGAATGACTAATTTTATCAATCAATATCACATTTATTGCAATCGCAATAATTTTCCATTTCATTACGCTATTTTTATAATTGTACAAAAACATCCGGCAATTAATTTGTTGTCGCACACAGAGTCATATTTTAAATATGCTGAATTTTCAGTTAAATAAGTAATTATGTTTATATCCTTTACGTAATTATTGCAACATTTATGCAATTTTGCAACATAATTTTTTAATTTTTTTTAAATTTAATACAATCGAATACATAACTTAAAGGTAACGAGTTCATTCCCGACTGTTATGTTATTGTTAGTAAATTTTTACCTTAATTTGTGTAACGTATAGTAATTCCCCCTGATGGTTAAGTCTTGTAGAAGACTGCATGTTGAGACAATCTATGCATGATACCCAGCAAACTTCCTTGGGTAAGGCGTGGCTTACATCAGAATATCTATGATATGTACTCATATACTTTTTCTTTTGTACATAAATATATATTCATACATTAATACAGGATTTTTATTATTGCTGTAGGACAGCAGACAGGCTGACGGCCCGCTTAGAATTCAGCAGCTACCATCGCCTATGGGTGTTTGCAATTCCAGTGGCATCATGAACACGCTGCTGTCCCATAAGAGTACAGTAACTTGGGTCACTAATGCCGGAACACAACACAAGTTTACTATGGCAGCATACTTAAGACCAAAGGTGATCGCCATCCAGACGGGCTTGAGGCCCTACCACGTAGCTAGGGTGGGTTGTTTTGTCGTCTTTTACGACAGGCCGACTCCGGCCGCAGAGGTTAGTATTCTTTCTCCGCCCCTGCGCGGATAAAAGGATATGCCATGTATAAATACATACTTTAACGAAAAACGAAGCCATGACTCCTGCAAGCATATAGCCAAAGCTAATTCGTCAAGGAGATTGTAAAAAATAAAATATTTAAAAAGGGTGATCGATCTTGTTAGCAACGAAATGATAAAGACTTTTTTCAGAGAATCACTCGGCTATATTTAATATATAATTTTTTTTATATTTATTTCGTGAATGAATTTAATCATTATTAGTAACTTAAATATAAATTGATATTACAACATGGAAATTTCTTCATTATAAATGATGCTAATCATAACATATCCCCCGCGAAACGCATAATAAAGATAACATTGTTTTTAATATCATTATTTTTGTAATGAATTATTTCACGTAGTTACTAGTATATTCTCTAATCTTACTGATAAGTAACGGTGACTGTTTTTATATCTGTCAAAAAATAACCTTGTTTAGTCAAGATTCACATTTTATTGACGTTATCTATAAATATTATAATAATTATCCCCTTGTTAGCTAGTCATAAAGATATTTCTTTTTTTATAGTGGCTTATTATATGATTTTGGTACTGATATACCAATTTCTATGTAGTATATTAGGAATTAGAAAAGGTAGGTAGTTAAAGGGCTTGATAAAGTAATCAGAAATAGACGGTAATTTTCCTTGTTTTCCAATTACAGAGCATAATACGACTCAGTGGCGCACAATGCCGAATTATGCGGTTAATTGGAACGTGAATTAGTTTTCAAATGCACCAGCAGAGTGCACTAAATTCAGTGTTGAAAAAAAAATAGAAGGATATAGATTCGAATTCTAAAATTAAATTGTATTCACATTATGCGCTATAATACTGTAATTGGAAAACAAGGCTTGACTAGCTAACGAAAAATTATTTAATTTATTATACAGGATTATTATTATTACAACGTATTCCCGTTAAGAGGTGATTGGGGTATGGGTGACTATTTGTGATAATTTAAACCCCAAAAGTAAACCATTTTTGAGTTATCATGTTTTTTTTAGCTTTTTTCAAGATAAGTCAAAAATGCATTATAATTTTTTTTTAATTATCAATTTAAATCTCACGTTTTCTTCTGATTTTTTAAAAAACTATTAAGCATTGGTTATTTACCAATATTAAAACAACAATTAACGGTCCAAATTTTAAAATGCGAGATGAAAAGCGATATTATTTCAATATTATGATTTTATTCCACTAAAAAAAACTTTAAAAAACTTAGCTTGCAGATTATTTTAAAAACATAACCGTTTACTTAGCTCTCCAATAATGCATGCACAAGAAACTTATTTCAAAGAAACTGAAAAAAAAATATGACAAAGGAAGCAAGCGGAAATTCGTATTCGAAATAAACTTAAAGGTCGTTCTTTAAAATTTCCATAAAATTAATTAAAAACAATAACTCGTAGTGATTTCCCCTATTGCGTACGTAAAGTTGCATTCTTTTTCTGAGCTGTGACTTAACTACTGATGTAATCAAATTATTCCGCATCGCATTTGCTGCGTTTATAATTCTTGTTTTGAGTTTTTCCGCGGATGACACAGACGAGACGTCGTAAACTAGGGATTTCATGTGACTCTAGACAGGAAAATGGCTATCGAGCCATCGCCTATTAACATTGACATCAAAATGTACAAGACATCCGTCGTGCTGGTATATCATGTTTTGCCTTGTTGCCAAATGCACGTCTTCGAGGAAGTCAAACATTTCATTTGTCAAAATTTTTTCGCAAGCTGCAGCATTTAGATTGCTCGGTAAAAAATGTGGTCCGATTAAAATGTGGTCAATTATTCCCATCCACGCATTGACCGAAAAACAGCGCTGCAACCCTTTTGGCCTCTTTTTATTAGGATTTTTGTACACTTTCTCACTTCAATAATATTCATTGTAGTAATTAGTAATCCCATCTTGATCGAATTTGGATTCGTCGGTCCATAGGATTTTTTTCAAAAAAGACGCGTCGTTTAAATCCACATTTAACACGAATCTACAGTAAGCAACTCTCCTTTCAGGGTCTTTGTCGTGAATAACTTGCACAGGAGTATAATGGTAAGGGTATCCTGCATTATGCATTGTAGACCACGTTTTCCATTGTGTTACAGAAAGTCGTGTGGCGACGGTGTTTGTCGAAATTGTTGGTTCATCGATAAACTCTTGCAGAATATCCTCTTCATAATTAGCAACATGGACTGAAGGTCTTCCGGCATTAATTTGTCCTCTCTGAACACTACCAGTTTCTCGGATTCACCTATACACTCCATTAAAAACTGAATGGGGTAACCAGCGATTAGATAATCGACGCGATTAATTTTGACGAGTAGCTTCACTGTTACCGTTATAAAAGCCGTAACAAAACACAATATCGGCGTACTCTCCATTTGTGTAATTTTGAAACATACGCTGTTCATTTGGATCAAGCTCTTCTATTTTTAATTCAAATTAAAAATTAAACTACAATCGTATATTTACTTCAAAAAATACGGCGCCAATTTCCAAAACAAAACTAATACACGCGTGAAAATTTTTTGAAAAAAGAACTCTTTGAAAACTTTGTTTTTTTTTTCTTAATCTGCCAGTTTGCTTCCTACATTGGCTTTGGTACCCATTTTTTTTTTTTGGTCTCGGGGAAAAACCTCTCTTGACGGGTTCCCCCGGCCCGGGGGGACCGAGGGATATGTGGGACTCCGGGAAAGATGTTTGGCCATCCGACTACCCACTAAAAAACCCCGCTGTTCTCCTATCGCCTACGCCCGGGCCCACGGATATATGGCCTGCCGATCTCGTGGTCCGGGCCGGCGCCGGCCCGCCCTTTGTCTTGAGGCGGGCCCCTTCTAAAGTGTTGGCGCCAGGGGGTCAGGGTTTCGTCCCCCCGGCGCTCTCCTAACAACTCTAGGAGTTGAGGGGGGCCGCGGAACAGCACGCAGCCCTCACCCTCGCGGCAAAAGTGCGGGCGGCGGATTCTCCCCCGAGGGGCCGCCCGCGGCCGCTTTTTACGGCGGCCGGAGGTCGTTACTTGACCTCCGGCGCCGCCGACGTGGCCTGCGTTGGCGGGAGGGGAGTGTGGTGGTCGACTCCCGCTCCCGCTCCGCCGCCTCCTTTGCGGACAAGACTGCCTCGCAGAAGGAGGCGACTTTGGTACCCATTAAACCTATTTGCAAGATATTCAAACAACGATTTTAAATTTAGTTCGAATACGAATTTCCGTCTGTTTTCTTTGTGATAATTTTTTTTTCAGTTTCTTTATAATAAGTTCCTAGATGTTATACGTTGTTGGAGAGCTAAATTCATGTTTTTAAATTAATCTACAAGCCAAGTCTCATAACGTTTTTTTTTAGTTTAAGGCATTTAAGTGAAAAACGATCTCAAAAAATATTGAAATAATATAGTTTTTCGTCTCGCATTTTTAAATTTGGACCAATAATTATTGTTTCAATATTGATAAATAGCCAGTGTTTAATCATTTTTATAAATCAGAAGAAAAAATGAGATTTAAATTGATACTTTTTATTTACTAAATTTTTGATGTTACATTTTTGACTTATTTTGAAAAATGCTCACGATAACTCAAAAATGGTTCACTTTTGCATAATGCATATGGGGATTAAAATTATCGTAAATAGTCACCCCTATCATCTCCCAACGGGAATACGTCGAATTACCATTAACCCTGTATACACCTTTCGCTAATCATAAACAAGGGCACCATTCAATTTGTCATTCAGGGTTTGGGGTCAGAAAGTGGTCGTTTTTTAAAACCAAACCTTTTCATTCAACTTCTCTTGCCGACGTAAAAAAACCACGAAAGTACATCCCAGTCCACATATCAAATTAAATAACAAAATTTAACAGCTAGTTTATTACCGAAGTCACAAGTAAAATAATCTGAAGCATCCAGGTAGCATATTCTTTAAAAAAAGGTTTTGCCTCTAGGTTGCCTATATATAGCAATAAGACCTTGGAAAGGTTATATTTAACCTTTACAAGTTCAATATTAATATTTCTTTAAGGGGTACTGCGGTAGGCGCAGTCCTGATGTTCGGCAGACTCGGCTCAGCGGTCGGCGCAAACGCTGCTGGCTTCTTCCTGTCAGTCGCCTGCTCTTCTACATTCTACGGATTTACCCTACTCTTACTTTGTAAGTTATTAAAACTTTTTCATGTCTAAGGCACTCAACCACGATCAAAATATCCAATAATTGGTTCGCTTCCTACCTCCTAGATTTACAGCTATTTTATTCTCTCTTGATGAACTTTATATACAGGGTGACTTTGACAAAACCGTCCAAATTTTTTTACGCACTAAACATCATTTAAGGAACCCATTTTTGCAAAAAAAATTGTATGTCAAATTTTCACCATAAAATATTTCATTCCAAGGAAAATATGGTCACTAATTCAATCGTACCAAATAGTCATATGGTGCAAACTTCGTACGTTAACCTGTTATTACCTGTCTCTGTCACTCCTGCGTAAATTACATACATACCTGTTTATCTAAGATGATTTATGCTCTATGACTTTTTTTAATTTTATTTTTGAGGAACAGCAGACCTGCTGATGGCCCACTTGATAGTAAGCAGTTGCCGTCGCCTATGGATGTTTGCCACACTACCACGAACACGCTGCTGTCCCATAGGAATACAGGTACCGGAATGCAACATAAGGTTATTATACATCTAGACGGGCTTGGGACCCTACCACATATTTAAGGTTGTTTTGTCGCCTTTCACGACAGGCCGACCCTGGCTGCAGAGGTATTATTATCTTTACCCCGCCCCTACACGGAGTGTTAATTAACAAATATAAATTTATTACTGCCTTCGTACTATAAATACTTGAATTAAATCTGTTTAATACTAAGAATTCTACGTGCAGCAAATCAACGCTTTATAGTTATGTTACAATCGTAATGTAGATATAATGATATCTTTAGAAATTAAATACGGCGGTGGATAGTGCTGATATTATCTTTATGGACGTCTGTATACGCTACATTATTGGGCATCATTGTGCAGGTTTTATGACATTTTTGTTCGTGTCACAACGTAGTAAAAGTATCAAAGACGTAATGCCATATATAAGACTCACGTCCATCTGCCTTCAGGGTGATAACAATACAGATTCAGACATTATACCTATAATGAACCTAACTATTGCTCGGTTACGTCAAAAACCAAGGGTTCACTTAAATTATCGCAGAGCAATGACCAAAAAAGATCCTGTGATTCTTCACATAAGGCTAAAGGCGACCGGGATTTTAGTCGGTATGCCGTTGCGGTCGCCGCTGGCTGAAACGGTGAAGCCCTCGGCTTTCCTCCGAAGTGCGGTTTGGTACTGGTCATTAGATTTCCCCGGTTTAAAATAGCCTCTCTCTCCCTCTCTCCCTCCCTCCCTCCCTCCCTCCCTCTCTCCCTCTCTCCCTCTCTCCCTCTCCCTCTCCCTCTCTCTGTGTCTGTGTGTGTCTATGTCTGTGTGTGTCTGTGTGTGTCTGTATGTGTCTGTGTGTGTCCGTGTATGTCTGTGTGTGTACGTGTGTGTCTGTGTGTGTGTGTGTCTGTGCGTCTGTACATCTATGCGTCTGTGTGTGTGTTTGTGTGTGTGTGTGTGTGTGTGTGTGTGTCTGTGTGTATCTGTGTGTGGCCGTGTGTGTCTGTGTGTGTGTGTGTCTGTGCGTCTGTGCATCTGTGCGTCTGTCTGTGTGTCTGTCTGTCTGTCTCTGTGTGTGTGTATCTGTGTGTGTGTGCCTGTGTCTGTGTGTGTCTGTGTGTGTGTCTGCCTGGGTCTGTGTGGGTATGTGTGTGTCTGTGTGTGTGTGTGTGTCTGTGTGTGTCTGTGTGGGTCTGTGTGTCTCTGTGTGTCTCTCTCTCTGTGTGTGTGTATGTGTATATTTGTCCCGGTTATTATAATTATTAGTATTATATTAGTAAAACTAAAATAACGACCATACCACGCTGATTTTATTATATTTTTCTCCATGCAGGGGTAGAAGAAGAATTCTAACCCTGTATTTTTTTAAGTGTGTCATAAAAGGCGACAAAATAACTACGTGGTAGGGCCCCAAGCCCGTCTGGATAGCAACCATCCTTGGTCCCTAATATGCCGCCATAATATGAGTAACCTTGTGTTGTGTTTTGGGTTATGTAACCTAGGTTCCTATACTCGTATGAGACACCAGCGTCCTCGCGGTGCCGTGCCGTTATTAAGTGAGCCGTCAGCCAGATTGTTGATAAGTCAAAACCGCTTGAATGAAACGTTTTAAACGTGTACGTTTGAAATATGTATAACTACAATTACGCATTTTAAACGTTGATTACGTTGATTATTTTAGCTTATATTCGTTGCCATTTTTAATGCGTAATAATGTGTCACGGAATTTTAGAATCGTAACTCAATAATAAAAATTATTGTTTTTTGAGTAAATAATATAATTAAGCGAATTTCGTAAACAAGTTTATCAGCAATAGTTTTACAACCAGCTTTGTATAAATATACATTTCACAATTTATTTGTTCGAAGCCGATACTGCGTTAGCAAAGCCAAACGTTACAAACGTTTGTATTTCTTTAAGTTATTATTTTTTTAAGTATAATAACTTCTGCCTCCTGTATTTCTTTAATCAATAGCAGATACCGGTTATCCGGATGTCTGCTGAACAGCAGACAGGCTGGGGGCTCACTAAATAGTAAGCAGTTACGGTTATGGATGTTTGCTACGCTAGGGACATCGTTAACATGCAACCGTATGGGAACTGGAACCTGGGTCACTAATGCCGGAACACTACACAAAGTTATTATAGACCAGGGGTAGCTGCCGTCCAAACGGACTTTACCGCCTATACCTAATCTGTTTTCCCAAAAAAATAAAATGTAAACAAATCGTAAAAAGGGTTTTTTGGATGTAGATTTTACAATAATCAACGTGATATAAAAATTATCATAGCAACTTTTAATTATTTATTGGAAATATCTCCTATATTCTTATTTTTTTTATATTACTACTAGCTGTGCCCGCGACTCCGTCCGCGTGGAATAGTGACCTTATCACTAAGGGGTATGAAAAATAGATGTTGGCCGATTCTCAGACCTACTCAATATGCTCACAAAATTTTATGAGAATCGGTCAAGCCGTTTCGTAGGAGTACGGGAACGAACATTGTGACACGAGAATTTTATATATAAGATTCCTTACTATTAGAAACAAACAAAATAATTTTATTTTTACAATTATTATGAATGATAAATATTAATGCATATAAAATTTACATATTTACAACATTAATTGTAATAACTAACTTACATTATAAAGAAACTAAAAAGACAATGTTTCCAAATCTCGTACTGGTTTTATATGCTAGTAATTATAAGTGTACTGTTCAACGTACTATTGTCGATTGGAAGGAGTGTTTTATTATTACAGTCGGATTATACCCGCCATGTTGTTTTTATTCTACATAGCTTTGTTTGAGAAACATTGGTTTGTTTGTTTACATTTTATTTTTTGGTAAAGTGGATAGAGTGTAGCTAGAATTTCTTTTGACGTTTTTTTACGACAGAAGGCCCCCGGCCGCAGGGGTTGGTATTCTGACTCCGTTTCAACATAAAGAAAACTTTATAATTATACAATATTTGTCATACTTCCGTTTTTATTCTTACAAGTATTTCGTTCTTTAAAATATCTATCTTCTATATAAATAAAATCACAGAGGTCAGCAGTTGTGCGCGCACCACGGCAAAACTACTGGATAGGTTTCAATTAAATTTTCTAAGTTTTATTTCTTACATTTATTTATTTTTCTTATACTTATTAAACTTATATTTATTAAAAAAAATTAACTAAATCTTATTTCTTAGACACTTGGCATTTATCTAAAAAAAAATAATGCAATATCTGCATTTAATATAAAGTTATTAAAGTTTTAAAAAAACAACAATTGTTCTATGCACTACGTGTTCAGTGATATGTCTTCTTGCCGCGGAGAAGTGGGGCAAGTGGTGTAGTGCGCATGCGGACGAAAATTTCTCATATTTTTCGATTTTGTTTTTTCTGTTATTCGTCTAGCGAAGCAGACGGGAACGGCCTAGCTCTTTAATATAATACATGCGCAGTTATTTTAATATAATAATAAAATTGTATCTAATCATATTTTAATTACTAAGTTTAATTACATGGCTAATGACTTTAACCTTCAGTTTGTAAATATATTCCAAACTTTAAAAATGTCTCAAATAAAATCCACTAATCTACACATACCTGTGGAATTTTTTTTTCTTTTAATATACAGTGACTATTAAGTAAGAATCCAATCATTCCATAGATAAACATCAACTAAAAGTTTGTTAGACAGTTAGATAACGTATAAACCAAATTCTCACAAAACAATGATATTGTATGAATAATCAATTTATACTTTGACCTATAATGCACGGTCTTATCAATTTCAGTTTGTTACTTTCGATTTACATTGTTTGTATCATTTACGTATTAGATACTCTCACTTACGCTTACTCTGTTTACGATAACAATACAATTATATATAGTAGACTCAAATATAAAAAAGCGTGTTATTTTGCACTCATTTGTTCAACCGTCTTCCCTATTTACATTACAATACGTAATGAAAACAAATCTTAACAAGATGAAATAACATTTGATTAAGACAAGCCTCTTTCTAATATTTTTCAAAGATAAGGTTTAATAAATATTGTTGGAAACATTTTGGTGTTATTTTTATAGCATTAGTTTAGCAGACAGGCAAACGGCTGAAACGGCCCACCCATTGGCTTATTGACCTATTTAGTCTAGTCAACAAGTTCAAAAACGTGAAAAATAGAGACAAAGGTCCTAAAAATATGAGCGATGGCTCATTCTATTCGGAATCACCTCTAGAAAAATGTTTTTGAAGGATGTTGTGCAGGTAAAAAATGTTGTGTTGTGTTGGTGCAAGTAAAAAATTGCAATTGTTATTAACAAAATAAGATGAAAAAAATGATATTTCGTTTTTATTAATAACTCGAAAAATATTAATATTAATTTAAGCAATTTTGAAAAAAAGCTCGTTAAAGAGGAGGAAATTTCCAATAAAAAAAATCCTAACTGCCGGAACTCTATCTCCATTATTTATAATTTTAATTTGACGTTGAAAATAGGGCTCCGCGCGGCTGTTACGGCATGCGCGCGCCGTCGCTAAAGAGAATTCAGCAATAAAAATAATTTTTTTATTAAATTAAATGTGATTTTAAAAGTTTTAATAATTCTAGTATGTTCTTAACACTTAAAAGAATCGAGCCCTGAAAAAAAAAGTTTAATCACCATTTTTCAAAAAGTTATCTAGCTAAAGCTAGCTAAACCAAGTTCCTGTACCTTTATGCGACAGCAGTGTGTTCGCGATGCCACTGGCGTTGCAAACACCCATAGGCGACGGTAACTGCTAAATTCTAAGCGGGCCGTCAGCCTGTCTGCTGTCCTACAGCATTAAAAAAATTAAAAAAAAATACCGAAATTCATCAAAATTGACAAACAAACAGCTTTACTTTCACATTTATAATATTAATAAATGAAAAGTTACGGAGGGGCAATGATGCAAACAGTGTAGATTATTTTATTCGGTGATAATACTTAACGAACCTCAGGCTCTAAAGACGTGTTTGCTAAAGATGTGTTCAACATAAATAGACCTTTTGATAATAGTGTTTCTATTTACTAAGATGCATCGATAGCTCGCAAAAGCTTCTCTACAATCTTTGACAGGTCTATTTAAATCCGGGTTAGTTGGATTCCTATATTACTATACTATAATTATATTATAAGATTTAATTATATTATATATAGGTTGGTGGGAAGGAATCGCTTAAGAACGGCGGTCTGAAGCTTAATGTGGCGAAAACCGAATACTTGGCCTGTAACTCCACAGATCCCACATCCGTGTGCATAGGCGGCGTTACGGGCAAGCGCACGGAACAGGCGAAATACCGAGGATCTGTATTTCACGCGTCTGATGACATTGATTGCAACGTTAAGGCATGAATTGCTAACGCGTTGGCCAAATGGCGTGAGGTGACTGGTGTCATTTAGTAACCCGAAAATACCGGTTAAATTGAAGGGACAGGTCTATAAGACTATCATATTAGGCCTGTCTTTTTATATGGATATGAAACGTGGCCGGTGATGAAGCGACACAAGCAGGTACTGCGAGTCACGAAGATGAATATGCTGCGGTGGATGTGTGGAGTAACGCGGAAGGACCGCGTTAGGAACTTTCGCATTCGCGGCAGACTTTTTGTCCGTGACATTGTGGATAAATTGCAGGAGTGTCGCCTTCGCTGGTACCGGCTACTTACGTGGGGAACAAATGTCTGGCCATGCCGCCACCGCCGTGCCCCGGTAGGAGGGGTAGACCCAAAAAATATTGGCTTACGTCGTAAGTGTTGATATGCGTGCCAATGCACTGATCACCAGAGATGCCGAAGATCGTGCGAAGTGGAGAAGAAAAAGTCGGAAAGCGGATCCCGGGCGTCGAATCGAGAGTTTGGCTTGCAACCGGAATTCATCGCGAAGATGATGATGATGATGACAGATAATAAGATTTATTGCCCGATTTAGGTATGTTCTTTGTAAAAATAATCTTTATTATTATAATCCGCATTATTTCCGCTTCTGAAACGCGCTAGGCAACTGCAAGATTGCAACGGATTTACAACACACGAGTAATATAATAATTCGGACGAATAGATATTACGTTCGTATTATATATTACATACAGACGTTATCTAAGACTGCGTTCACACGATTATTTATTGTTACAAAATTAGTTCGTGTGTATAGTCTTAGTTGATTTGATTAAATTTACAATCTCAGGAACAATTTGCCAAGTGCACAAGTGCCATTTAGACTTAAAGGTAAAATTTATAAAACCGTAAATAAGACCTGTCATATTGTATGGATCGGAATGCTGGGCCACAAAAGGAAAACATTAAAGGTTATTGCATGCAGCAGAGATACGAATGTTAAGATGAATGAGCGGAGTTACAAAAAGGATAAAATTAGAATATATAAAATTAGTATATTATTGGAAGTTTAAAAGTAGCGCCAGTGATTGGGAAGCAGAAAAGTAATAGGTTAGCCTGGTATCCCGGGGAAAAAATATCATATATAATTATATATGAATTATCTATAGTTATATATAACTATACATATTTATATATAGTTATATATAACTATATATAATTCATATATAATTATATAAGGCCATTTTCTATATATAATTGTATATATTAATAAGATCATGGGTCGATTCCGGCGGGACTGCAATGCCGGGCCGACCCGACAGCGAGCCCTGGACTCAGATCGCAAAACGAACCTGCTGCGCCACGGTTGTCGTCATTTTCAGCCACAAATCTTCAATATTTTTTTAAATTCTACTTACTTATACTAGATCATCACAACTCTACTTCATAATTAAGGATTTATGTATTTCCCTTGTTACAGTGTGCGCAGCTTTGAGTTTCTTGCTACCAGGTAACCAGACAGAGAAAAGTCACACAGACAACGAAAGCAAATAAGTATTATTTCATAATAAATGTCAAATATTAAGCTCAAGAAAAGATATTAATTATATAAAATTAGTTTTGTTCTATTCCTCCTTCATTGACAAAATATAATACAGATGCTTCGAAATAAAAGTTAACCAGTTACATTGTCAAATGTTAGTTATCATGAGATAATTATAATATTTTTACATTTTAAAAGATATTTTTTATTGCTGTGGAGCAGTAGACAGTTTAACGGCCCACTCAATAATAAGCAGATACCGTCGCCTATAGATTTCTGCGACGCCAAGGGCACCGCCAGCACGCTGCCGTCCGTAAAGGAATTTTATAACTGCCTTTTTAAAATACCAATGCAATAGAAAAACTTCAGCTGGAAGCTCATTCCACATCCTCCATGTGCGCAAAATAAACGTTCTGGAGAACCTTTGTGTGCATGACAATGGAGGCTCCAGATAGTGGGGATGACCACCCAGCCGATGGCGAGCGGTTCAATATTAGAAAGAAGACGAAGGTATCATTTGAAACAATTTTTCAGAACACTCACAATTATAAAAACGGTAGAAAACGCAAAGAGATGCAGTATCTCCGAAAGCTAAGCGTATCAATACCGTCTGTGAGTTCGGGGTCGTTGACAAAGCGAACTGGGCGGCGCTGGATTAAATCAAGGGGTTTAAGGTAGCAAGCAGGTGCCTCAGTCCATAAATGTGAGCAATACTCCATATGCTGCCTGATCGGTGTTTTGTAGAACACCAGGCGGTGCCGCGGTGTGAAGTATTGCTTGAACCGGTTTGGCACACCTGGCTTCTTGGAAGCAAGTTTTGCCTTGCTCTCCAGTTAAACCCTAAATTGTACATCGTTCGCGATGTCAACACCAAGTATCCCGACACTCTTTGAGATCTCTAGGGGTGTTCCTTAGAATCGCGGCGTCAAAGCGAATGGGGCTTTTTAGTAGAGAAAGCGCAGACCTGCTTCTTCGAGGGGTTAAACTCTACGAGATTTCGCCTACCCCACTCGGAGACTCTTGTAAGTAAGTTCTCAACCTCAGAGACAAGTCTAGTTCGACTCTCTTCTGCAATTACCTGAGGGAGATTTGTGCACCCAGAGTATTGTTCATCGCCAGTGCTGTCATCTGCATAGCAATGGAAGTTGCCTATAGATAACATATCATTAATATGCAGGATAAAAACCGTCGGAGATAGTACTATTAACCCTGGGGCACGCCAGCTTAATGGGCTTAATGGAAGAGTATGAACCATCGATAACGACCTTAATGCTTCGCCCACTGAAAGAGCTGCCATGCACAGAGTCCCTCAGGCATCCTATATGCTGAAAGTTTGGAAATGAGGGCCTTGTACCATACCCGGTCAAATACCTTAGCAATTTCTAAGCTGACTGCTAAAGCTTCCCCTTTGCACTCAATTGCTTCAGCCCAACGTTGAGTTAGGTAGACCAAAAAGCCCCCAGCTGAGCGTCCGGGACGGAACTTATCGGTCATTTAACAGCTGGGAATCCTGAAAGTAACCGAGAAGTTGCACGTTGATAATGCGTTCCATTACCTTTGAGAACAAGAAGGTTAATGCTATAGGCCTGTAGTTTGTCCGTGCAGGGGCGGAGAAAGAATACTAACCTCTGCGGCCGGGGTCGGCCTGTCTTAAAAGGCGACAAATCAACCCACCCTAGCTACGTGGTAGGGCCTCAAGCCCGTCTGGATGGCGACCACCTTTGGTCTTAAGTATGCCGCCATAATAACCTTGTGTTATGTTCCGGCTTTAGTGACCTAAGTTCCTGTACCCTTATGGGACAGCAGCGTGTTCGCGATGCCACTGGCGTTGCAAACACCCATAGGCGACGGTAACTACTAAATTCTAAGCGGGCCGTCAGCCTGTCTGCTGTCCTACAGATTTAAAAAAAAGTTTGATGGCTCTGTGCGGTCACCCTTTTTGGGTATCGGGTGTACGTGGGCGACCTTCCAAGAAGCTGAGACACATCCAGTAGTGTAAGAGAGGGTGAAAAACCGGACAAGGACTGGAGCCAGCTTAGCCGAATATGTACGCAGCACAAAACGGAAATACCGTCCGGACCCGAAGATTTCTTGACGTCTGTCTAAACTGAGTAAAGCGTACTTCTCGCATTGCTGCATCATACTTTATAATTGTGGATGGATTTTCTCCCCTGTCATCAAGCATTGGCCGCAAAGATTTCGCCTAGAATTTCCGCTTTCTCTTTGGAGGTGTGAGCCGGTTTTCAGCTGCACGTAAAGATACGTAAAATACTTTTTAATTTATACGTGTTTTGTTAAACCAGATGGTTTGGTATGTTGGTAATATCATGGGTCATAATATAAAATACTTGGCAAGAAAACGAAAGCACGTTCTTAAGGCTATTTTTTATGTGTGAGCATGGCAAGCAATTTTAGCTAGATAGAACATCAAGGAGGACTTGCGACAAAGGTTGTCATCTAGAGCAGAGAAAGGTGTTTGATAAATAAAGATAACGTTAATTAAAGGATAAAAAGAAAAAAGGTTGCTTTCGTGTTTTCAAACCATTCGAAATTATATCTTATAGATAATTTTAATATGTATAATAATTTATGTATTTAAATGATACATGCCAATTAACGTCGATAGAAAAGAAAGATTCTCTGTGCTCAAGCCTTGTATGAGAGGTAAATAATGTTTAGCCATTACATAAGAGCACAACAGAAGAGCAATGTTCATACTTTCGATCCTCGCTGATGTGATTCTGACCAGAAATTAGAATAAGTTTACCTCATTGTTCCTAGGTAGCATTAATCCATAAATATATCACTTTTTGCTAAGTTACAGCAGCGAGTGGCCACAGATAGCACTTGCCCTTATAAAAAATATAGCCACATGTATCTATGTTCTTGTAGCTCTTTGTTCAGAAAACGAAAACGTCAAAAGACTTAAAGAGGAGTCAGTACCTGCCTTCTAAATAAAACTCTTTGAAACTCTTTGATACAGTTGTGTACCTTAATTTCATGCATCACAAAATTCTTCCGAAAATATTCGCATGCACATCGCTTTAAGTCTTTCGTTACTTGATCTGCTACTTATAAATTAAATCATCTCATACAATTATCTATATAGATCAGAGGTTCCCGGACTTTTTTCTCATAGACCACTTTCATAATTTAGCTGATTCCGGTGGACGCCTTGCAGCTACATTTCTACTAAATTCCCAAAACTTGACAAAAAATGTGAAGATTAGATCTTACTATGGAAATTTGCATTGCGACTGAATTCCAACCATAAATTAATAGCTTTCGAAAAAAAAGTGATAATTGATCGGTTAATTGATTGTGCTGTGAGTAAATATCAAAAAAGTAAATTTGGCCAATCAAAAAAGTGATTCCATCCAAATTTTCGTGGACCACCACTTACGACTTGCGAACCCCAATTTGTTTGTCACGCCAACGTAGACCCCCGTCTAGTCTCCCGACGACCCCTCGGGGTCCACCTGGACCACTTTGGGAACTAAGGATATAGATGGTGCAAGAACGAATTCTTGCCGAAACTTTTATCCAATCTAGCAGAAAAGCGTTCTTCTACTCCTGTATCCAAGCATAAGTAAAAGTATGGATATTGCAAAATAAATTATAACTACATATATATATACTCTATATATGATATTGATGTCACCATAAATTGAGGCGCAAACTCGAATCTCATGGCGTCTAATTCTCAAACCCCGTCGCCAGTCCAGTGATGTTCACGCCGCACCGTCCTGCGCGCAAGACATGATATAATAGCTAGTAATTGTACGAGACAATCAGTATACAGTAATCAGTCAGTGTGTGTGACTGCTGAGACAAAATTGCTAATAACTACGTAAGTATTAAGTATGCTTTTAGGAGTATCGTGTATTTAAAAATTAATTAATACTTTTATTCTCTTTATTTGCCTAATTAAAATTATTAGAAATATTCTTCCTATACTTTAGCAACGATTTAAATAAGTATATATACTCATTTTTTTACTATATTATATTTTATAAAGAATCTTAATAATAGAATATCAAACATTTCTAAAACCATAATAAATATAAAAAAGTGTTCTATTTTTAAATTTATTTTATAACGACTATAATTTTCTGGGATATACTTTTTTCTAATCTACATAAATTTCCTTTCTAATGCCGAAATATTTTTATTAAGAAAACTTTAGTATTTATATTTTGGAAATATAATAATAACATAGCACAATATTTAAATTTGTTATTTCAAAGGTCAGAATTGAAACTATGAATTTGTAACGTCGTAATAATTTCTAGAAGTAGCCTATAATAAATGAATAAACAGAGAATTCAAATATATTGTGTTACTATTATGTAAACTTTTTTAAAATAAATCTACCTATCTTCAAAGAGATGAATAAAAATTCAAATTGTAATTAAAAAATAATCTGAATTAAATAATATATACATATTAAATACTAGCAATCGGCCCTGGCTTCGCACGGGTGGACATTTTAGGATTAACGTAAATGTATCTTTATGCCGGACACAAGTAGTTTTCTTTTTTTTTCAAATTATCTATATCTATACTACTATTATAAAGAGGAAAGATTTGATTGTTTGTTTGTTTGTTTGTTTGTTTGTTTGTTTGTTTGTTTGTTTGTTTGTTTGCTTTGAATAGGCTCCGAAACTACTTACCCGATATAAAAAATTCTTTCATTGTTGGGAAGCTACACTATCCCCGGGTGACATAGGCTATATTATATTTTCAAAAAAATTAGGGATCCTTACTAAAACTCTAATAATGTAACCCAAAGTGTAAAAAAATTACCTAAAATATTATTTAAATCGCGTGCGTTGCGAAAACTATTGATGATAGAATAAAACAATGTACTACAACTTTGCAGAACACATCATTATTTACAAAAAGTGTCGCGACAGCATATGTCTAACTATTATAGTTATGCCACAATAAGTGTTCTTTTATTTTAAAAAATTAATTGAAATGCCGCCCCTAGAAAAGGCTCTTTATTTGGATCTTGGTATTATTCCTTATCAAAATAAATTACTTCATATTCAAAACTGTTTCAATACCTTTATATAACTTTTTGAATTATTCAATTCGGATATTCCATTCGAAAGATATCACGAGTTTAAAAATGTAAGTATTAGAAAAATGTTGCGTGGTAGCCGCTCACCCTGTTCAGCTAGCTAGGCAGCACCTTATGCAATGTAGGCGTGCGTCACTGGGGTTTTTACAAAAATTAAAATACTTATTAAAAAATAATGATAAATAAATAAAAAGTAATAGCAAAAAAAAATCATTAAAATAAAAGCTCATAGAAATAATAATATTCAAACTTTCTTTATAATTTTATTTTTTTAGTAACCTGACGCAAATAGAAGGGTTTGCCCCCAGGGGCGCTCCTCTATCCGAGGAGTGCACGGGTGTGCGTACCCGAGGTGCCCGAGCATCCGTCGCTTCACTCCCCTCTCCGTTCGAGGCGACAGAGTTCCTACCTTTCTTTCCGTCTACCTCTTACATCCTTTCCAACTTAGCTCTCTGTTCGTGGCATGGTCCCCGATGGGATGGTTGCGAATACTGATTGGGGTCCCGGGTTCTACCATGGGACCTGATTTGGTAGTCAAAACCATGCCTATTTCGACTGCGCCTGCACAGACAGTGTTCCCGGGGCGGGAATTGCATCCTCGCTGTCGGTTGGTCTTGCTGGGCCGGCTACGACGTCAAGCGACTCTGCTTTTTCTGGAGTGTCGTCTGGTAGTCGTACACACGCCTGACTAGCACGCAACGGGGATGCGAGTCCCGTCCGGAATTGGCCGCGGACCTGTCGCTCCCGGCCCTGGTTCTGTCCATGGTCGGGGGCGATCCTGGATGGACGGCCGTCGCCTCCTTTTGCGAGGCAGTAGTGTCTGCAAGGGAGGCGGCGGAACGGAAGCGGGAGTCCGCCACCGCACTCCCCTCCCGCCAACGTAGGCCGCGTCGTCGGCGCCGTAGGGCGGGCAACGATCTCCGGCCGCCGTAGAAAGCGGCCGCGGGCGGCCCCTCGGGGGAGGATCCGCCGCCCGCACTATTGCCGTGAGGGAAAAGGCCGCGTGCTGTTTCGCAGCCCCCCTCAACTCATAGAGTTGTTACAAGAGAGCGCCGGGGGGACGAAACCCTGACCCCCTGGCGCCAGCACTTTAGAAGGGGCCCGCTTTAAGACAAAGCGTGGGCCGGCGCCGGCCCGGGCCACGAGATCGGCAGGCCATATATCCGTGGGCCCGGGCGTAGGCGATAGGAGAACAGCGGGGTTTTTTAGTGGGTAGTCGGATGGTCGAACATCTTTTCCGGAGTCCCTTATATCCCTCGGTCCCCCCGGGGCGGGGGAATCCGTCAAGAGAGCTTTTTCCCCGAGACCGAAAAAAAATAGAAGGGTTTAATTTTTTGTTAAATACCCATGCGAAGCTGGGACGGGCTGCTAGTTATTTATATTTTGCTTATAAAATTTTATATTTTCATACATAAACTAATATTCATTCTCTATTTTTATTTAGATTGTCATTTTTAAATTCGTGATATCTTTTGAATGGAATGTCTGATTTGAATACGGTTTGAATACGAAATGATTTATTTCCATAAGGCTTAATACAATACATGGTCTGATTTTGATCGGCATTTCTATCAACTTTTAAAACGTAAAAAAGTAGTTAAGTGACATAACTACACTAGTTGGACATATGGTATCATTTATAGTATTTTGTAGAAAATAACATATGCATATATGAATGTTTTTTTTTAATATTGTACAATATTTTTTGTTCTACCATCAATATTTTCCGCAACGCATATAACGAAAAGCATTATAGTATAAGTAGCAATTCTTTTCACACATTGGGTTCCACTTTGTTTAGATTATTTAAATTGTAACAGGGATGCCTAATGTTCTTTTTTCTAATAGTAAGAAGATACCGGCGTCTGTCGGGGCCGCGGTCTGACTAATCTGTCCCGTCCCGCGATCTCGACGCTTAAGGCGTGTGATGTAACACTGGGTTGGTTTTAGTGGGTTTCCACCAGCCTACCAGCGACGTGCATCCCCAGCCTAGAGAAGGGGACGTGCGGGCGCATTGCACGGGGAATCCCACACTACCCCACCGCTCATTCTCACGCGGCAGGGTGTGTGTGTCATGCATTTCCACCACCCAAAAAATTATTAATGGTGAAAGAATTTTTGAAATATGTCCAATAGTTTCTAAGTTTATTCGTTACAAACATACGAAAATAGATAAACATACGAAACTAGAAAAATATAAAAAACATACGAAAATAGAAAAATATAAAACTCATTAATGAGGATTAAAAATTAAATTAAACAAAGACTATAGTTACGGAATGTTTAACAAAATAATGATTATTATTTCGCGTTTAAATATAACTTAATTAGGTAGATGGTGTATATATTTATAAAAACCAGTATTTTTATTTGTTTAAAATATTATGAAATATTTGATGACGCAATTGTTACAGTATATAAAGCATTATAAAACGTATGGACTGAGAAGTATCACGCTGGAGTAACAATTAGGAGGTCCCAGGTTTGAATTGCATTATGCCCTGCGCTTAAAGACAGTTTTTCTCGCCTTGTGTGCAAATTATACATTAAGTGCAGTAAAGGTTAACTGCGTAAGAAAACTTACACATCGAAGTTAACGCACATTTTCCGCACAGAGAAAATTTCCGTGTTTGCACACTGATATGATGAAAAGAGCAATAAATGCACATAAAACTACAAAAAGTTTATTTTCTCCGTACAGGGGCGGAGTAAGAATACTGACTCCTGCGGCCAGGGGCGGACTGTCGTGCGACAAAACAACCCTAGTTAGGTGGTAGGGCTACTAACCTGACTGGATGGTAACCAATCGTGGGCTCTAAATATATCACCGTAATAATCTTGTGCTTTGTTCCGGCCTAAGGAGTTCTTAGTCCCTTTCGCAAATGACAGCGTGTTGGCGATGCCACTGAGGTTCCAAACATCTCTTTACTGCCCCAGAAAAATAAAAAAATAATATTTGCAAGTAAATAATTTATACATGACGTATCGATATTAATAAAGTACTGAAATAAAATTTGATTATCACAAAGAGTTTGAACTGAACCTACTATTCTGACGAAATATGTGACGCAACATGGCCACGAGTTCAATTCCTGTCCCGAGTTTGAGTGTTTATGTATAATTTGTATTTACTTTAAAAAGAATCCATAACATAAGCGTTCTGCTAATTGCTTTGGGGGTATATAGCGATCTGGAAATTGTACCAGAATATCTATTTACTTTTAATTATTTGATACAAGTTCTGTTTGAAAACAAATTTATGATAATACAAAGTTATAGCTTTGCGACTCTGAAAAATAATGCAAATAAAGAGAATGATGCAAATGAAACGGGAGGAAGACATGCGAATATAATAAGGTCATTTTAATTAAATCTAAATCCAATCTATCCGTTTCCTACAACATGCTCAATCGCGCACCAAAATTTTCTCTAGGATATTTAGTTTAAAGGGCCCTCAGCCTTAAATGTTGGCTACACGGTTACAGCTCTACTCCGGGTCTTCTTCCCACAGTGGTTTTGGAGCCTCAAGTGCTCTTATCCCATCATAAACTTAGGGAATAACAACTCCTGGTAACGTAATATGAGCCATGGGTGTGCACTTTTCAGTTTTCTGACCGTGTTAACGGTATCATTGGCGTTGCAAACATCCATAGATGACGGTTACTGCTTATGATTAAGCGAGCCGTCAGCGTGTCTGTATTCCACATCAATAAAAGTAAAAAAAAACATCCGTATGTGCGTTGTGGCTTCACCGCAGTTCTCCGTTGGCCTATGTTGGCTTGTGTGGCTTGGTAATATCACGACCCGAAATAAGTGTCCATAGACCTCTACATCTATAACAATTAGGATTAATTGTTTCACATGAAAAGATCGCGCGAAAATAGTAAAGTAGAGAAGTGAACAGGACCCTGATAATAATGAGCGAAAACGAGTGGTGCCACGGAATGAAGACTTGCTAAACGTATATATACATAATATATTATCAACGCGTCAATGAACATTCAAAAGTAACATTGAAGAATCACATTAGGACATTAATTTGATAAGAAATGTTGACATATTCTGCCACACTGAATTCTTTGTGATCAGTGGTAAACACTTATAATTTTTTATAAAACTAATTTAGTTGGATTTTAAGCACGTAACTATTTATTTTGATTAATTTGGACATTTCGGCTACTTTTAGCAATCACTATCAACAGCTTACAAAAAATGAAATTCGTTGTTGAGAAATATTTAAAAAAAAACTAAGAGTAAGAAGTGATAAATTTAAGAAGACTTTCTATGACGAACTGGCCGGTCAGAACTCCCAGGCCACGGGATCGGCCGACCAGGTGTTTAATCATAATAATCATAATCATAATCTTTATTAGCATAAAACACAGTTAATTGATTTTACATAATTATTATAAGGAACTGCATGTTTTGCCAATAAAATTGACATGCTAATATTTAATCACACGATACACCTACACTTTAATATACAAAAAAAGTCTAGTAGTTCAAAGTAAAATAGCTTTTAAGGGAAAATCAATGCTTAAAATAATAATATGGTTTAGATTCAGGCATGAGGCGATAGGACAACAGCGAGGTGTTTAAGTGGATTCCTTCACGGAGTTACACATACCCTCCGTCTCCCGCGCAGCTGGGGGACTAAGAATTGTGGTTTTCCTCGAAAAACAATTGTTTCTTTTCTTATTTCTAACCAGCCATGGTTATCCCACTGTTTTGAGATAGTAAAAAGTTATTGACTTCGTCCCGACTCAACCTAGCACAATAAACGGAAGGCTGAACGGAGTGTGAGACTCCCCGTGCAACGCGCCCGTACATCCTCTTCTCAACGCTGGTCTACCCACTAAAACCACCCCGGTGTTCCTTTGCGCGCCTTGAGTGCCGAGGCCGCGGGACGCGACAAATCAGTCAGACCGTGGCCCCGACTGGTGTTGGCCCACTTTCACGGGCCTCTTAAAAGACGGAGTATGATGAACCCCGGCATCATCTTTCTCACGCAGGAGTGAGCTGGACGCACGGAACATCCGCGCGAGCCCCTCTCTTGGCCATGTGTGCGGGCTACAGCCCATTCCCAGGGGACCGTGGCCGTGACCTACCATTACGGTGGCCAAAGGTCTGTCGCTAAACTCAGGCAACGAATGGCCCTGCGAAGCGAGAGGGGGGCAATAAAATAAATAAACTTTATCTGACCTCACTATGAACAAGTTTAATGACTCTAACTTATTGATATTAATTGATGAATAAAAAGCTATACGGTTTTGGCGCCGGTCAGACTGAATGATCGTTAAACTTTGTAACCTCTATATGAATGTACGATTCACCAGATCTTGAAGGTGCTCGATATGGAACGACACACTATATAGCTAGACTACAGGCACTTCCTCAAGAAATTATAGAAATTATTTTAATAATACGTAGCAATGAAAATGTTAAGAATAAAGTAGACGGAGAGAGACTAAAGAACTACTAGATAAGAAAGATTAAGATGATGAGAAAGATGATATGGCTAAGAACATATGAATATTGAGCCAATCTATTGTGCCTTATATCTTGGGACACGACTGTTGGTATCCCATTTTTAAGGAATCGAAGTAGATAATAAATAGGTATCGTTAGATTTTCTTTTTTGGGGTTTAGGTCATTCCTGTAAAAAGACGTATCCTGGAAGGGAGCTAACGTAAAAACATAGAAGTAGCCCTGTAGAATGTTGGATCTTGAATGTAGAAGAAAATGAAATAAAATATTAGCTCGAGAGGAGAAGAATAAAGTAAGTGGCAATGATTATGAAGGAATTGCAACTAATTTTGAAAGAACTATTAGAATACAGCATAAAAAATACGAAACTTTCACCCTTGTTTATAAAGACACATGTAAAGTGGTTGCAATTATTATATTTTACCGTTATTCGATACTACAACAAAGTTGAGTAGCACAATAGACCAATCGATAGAAAAAAAAAGGTTTGCACAAGGTTTTCTTTCGTTATCGGTGTCTTACACAAATTATTTGTACGTGACTATTGTTTCTATAATAAATAATAATAATGATAAGAATTTAATTACTAATTAATTAATATTTACTTCAAATGATAGCAGCACTCAATCAAGAGGCATTCGTATAAGGAGGATATTATATGATCATGATACAGCTGAATAGCACGAGGATGACTGGTCTTCGTCATTTGTTAGATAGTGCACCCTGCTAAACAGCAGCAACATTTCTTATCCAAGATTTTATTATTGTGGTACCAAGGTCAGACGTGAGTTACTGAAGAAATCAAATATAACCAAGTCACAAACTATGTGCACTTGCTTCGCTCTGTGGCAGGTCTCAAAAGTCATCTCCAAGCTTCAAGTGAAATACGATCAGATAAATCAGCAGTCATTAACACTCGCTAAAATCAATTATTTATATATTTTTTTATAACTGCGACCAATTTAATTCATGAAAAGAAAATAACTAGATCCTAGCTTGATATCATGAGAATCATGCCATTGTTCTCTAAGATATAGTAAGAAGCAATTAATATATAATAATAATAATAATATTTTGTGACAATTCACACAGCACCATCTAGTCCCAAACTAAGTAGCATAGCACTTGTGTCATGGGTACTAGACAACTGATATACTACTTATATACTTTTTTTTGTAAATAAATACATATTACACATAAAAACTCAGACGCGAGACGGGAATCGAACCCGTGACCTCCGCAAGCGTACCGAAGTGCGTTATCCGTTACGCCACCGAGGTCGTCAAAATTACCGTTACCTACCGATGTTTGCTACGCCACGTAAGGGAACTGGAAGTTCGGTCACTTATAATAATAATAATAAATAATAATAAAACCTCTTTATTCCATAATATTCCATAACAACAACATCAATATATAATGTATAAATTAATTATGGACCCCTTTCCTGGTAAAGGCCTCCTCCATTTTATTCCAAGCTCTCCCATCTTGCGCCTTCGATATCCAGTCCTTTCCTATATTATATTTACCCTATCACAAAACACATTGGCCTCCATGGCGTAACGGCTAATTCACTTGCGGAGGTCACGAGTTTGATTCCCGTATATCCCATAGTACCCATAACACAAGTAAGTGTTAAGCTACTTACTTTGGGACAAGAAGGTAACATGTGAATTATTTCAGTATATTATTATATTATTCGACGACCTTTGTGGCGTAACGGTTAATGCACTTCGGTACACTTGCAGAGGCCACGGGCTCGATTCCCGTCTTACGTCTGGGTGTTTATGTATAACATTTATTTACAACAAAAAAAAGTATACATATAGTACATATATTAGGTATCTAGTACCCATATTACAAGTGCTATGCTACTTAGTTTGGGACTAGATGGCGTTGAGTGAATTGTCCCAGTGTAATTTATTTATTTATTATTTCATAATTATCATCCAGCCTAGTTAGGGTTATTTAATCGCGTAGGTTTTATCAATAGTATAAGATTGTTAACATTTTCTTAATACGAGAACAAAGGAAAAAGGTTAGAGCTAAAAATAATTAATGTCACCAAGCAGATACAAACTTTTCTGATTCATTATGATAAGACTGGGATTATTCTTTATCGCAAAATCGGAATATTACAAGAATTAAGATAAGATAATACTTTTTGTTACTTTGGTGGCAAAAACCAACTTTTTCTGTGGAATTAATTTATTACCCATTATTACATACATACATATCTACTTATTTTTTTGAGAGGTGGAAATGCGTGACGCAAATCTCGCCTGGACACTGGCGGCGGGGTACGCACGTCATATACCCACTAAAACCACCCCGGTGTTCACGAGCCCCTTTAAAGCCCCGAAGGTGATAAGCCCCGGCATCTTCATTCTCACGCAGGGGTGAGCTGGGCGCGCGAATCACCGACACGCGCCCCTCTATCTACCTTGTGTGTGCGGCCTGCGGTCATTTCCCAGGAGGCCGTGTGCGCGAGCGAACATTACTTCGGCCGGAGGTCTGTCGCCAACCTCCGGCGACGAGTGGCCCTGCGTGGGCGGGAGGGCAGCCTGGCGCCCTCCCTTTCCCTCTCCACCGCCTCCTTTGCGGACATGACTGTCCCGCAGAAGGAGGTGACGGCGTCCCTTCGCAGCAGCGCAGCGCTACAGCGCTTTCATAACTGGCTCCTCCCTCTAGAGGGTACTGACAGTATGTGATTCGCCACAGTTAGCCAAGGTGGGGTGGTGGTAACACATACCATTTTCGCTGTAGGGGCGAAATACTACCCCCCTACGGCCGGGGTTGGTATGTCGTAAAAGGCACAAAACAACCCTAGTTACGTGGTACCCAAGCCCGCCCGGATGGCATCAGCATCTGTAAGTATGCCGCCATAGTTACCTTGTATTGTGTTCCGGCATTGGTGACCCAGGTTCCTGTACCCCTATGGGACAGCAGCGTGTTCGCGTTGACCCTAGCGTCGCAAATATCTATAGGCGATGGTAACTGATTACTATTAAGTGGGCCGTCAGCCTGTCTGCTCATTTTCCTTAAATAAACGAAAGTTAAAAAATATACTTATAATAGTTTTGTGAAAATTACCGTAAATGTTATTAACATGTATTTATTTATTTATTACCAGTGCATCAAGATGGCGGTCAACGGGAGTACAGATAAGAAAATTGAAAGAGTAGACGAATTCGCTACAGCCTCTTTGGATGACGCCATGCTTTTCGCTGGTAAGGAAATGGTGTTAGTGTGTGTGCTCTCTTGTGAACTCTTTACTTTTGACTACTCGGACACTCCGTAAGGAGTCACAAAAGACGACTAATGTAATACTTGTTGGTAATTTATTGACAGCAAAAAGAAAGAGCAAGTTCAATTATTCAATCGAACGCCATATGCTCTTACATATGCTTTTAAAACCAAATTAAGCCACATTTTTCCAACTTTTTTATATTACTTCTTGATCAAAAGAAAAGGAGGATCACTAAAATACGTTGTTGAAAAACCGTGCTGAAGTGTTGTCCTTTTTACACGGTGAAACTTTGCTAGAAGATGAAAATTAATCAACACACAATTCACTGCAACAACACACTGCAGACAGACTGACGGCCCACTTGACAGTAAGCAGTTACCGTCGCCTATGGATGTTTGCGACGCCAAGGGCACTGCGAACATGCTGTTGGCCGCATATGGGTACTGGAAACGGGGTCACTAATGCCAGAACACAACACAAGGTTATAATGGCAGCATATTTAGAATGTAAGAGTGGTTGCCATCCAGACAGGCTTGGAGCCCTATCACCTAGGTGGTTTTGTCGCCTTTTACGACACGGCCGACTCAGGTCAGTATTCTTACTTCGCTCCTGCGCGAAAGATAGACATACGGAGATATCTTATCCTAATATACCCTGAAAATGTTATGTCATGTTTACATATTTTACATGGTCTCTCTGGTCTATTTGCTTGATATATTTAATCTGCGTTAATTGCATGATGTATTGTGTTTTGTATTCCAAATGGATATAAGTCCTTCAATTTATTACCAGAATGTGCGTGGTCTTCGAACCAAAACCAATGTATTTTTTCGCAACCTTATTACCGCCAATTTTGATATTATATGTTTATCTGAAACTTGGCTGCTGCCTGTGTTACGACAACCTGACGGTCGTCGACAAATATAGATAAGAAATTAAACAATTTTAAATTATATACAAGTTTATTACTAATATAAAGTACTGAATGAATTAACAATTTAGAGTTCGGTTTATAATTATATAACCGGGACGTGGGTACAAGCACTAAGAGGTTTATATCGGGCGTTAAATCGTAAGGGTGTAGGGTGACTTAGCTTAGGCCTCGTCCTGCGCGTGGAGGGTCATCAACGTCCTTTCCTTTCACGGGGCCTGACGTGCCCTGCCGTTGGAAGTGGTCTGCAGTTCCAGCCCGTACTGAGGGTGGCTGCCTCGAGACCGCTGCGAAGGATGGCAGCTACGGGTTGTTGTTCTGAAGGACCCGTTCTGGGGCGTCTGCTCTCAGCCCGTACGGTGGACCCTCTCCTCTGAAATGCGTCGAAGATGTTTCTGTAGCGCGAAAGACCCGGCACCCTGACACCCTGGACGACCAGGAGTGGTGTCGGTATCCTTCGCGTTACATTGTAAAAACACGAAAGTGGAGTGGTGATAGCTTATGTCCGTCTTTATAATAACAAGCAAAATACGGAATGAAAATTAAATAATAAAAAAATATAAAAATGAAAATTGTCTAACCAGGAATCAACTAACTACTATTACTCGGACTATCACCATTCCACCACACCATAAACACAAAGAAAAGTTTAAATATAAATTTGAACAGAGATAGGTAGTTTCAGCACATCAAAATAAATAAAAAAATAATACAATGAAATGACCTTCGATATATGAATCGTCGGCTTCCAAAGGAAAATCCGTTTTAATACGGTATTACAAAATAACTTACGTTTACAGATTACTAGATCTAATTAGCGACATTAATTTTTATACATATTTAAGATTTATGACGATACGTCGGTGGCATCAACATTAAAAGCTTATTACAACTACATTAGGTTTACAGTAAAAAAACAGATATAACTAAGAATACATACAAGCCACGACGTTAACCATTTCGCGAGTATAATTACATTTTTTATATAGTTTTAAAGAATTTAAAACAATAACGCGGCGAGCACGTTCGCCTAACACAAAATAATAAGGTTATGATTTACATTTACACCCACGTGACTAGTCCCGGTAGCTTCTTGTTGATATTAACTTGCAATATTTAAATATAAAAAGAATAATAATAATTTATTTTGGATTAATCTTTAGGCACAAAACTAGGCAATAGCGACCGGCCCTAATGGACTTAATTTTATGAGCTCACCTGAGGGTTATGCACTAAAACTTTATATTACAACTTTATAATATGTTTACAACACGCGCACGTTAAAAAACTTAACTGTTGAAGGACGGATACTTGCAGGCGTCTTTCGGGTGTGCGAATCTTGGCGTCCATCGCAGCTTCGCCTTTTTATACTGGCCGTCAGGGCACCGCCCACTTTTTCGAAGGTTCCAGATTTGGCTTCTAATGGTTTGGCATGGAAAAGTACTGGGTAGCACCTGTACTTTGGACCCGCTACTCGTTTAGACAATGACAGAGCTATAGGCCAGAGGGGCAAAGAATTATTTGTGACGTAAGCCCTGACGACACTTGGTTCCCGTTCTTCGTTCATTTGTAGTATTTTCGATGACCGGTAACCGATCGAATGATTCGCGTTCATTCATCTTTTTACTTATCGATGGACGCTATTCAACTGAACGATTTCTCGAAGATTCTTCCCAGCCGTCGTTTAATTCTTATCTACCTACTTTTAAGGTGCGCGATCGAAATTATTATCTGGTTCGTTCCGTTTAAATACCCTCAAGATTAATTATTATATATTGTTGAGATAAATTCGAAATTTTTATTAAGTATTTAAGGATTAAATATTATATAAAGAAAATTAATTATCCTACTCTTGTTACAACGTAACACCTGGTATATTTAGTTCTGAATTATTTGACAATCGTTATAATGTGTATCGTTGTGATCGAAATTATAAGCAGAGGGGTGACAGGATGGGAGGTGGTGTTTTAATTGCAGTGAAGCAAGAAATAATTGTTCACTCAACGGACATTTTAAATATTCCTAATGCTGCTGCCGAAGTCTTGAAGGTCGTTTTGAGAATGAATTCAACTTCTGCGGTGAAATTGTTGCGTTTGTATTGCTGCTATATTCCCCAGTGTCGATTGCAGCAAGTTGCTGTCGATTTCTTTTTTGAGGCTGTTTCTGATATCTTCACTAATAACGATAATGATAATGTATTGATCGTCGGAGATTTCAACATTCCCTCTGCACACTGGAATACTCCCGGTGGGTATCCAGCTATTATTAATGGTAACAATAATGATATTCTAATTAAATCTCTGCTCCGCTTTTTGAATTTTGCGAATATCGTACAATATAATTTGATTCCTAACAAAAATAATAGGCAATTGGACTTGGTTTTAAGCAGCACTGAGTGTGTTGTTGCCCGTTCTTTAAATCCTCTAGTTCTCGAGGATGCTCATCATCCAGCGCTGTGTATTGCTTTATCAATGTTACATTTTCGTACTATTCGCCCACCTCCACAGTTTGTTAGGGCTTTCCGTATGGTTGATTATGCTATAGTAGACCAAGAGTTAACTAAAGTCAATTGGAATAATGTGTTGGGTGATGGGGATATTGATTCTGCCCTAGAGAACTTTTATGAAATTGTGAATAAAATTATAATCAAGTATATTCCCTTGAAAAGAAAGTGTTTTAATACTAAATATCCCCAATGGTACTCTATGGCTCTGAAAAAGATTATATCAGAAAAATTAAAATTTCATAAAAAATGGAAGACTTATGGTCGGATTAGTGATTATGATACTTTTTGTCTCTTGCGTGATCGTGAAAAGCGCGTTAAGAGTGAATGTTATAATTTATACATTCTTCATGCTGAAAATCGTATTAAATGTGAAAGTAAACATTTTTGGTCATTTGTAAAGTCCAAAAAGTCTTCATGTGACTTGCCCGAAAAAATGTTTTTGGGTAATAGTTCTTCATCTGACGGCGGCGATATTTGTATTCTTTTTAATAAATTCTTTCAATCTTCTTTTGAACCTTACATACAGAATACGAATAATACTGATGAATCTTTTAACACTGGACATTCTGTAAACATTTCTTCTGTCCACTTTACGGTTGAATCGGTTTCTAAGTATCTTAAATGTTTAGATCCAAACAAAGGTAGTGGCCCAGATAGGATCCCTCCTATATTCTACAAATCTTGCTATAAAAGTCTATCTATTCCAATACATCATTTATTTAATCTTTCTTTGACATCAGGCGTAATGCCTTTATTGTGGAAAAAATCACACGTAATTCCTGTATTTAAAAATGGTGATAAGCATAATATTCAGAATTACAGACCTATATCCAAACTCAATACGCTTGCTAAGCTCTTAGAGAAAGTTATATTTGATTATATATTTCCTATCATAAGACCTTTGATTATTGAACAACAGCATGGATTTATTGACAAGCGTTCAACTGAATCTAATCTTTGTGAGTTTTTGCACCGGGTAGCTGGAGCGATGGATGGTGGTGGTCAGGTTGATGTTATTTATACCGATTATTCTAAGGCTTTTGACAAAATTCCGCACTCCTTGCTTATCGATAAGCTTCGTTTAATGGGTATTCATGGCGATCTTTTAAGATGGTTGGAATCATATTTGAGGGAACGGAGTCAAGCAGTAACTGTTAAGGGTTATTGTTCCACATTTGTCCCTATATCTTCTGGTGTTCCTCAGGGCTCTCATCTCGGACCTCTATTGTTTAATATCTTTATAAATGATGTAATTGTCACTTTAAAAAATAGTAGTATCTTACTTTACGCTGACGATATGAAGATTTTTAGAACTATTGATTCTGACTATGACTGTACTCTTTTACAAGATGACCTCACTCGTCTCTCTAACTACTGCAATAATAATTATTTGAAACTCAACATAAGTAAATGTAACATCATATCTTTTACAAGAAAGACCCAGCCAGTTATTTTCACATATAGTTTGAGTGATAGTATTCTGGAACGCGTATTTGAGGTGAGAGACCTTGGGGTTCACTTGGACTTTAAATTGACATTTTGTTGCCATGTGAATCACATAGTTAATAAGGCTTTCCAAATTTTGGGATTTATTCTTAGAGTTGGAAAAGATTTTAAAATGCCCTCCACATTGACCTTACTGTATAATTCTTACGTGAGATCCATCTTGGAATATGCTTCTACAGTGTGGAACCCACAGTACAATATATATAAAGACAGTATTGAATCCGTACAAAATAAATTTATAAAGCACTTGAAATATAAATGTGATCGTATGAATCAACAATTGCCTGAAATTTATTCATTATCAGTGCGGAGGGCTATGAGAGACCAAGTATTTTTATTCAAGTTACTCAACAATCACATTGATTCCCCTTTCCTTATAAGTCAGGTATTCCTGAGGTGTCCCCGTTTAAATTCAAGGCAAGTGTCACTTTTTTCTTTGCCTTCAATAAAGTCGAATCTAGCAAGAAACACTCTTTTGCACAGATCTTGTCTTGATTATAATAAATCTTACACCAGTGTAGACATTTTTTGCTCTAACATTATAAATTATAAATTGAAAGTATTCGAATTGTGTAAATGACTAAAGTATTAAGTATTATGTTTAGATCTCTCAATTATTTTTTAATGTATTTTGTAATTTTAATTTTATGACATCACTATTATTCTATTGGATGATGCAGTTATGTGTATTATCTATAAGTGGAAACTTTACTGATTTGTTAATTTTTATGTTTTCTTTATATTGTGATGTATTGTAATTGTTTGTTTCCCAAATAAATAAAAATAAAAAATAAAATAAAAACGAAATCAATAATTCTAAGCAACCAAATTAATAACATTACAATATAAAATGTCATATTTTGGGAAACACTGAGCCTTAGCAGTACTAAAATTGAAGGTCATGTTAACACATAATTTATTTTTTATGAACATGCAAATGAGATTACTTTTGTTGACGAAATTGTGTCCGCGTAATAATTTCATTGTCTTTCTCTTTTCATTATGTAAGAATATATATACACTTCTCATCAAAAAAATCGATACACCCGTGAAGTTTGGTTTCGAATGAGTTTAATTTTTTTTACATTTAACCAAAAATATAAATAATGCCTGTTAATTGTAGATATTATACTCGTAGGGTATCATTTAACGAATATTAATATTTAAAATTAAATTTCTTTAGCTATTGTGTTTTGTTCAACAGGTATTTTTAATAACTTTTTAAGAAGAAATTGTTAAATGTAAAAAAGTTTATTAAATATCTCGTATTTTCTCCCCGGGCTCTTATCACTGCTTCCTCATGGAACGGATAAGCGTCACAGTCTGAGTCTTGTGTTGTGGGATGTTATCCCATTCTTTTTGTATAGCTGTTTTAAGCTGGCCAAGCACCTCCGGAGCAGGATCTCTCGCTCTGACTCCTCTCTTCAACTCATCCCATAGGTGTTCTATGGGATTCATATCCGGGCTTCTTGCTGGCCAGCCCATAACCGCAATACCAACTTCGCTCAAGTATTCATTTACAATACCTACGGTATGAGTCCTGGGATTGACTTGCTTAAAAATGAAATCTTCGCCAATAAAATGTGAGTAGGATACAACATCAGGCTCCAAACACTCTTCGATGTAATGTGACCCATTTAATGACGGCAACCGAGGACCAGATAGAAACGCAAGTTCGGTTTTTCTATCGGCGCTTATGCCCCCCAAACCGTCCATGAACTGCTACCGTAACTGATTATTTCTTCAATGCAGCACTGTGCAAAACGCTCTCGCTCTCTTCGATACACCTTCTTTCTTCCGTCATTACCATACAGCGTGATCTTACTCTCGTCAGAAAAGAGAACTTTGCTCCATTGAAAGTATGACCAATTTAAGTACTCAAGTGCAAAGTTGAGGCACGCTCTTCGGTGGTTTACGTCAATTTTGGGCCATTAGCTGGTTTGAGGTTTCATACCACGATCCGCCAATCTTCTTCTTATGGTAGAATCGCTTACAGTCAATCCCCGAACCTGACACAGCCGCTGCTGCCGTTGAATAGAGTTAAAGTGGCGATTTCTTAAAGAAACTGACATCATATACCAATCATCTTGCTTAGATGTGATTCGATGTCTACCAGATCCTGGACGGCAAGTAACATGCAAGACTCCCGATAACGCTGATCATAATCATCATAATCATAACTCTTTATTTGTAAAAATGCAGATTATTGTAATAAAATGTAATATTATACAAAAAAATTCCCAGTGCAATTTTGCCCTTAGGCATATAAATATTATATTGGGGAACCCAATCTTTTATTTTATTACAAAATTCTATTACTTAAATTTATCTATTATGCTATTTAACATCGACATTAATAAATATTAATTAATTATATTATTACAGAATTACAAATAAATAAAAATCTAAATTAAAATAATACAAAATGCACATAATTGAACACATAACTTGTCAAGAATCCATCATCCAAAAAATCGGCAATCAAACCTTCATAAATAATAATATAAAAATTTTATTGCGAATGTCGGTTTTATTTTAAGAATATGATGACTATTATAATCCTGCTGAAAATAAAAGTCATCCCACATGTCATTATTAATTCTTGTCTTCATTATTCGTCCTGAATATTTGCAAGTTCTAATAAACAAGTGATAAGAATAAGAGGTTATTTCAATCTATAAGCGCAGGTGTCACAGACCAAATGTCAACAACCAACTTCTATTGAACAGGTTATATCCAGTTTATTATAATGTGTCTATTAGAACAAGATCCCAGGGCCACCAGACGTCACGTATTTTCTGACGGACAAAATGTGGACGATTGAGTAGAGTTAGTATGTACTACGATCACATGCCTACCTTAGTCAAACGGCCAATTTCCAGGTATCAGGTGATCAAAGTACATAAAAACATTACTTCACGTAAATTCTCATGACTGATTTTCACGTATGTTTTAGACAATATTGTTAAAAATAAGTCGTCAATACTCCCAGACACTTTTCGTCGGCCAAATTGCTTTGCAGACGCTATATAGCACCCAAAATAATTAGTTAACTTCACGTAAATTGTGATGCTCCATTTTTATATATGTTCACCAGACGACTATTTTAAAACCTTTGACAAGAAGACAGACCGATCCAAGGGGCCAATCATCCCCTAAACTCAATTTTAATACCTCTGTGGGTGGGAGCGCGATGCAAGCCTTACTTTGTCATAAATACGTATATGTTTTTGTCATGCATTTCATCATACGCGAGTAGAATCAAAGATATTATAATTATTTGCAAAATTAAGTCAGTAAACAAATAGAACAGATGTACTGCTATCTATCGTGTTATCTCTCCTATTATTATTAATAATGGTAATAAATAATGTAATCCAGGTCACATGTCAATTTCTAGGTTACAAATTAGTAGTCGAGAATAGGAGTATCAACTTTTGTTCATTATCGTGTTTGCAATCATGTCTAACTTGAATCTACGACAGCTGTAGTTAGAGCGTGTTGAAGAGAGAATCCAGAATGAGAATCCATCAACGTTTTATGTGTTTGAATAGTATGTGTAGTTGTCAGATTAAAAAAAAATTCTTTATTAGGATATATAAAATCCATAACAATTAAATCGTTGGTCCTTGAACTAGGTTGACTTATATTTTGGGGACCTGCTTTCGATTGGTACAATACAATCTATGAATTTTAGGTATAGTCCGCTCATGTTAGCCCTGAAAATAGTAGTGAAGCCATAAAACTTCGCATAGAGCCTAAAATTGTTTGATTCTGAAATGTGTACGAAATTTATAGGAATGATTAACCTTTAAATTAATAAATGATCTTTGTCATAATGTGACTACACTGAAAACTCGTGAAATAAGCCCCATAACTATATAGTCACCGTTGTTGTAATCCGTGCAGGGGCGGAGAAAGAATACTAACCTCTGCGGCCTGTTATAAAAGCCGACAAAACAACCCACCCTAGCTACGTGGTAGGGCCCCAAGCTCGTCTGAATGGCGATCATCTTTGGTCTTAAGTATGCCGCCATAATAGCTTTATGTTGTGTTCCGGCATTAGTGACCCAAGTTCCTGTACCTTTATGGGACAGCAGTGTATACACGATGCCACTGGCGTTGTAAACAGCCATAGGCGGTGGTAACTGCTAAATTCTAAGTAGGCCATCAGCCTGTCTGCTGTCCTAGAGCAATAAAAAATAATACTTTCGGATTTGATATCAAAATATGATGAAATATTATAATTCCACAGGCCTATCACTGAGTCAGGGAAGACGTTTAATTATTATGCCTATTGAAAGACATTTATTTAATAAGGTAATTTTCAAAGCCAATGAATGTTATAGAAAACCTGTATTATTACGTAATGAAGATATAAATAAGCTTTATAATTGTAATCGTATATGTATAAGAGGCGTGGAATATTACTTAGCTAATCGTCCCAGCCCTGACCTTAACGGATACGTCATATACAATATTATCTCCGACTATTTTTTATAAAAGATTGCAAACAAAATTATGAAAAAATATCGGACTTCTTTTTTTCTCTATGAAAACTCTGTTGACTAGTGCCCCTGGGGGACGGGAGGTCGTAGTATGTGGAAATCCAGTGAAGATGTTCGAACTCTGACTACCTACTAAAAAACCACGCTGTCCTATCGCTCAGTTATTGGGCCGACGGATAAACTGGCCCGCCAAACTCGTGGAACTTGTGTCAGGACGGGCCTCTTTCACAGTTTGCGCCAGGGTCAGAGTTTCGACCCCCAGCATATTCCTGTGTCAATCCGACATTGAGGAAGACACGCGGAAAAATACGCGTGTCCTCATCTCCGTTACGTACACGAACGAGAGAATCTATCTGATATACGGAGATCATAATTTCTATCAACATATTCGATCATACACAGGAAATTTAATTATGATAGATTATCACGATGTTCTCTTTTACTTGTCTTTTAGTTATTACGTGCTGACGGTAAAAGCAATAATATTGATACCATTACATGTTTATACTTAGAAATTAATTAATATAAATGGTAAATTTGTAATATCATGCATGTTGCCTAGACTTTTTTGATGTGTACATGTGCGCTGTGTCGGAACAACTTAGATGCAGCAAAATGCTGTGTGGCCAAGCTTATTTCTCAGAATAGCGACATTGATTTTATATTTAATATAATTAAAGTAAGTTTTTTTTATAACAATATATTTGATTAATATCGTTTTCTTTGGCAAATAAAGGTTTTTCTTTCTTTCATTACATGGCCAAACCACGCTAGTTTTACTTTTAAGTTTTTCAATAACACTTACATACTTTATAATAAACTCTAGTAATTCGATTTCTTTTTGTTTAGGTATATAAGGTAAAAAGTTTAAAAGCATTTAGGTTATAGACAGCTTGTTTGTTAGGTCAATCACATGAAATCTGAAGAACATTCCAATAAGTCATTGCTACCAAATAACATATGATAACGTGATAATTTGACGTTCATCGCACAGGTCAGAGAACACTTGGTTAAACTTTATCACTAGAACTTCGACCTCAGGATGAATGTCATGGAAATAAGTCATTATACATCAGCAATTTCGTCATGTATCTGACTAACTTATTTTTTAGTTGCGGTGGAGACAACACGTAGTTTGTATGGATTGATAATTCTCGTTCAGAATTATCCATGTTTTATCGACCTGATAATACTTATTCTGGTTATGTAAGGAATGAAGTTATTAAATATAAATAAATATGCTCTGACATTTCACACAACGCCATCTAGTAACGTCAAGTAAGCAGTAGAACTCTTGTATTATGGGCACTAGAGGTTAACGCACTTCAGTACGCTTGCGTAGGTCACGGTTCGATTCCCGTCTCGCGTCTGGGTTTTTTTTTATTTATAATATGTATACATTTAGTAGAAAAGTACCTAGTCAGGTCATAAGTATTGTCACACAGTAAAAACTTTTCTTTTAGAATGCTGGCCACAAAAAAGTTTATTGAATTCGAATTTCGAATTGTTCATGAAAATAAAAATGTATAACTTTTAGAATTTTACTCATTTTTAAATATGGAGTGGACGCTTAAAGAAGACCGTGTTGCAGTTATTGCGTTGCATCGTTACAGTTACGCGCCAATTCAAATTTTTAACATACTGAAAAATTTGAATATAACCAAAAGATTCGTTTATCGTACCATCAAACGATACAATGAAGACTCTAGTGTAGATGACAGGTCAAGAAGTGGTCGCCCTCGGTCTGTTAGGACTCCAGCAGTGATAAAAGCTGTGAAGGCACGAATTCAAAGAAATCCCAAACGTAAGCAGAAACTGTTGGCCCTTCAGATGGGGTTAAGCAGAACCACGGTGAAAAGGGTGTTAAATGAAGACTTAGGGCTTCGGGCATATCGAAGAAAAACAAGACATCGTTTGAATGCTCGTCTAATGGACCTGAGACTGAAGAGATGCCGCGCTTTGTTGAAGCGGTACGCGGGAAAAAAATATCGGGAAATTCTTTTTTCGGATGAAAAAATGTTTACCGTAGAAGAGAGCTACAACAAATAAAATGATAAGGTGTACGCACACAGTAGTGAAGAAGCGAGCAACCGTATTCCGCGTGTCCAACGAGGTCATTTTTCATCCTCGCTCATGGTATGGTTGGGAGTTTCTTATTGGGGCTTAACAGAGGTACATTTTTGTGAGAAAGGTGTAAAAACGAATGCTGTTGTGTATCAAAATACAGTCCTGACGAACCTTGTGGAACCTGTTTCTCATACCATGATCAATAACACTGGGTATTCCAACAAGATTCGGCGCCAGCTCATAGAGCGAAGAGCACACAAGACTGGCTGGCGGCGCGTGAAATCGACTTCATCCGGCACGAAGACTGGCCCTCCTCCAGTCCAGATTTGAATCCGTTAGATTACAAGATATGGCAACACTTGGAGGAAAAGGCGTGCTCAAAGCCTCATCCCAATTTGGAGTCACTCAAGACATCCTTGATTAAGGCAGCCGCCGATATTGACATGGACCTCGTTCGTGCTGCGATAGACAACTGGCCGCGCAGATTGAAGGCTTGTATTCAAAATCACGGAGGTCATTTTGAATAAACTTTAATGTCATAAGAATCTATGTTTTGTTAAGTTCATTTTGGTATATGAATGGTTACATAATTAATAAACTTGTTACAATTATTTTACATTAAACATGTGACAGAATTTATGACCTGACTAGGTATATATGTAGTAGGTCAGTTGTCCCATAACACAAGTGCTATGCAACTTAGTTTGGGACTAGATGGCGTTGTGTAAAAGAATAAATATCGGAATCGTGCCCGTAAACCCCAACAGTTGTAAGTGAACTCTTATTTGAGTAAACTTTACTTGGTTAGTCTTGGGCTACTTCTCAAGTTTACCGAGAAGTTTACCCCCCGGGCCGGGGGAACCCGTCAAGAGAGGTTTTTCCCCGAGACAAAAAAAACTCAACTCGACATTGCCCGAGCAGGCTTCCTAAACTTGGTTTGCTAAGAGCGCCTGCTATGTCTCCAAAATGCTATGTCGCCAGGCGCCGCCCTGCTTTGTCGCCTCCTACGTCAGCAAAGTTGAAGAAAGTCATGACACTCAATGAAATCATATGACATAAACTTATATAAATATACTGTATGTTTATGAAATCTTTAAAAAAATTCCATAAAACCCTTCTTAGAGGAGATTAAAGCAAAACCCACGACAAGCCAGGCCACAATATTTATGATGGTATTATATGACGCGGTAAAGCAATAACATAAATCTTAAATAAATTGGGAAACCCCGCTTCGGCAGAGTGTTGTGATGCTGATAAGGTATCTTATTTTCTATTCAGAGGCTGGTTAATGCAAATAAGACAATATTTGCTCATTAGTATGAGATTATGTGACAGGTATTTTATGACTCAAATTTATTATGTATGTACACATTAATAAAACTCGAAAGTTTATTAACAGATTGTAATCGGGAAACGAGTAAACTCGTATTTTACTCGTACATGTTAGAACTAAAGCGCGGCAATTGACAAAATTCGTTTTTATATTGACGTGGTGATGAAAAATTGAAAACACAGGATAAAGCTTAATGGATAATGGATTTATTTATTTAATGTCAACATTACCCACAAAATGAAAATGTATGAAACCCTCTATGAAATCACTTTCTTATGCAATTTTTTATTGCTGAGGGACAGCAAACTGGCCACTTAATAGTAAGCAGTTACCGTCGCCTACGGATGTTTGTAGGGCTAGGGCACAGTGAACACGCTCTTGTCCCATACAAGAACCTAGGTCACTAATGCCGGAACACAACACAAGGTTATTATGGCGGCATACTTACAGACCAAGAGTGATTGCTATCGAAATAGGCTTGGGGCCCCAGGACCTAGCTAGGGTTGTTTTTTCGCCTTTTACAACAGGCAAACCCCGGCCACAGGGGTTAGTATTCTTACACGGCCCCTGCGAGAAAAAAGAATGTTGTTATGATGTTAATACTTATGGAAAGCACTTCCGAGCACGGGGCCCCCTGTTGAGTATAGGGCAAAACTTTAACATGTCCACTGAGTCTCCGAATCTCGGTGAAGCTTCCTTTTATGGATAACTATAAATTAATAGTCGCTTTGTACGACTAGGGAATTGTATAAACTGAGGCGGCCCGATTTTGGTTTTAGGCTGAGAACACACGTTAGAAAAATTAATTTTAATCATCAAATTTCTCATGGAATTTTGAACCACCGTCCGATGGTTAACGTTCACTATTGCTATATACTCAAAGTCTTAATAAAAAGAGAATAGAGAGAAACCTAGTAGAAAGAAGGAGTTTGAAAAATAGTAGTAGAAGAACAAGTGATATATCGAGGGCGTCGCTGAGTAATGACCAAAAGTTGATATTGCGATACCTTCACATGAAGTTTAGAGTACGAACCGGGTACACAAGTATACAGTTACCTACCTAAAGGGCGGCTGCCGTAGGGTAGGGTTGATTTCCCCTCGGAGCACGCAATACTAGTGACGCGATTGTTTCGGAAATAAAAAAAGTAGAGTGAGATACAGAACAAGAAAGTACTAGAGCTGGTGGAATTGATGGAGCTATTAATCTTTTTTGTCACCCAAATATTATCCCCAATCTATCAGGAAAGAGAATAATAACAAATTTATAAAAAATATTTAAATTCTATCCCTGAGGGGCGGAGAAAGAATACTAACCTCTGCGGCCGGGGTCGACCTGTCGTAAAAAGCGACCAAAAAACCCACCCTAGTTACGTGGTAGGGCTTCAAACCCGTCTGGATGGCGACCACCTTTGGTCTTAAGTATGCCGCCATTATAATCTTGTGTTGTGTTCCGGCATTAGTGACCCAAGTTCCTGTACCCTTATGGGACGGTAGCGTGTTCGCGATGCCACTGCTAAATTATAAGCGGGCAGTCAGCCTGTCTGCTATCCTACAGCATTAAAAAAATACTAATGAAAAGTTTTATTACCTTCAGGATGCGGCGTATACAATATCCTGCACATGTTAATGAGTGGCCTAATCCTAATGGGCATGATAATGCAGAGCTTGGCCCTCGGCTACATCCTGCCTGCGGCCCAATGTGATCTCCAATTGACGCTGCAACAGAGGGGATGGCTGGCAGCGATACCGTTTCTTGGTAAGTTCTCATCGATAATAACGCCTGTTAAAATTAAAAACCTTTTACTAGTTTTTAATCTCATAGATTGAGGAATATAGGATAAGAATATAAAGACTGAAAGGAGAGAAGCTCTGAATATTCACTCCGCTCAACCTTACAAATATGCAACTCATATTTACTATTAATAAGGTAATCAATTAATCATTGACGAAAGCATAATTATTATAAATTATTGTATAAGGGAATGTAATTATTGTAAACTAAGATAACCTATTATGGGGAGTCGAAATATGGTTGTCGGAAATTCAATCCGAATAACGGATTATTTTCTTCTACTATACTACCGACACGCTATGATGGCCATTTTGACGTTTGTCCACTCCATGAAGTTTCGTATTAATTAGTAATTACATTTGAAGAAGCAAATTGCTGTTCTTTATTGTCAATAACTGCAGGTCGCTATTGACAACAAAGAATAGCAATTTGCTCCTTCAAATGTCAAACTAATTAATACGAAACTTCATTGAGTAGGAAAACGTCAAAACGGCCATCTTAGCGTGCCGGTAGTATAGTGTAAGACGCTTTTTTTGTGAAGGTAAAAATGCAAACGGTAGTCATGCATGTAAAAACCAAATATAGCTAGCTACTTCTACTTTAGCTTTTTGGCGTCTACTTGGTAAATAGATAGACTAATTACAGAGAATCACACGTATTGTTGACATGATTTTACTTGATTTCAAATTTTGTTATTATTATTATGTTATATCTTCCGTACTTTTATAAATTTGCAAAATGTAAGCTACTTTATGTGGCAAGATGTAGAGAAACAAGTTGTAATGATTGACATAAATATTAACCTGTGTTCACCTAAGATACTTTGACTTTGAGCAAACTTTGCGCTGAATTTTGTCCTGTAATTATACTCAGAGTGTTCTTCTGACTTAAAATGCAATATTTAACTATTAAATTGTCTTCATAGCAATATTTATGTTCTGTATTTCAGCAATTATCCTGACTTCATACATCTGGGGCTGGTTAGCAGACACCCAAGGACGGAAACCAATAATGTTGTACTCGATGATAATATCTGCAGGATTTTCGGTGTTAGCCAGTCTCGCACCAGACACTATATCTTTCGCAGTATTGCAATTTCTTTCTGCTATTTTGTAAGTTATTTTTATTACACAAATTATTATTAGAACTTGTTTATTTTACATTTTTCAAGTGAAAACTTGTTTAGCGGCGTTGTGCACTTTTTGATATGGGTAAAAATGTTAAACTCGCGTCAGGACACATGTCCTGGTCGAAAATTCGTAAGACGGAGTTTTGCTCGAGTAATACCAACCTTATTAATAATGACTTAAGGTTTATTTTATAATATAAATTTTAAATGATTGCATTGTATTACTTATACATATCTATTCGAATTGCGAATTTATTACAATGAAATACAGTTGAGTTTTTGAATTTATCGAATATGATCGCAAAGTTTGCTTGTTTTTTTAATTCACCTTACTATATTTACCATGCCATAATCATTAAAACGATCATCAAGAATTACACTTGTCAAAGGTATATAAATATAAAACATAGGTTTATTTGGTGCCAGACAAATAATTCTCGCAAATCATAGAACAATGATAAAGATCTTTACAGTATGTACTAGTCAGGAATAATTGATAGCATTGTTTGAGGAAAATCGATATATAAAACTCCAAATCATTATCTATATTTCTTGGCAACTAATAACTTAGGTAGATAACTACATAATGTAATATCTAGATTCTATATATTTTTGACATATATGTATGATAAAGATTAAAACCTAAAATTACAAATATCCAGTGACAATTCATACAGCGCCCTCTAGTCCCTACGTAAGCAACCAAACGTTGGTACACTACTAGAGAAGTGATATACTTTTCTTTTGAAAATTAATACATATTATAGATAAAAACTGTTCCAATGTGTAAAAGTCGTTGAGCAACGGATATTGTCAGATACAATTAATTATTAGAGTAAAATACTATATTGAAACATTGGTCGAGTGGTTGATGCATTGTAGAGAGCTGACGTAAAATTAAGAGAACACGTTTTGAAGTAATAAAAAAATCGCCAGTATGTGTGTGCATCTGAAAAATCTTCAAACTCAAATCTACGTAGGAACATTTTTAGTAGTGCTACTGCGGTCTACTGTCTCTCTCTCCATTAGTTTGCTCAAAAGCAATAAATAATCCGCTTAACATATTTTATAGATAATTTACAGCAGACAGGCTGATGACCCGCTTAGAATTTAGCAGTTACCGTCACCTATGGGTGTCTGCAACGGCAGTGGCATCGCAAACACGCTACTGCACCATAAGGATATAGGGACTTGGGTCACTAATGCCGGAACACAACACAAGGTTATTATGGCGGCATACTTAAGTCCAAAGGTGGTTGCCATCCAGACGGGGCCGAAGCCTTACCACGTCGTTAAGTTGGGTTGTTTTGTCGCCTTTTACGACAGGCCGACCCCGGCCGCAGAGGTCAGTATTCTTTCTCCGTCCCTGCAGGGATAAATTATATTAATACGAGTAAATATTTTTAAAACCCTTTACATTTCAAATAAAATTCATGAAATAACAAACATTTGTACAGCTTCCATTATATTTGTAAGAAATATTGTAATAAGTTTAAGAACGAATATCATTAATTGTGTAGAACCTGTGTGCTGATCTTGATTCAAACTAATTTTCGAATTTCAAAATATAAAGGAAAAATTAGTGCGTAACTTTTAAACTAGTTAAGTTGTATATAGCGGGCTAATATCTCGCCAATTATGCCTGATTAATAAACCTAGTCTCGTGAACTTGATGAACAATGTATAAAAACAGTTCTTATTTATTTTATTTAGTCAGCATCCATATTTGACAAGGCCGCAATCCTTGTATTTTTCAATGTACAATAAATATATCGAAATTATCGTTATTTAAAAATTATTTTAATTAAATTATATAAATATTATTTTTTTATTTTCAGTACTTCAGGATCCTCTGCTGTCGTGTATACCTACCTCGGCGAGTTCAATAATCTGCGCCATCGGGACAAGATGGTGGCTTTTGGCTCGTCCTTCGTAGGGATCGGTACTGTTGTTTTGCCATGTGAGTATACTTCATCACTTTGCCTAACCAATCATAATATCTTAAAATGTGCAATCAATAATTGGAGAAGAAAAGCGGGTATAGTATAAGCATATTTATTAAAAACAAAGTAATAAAGCTGAAATAACTCTATGTTTACCACTGATTGTGGTGATTGTCTTGCAAAAAAATAGGTTTGGGCCGATATATTAAAAGATATCATCATCATCATCATCTTTGCGTTCTATCCCGGTTGCAGCCCAAACTCTCGCTTCGGCGCCCGGGGTCCGCTTTCCGACTTTTTCTTCTCCACTTCGCACGGTCTTCAGCATCCCTGGTAGTGAGCCCATTGGCACGCATATCACCCTTTACGACGTCAAGCCAGCACTTTTTGGGTCTACCCCTCCTGCCGGGGCCCGGCGGAGGCGGCATGGCCAGACATTTGTTACCCACGTAAGCATCCGGTTGCCGTAAAACGTGGCCGTACCAACGGAGCCGACACTCTTGTAATTTGTCCGCAATGTCACGGACATGAAGACCGCCGCGAATGCGGGAGTTCCTAACGCGGTCCTTCCGCGTCACTCCACACATCCACCGCAGCATATTCATCTCCGTGACACGCAGCTCTTGCTTGTGTCGCTCTAACACCGGCCACGCTTCACAGCCGTATAAAAGGACAGGCCTAATGATGGTCTTATAGACCTGTCCCTTCAACTTTACCGGCATCTTGGGGTCACAAATGACACCAGTTACCTCACGCCATTTGGCCCACGCGGCAGCAATGCGTGCCTTGACGTCGCAATCGATGTCACCAGACGCATGGAACACAGATCCACAGATCCCAGGTATTTCACTTGTTCCGTGCTATTATTCCGTGATATATTAAAAGATATATTTAGTAGTTAATTTATACAATTATTATAAATTAAAAGAAATTTTACTAAAACACAAAACGAACTGAAAATTTCGAGGCGCGTTCCTCAATTGTTATTTTATAAATATTTTATTATCGTATCAAGATGGCCATAGTAATTATGTTTGTAAATAGATATAGCATAATTTAAAAGAAAAAGTTTCTTAAGTAAAGATACCAAACTTTTCCACTCACCTATATAGGTATGGAATCGACAGTCATTTTGTCATATTTTAAAAGTTTGGTAATATCATAAATACTGGCAAAATCAATGCCAAAAGCGTTGGGGCCAAATAATTAAAAGAAGAAATCATAAATAGTATTCTCAGGATTTCAGATAAGCTACCTTCCGAACCGATCACCGCGTTTGACTCCCCCCTTTTTTCGCCATTAACTTGTCACTTTTAAATTCTACTCGGACATTGGCAAAATCAATGCCAAAGGCATTAGAGCCAAACCTTCAAAAACTGAACTGAACTATATTGTATTAACAAATAAAAACGTTTCTTGTCTCAAAGACGAAAAAAAAATCACGGAGGTTGTGCTTTTACAACAACAAAAACTGCCATTGCTGTAAAGCTCAGAAGTACATGCAGTTTATCATCTATCTATACTACTATTATAAAGAGGAAAGATTTGATTGTTTGTTTGTTTGTTTGTTTGCTTTGAATAGGCTCCGAAACTACTGACCCGATTTAAAAAATTATTTCATTGTTGGGAAGCTACACTATCCCCGGGTGACATAGGCTATATTATATTTAAAAAAAAATTAGGGATCCTTACTAAAACTCCAATAATGTAACTCAAAGTGTAAAAAAATTACCTAAAATATTATTTAAATCGCGTACGTTGCGAAAACTATTGATGATAGAATAAAATAATGTACTACAACTTTGCAGAACACATCATTATTTACAAAAAGTGTTGCGACAGCATATGTCTAACTATTATAGTTATGCCACAATAAGTGTTCTTTTATTTTAAAAATTTAATTAAAATGCCGCCCCTAGAAAAGGCTCTATAGTTGGATCTTGGTATTAATCCTTATCAAAATAAATTACTTCATATTCAAAACTGTTTCAATACCTTTATATAACTTTTTGAATTATTCAATTCGGATATTCCATTCGAAAGATATCACGAGTTTAAAAATGTAAGTATTAGAAAAATGTTGCGTGGTAGCCGCTCACCCTGTTCGGGTTCGGGAGCTAGGCAGCACCTTATGCAATGTAGGCGTGCGTCACTCGGGTTTTTACAAAAATTAGAATACTTATTAAAAAATAACGAAAATAAATAAAAAGTAATAACAAAAAAATCATTAAAATAAAAACTCATAGAAATAATAATATTCAAACTTTCTTTATAATTTTATTTTTTTAGTAACCTGACGCAAATAGAAGGGTTTGCCCTCAGGGGCGCTCCTCTGTCCGAGGAGTGCACGGGTGTGCGTACCCGAGGTGCCCGAGCATCCGTCGCTTCACTCCCCTCTCCGTTCGAAGCGACAGAGTCCTACCTTTCTTTCCGTCTACCTCTTACATCCTTTCCAACTTAGTTCTCTGTTCGTGGCGTGGTCCCCGGTGGGATGGTTGCGAATACTGATTGGGGTCCCGGGTTCTAACCTGGGACCTGATTTGGTAGTCGAAACCATGCCTATTTCGACTGCGCCTGCACAGAGGGTGTTCCCGGGGCGGGAATTCCATCCTCGCTGTCGGTTGGTCTTGCTGGGCCGACTACGACGTCAGGCAACTCTGCTTTTTCTGGAGTGTCGTCTGGTAGTCGTACTCACGCCTGACTAGCACGCGACGGGGATGCGAGTCCCGTTCGGAATTGGCCGCGGACCTGTCGCTCCCGGCCCTGGTTCTGCCCATGGTCGGGGGCGATCCTGGATGGACGGCCGTTGCCTCCTTTTGCGAGGCAGTAGTGTCTGCAAGGGAGGCGGCGGAACGGGAGCGGGAGTCCGCCACCGCACTCCCCTCCCGCCAACGTAGGCCGCGTCGTCGGCGCCGGAGGGCGGGCAACGATCTCCGGCCGCCGTAGAAAGCGGCCGCGGGCGGCCCCTCGGGGGAGGATCCACCGCCCGCACTATTGCCGCGAGGGAGAAGGCCGCGTTCTGTTCCGCAACCCCCCTCAACTCCTAGAGTTGTTACAAGAGAGCGCTGGGGGGACGAAACCCTAACCCCCTGGCGCCAGCACTTTAGAAGGGGCCCGCTTTAAGACAAAGCGTGGGCCGGCGCCGGCCCGGGCCACGAGATCGGCAGGCCATATATCCGTGGGCCCGGGCGTAGGCGATAGGAGAACAGCGGGGTTTTTTAGTGGGTAGTCGGATGGTCGAACATCTTTTCCGGAGTCCCTTATATCCCTCGGTCCCCCCGTCAAGAGAGGTTTTTCCCCGAGACCGAAAAAAATAGAAGGGTTTAATTTTTAATTTTTTGTTAAATACCCGTGCGAAGCTGGGACGGGCTGCTAGTTTTACATATAAATCCTTATTTTGATTTCAGGCATATCATGGCTAATTTTGCCATTGGACTTCTCGCTTCCCATCACTTTCTTGGACATATCGTACAGGCCTTGGAGACTGCTGGTTGTGGCTTGCGCGACACCTTTTGTAATCGCTTCAATACTTTTGTTCTTTGCACCAGAAAGTCCTAAGTTCTTGAATGCAATGGGGGAGTATGAAGCTTCTTTGGCTGTTGTTAAGAAAATATATGCTTGTAATAGAAGAACGTCTGCTGACACATTTATAGTAAGTCAAACTTTTTGCTGTCAATTTTTGAATTATCATTAATACTCTCTACTATTAACCGTGGCAATTCAAATGTAATTTTATTCAAGTATTTTACAATTGATTGACTTTACGCCCCCAAACTACGCATAGGCTGTATTTAAATTATACTTGTTATAATATATAATGTTATAACGACAAACATATTATTTTATATATAATAATTGTTCATGATTTTTCCATTTTAGTCATTGTAACAATAAATTTGAAATTTATAACATGATGTCATATTCATTTTTCTTATAATATTATAACAATACAATATATTTTTTTTTAAATTGCCGTGGGACAGCAGATAAGCTGACAGCTTAATAGTTAGCAGTAACCGAAGCCTTTATATGTTTGCGACACCAGGGGCACCGCTAACAAACCTGAACCGAACATGTTCACTAATGCCGGATTACAACACAAGTTTATTATGACAACACATTTCAAAAGCCAGGGTGGTTGCCATCCAGACGGGCTAGAAGCCCTACCATATAGGTAGAATTCTATAGTCGCCTTATACGATAGGCAGTCCCTAGCTACAGACGTCATTATTCTTACTCCGCACCTTCACGGAGATAAATATGCATATTTGGCAACGAAAAGAATAGAAACGTCGCGTTATACCGTAGAAATTGAAACCATAACATCTAGTTCAATCTACGAGTTTCATACCACTTGAATACTCCTTACCTTTTTCTCTTTATAAAATTACTATGATACTCGTTGATGATGGCGACATCATTGAAATGTTTAAAATCACTTACATAAGCCTGAAGTCCAGGCACAATAATAATGTTATTTCTGTAAAAGTAAAATTTTGTGCCATCGTAATGCGTCAAAGAAATTAGACGAGATACGAAGAGAATAATAGAACAAGTGCCTATGTAGTAAGCAAAGCACAACCGAAAGTTCACACCTCTTAGTTTGATTGGTTAAATCTAAATCAGACTGTTGATGGTCGGAGTTCCAAAATCTAGCAGAATAAAATGGTTTAGGTGATCTAGAAATTGCTACAGAGGTTTCTCTTGCATACATAATGGCAGATGTAATATCTTAGTCTAATTACATATATTGTGATTGACATGACGTAAATGTGGATGATAATTTATTATTTAATATAATTTAAAGATTCTACACTTGTAGCGGGTGCTCGGCGGCCGTCGTGCGCACGCGCCGTCGAACACGTCGCATTCCCTGCGCTTGAACCAAGATGAACTAAGTCGCCTACACTAAACGCTCGTATACGCTCCGCTCGAGTATCCCAGCGTACATCGCTACATACCAATGGCAACGATACCTCTTTTCATAAAATGTAATATAACACATATTTCCAGGTTAAATCTTTGATTGTTGATAGTCAGACAACGAAGACTGATAATAAGACAGGCTTCAAAGCAGTTCTAGCTTCAATGAAAGAACAAACAGTGCCATTATTCAAGATGCCGCATCTGCCTTGGTTCGCTTTGGTCTGTTTCGTCCATTTCGGCATATTTGCTACGTACGTATTATTTTACTTTTCTAGCGTACCCAGGTACACGCCTATACCTTTTTTGTTGTTGTAATCCGTGCAGGGGTGGAGAAAGAATACTAACCTCTGCGGCCGGGTTCGGCCTGTCCTAAAAGCCGACAAAACAATCCACCCTAGTTACGTGGCACGGCCTCAAACCTGTCTGGATGGCGACCACCTTTGGTCATAAGTATGCTGGCATAATAACCTTGTGTTGTGTTCCGGCATTAGTGACCCAAGTTCCTGTACCTTTATGGGACAGCAACGCGTTCGCAATGCCACTGGCGTTGCAAACACCCATAGGTGACGGTAACTGCTAAATTCTAAGCAGGCTGTCAGCCTGTCTGCTGTCCTACAGCAATAAAAAAAAACTTGGCCTAATAATAACGCAGCCTCTACGCTGGCCTTTCACGAACAATTACCTATTCAAAAAGGATAGCGACACAAAAAAAGTTTGCTCCAGCATCTCCTTTTGAAGTAACGTTTGGAAGATATCACTTCATATCTACTCCACTTTCGTCATCATTTCAACCTGCATCAGAACCTTGAACTACGGTGGATAGATTGTCTGGTGTCTTACTTATTTTTTAAATTTCCTCATATACTATATGTGCTATTATTATTTGTGAAGATACTTCTACAATATCTTACTTATTTGGTCTTGATTTAGCAATCAAATTTATCAGTGTGCATGACGTAGTGATCTTCCTAAAAGCTTTTAACTGATATATTGGTACTTGATCGATATCTACCTAGTCAGGTCATAAATTCTGTCACATCTTTAATGTAAAATAATTGTAACAAGTTTATTCATTATGTAACCATTCATATACCAAAATGAACATAACAAAACATAGATTCTTATGACATTAAAGTTTATTCAAAATGACCTCCGTGATTTTGAATACAAGCCTTCAATCTGCGCGGCCAGTCGTCTATCGCAGCACGAACGAGGTCCATGTCAATATCGGCGGCTGCCTTAATCAAGGATGTCTTGAGTGACTCCAAATTGGGATGAGGCTTTGAGCACGCCTTTTCCTCCAAGTGTTGCCATATCTTGTAATCTAACGGATTCAAATCTGGACTGGAGGAGGGCCAGTCTTCGTGCCGGATGAAGTCGATTTCACGCGCCGCCAGCCAGTCTTGTGTGCTCTTCGCTCTATGAGCTGGCGCCGAATCTTGTTGGAATACCCAGTGCCTGTTATTGAACATGGTATGAGAAACAGGTTCCACAAGGTTGGTCAGGACTGTATTTTGATACACAACAGCATTCGTTTTTACACCTTTCTCACAAAAATGTACCTCTGTTAAGCCCCAATAAGAAACTCCCAACCATACCATGAGCGAGGATGGAAAATGACCTCGTTGGACACGCGGAATACGGTTGCTCGCTTCTTCACTACTGTGTGCGTACACCTTATCATTTTGTTTGTTGTAGCTTTCTTCTACGGTAAACATTTTTTCATCCGAAAAAAGAATTTCCCGATATTTTTTTCCCGCGTACCGCTTCAACAAAGCGCGGCATCTCTTCAGTCTCAGGTCCATTAGACGAGCATTCAAACGATGTCTTGTTTTTCTTCGATATGCCCGAAGCCCTAAGTCTTCATTTAACACCCTTTTCACCGTGGTTCTGCTTAACCCCATCTGAAGGGCCAACAGTTTCTGCTTACGTTTGTGATTTCTTTGAATTCGTGCCTTCACAGCTTTTATCACTGCTGGAGTCCTAACAGACCGAGGGCGACCACTTCTTGACCTGTCATCTACACTAGAGTCTTCATTGTATCGTTTGATGGTACGATAAACGAATCTTTTGGTTATATTCAAATTTTACAGTATGTTAAAAATTTGAATTGGCGCGTAACCGCAACGATGCAACGCAATAACTGCAACACGGTCTTCTTTAAGCGTCCACTCCATATTTAAAAATGAGTAAAATTCTAAAAGCACCTTCATTTTTATTTTCATGAACAATTCGAAATTCGAATTCAATAAACTTTTTTGTGGCCAGCATTCTAAAAGAAAAGTTTTTACTGTGTGACAATACTTATGACCTGACTAGGTAGATATCGTATCAATAAATTGATTGCATCGGTAGCTTTTACATCGGACCTAAGCATGCTGATCCCACCGCTCACCCATTATATTTATTTGTCCAAAGAGATTTATATTTATTTTATCAGAAAGAGACATGTATAGCTTAATCAATTATTAATGAAAGTATTACTAATTTATAGGACAAATGGATTTTATGTGTGGTTCCCAACAATTTTGAACTCTTTGGCAAATCACGACGGCGGAGAGACCGGGATATGTGATGTACTTGACGCAAGTAGACTCACAGCTGCAAATGGCACTGAAGTAAGTACTTATTTTTCAAAGTAAGTTACAATTACTAAAAATAAATGTAAGTAAAGATACCACACCACCACCACTTAACGCATGATATAATGTATAAATATGACACTTTTCGAAAATTTTACTTTTAAATATTCCATTACTACATCTATTGAAGATATCTGATGATAAGTGACCAGAACTTCATAGAAAGTTTTAAATTTAGTTTTTTAGTCTACAGAAAAAGATACTAGCCCTAAATGTGGACAAATTTAATACTTTTGAAGTAATGTTTATTAAATATCGCCTGAGTTTTGGGCAAAGAGGACGGAGTGCTACGTTACGCACTAAAATCACCCGTGTGTCATTTACTGATGTGCCTTTATAGTTGACAGAGATCACTCAGTTCTTCTACACTACCCCATCGCGAATATCCAAACAGCGGGATGTGTATAAAGTATTTCCACCCCATTATTTTATGAATATGACAAAATCATTTCACAAAGAATGCAGACTAGTATCTCACAAGAATATTATATGAAGGAACACATTCATAGACACCTAGACTTAAAAGAAAATCTTTCAAAGCAAACAAATCTTGACCAGACCAAAATAATATTGCAGTTAATAGGTCGGCACTGAAAATCAACGCTGGGTCAAAAAATTTGGACACAGCACTTTGCTGAGTAGTTGAACTCATTTGATTCCACCAATAAATAAATAATTATTGATATAATATTTTAAGGAAAAACAATTTAGATTTTTTTGGTTTTAGAACAAACAACAACAACCACAAAGTATAATTTTAATTTTGTGTTTAATTATTGTAAAACTATTATATAAAGGTAATATTTTAATTTTTGCGGCCTTCTTACGAAGGACAGTAAGACGGCCTGCAGTGTGCGCGGGTGGAGGCCTCCTCGCAACAGTCATTATACACTATAGCATCTCAGTGCAAGAGGAAATGTCAGTACTCGAGATTGCAATATATTCTCTCTTTCATTGAATTTTTGAAACGGTTATTTTGTTTAACTTTAATTTTTACATATAAATATTTATTGTACTTCTCAGATTATCTGCGACGATACGATCAATACGGAAACCTTCGAACGATCTATCTACATAGGTTTAGTCTTCTGCTCAATGTATGTGATCGTTGGATTTTTAGTGGACTTGATTGGAAAAAAAACAATCCTAGTCGTCGTGCTGGGAATAACTGGTTTGTGTGGCATTGGGGCGCATTTGGCACAAAATCAATTGGTTGCTGTTGCGTTATTCGCCATCTTCCAAATGTCTGGCGCTTGCATCGGACTAATGAATGCTGTGGCTGTTGGTCTATTCCCGACCAAGTATAGGTAATCATTAAAATAATCTTCTGTTTCTTTTATATTTTAACTTCGGATCCCGAGACGCAAGCTGCTCCGTTGCTTTTTACGTTTTTTATTAATGTTTTTATGGTTTTTCGTCAGAAAGCGAAACCCCGGAAGCGAAATGAAAATTAAGGATAAGATGATGATGATTTTTTTTTATTGCTGTAGGACAGCAGGCAGACTGACGGCCCACTTAGAATTTAACAGTTACCGTCGCCTATGGGTGTTTGCAACGCCAGTAGCATCGCGAGAACACGCTGCTGTCCCATAAGGGTAAAGGAACTTGGGTCACTAATTCCGGAACAGAACACAAAGTTATTAAGGCGGCATACTTAAGACCAAAAGTGGTCGCCATCCAGACGGGCTTGGGGACCAACCACATAGCTAGGGTGAGTTGTTTAGTCGCCTTTTACGACAGGCCGACCCCGGCCGCAGAAGTCAGTATTCTTTCTCCGTCCCTGCACGGATAAGATGATGTGGGCATAAGCACTAATTAGTGTAATTGTAGACACACACAGAACTTTTTTTACTGTCAAGGAACAGCAGACTGGCTGACGGCCCACTTACTAGTAAGCAGTTAAAGTCACCTATGGATGTTTGCGATGTTAGGGGCACCGCGAACACGCTGCCGGCTTATTCAGGTACAGGAACCTGGATCACTAATGCCGCAACACAACACAAGGTTATTATGACGGCATACTTATAGGCCTAGGGTGGTTGCCATCCAGACGGGCTTGGGGCCCTACCACGTAGAAAATGAACTTTTACTTCATAGGGCACAATTATGACTTTTAAATATGATGCAAATTTTAAATATATTTTTGTTTGCAAGTCAGGTTCTTAGACATACATATATTTTGCAATAATTGCTTTTTACCATATTTCAGAGCGATGGCCATCTGCCTGGGCATGATGATGGGCCGGACGGGCTCAATGGTGGGCTCCAACTTGATAGGCCTCTTCTTAGAAATCAATTGTGGGGCTGGTTTCTACTTGTTTGGAAGTATTCTTGTTGGTATGTATTATTTATTAATCAACGAGACTTCTAATAGTCCGGTCAATTTAGTCATTCGAAGGTGCATAAAATCCCAACAAGCTGAAAATCAGTAATTGTTCAAAACATAATTATAAATAATATTTAAAAGTTCCCCATCATTCCCGTGTATGGAATTTTTTTCTCTCAATCGGTCCCTCATTGCTGAGGATCGTGACTCCGTTTGATTCCGTCAACTAGCTGTCTCCATCGATCCCGTTCTGCAGCTTGGTGGAGTGCGTCGCTGACAAGTATTTTCAGTTCCTCCGCTATTTGGTCCGACCATCGTTTGAGACTTCTACCCCTAGGCCTTTTTCCTTCGATTTTACCGGTCACCGCAAGGCGTTCCAAATTGCTGGTATCCCTTTATTCAAGGTCAAAGGTCAAGGTAATGTGTTTTTCGCGATTTTCAGCAAATCGATAAATTTTATTATAAAAGTACCTTGGACAAAAATTGTAAATCATAAAATTATCTATAAAAAATGTATCAATACTTTTTTTCCTACGAGCCACCGTGTCTGAGATATAACGATTCAAAAAGTTATAAAAGTTGTTATCGTCATAATATGTATGAGTACGCCACGAGTATACATCTCTAGATACTCTACAACTTTTATAACTTTTTGAATCCTTATATCGCAGAAACGGTGGCTCGAAGGAAAAAAAGTACTAACATCCGAAGCTCAATATGACGAAGACCGAATACTTGGCCTGAAACTCCACATATCCCACACCCGTGCGCATAAGCGGCGATACGGGCAAGCGCACAGAACAGGTGAAATACCGAGGATCTGTATTTCACGCGTCTGGTGACATTGATTACGACGTTAAGGCACGCATTGCTGCCGCGTGGGCCAAATGGCGTGAGGTGACTGGTGTCATTTGTGATCCCAAAATACCAGTTAAATTGAAGAGACATGTCTATAAGACCACCATTAGACCTGTCCTTTTATACGGATGTGAAGCGTGGCTGGTGCCGGAGTGACACAAGCAGACACTGCGAGTCACGGAGATTAATATACTACTGTGGATGTGTGGAGTAACGCGGAAGGACTGCGTTAGGAACTCTCGCATTCGCGGCAGCCTTCATGTCCGTGACATTGCGGATAAATTGCAGGAGTGTCGCCTTCGCTGGTATGGCCACGTTTTACGGCAACCGGTTACTTACGTGGGGAACAAATGTGCCCCAGCAGGAGGGGTAGACCTAAAAAGTGCTGGCTTGACGTCGTAAGGGTTGATATGCATACCAATGCACTGACCACCAGAGATGCCGAAGATCCTGCGAAGTGGAAAAAAAAGTCGGAAAGCGGACCCTGGGCGCCGAAGCAAGAGTTTGGGTTGCAACCGGGATTCAATACTAAGATGATGCTACTAGAAGTTTGTGATCACTCCCACAATCAGCGCCAGGATAGGTTTTTACACTACTGATGCAAGTCACCCATCTTCTATCTGATTGGGTGCTCGATCGCCTGGCACTATTCATGTATACAGTCTCCTTGAGTGGTGTTTAAGGCTTGTATTCATTACTGTCAGGGAATTTGCTGTGCAGAAATGTAACTATCTTTCACCTCTGTCATTTCTGATTTCAACCCATACTCGCCAACTATTTCTTCAATGTAATGATGTTTAAAAGTATATTCTACTTTAGCATTAAGATCGCCCATTAATAGAGTAATGTCTCGTTTGGCCAAATTACTTAACGTATCGTCGACTTCATTATAGAACTCCTTAATATCAGTATCTGCCAACATCGAGGTGGGTGCATACACTACTACCACATTGAATCGTTTATTAATACATTATTATTATTATTAGTTTATTTTCTTGCAAAGTTTTTAAAAACGTATGTGTAGATGGGTAGACAAAGAATGAATAACCGTTGCTGTATCCGTGGTTCCACGTCACCCGCCAACTTTGACGTTAATGTTTCTTATTTCGTCTAGAATTAAACAGTATAAATGGCAAGAAAATTACATAACCGGCTATTAATAACTTCAAATTTCTCTTCCAGTGAACGCCTTTTTCTGTTTAACATTACCGAATAAAGGCAAAACAGCAAGCAGGGTCGCAGTTGACTCTACACAGAATCAGACGCACGAACCTGTGTGAACCGACCAAAGCATCACAAATCGACGGAACAACAAATTTTCTTCCATTTTAGAGCCGTATGAAGGAATGTGAAAGTTATTATTAGTTATTAAAAATTGTACATATAATCCCATAAGTCCCAAATGACTGGAACCTTCCTATAAAAGAAACGAACTGAATACCCACCATGCTTGTTCAAAGTGGTTTGGCTTCCCACTCCATTCCTTCACGATACGTGGTGATTATAGTGCACATTCCACGAGAATAACAGCCTAAGAGGAGCATTCCACAGTGAAAGTCAAATTTAGTACCTGGCCTAGGTTGGGACTCGGTTGTGATACTGGCTAACACGTACATTATATCATTTATTTAAAAAAATCATTAGAAATAAATTGTATGTAAAATCAAATACAACAATCGCAACTAATAAGGTTCGCTAGAGTGTTAAACGGTTGATTAAATGTCAAATTGACCAAAGTATTTTACATTATTTGCTAAGTCTAGTCTAATAAAACTGTAGTTTTTTGTATGCGGGTTCGTCGAAGTATTTATAATATTTGGTATTCTATTTATATTTTAATGCTGAAACAAATTATGAGTACATTACATTTGACATTTGTTTCTAAACTAATAAAGAAAAAATACCTATGTCCTTGTTCATTTTAGGCATTTCTATGAAAGCTCTTGTAATAATACATAATATAATGTCTAATAAATGTTTTGTAAATATACTGCTTCTTATTATGACATCTAGGTGTCCGACCTACCTACCTATATATATTACTGAAATATTAAATAGCTTTTCTTTCAGTTTTCTTGTTTTTGACAGTGTTTATCGTGCATTCAAAGCTTTTAGAGGCCGAGTTCCGATTATATAGGTATATTGGCACAGGACAAAACTTTCTTCGATGTCTTTCCGTTTCTTGCCTTCCTTTCCTGGACCTAAAAACTATAAGAAAATAAACGGAATGGATGCTGCTAATATTTTATGCAGAGACAACTATATTGTCATACCACGTAATTAAAAACAGAATGAAAATTAAAAGAGAAACTTAAAAGAGGTTACCATTCTGTTTCTAGTTTTCAATGAGTTAGTAGGAGTTATCGAATTAGCAGGCGGAGCTGCGTGACGAGGGGCTCATGGTGGAGTGGAAGGAGCGCTTCGCGCACCCCAGCGTACGGGCCTCGCCACCATCGAAGCGGTGAGGCCCGTTCTGGTCGAATGGTTGGAAAGGCGCCATGGCGCCCTGATCTTCCGCCTGACGCAGGTCCTCTCGAGGCACGGTTGCTTCGGGAGGTGCCTGTGTCGCATAGGACGGGAGATGACGTCGGGGTGCCACCACTGTGGCGTGGGTGACGAGGAGGTTACGGTGGACCACACTGTCGCCGTATGCCCTGCGTAGCGCGAGGAGCGTCGCGCCCTCGTCGCCCAAATCGGCACGGACCTGTCGCTCCCGGCCCTGGTTCTATCTATGGTCGGGGGTGATCCTGGATGGACAGCCGTCGCCTCCTTTTGCGAGGCAGTCATGTCCGCAGAGGAGGCGGCGGAGCGGGAGTCGAACACCACACTCCCCTCCTGCCAACGCAGGCCACGTCGGCGGCGCCGGAGGGCAAGCAACGACCTCCGGCCGCCGTAGAAAGCGGCTACGGGCGGCCCCTCGGGGGAGGATCCGCCGCCCGCACACTATTGCCGCGAGGAAAGGGCCACGTGCTGTTCCGCGGCCCCCCTCAACTCCTAGACTCATCACAGGTGAGCGCCGGGGGGCGAAACCCTGACCCCCTGGCACCAATACTTTAGAAGAGGCCCGCCTTAAGACAAAGGGCGGGCCAGCGCCGGCCCGGGCCACGTGATCGGCAGGCCACATATCCGTAGGCCCGGGCGTAGGCGATAGGAGAACAGCGGGGTTTTTTAGTGGATAGTCGCATGGCCTAACATCTTTCCCGGAGTCCCACATATCTCTCGGTCCCCCCGGGCCGGGGGAACCCGTCAAGAGAGGATTTTTCCCTGAGATAAAAAAAGGAGTTATGGAATTGTCACCCTTTATCACATCCTAGAAACGAGAAATGCTTTTCTTAACAGCCAGCACCACATTGTAGAAGAAAATATTTTTATAATCATATTGATAGAACGAGTTTTACGCATATTTGCGTTGGTGGCTTAGATTCATAATTGAGCCCGGTAGATGGCATTGCAATGTAACAGACTAAAACACCGATTGCTTGTTCTGATAAAGTAGTTTAGATTATTAAATAAATTTAATGTAAACATTTGGGGGTCAGCCAATTAATTCTCATTTAACGATATCGCTATACGTTATGAATTAAAATGTAACAATGTTTATAATTTAAAATAAAATAATAAAAGTATTGAATGCATCTTGGCTTGCGCTGCTGATTCGCTGAAAATCCAATACTAGTTTGGATATTTCTGATTATATTATATATCAGCACATATCGTCCCAGTGTTGAACAAATTTCCTTCACCTAGAAGGAACCGACAGCAAACTGTTTCGCTTATCCAATACAGATTGGTGGCTTCGTGGTGACATCAAAAGGATTCCAGATTATTTGTTCTTTTACCGTCAGCATGTTCACAAGAGTTTAAATGTATATTTTATTTTAATAAGTATAATTAACTATTTAATAATTGTTTATTATTCATGGTATTGCCAATAGAAACATTTTATCATGACAGGGTTTTAAGTTATTGTAGTATTATGATATGTATTATTGGGTTAAAAGTTGTTAAATATAATGTGATGTCCATAATTATGCTACGTAGAAATTGTACCAAAATTCAATTTTTTTACGTATATTTTTTACGTCTAACATATATACTTTTATGTTGTTAAAAACCCTCCTCAGACCTACTTATGATATTAGAAATCTCGCAACTAGAAAATACATTGGAGTCAGACAGTTACAGCAATTCCAAATGATCGAAATCCTTATAGAAATTTTAGTAAGAACAACTTTCTTTTGCGCAAAGTAGATGCGCAGTAACAAAGATTTGCTGAAAGTATCACTTTCAAGAAATACTTGTTTTTGCAATTTACAAAGTATAAGTTCATAAAAGACATATGAAAATTATTTTCAGCCGCCCTAAAAAGCGGAAGTCGAAGGTTTTCACAATGCAGAAACCTGAAGGAGGGCAGGAAAATTTCAGGTTTGTGGGCGGCGGTATTAGGATATTAAAAACTGTAGGAGGTATAACGACGCTGGACGGCGTTACCCGGTTACCATTACTACAAACGCGCCTGCGCTAATGTATTGATTAGTGGGAAGAAGTTGGGGGAAAGTTTTTGTTTAGTGATGTACGAAATAATGGATGAGTCGTACCAGGATACGGATCGCCCTCGTAGTGTTCAGTAAAAAATAAATAAATATACTAGGATGATAATAATTGACACAGCGCCATCTAGTAGCAAAGTCAACAGAAGAACGCTTGTGTTTTGAGTAGTAGATGTACTATGACTAGGTGTACTATGAAACGTACGTATACTTTTATGTAAAAAATATTTTATTAAAGTGAAACTTCTTTGGGCGCATGAGGGTAAATTTTTTATGGATGAAACGCAAATTAGCGTCACGAAGATATGAAACGTTTTTTCTAATACTTATAACTCATGATATCTTTCGAATGAAATATCCGAATTGAATAATTCAAAAAGTTATATAAAGGTATTGAAGCAATCTTGAATATGAAGTAACTTAGTTTAATAAATATTAATACCAAGATACAAATAAAGAGCCTTTTCTAGCGGTGACATTTCAATTAAATTTTTAAAATAAAAGAACAATTATTGTGGCATAACTATAATAGTTAGACATATGCTGTCGCACTACATTATTTTATTCTATCATTGATAGTTTTCGCAGCGCACGCGATGTAAAGAATATTTTAGGTAATTTTTTTACACCTTGGCTTACATTATAGGAGTTTTAGTAAGGATTCCTAATTTTTTGAAAATATAATATAATCTATGTCACCTAGGGATAATGTAGCTTCCCAACAGTGAAAGAATTTTTCAAATCGGTTCTGTCGTTACGGAGACTATTCAATGCAAACGAGCAAACAATCAAATCTTTCCTCTTTATAATATTATATTAATATACCAAACATCTCCGTTCGAAGCGCAGTCCATTTATTAAACTTGAATTATAGAAATCTATAAGGCGCCGATTCATGGCCGTCTAGAGTTCACAAAATAATTTGCCAAAGAAGTTTCACTTCTGACATGTGTACTTTATACGCAAGCACTTTTTAAATTTATTTAAGAAGGAAGATAAAATGTATCTTACATTTTTGAGTTTTTTTTACAGTTTCCGATGTTAAACCCCAAATAGTATTCAATTCTGCCTTAACTTTCAAATTTCTACCTTCCCATTTATTTATGATCTAGTAGGAACAATTCAAACTCAAATTTTCTATTCAAAATAAGTTGCTAGTTAGAACATATGACATACAATATATGACTGTCTATAATGTTCATGAGCTTGCTACATCACGGATGTTAAGTCTGTCAGAAATTGAGGACCTCTAGCGAGTTTCATCCGCAACTTAAACTGACTGATGGGTGTGAGGATATTCATATCATTCAGAAATGATAATACTATTTATAATTAAGTTTTTAGTAATAAAATAATAAATTATCTCTTGATTGCAGTTGATTCCGATTTTATTCGAAGTTTTTACTCTGATCAGTTATTTCACTTCATTTTAAATTTATATAGAAATGGTATACCACTATTGCCATATTCATATTTTTATAGTTCTCTCTGCACAGGAATGTGATTACTTCTTAGTCATTTTGCTATCTTAGTATTTGGAATGACGGAAAACCTCCTGAAGCATTTTCATGAGAGGAAAATGGAGTTACTGTACGAATATAAAAAAAATCGTGTATTATTTATTATAACTTTTTGTAAGGAGCTATGGGACCTTTTATATAATTTGGAAATGACACACTAACCATATAATATATAAAGATTTTCTATTTTTCACAAAACGGTTGGGCTTTTTTTGTTAATTTATAAAGGAGTATTATACCATCTTTTACAGACAATCGTTAAAAATAATTCAAAACGAGCATTTCATTAAATGCTTTAAAAATATTATCAAAGAATTTTAAATTATTTTAGTAAAATAATATAAAAACTAAAAATAATTCTTAACATAAGAATAAAATTACTAATGAGAAAATTAATGTCACTGTTCTAAAAAGCGTGGGGTCACGTGGGGTGCTGATATCGATCGTGATATCGATCAATCGTTATAATTTTTTACTAGTTTCATTCCAAAATGCAGAGTAAGTTTAAAAATGTCGTACCAAGCACTCCACCCTTTTTAGAACAGTGACATTAATTTTCTCGTGAGCAATTTTATTCTTATGCTAAGATTTTTTTTTAGTTTGATTAATTTTATAAAAAGTGTGTCTTTTAGTATTTTAAACTATAATTTATTTTTAACTTTTTAATTTCATTATCTATAAAATATAATTTATTTGTGATCAATTCCCGATTGGTAATTATTAATTTAACGCCGACTTCCGGCAGTGTTATTATTAATTTAACGCCATCTTCTGGCAGTGTAATTAATTAAACGTCATATCAGATTTTATTGATTGTTCAAAGTGGGTAAAAATCGAGTCAGAAAATTCCGTTAAATATACATACAGGTCAACTTAATATAAAGCTTGTAAAAAAGAGCATAAAGCCAACGTCACGCGGTGTTCCCAGCCGATCACCCATCCAAGTACTGGCCGCGCCCAACCCTGCTCAACTTCGGTGATCGGACGAGAATCGGTCCGAAAATTCATTAATCCTGAGGATCCTGGTAAGGATAATGATACAAACTATACAAATTATTGCATTGTCATCGGTCCTTAATAAGTATGCCAAATTTGAGTTAATCCGACGTTTTGAATGGGGTCAAATTCATGTTCAAAATTTCCGTTACATAGGCACATAGTTTATCATACTTAAGAAGCGAATAAAAGCGTGATAAATATATAAATCCTTTATAGGAAAGTTGAAAACCCAAACGAATTTGCAAGCATTTGTATCCATACAAATTTGTACAGAGCTCGAATCGGAAGTATCCGTTGTCCGTTTGAACAAGAAATCCGGGTTAATCCGCTGAAAACCCAACAACCGGTTAGGGATTTCATCCGGTTGATCCGCCATTTTCATGAGAATCACTAGGAGCACATAACGGCTTGGAGGTGTATCGATTTTCTTGCTATCCAAGAGTGAGTGAGACATAAAGAGGGCCAGAGGACGACATGCTTTTCATTTTCTCACCCTCCCAGTTATATGTGAGGGTGAGGAGCGGACAGTCTAGTTATTGGTTGGCCCTTTAAGTCTTTATTATTTAATACGTAACTTGTGCGTGTTTAAATAAATGTCTAATATTAATTGTTATAATATAAAGTTTATAATAAAGCAAAAAAAAAAAACAATTACACATTTTACTTAAACACGTACTAGTGTTTATTTAATAAATCATTAATTAAAATGATCATAAATTTAAATTAAGTAAGATTAGATTATTTAATTTTTTATTTCATTCGATTCGACTTATCCTATTCGCAGTTTGTTTCTCTTTTTTCTCATCTGGGGGCAAAAATGCTGCTACTAGCAATCCCGCTAAAACAATAGTTATATAATAGTTATAACAAAATTTGTTATATAAATCCATAAAATTACAAAATATAAAATTAATAGTACGATTTATTATTAATGTCTATTATCATTTAAATGTCCTGCCGATTTGTAATTAATGCCAAAATGCGTGCCTTTCATCCGTGCAGGGGTGGAGAAAGAAGATTGACCTCTGCAGGCGGGGTCGGCCTATCGTAAAAGGCGACAAAACAAACCACCCTAGCTACGTGGTAGGGCTCCAAGCCAGTCTGGATGGCGACCACCTATAGTTTAAGTATGCCGCCATAATAACTTTGTGTTGTGTTCCAGCATTAGTGACCCAAGTTCCTGTACCCTTATGGGACAGCAGTGTGTTCGCGATGCCACTGGCGTTGCAAACACCCATAGGCGACGGTAACTGCTAAATTCTACGTGGGCCTTCAGCCTGCCCTACAGCAATTGAAAAAAATGAATTAGTGTAAAACTGTATGATGTGTGGAATACACAGGCTTTTGGGAATTTAAAGACTTATTATAATTGAGGCGTGTAGTTGCGAAACCGTTAAAATGTTTTTTGACAAAATGACGATATATCGTTAGAAAACTCTAAACTATATACGAGGGCTGTTTGAAAAATCGTTTTAAAAAGTAAAAAAAAAATATATATTTTTTAAACAATTTACATTTATTACTCAACATAGTCTCCTTTGAGGGCCAAAAACTTGTTCCAGCGAGTTTCCAATTTTTTTATCCCCTTTATTAATACGTTTTGTCGAGGTCTTCAAAATAGCCGTTTACACATGCGATGCAGTCCTCATTTGTCAAAAATTATTGCCCTCCAAGCCATTTTTTCAGATTTGGGAATAGGTAATAATCACACGGAGCTAGGTCCAGCGAATACGGAACATGTGGAACCAGCTCGAAGCCCAACTCATGGATTTAGGCCATTGCAATAGCTGACGTGTGCACTGGGGCTTTGTCTTGATGAAAGAGGACTTTCTTGGGGGACAATTTTGGTCGTCTTTCCAACAATTCGGCATTAAAATGGTCCAATAAATCTGCGTAATAACGGCCAGTGATAGTCTTTCCTTTTTCCAAGTAATCAATCATAATGATTCCTTCGCCATCCCAGAAGACTGTCGCCATCACCTTCCCAGCCGACAAAACAGTCTTGGCCTTCTTTGGGGCACGTTCACCAGTCGCCATCCATTGTTTTGATTGCTGTTTTGATTCAGGTGTATAATGATGGACCCAAGTTTCGTCCACAGTGACAAATCGACTCAAAAAATTCCGAGCATTACGCTTCATCATATCCAAACACAGTTTTGAAATTCGCTTTCGTTCGCGTTTTTGTTCGATTGTCAACAAACGTGGCACCCATCGTGCAGACAGCTTTGTCGTACAATATTATGGACTTCTTCAACAACATCCTCAGTAGTGACTTCGATTGGGCGACCAGAGCGTGGAGCATCAAATGTGCTTGACCGACCACGTTTAAAATCATTTATCCAGTTATAAACAGTCTGCAACGTTGGTGCGTTAGTGCCATGAACAGAATCAAGTTCAGTTTTTATTGTGGCAGCACTGCAACCCTTCATAATAAATGTTTTATAACGACACAAAATTCAGATATTTCCATAGTTGTTGAAAATTTACGAGTGATCACAGTTAAACAGTGGTTAAACTGACAAAAACTTGTTTTTTTTTTTTGCTGAATTTTTGACAGTCTTTATTTGAAGGAATGTGCCTACCAGTGTTAATGTCATTTACCAGAAAAAAGGTTTTATATATAGTTTTTAAAAGGACTTATCAAACAGCCTAGGTACATATGAGGGGCGGTTGTCAATCTACATTTCATCTACGGTGACGATCCGATCACAAATTTCATAAATTTTATTGTCAGCTAGCGCCAAAAAATCCTTGCAGCTCTCGAGTCGTCGTCGTTGCTTGTCGAGCAGTGTGAGCATTCTCGGTATCCAGCGCGCACAAAGTTTTTTCAAAATTATTCTAAATCACTCTTTGCTAATTTGAAGTTCTTCAGCTATCTGCCACAATTTAATTCTTCTGTCGGTCAGTACTATTTTTTTTACTTTTTGAACATTTTCTTCGGTCACTACTATGACAGGGCGGCCTCCGCGGGGAACATCTTCGCAGTATATGAAGGCGCAGAATCTTGAAGAACCGATGACATTTCTTAAAAAATATATTTCGGTTTATTTCCTTCTTTTTAGGTGATACTTTATCACGGCACGGTATTCAAAATTCCGTGAATTTTCGGATTCGGCTGACATGGTGATATTCGATGTTCGACAGGTAATTCAATTAAGATCTAAAACTTAATTACGGGTTGTTTATATATATTATACTACCACTGAGTCCCGCAATTAGTGATTGGAGTAACGATATAATTATCATCGTTAGGTACCATATGTCGCGAACTTAGCAGCCGCCCCTCGTAGCTATCAACTTCTTATCGCACAAATGCCATAACTGCGCAGATCCCACACCCGTACGCATAGGTGGCGACACGGTCGAGCGCACGGATCAAGTGAAATACCTGGGATCTATATTTCACGCGTCTGATGACATCGATTGCCGTCGAGGCACGCATTGCTGCCGCGTGGGCCAAATGGCATGAGGTAACTGGTGTCATTTGTGACCCCAATTGAAGATACAGACAGGTCTATAATCTATAAGACCATCATTAGGCCTCTCCTTTTATACGGCAGTGAAGCGTGGCCGGTGTTAGTGCGCACAAGCAAGAACTGTGTGTCACGGAGATGAATATGCTGCGGTGGATGTGTGGAGTAACGCGGAAGGACTGCGATAGGAACTCCCGTATTCGCGGCAGTCTTCATGTCCGTGACATTGCGAATAAGTTGCACGAGTGTCGGCTCCGTTGGTACGGCCACGTTTTACGACAACCGGATGCTTATGTGGGAAACAAATGTCTGGCCATGCCGCCTCCGCCGGAAGGGTAGACCCAAAAAGTGCTGGCTTGACGTCGTAAAGGGTGTATGTGTGCCAATGGGCTCACTATCAGGGATGCTGAAGACCGTGCAAAGTGGATTAGGAAAATCGGAAAGCGGACCCTGGGCACCGAAACGGAAATTTAGGTTGCAACCGGGATACAATGCTTAGATGATGATGATGACACATATAACAAAAAGAAGGTTTATTATTTTTTGGTTAAAATTATACGCGTCGACTTGAAAACCTCCTCTGTTTTTTTCGTCGGTTAAAAATAATTGTAATATTACTCAAATAAAATAATTATATGCAGTTATTGAAATATAGTGAACAATATTTAAAACCGTAAGCAAGAATTAAAACATAAAGAAAAAATTTACTTAGGAGAAATGATGAATAATTGCTTGCATAAAATCAATGATTTTATAATTTTTTTTAATAATGAAAATAGGGCTGCCAGCTTAGGTAACAGGCATACATATTTGTATATATATTTTAAGTTAGTTTTAAGTATCTGTATGCAATAAAGAGTTTTCATTCATTCATTCATTCAGGCATTACTATGCAAATACTCTATTATTCATAAGTATACTGTACAGTCTGTACAGTAATACAATATGAATTGATGAAGCTTTTAATAGGCTGTTTATAATATAAAGCTTTTAATAGTTTGAACGTAGTACCTACATAATATCTTGTAATTCGTCCTATCATTAAAATATTTCTAGAAGACTGCGATCAAATACTTACTTACTTTCTTGACTCTATTATGTAACAAATGTAATTTTTAGTTTACAAACGAAATTACTAAGACTTAAAAGGTTAAAAGAGAAGAAAAGTAAATAATTGAAGGCATAATATTATAACATTGGTTTAAGCAAAAATATAGTAGAACTAATACCTAAAAAATACCAATTCTTGTGATATTTATTACAGGTAACAATGTAAGTCCCAGTCAATGTCAGTGGTGAATTGTCATTAAGCATCTGTCAAACTGTCATTCGGAATTTGTGCAACAGCTGGCGAAATGTCTGATCCAACCGGTGATAATTTAAAACCGGGAGTTGTAGTTTTAGGAGGTAAATATTATATAATTTCATCTGTAAAATGATTAAATAATTATCTTCTAAATAGATACGTTCACTTTAATATTTATAGCTCTGTGTTTTTTTTCTTCTAACGGTTTTCGGTATTAGTCACCAGACATAAAGGTTTTCTTTCGTGTTGCAATTGAATTCAGGATGTGGCTTCATTGGGAGGAACCTAGTGGAGTATCTGATATCAAACGACCTGGTAAGCGGGTTGCGTGTTGTTGACAAAACCCCGCCGCAACTCGCATTTTTAAATCCGACACATTCAAAAATTTTTGAAGACCCCCGCGTCGAATACAAAAGTGCGAATCTGATTAATCCAAGTAAGTATTGTGAAATATTTCTAGCTATTATAACAATTCAATAACCCGTTAATCAACATGACTTGGTGTCTGCAAAAAGCAAAACTTATAATTGTTTTGAAATCATATAATAAACTTCAAGATATCCTGTATTTCCTTAACTCAAATATTGATTTATCCTTAAAATAATATATAATACACTATTTATACAAGCTCTTTATTATGAAAGAATAACATTCACATGTTATAAGGAAATTAGTGCTGGTCCTTAATATTATCTAAATATGGACTATATTAAATTGGAATGATTTTGTTTATCAAAAGATACAAAATATTAATGATGGATTTCATGTAGACAGCGCCCTAGGCAAACACAACTATGTTAAAAATTTCTGTCCATCTTTTTAAACTGCAAAATTATCACCATGGTTTAAGGATAACAATGAGTTTGTTTCAATATTAAGTATTGCCAGGAATCTATCAATAATAATAATTTAATCCAGACCTAAATAATCAAACCATGCTATTTGTGGGTGCATACAGATTAGATCAATATTTGCGAAGAGGTCCATTTGCTGTTGGCACTAGCAATATAGATGTTATCAAGTCAATAAGCATGATTAAAAATTTCTTGAACAATTAATTAATTGTATCATCATGCATGCTCCTAAGCTCATGACTAGTTTGCCTTAAGGTAGGTTATTCTGAACTTGGGGTAATGTTGATATAACAACCAATTTTGGCTAAATCTGTTGCAATTTTTTGTCTTCGTTTTAAGAAAAGTAAAAGTTACCATAAGTTTTTTCATTAATTTTATGAAATCAGGTCCCGAGTTCCAAAGAGTAAATTTTGAATACAACCAGCAGTAATTGTTTTATCCAAGGCCATTACAAAATTGAGATTGCCTGAAGTTATTTTTCAATTTATTTAAAAAATTCTTTGAGACTCTTTTTCAATAAGTATATATAACTTTCAACCAAATCAAGCATATAAGTGGAATTCCTAAATAAATTTGTTTAAAGATATGTACCTTGTAATTATAGTAAATATTTCTGTTTTATGTAGTAACTACTTGTTAGCCAGACACAGGAAAGACCTGCCTAAGTTATTATGGCTAGCCAAACTCGTCTGGCTTTAATGTACACAAAAAATCGTATGCAGTGGTAAAAGAAATTTTGTTAGTTTTAAAGGGTATACCAGGATGTGTGTCCCCTAATCAACTGTGAAACCCACACTACTCCACCAAGAATTCCAAATCAGCTGGAAATATCAAGCATTGGATAAAAATGAATGAAAAACTCTTTATTGCATACATAAATTCAAAACTAACTTAAAATATACAGAAATAGATGTTGTACGTCAATGGGCTGCCTTATCGTTTAAAGCGATCTCTTCCAAGCAACCCACAATCAAGTTCCACCTTAAATATAAAAAAGAAGTACTGCAAACAAAAATTCATCACGTTTAATTTTGTATGGTTTACTATTGCAATTTATGTTACAAACTTAACAAAAAATTTAAACAGTATATTGAAGAATTTTAAAGTACATATTATATTACAATTTCCATTAAACTCAGATATTAGCAACAACTATATTTGCATATAAATAGGTTGTTTATTCATAAATAAATTACAATGTCATTGACTTTTCTAGCATTGTGATATGGTATCTCATAATATGATTCATTTCCGACAGTGGATGAATCACTTGCAGCATAATAATAATAAATATTTTTGTGACAATTCACACAGCGTCATCTAGTTCCAAACTAAGTAGCACTTGTGTTATGGGCCCTAGACAACTGATATACTACTTATATACTTTTTTTTGTAAATAAATACATATTATACATACAAGCTATTGCTGTCACAAAAATTTATAAAATAGTAGTACAATGACACAGTTGGACCAGTGACTATGCTAAGGTCTGGCACAGTTCCACCCAAGGTTTAATCCCCAGGGAAGACACAATATTTATATGATGCAAATATTTCTAGCCTGAGTATACCACCAATTGTCTCTAGTGTCAATTCGTGTCCATCAATAGTTGGTTATGATACATAATAATAACTTCCCATCACTGGGCTCAGGCCACCTAGATTGAATAGCATACGAGTACCTGCTATACTTGTCCTAGATTGCCTAGTTACATAACAGTGATTTTGATATGTAGGTTACCTCACAATGTTTTCCTTCACTGTCTATATATTGCAAATATACTATAATATGATCCGGATTGGCCTCTATGGGTAATATGATTGAGTTGCTGGGTACCTTAACTTAACCTAAATATATAAGGAAAATGGGGTTCATTTGACGCACCATCACAACAAAACTACTGAACGTATCGCAACATATTTATTTTTTGGATTCCATCGACCCTTACTCATTTTTGTTCGATTTACTTTTGCCTATTATTCACCCAGCGGAGCGGGCGTGATCGGCTAGTTATGTATAGACAGTGAAGATAAGAGCATTGCTGGATAAATAAAATATGCATAGTTTATCTGAATGTTCCATGCTCTTTTTTGTCTATTAATAAGTACCACAAGCTATAGTGATAATGGTGTGGTGTAGGCATATCCTTGAAGTAGGACAGGGTTGCAACCGTCCTGTTTTCCCAGGATATGTCCTAGTTTTTGTGGTGTCCTGGGATGTCCTGGATAGTTTTTAATTCAATTACTTATTATTAAATAATATTTGTAACTAACTTGTTATACTCTCCGTGCAGAGGTGGAGTAAGAATAACCTCTGTGGGTGGGGTCGACCTATCGTAAAAGGCGACATAACCACTCTGGCTACGTGGTAGGGTCACAAGCCCCTCTGGATGGCTACTATCCTTGGTTTATAAGTATGCCGCCATAATAATCTTGTGTATGTCTATGAGACAGCAGCGTGTTCGCGGTGCCCCTAGCGTCGCAAACATACATAGGCGATAGTAACTGCTTACTATTAGGTGAGCCGTCTGCTGTTCCGCACCAGTAAAAAAAACTAATTCTAACTAAACCTACTTTCACTACGAATTAATATAAGTATTGCAACTCTATTACTGCGTTCTGTTTTTAAACTAAATTGTCCTGGTTTTTCCAACATCATATCCTAGTTTTTTAAATTTGGGGTTGGCAACCCTAAAGTAGGGGTGACCTTGATGACAGAAAGACCATACAGAAGAACAGGATGACAGGGTATAGAAAAAGGATAGAACAGAGTATTCTAAATAACATTATTCTTCAAATTCATAGTATTTAGTTCATTAATAAGAAACAATGACTTATGATTTGCGTCGCTATTGCTTTGTAAATGTCAGTATAATTGCACCTTTCACACAATTTACTTAATAATGCAAACACGGTAAATGATGAGCTGAGTGCCCCAGATTTACTTTTAACTGTATTATAATTATTTGCTCAAACTATATACATTATATGTAGGGATGTCATTTTGAACTTCTTTGATAATTTAATAAATATATAAAATATTTATTTAAAAATATATTATCTGTAATTTAATAGGTAAACACATTGAAAAAACTGTGGAATCAAACAGCAGTCTTCAATATTTCCCTTTAAAAATATTTTTTCACAATACTCATGGCCTATCTATGTGAAATGTAAGAATCAAGAGATAAATAATATTTTATTGCTGTGGGACAGCACACAGGCTGATGGCTCGCTTAATAATAAACTGTTACTGGCGCCAAAGGCACTGCTAACACACCGCCGCCGTTCGCGTAGGGAACTGTGTTAAATGGCCAAAACTTTGCATTAGAAGGTTTATATTAACAAAATTAATGTTACATATTTTTGTGTGTATGACATAGTTATTAGAATGAATTGGTTGTTAAGAAACATAAATAGACAGGAGGATAGTCCATAGATATAGATAGATATACCACAGGCAGGAAGAATAAGACTGTTTGTCGAATCTAGATCCCCAGAGTCCTATTGTAAAGGCATAGATGAACTTGAAAACGTTTAGATGGTAACAATGTATAGATAATGAGAGTAAATATTTTGATTATATGAATATGTTACATCTTAGAAAAAAACGTATTTCAATTTTTCAGTACATATTGATAATTTCATATTTTAACCTCTAATATTTAGAAACCAGAGACGGTTTGGAATTACCACCAATTAAAAATGCGACAACATTTGGTTCCTACCATTACTTTATTTTGCCTGTATTATACGTTTTCGCACAACCCTGAAAAATACGATGTGTAAGGTATACATAATGCGTTCAAGCTACCTGATTAGTATACAATTATTGTGAAAGTATATACCTAACTAGCTGCAAAAAATTGTGCAAAGGTAATATAATAAATTTTTCATACAAGCAAGTATCCGTTACCCTTTAGTATGCCGGAACATGGATATCCGCAATCTCGTTATACTGCCGGAACGCGGATCCGCGCTGAAACAACTCCACGTGATTTTTTCCATGTTTCTTTAGTATTTACATACAGATAAGATTGAAAATCAGATAAAGGAGTTCCTATTGAGTGAAGTTATCTTGTAATTCGACCAATCAAATTATTTTCGTGTGAAGAGTGTTTTAAAACATCCATAACGTTGTACTGCTAGGCGTGATGTATTGTATGCATGCCACGTTTGTCCAAGGCAGATTGGTGGGTTAAACATACCGCTGAGGCTAACCTCGATATGCAGGTTTCCTCACATGTTTTACTTCACCAGTACGTGGCAATTATATTTTAATATATTATGTACATTACACGAGAACTTCCTAAGCAGTGGGGGGATTCTAAGTTGGTCTCAATGTAATACCACGTACCTTAGTATGTGGTGAACAAGTATTACTTATACTGGAGTAAATATTCAGTTTTACCATTTCCTTTGAGACATATAAATCTGATATTGGACTTATATTGTAAAAATTATCGATATATACTGTGTGCACACTAAGAACCACGGGAATGAAGGAGAAGCAGACCCTAGGTATTGCCTGTATTTATTTTATTGCAGTCGGACAACAAATAGGCTGCCAGCCCACTCAATAAAACGAGGGCGGTCCGAGAAGTACTTGGCCTACAAAAGAAAAACGAAAATTTTGGAAAAGTACCGATTTATTTCTCAACATAATCTCCTTTTAGCTGGATACACTTGACCCAGCGATGGTCCAACTTCTTTGACACGTCTGAAAAATACGTTTTTTCGAGGTCTGCAAAGTAGGCCTCTGTGGCGGCGATAACCTTCTCATTTAACTTAAATTTCTGCCCGGCGAGTGACTTTTTCAAGTTTGGACCCAAATAAAGTCGCACGGGGTCAAATCTGGAGAATAAGATAGATGGAGCAGCAATTCGTAGCCTAATAAGACCAATTTGGTCGTAGCGACGGCGGAGGTGTGAGCCGTTGCGTTGTCATGGTGAAAGATCACTTTTTTCTTCGACAAATGGGACTGTTTTTTATGCAATTTGGTGCCGAATCGGACCAATAATCCGGCATTGCAGAGCCCTGTGACCGTTTTGCCCTTTAGGTAGTCGATGTAGATCACACCTTGTGAATCCCAGAAAACGGTAGCCATCACCTTTCCGGCCGATAGGACAGTCCTTCGCCTTCTTCGGAGCTCGTTCGTCTGGTGAACGTCCACTGTTTCGCCTATTCCTTGGTCTCTGGCGTATACCAACGGATTCAGGTTTCGACGACGGTTACGAAACAACGCAAAAACTCCTTCGGATTGCGCTTAAACAGTGTCAAACACTGCTCTGAAGTGGTCTTACGGTTGCGCTTGTTGTCCCGAGTGAGCAAACGCGGCACACATCGCGCCGGCAGCTTTCTCTTGCCCAATATTTCATGCAGGATATGACCCATGCGGCCTTTTGAGATGTCTGCTGTCTCACTCATGCACTTTCAATCGGGGTGTGCCAATACAAGATCGTGGATATTTGTCACTTTATCCTCCGTAGTGGCCGTTATCTGGGCACTCATCTAACTAATTTTTGACGGTCGCCATCGAAGGAGAAGAGATCGTACAAAGCATCCAAGCGCTCTTTGATTTCGCTGCGCGATTTCTCTTCCTAAAACAAAAATCGAATTACCAACGTACTTGAAACTAAATTACTTAGCTAGGGTTGTTGTTTTTTTTTTTTCGCCTTTTACGACAGGCCGCCCACGGACGTAGAGATCATTATTATTCTTACTCCCCCCATGCACGGAGAAAAGGAACCAGAGTTACAGAGATCTAATCTTAAAGCATGATGAGTATAATGGGTACATTTACTTTTTTTATTGCTGTAGGGCAGAAGACAGGCTGACGGCCCGCTTAGAATTTTCCAATTACCGTCGCCTATGGGTGTTTGCAACGTCAGTGACATCGCGAACACGCTGCTGTCCCATAAGGGTACAGGACCTTGGGTCACTAATGCTGGAACACAACACAAGATTATTATGGCGGCATACTTAAGACCAAAGGTGGTCGCCATCCAGATGGACTTCGGGCCCCTACCACGTATTAGGGTGGGTTGTTTTGTCGCCTTTAGACAGGCCGACTCCGACCGCAGAGGTTAGTATTCTCTCTCCGCCCCTGCACGGATGCAGTAGTACTTAATTCCATTAAACCACATCTGAAAATATTTCTAACAATTATTATTTTAATACACAAATCCTTTTAAACAATAAGGTAAATTAATTTCTTATAGACTTTTCCTGATACTTATGATATTTATATTTAAACTATAATGTTAATTAACGCTTAAATATATAAATAAATAAAATTGTACTGTAAACGGCCCCACCGAAAACTCTCATCGGCCAAATGGGGCACCTTAGCAAATGGAGAAAGAAGTGCATCAATTTTTAGATGTTAGCAAGTCATGGTGATGGTTCACTGATTTAATGGTACATAGTAGTAATCATCTGTAAACATTTCTAAACACGTCGCTTGCGCATCGCCTCGCACGACGGCGCACGCGCATCTGCTTCTAAGAACGATATAATAATTATAGACTAGCTGTGCCCGCGACTCCATCCGCGTGGAATAGTGACCTTATCACTAAGGGTTATGAAAAATAGATGTTGGCCGATTCTCAGACCTACTCAATATGCTCACAAAATTTCATGAGAATCGGTCAAGCCGTTTCGGAGGAGTACGGGAACGAACATTGTGACATGAGAATTTTATGTATAAGATATAACCATTTACTATATTTGATTTATTTATACATCCTGCTACTGAGTCCAAGTCGGATTTTACGACTGTTTTCAAATTTAAAATGATGTAATGTCTAAAATATTGGTGATGGGAACTTTAAAATAATAGTGGCGCCATGAAATTGAACTTGTTATTGGAAGTCGTGTTTTAAATAATATGAAACGTGGGCGGTCGGCGGTTCGACACCCATTGTATTGTACGTTATCGAACGGCTGGCATACTAAACGATTTTTTATATCGCGGAGTTTCCTCAATGCGCGCGCGCAATCTGTCTGAGGGCCACGGAAATGTCGGGTTATTGTATTCGTAGATTGCTTTGGAAAGGTCGTTAAGTTTTATGATCGCGTTATTAGAATTGCCTGTATCATGGTCAAAGAATGTAATATTATTTTCACTAATCTAATAGCTGGTCTTATAATGTCCTGCTGGTAAAGTTAGAAATAGTTTTCCGCGGTAGGTGAAACCTTTAAAAATAAAACAAACTATTTAAAAACCCATATTGACCGACAAATACATTCAGGCCAAAACAAAGTAAAAATACTTGCACAGATCACACGTTGTACTGAATATCAAACCCACAGGCAAGGCCTATATTTTTTTATTGCTAAGGATCAGCAGAAGCTGGCTGCCCGCTTAATAGTAAGCAGTTATTGTCACCTATGGATGTTTGCGACGCTAGGGGTCGCCGCAAACACGCTGTTGATCCATAGGATTATATACAGAAACCTGGGTCACTAATACCGGAACACAACACATGGTTATTATAGCGGCATACTTATAGACCAAGGGTGGTTGGCCTTACCACGTAGCTAGCGTTGTTTTGTCGTCTTTTACGACAGGACTACTCCGGCTGCATAGGCCAGTTAGTTTTCTCATCCGTCCCTGCATAGAGAAAATATATTCTTTGTCATAATTAAAGACTTAAATAAATGGCACCTATTTTAATATTTTTAGATATGTGTATATATACTTTCTTACTATTCATATTTTCAATTACATCCTATTTTATTTTATTATGTATATGGTTTTATCTAGCCTACATAAAGAATGCACTTAATTCTTAAAATTTATTGTAGCGGCTCCGCTACAAGCCGGCATTGTGTGGTCACACCGCCGCCTGTGCAAGACAAGTAGGAAACAATTACCCGTTGTTATCGCCTTAATCAGACATTGAATTAGTTCCTTAATATAAAGTAATGTATAGTGAAATCGAAAATCTTATTACCTAAATAAACTTTTATATTTACAACAATAATATATCTGCTTAAAATAAATACATCGAAACAATTGATCAAATAAAAAATTTATTATATCTAGCATTTATTATTTTTCTATTTTTACTAACGCGAAATAGTATCACAAGTTTTACAGCAGCATGCAGCAGTGTGTTCCTGCTAAAAAATTCATAATATAATTCAGGTGAACTTGATCAGTTTATTTTTATTGTAGCATCATGCGCCACGGCATTAGACCCTGGGGACAGGCAGCCATGGGGCTTAGTGGTGAACTGCGCGGGGGAGACGAGGGTGGGCCAGACGGAGGCGGTGTACTCGGAGGGCATCCTGACGCTCAGCACCAATGTGGCCAAGGAGTGCGCCAAACTAAAAGTACCCCGGCTGGTTGAGATATCCAGTGGACAGATGCATAGTAGTGACAAGGTCAGTGGTGAAAAACGAGGAGTTGAATTTAAAAGATCAATCAATTCTGTAAAATTATTTATTTCAATTAGAAAATTGTGAATGGTTTTAAATAATTATTAAAAAAATATATAAAATGAGATAATTTAAAAGCATTCATATAGATTAAATAATAATGATAAATATACTGAGACAATTCATACTGTCTTCTAGTTCCTAAGAAAACAGCAGAGCGCTTGGGTACTACACAAATGATAATATACTCATATATTTTTCTTTTGTAAATAAATACCCAGGCTGGGGATGTGAATCGAATCCTCTGCAGATGTTCGCGCCAAAGCCTTTTCACTCACTTTTGAAGTCCTTTTATTTACGGTGAGCCATCACATTGATGTCGGAAGAAGTGTTAATTGTTCTTCCAATAGCCGCGGCACCGGAGGTCGTCGAACGACAGTCGACCAATTCCCCTCTACCGACTCTCCAATGTTGGGGGGACTCCCAAAATGAGGTCAGACTCTACTGTCTTCAGACAAGAAAAAATTATAGTATATACTGGATCCTAAGTAAAGTTGCAACGGAAATTTGATGATAAATAACTTTTTTGAAATGAATACCATGGCCAAAGATAAAGCCTTAAAAAATTATCTATACAATGCTTATTTAAATTCTGCATCTTTCAGCCTCAAAAAGAAGATTGCTCCTTAGAGCCCTGGACGGTGGAAGGTCGGATGAAGAGCAAAGTGGAGCAGGAGTTGAAGAACTTGGAACCAGAACTTAACTATACCATCATCAGACCAGCGATAGTCTATGGTGTTGGTGACAGGAGAAGTCTGAGTAAGTTGCACATTTTTCTGTGTATTTTAGAAATAGTAGACACAATTCATGTTTTTTAACTACTTTTACAGTGAAAAGATTTGACTTCTACACAGTGTGGCATTTAAAGTTTTTTAACTTCAAAGCTCAGGGTTCCTTATTGAGTATAATTTGAGACCTTCAGTGTTGCATTATTTTCTTGTACAACAAGTCACAAGAAAATTGATGTAGTGGGTATGTCGGAAAGGGATGGATACTATGGTAAGCGAGATGTGGGAGGGAGAAGAAGCCCGGCGTATGTTCAAATTCCCGGCGCACACAGCAAGATTGATTGCGCCTGCTCTTAATTTGAAAACAGCCAAAAAACTATTTTAGCAACTACCTACATTATTATCCCTACACATAAATACTAATAAATGATTTGAATGTATAATTACAGCACCTCGTCTCCTCTATGGTGGAATATACAAACACCTTGGCGAGACGATGAAACTACTTTGGACAGCTGATCTTAAAATGAATACTGTCCACGTTACCGATGTGTGCAACGCTATTTGGTCTTTGGGCAACAATTCAGAGGCAAACGGACAAATATATAATGTTGTTGACGAAGCTAATAGTACACAGGGGAGCTTGGCAGAGATTGTTTCAAATATATTCAAGATAAATCATGATTATTATGGCACTGCAATATCCACTTTGGCCAAGGTAAGATTGTCATCTTACAAATCGCTGTTTTGGTCAAATGTCAAATGGAAAAGGCAAATTTTAAATTCTGATTTTTTTTTATTACTTGTGTTAACTTTGACTGAGCAGATAAATGTTTTTTTGGAGTTTACTAAGGAGTAAATTCGATTCTTAAGGAAGAATCGATTTTCATATATAAGGCGCCCGGTATGAGAAAAATGCGAGAGTAAAATCTACTAATGAATGACCTCGTTACGTTTTTGGTGCGCAAGGCAAAAATTACTTTATTTGTTACAACTTAAGGTTGATTTCACATTAAATGTTGTTTAACATATTGTCTTTTCATTTGTAAGTGACAAGAGTAATTTATTGCATTGCTCATTTTATATGACGAATGATCGTAAGTATTAGATAATGTTTTGGAGATTTGTGACTTTATTACTAGGTGCCATAGTTGTAATTAGGTTGAACTTAAAACTGTTTTAAAACTTTTTTTCTTTCTTTCTTTCTTTAAATTTTATTTATAACTAGCTGTGCCCGCGACTCCGTCCGCGTCGTATAGTGACTTTGGGCAGCATTTTTTGGATATGTGAGGTCAACATAAATTAGATATAAAACCTACAAAGTCCAGCCTAAGCTGAACCCTATTTCATATGATTGATGATATAAATCTGAGGTCAACTTAAATTGGAATTAAAACTTTCCTAAACTTATAATTTTTAACAAAAAACTATTTTTTTTCCTAAAATAAAAATAGCCTAAGTTACTCCTTGTTACATCAGCTATCTGACAGTGAAAGTCCCGTCAAAATCGGTGCAGCCATTTCAGAGATTAGCCGGAACAAACTAAAGCTTTTTTTTTATATTACTGACGAGCAGCAGAGGCTGATGGCCCACTTAATAGTAAGCTGTTACCGTCGCGTCGCCTGTAAATGTTTGCCTAGTGGTCACCGCGAACTCGCTGCTGTCCTCATACTGGAACTTAGATGGCTAATGCCGGAACACAAGGTTTTGGCGGTACACTAATAGACCAGTGGTGGTTACCATCCAGACGTGCTTGGGACCCTACCACTTAGCTAGACTGGTTTTGTGGCCTTTTAAGACAGCCCTACTCCTGCCGCAGGGGTCTGTGTTTTTACTCCGCCTCTGTACTGAGAAGAATCATTCATCACACTCTTATTATATCAACATTCTGATTCAGAACATCAGTCTTTTTGCGTTCGGCCGGAAGAAGGTACTAATAAACTACGCTAATAAGGTACGCTTGCGGAGGTCACGGGTTCGATTCCCGTCTCGCGTCTGGGTGTTTATGTATAATATGTATTTATTTACAAAAAATAAGTATATAAGTAGTATATCAGTTGTCTAGTACCCATAACACAAGTGCTATGCTACTTAGTTTGGGACTAGATGGCGCTGTGTGAGTTGTATAAAAAAAAACTATTGTGGAAAATATTTGATATTGAAAAAATATCGAATATTTCAAGCGATATATGGAGATATGAAGTTTTACATCGGTATATATTTTTTAATTGGACATCCCTACACTGAATGAAGTAAAGGACGTGCACTATTTTCAATCCATCAAAGTACGGCAAAACCTAGTTTACAACGAATATGATTAAGTATTTTTAGCAGATTCCTAACAGTCTTATAATAAGCTTGTTATAAAAAAATATATTTTAGAACGATATAGCTTCAGTCGCCGAAGAAGCAAACGACAAACACCTGACGGCGTGGGCCGATATATGTCGCAAGTATTCCTTGGAACACACGCCCCTCGAGCCCAGCGCTGGGGCGGAGTTGCTGCTCAACAAACAGTTGTGCTTAGACGGGACCAAAGTTGCTGGAATCGTACGTCCCAAAATTCCCAAGCCCACTGTTGAGAATTTACGACAGGTGTGTGTGTAACTTTATTTATTGATTTTGAGGGTAGTTTGATTATTTCTTGAAATTCAATGCCACCTCAATATAATAAAACTGAAGAGGATTAGAAAATATTCGTTATTATGAGGTTTCTTTGTTTTATAGAGGCTAGGATTTGGTTTACTTATTAAACCAAGTAAAAAAACTTGCTAATTAACCTCAACATTGTGTAGATACTCATTTGCTTGCCTTGTAAAAGGAACTGTTACAATTAATAAATGAAAACACATTTATATGATGAAAAATTCGTTATAAAGAGGTTTTAGGATAAATTTTGTCGTAATGTAAAAGTATATTCTGCATTAACTCTTAACGGGCAGATCTAGGGGATAACCGGTTATGACGACATCATGTAGAAGACGACATTTGTACCTCGAAAACATCACCGATTTTTACGAATAAATTTGGGTAGTCCATTCGATGTTATAACTAAAACTGGCAAGTGGAAATCAAAATGGCAGGACACCGCCACGCTTGTTCTTTAATTGGCGTATACCAAGAGGCTGTCTCAGTTGCTAATACATATATATTAATTTTGTTATAATGTGCCAATATATTATGCGCAGTGGCGCAGTAAGAATAACTAACACCTGTGGCCGGGCTCGGCCTGTCGTAAAAGGCGACAAAACAACCCTAGATACGTGGTAGGGCCCAAAGCCCGTCTGGGTGGCAACCACCCTTGATCTAAATTATAATACCTCGCCTCGCCATAATACCTTGTGTTAGGTTCCGGCATTTGTGACCCAGGTTCCTGTACCTATGGGACAGCAGCGTGTTCGCGGTACCCCTAACGTGGCAAACATCCATAGGCGACGGTAACTACTTATTTTTAAGTTGTAACTCAAGTGTAATACCACAAGAGTAAAACCTACGAAAAGGAATTTTCATTAAAATATTTCCTCGTGTATTGTCAAACTGGCAGTGAAAACTTAGTAGCTCACAAATGGCTTCAAAATTTTCTAGGTTTTGGAAGACTATGCATCGATGAACCTATTCCCGAAGGAGTTGCTTCTCTAATTGACTTCATAAGTACCCCTAAGAGATTGTCCAACGAAATTCAATTTTTATCCAACGAATGAGTGAATGAACACTTTATTGCGCATACAGATACTTAAAGTATCGTCTTTGTCAAACCAATATCTGTTATGTGCCCTTTTTTAATATTTCAACATTTTTACTATTATAAATAGTTTGCCAGACAAACTTTGATATATAAAAACCGCTGTGATTCTAATCATTACATTAATATAAATCACTTTAGAAAAAATTGTTTCTTATAAAATTTTACATGAGAATTAAAAAATCCATATTTCAGTTAACTTTTTGCATTTAACAGATATTGATTTGACAAAGACGATATGCTGATATATGAAGAAACGTACCCATACCACGTGATCTACAATATTTTGTCAATTTTTTACCCCCCTCCTTCCCCTTGATGATCATGCATAGTGTATGAGAAACCCCTCCCGCCTTCCCCGTCTAGTTTTCACTTAGGCCAAGGCCCCACCGCAGGTAGTACGCTTAGAGGCTAGCTAAGAGGCAAGCTTAGTTGTCGAGACGCTTCGATACATAGTGGCCATACTGCCTGACTACAAAACTCGTGTCTGGTGATCTAAAGTGTGGTTGTAGACGTATATTTTGTTGTGCTAAAATGTCTCTCAAAATTATCTAAAATATTTCTTCTTAGAGGAAGCATTATCCTCAAATTTCTTCACTTAACCAAAAGTATCGAACGTGTTGGGTACATGATTTTAACATGTTGAGATCCAGTGAAGGCGAATTCGTAATTTTATACAATAAACTACGTAACTACCCCGACAAATTTTTTGACTATTTACGTATGACAGAAGATACCTTTGATCTTTAAACTTTAAACAGAGACTATTATTAATTCTTCCATGATGCATCCCAGTAATCCATGCAAAAAACCAACACGACTGTTCACGTCGCTAACCGCTGGGCGATTATCGAGGCGCCAAGCGACCCACTCAGCGAGCGGTGGGGCCGCGCACATAACGTGCTTTGTGTTGGTTCACTAGGATAAGTCATCGAAATCAGCTAACCTCTTGCCGCTAAGCGTGCCACCTGCGGTGGAGCCTTGGCCTTAGCTATTCATAAATACGTTTTCAATCATTTTTTGCAAACATAAACTACGAACTGTTAATTTTTCAGCAGACGTTCTGGTATATGTGTCAGTGTTGCCATCTGTATTTTAAAAGCCCTAAACGCTGCGCGCCTTATTTGAATATAGCTCGAAAAGACGCGAGATTTCTTTTAGAGGATTTATTTGCTACGTGACGAAAATCTAAGCAACCCCCGTCTCTGGGACCAAGCGTGGTATTTTGTAGAATGGATCACGTAGTCTGGGTACCTTCCCTAATGTTGTGTAGCAATGGGCGGCCTTATTCGCTTGTAGCGGATCTTGTTGAGGAAACCCGCATAGAGCTTATCCGATATACACAATATTGTTGTATAGCTTAAATATATACAAATGGAGCTTACATTTGAGAAAGCCGCAAACATCCATAATATTTTAATATCAGTCAAATTACATATATTATGTATTGAGTCCTTATTTACTTTCGATAAGTGTATGCTGTGATATATGACATTAACCTATTCCAATGTACTTAACATTTTAAGTCTAAATTTTCGTCTTAATTTAATTCATACTTTTACGGCTAAAAAAGGACCACGTCTGGTTTTTAGTGCGCTTTAGAAGGCTACAAATGTACTAACAGTAAATGACGAGTTATTATTTAAGAAAATATTCAAAATCTTCACACCCTTATCGTCTAACGTATACTGATCTATGTTATGTCTAAAATGGTTTTCTCAGTTATAAATAATCCTATATTTATCCCGCACTAAGGTAATTTCCCGCGCCGTTTTTATAACGGAATTTGTGTCTTCACGAATAACGAGGAGCAGTGGGATTAGCCTTAATATTCTAGCTATTTTTTGACTTACGCTGTCGCCACGCTTCAGTTGATTTAGTTCTTCTTTATAAGAATATTTTGGCGGTCATTTAATATCTCACACGTTAACCCATACACTTCTTTTACCGATAGGTAATCTCAACAAGTCGAAAACATATAACATAGCTATAATAGCGTGAAGAGATCCTTTAACTTAGCTGTCACACTTCACGCCAAACTACTAGCATTCCAAGAACAAAGGTGTATATTAATATACATTAATTTTACATATATGAGGCGTGTAGTTGCAAAACCCGCTAAAACGTTTTTGGGAAAAATTACGATATATCGTTTTAAAACACTCTAAACTATCTCAAAGCTATCAACTTTTTATTGCACAAATGTCTTTATATTCTATATATTCCAATATTATATTCAACCATTCATTTTGAGTTTCGAATCAAATGCTACTAAATCAACAAGGGACTAGTTCAATTTAAGAGTTTAAACAAAATATTGCTATAGCGGGTTTTGCAACTACTCGCTTCATATCATAAATATCGAAAGGCGCTATGAGCTTCTTACACTTAACATTCACTTTACTGTCCACTTGAGTACTTAAAAAGTATATTTCATATTATAAGCTTATGATTGTGCAGGAAATGAATTTTTATGATTACTGCTGATAAATGTGAAAGTTGATGTGTATTATTTTTAAATAATTTAATTATTTTCATAAACAACGTAAGATTTTGAGTGATTTATATCTGTAATTATGTTTAGTCAACGATATAAAAAGTATATACGCACCACAATTATGGTAGCCGCGTTTTTTTAACCGTCGTAACGTTTGAACTGCCGAAAAAATTAAAAATGCTTTCAAGACTACGGTTTTAAAATAGTATGTTTAGCTTTATATGTAAGTATACCAGGTGTCTACTAATCGTTTGGTGCAAATGATATTAAATATTCGAAGCTTCCAATTTTGTATGTTTTAACATTGATGTCAATTGTATTAAATACTTTATTACAAGTATGTATTGTTTTAATTTTCTTACCCTCTATTGATATTACCACAAAGTACATAATATAATATTACTACAGAGAACTCTGACATTATTCTAACCGTATCCGTACAGGGGCGGAGAAAGAATTACTGACCTCTGCGGCCGGGGTTGGCCTGTCGTAAAAGGCGACAAAACAACCCACCCTAGCTACCTGGTAGGGCCTCAAGCCCGTCTGGATGGCGACCACTTTTGGTCTTAAGTATGCCGCCATAATAACGTTGTGTTTCGGCATTAGTAACCCAAGTTCCTGTACCCTTGTGGGACAGCAGCGTGTTTGCGATACCACTGGCGATGCACACACCCAGGCGACGGTAACTGATAAATTCTAAGCGGGCCGTCAGTCTGACTGCTGTCCTAAAGCAATAAATAAGTTAATAAATATACGTATATATAAAAAATGCCTACAGTTATTGTTAGCACAATCAATTTACCGCGAATATTTCCTAGTATCGAGTTAATCGTATGTAAGGAAATACATTGCCAAAGGGGAGACAAATATTGCTGAAGGTTACACTGGCGTATAAAATGAGGGACTAGGTTTCTTCTTACCCGAAATTCCCATATTTTATATGTGTAAGTTACATTGACCGATAGAACGATATTTTTGCTTGTATTACAGCTTCAGTGATGTTAAGTACTTATACATATTGTGACGATTACAACTCTTTCAATTTTTTCAATCGTTATATCTAAAAAACAGTGGCTCTTAGGAAAAAAAGTATTGAGATATTTTTTACAGAAAATTATCTAATCTATAATTTTTGTCTGAGTTAATTTTATGATAAAACTTACCGTTTTGCTGAAAATTGCGAAAAACCCGTTTTTGTGACATTTGACCACGAGTAAATTTTTTTCCACGTGCCGGATCGATGAGAACTTTTTACATTTCCTTTTTATTAGTGTATTGAACGATCCTACCAATTTTCAGCCTAGTCGGAATTTTTGTAACCTTGGACGTCTAAATTGACCGAACTATAAATACCCTTCGTATTCATTCCCTTCGCTCTTCAACTACTAGCCAAATCCAACACCGGCGCGAACAGTTATTAAAAAAATGTGAATGGCCCATGAGGGGATCGAACCCGCGACCTTCGCGTTATTAGCACGACGCTCTAACCAACTGAGCTAATGGGCCGGTGACTGGCGTTTCGAAAATTTTAGTTTCTATCAATTAGGTATACAAATTGTTCTGTAATATCATCCAACATGTGATTGGAGTCTCCATTGTCCGTCGTGGGCTAATAGCAAATATGGAATCATATTGGAGAGAACTTGAGTGTCTGATGAATTTATGTATATATTCACTATATTATAGTCTACTTTAATAACTATTTTTGTCTTTCCACATTAGTAATACACTCGTTTTTCGATGCGCACTGGTTGCCTGCCCTGTTACTATAGAGAATATAGATTCTCCTTACCTATGGTGGCGCCACAATCGCTTCAGTGTAAACTTTAAAGGAATGCACCAAAAATAATTAGAGTAGGTTAAAGAGAATTTTCAAGTCAGTACACTTCAGTTCGCCCTCTACATATTCACGCACTCTGGCAGGTTTTTGAACTATAATTTACAACGTACAACTAGACACTTTCAAGTTCTCCCCAATATACAATCTCCATATCTGCCATTACTCCACGACGGACAATGGAGACTCCAATAACACATGGGATGATATTACAAAACAATTGGTATACATAATTGATAAAAATAAAATATTCGGTTTATCAGTCACCGGCCCATTAGCTCAGTTGGTTAGAGCGTCGTGCTAATAACGCGAAGGTCGCGGGTTCGATCCCCTCATGGGCCAACACGATTTACTTTTTTCATAAAAACCTCCAAATTATATAATTAAGAACAATTACTGATCTCTCAGCTAGCTCATTCGCTTTTATAAATTTATTTTGACATTTTCCTGAATTTAGTGTAGAATCATTTTTTCCACAAACATTCAACTGGTGGACATGTATATCCAGCCTAATATAAGCTACTCGGAGAACGTTTTTGTCCACCACGGAAAAACCGAACTCAATAACACAGCCGTTACGTTATCATTATCACTCAACTGTTTGATATAATTTGTGTAATCTAGTCATATATATTACTAGCTGTGCCCGCGACTCCGTCCGCGTGGAATAGTGACTGGCCAGAATTTTTTGGATATATCTTATGGTTTATTTTGGATTATAAACCCTAAAATATAAATGAAATATGCTAACAGTCAGTATTATCGAATGCAACTGTTACGCCATGCGCCTCCGGAATACGAACGTTCAAACCTACAAAGTCTAGCCTAAGCTAAACCCTATTTCATATGATTGATGACATAAATCTGAGGTTAACTTAAATTGGAAGTTCAACCTACATTGTCCAGCCTAAGCTGAACCCTGTTTCATATGATTGATGATATAAATCTGAGGTCAACTTAAATTGGATTATTAAATTTGTCGAAGCTTATCATTTTTAATAAATATTATTTTTTTTTTCTAAGATAAAATTAACCTAAGTTACTCCTTGTTACATCAGCTATCTGCAGTGAAAGTTCTGTCAAAATCGGTGCAGCCATTTCAGAGATTAGCCGGAACAAACAGACACACAAAAATTGTAAAAAATGTTGTTTTGGAATATGTACCCGTGTATACATCCAAATTCACTTAGTAAAAAGCGGTTATTTTAATATTACAAACAGACCCTCCAATTTTATTTACTTGTATAGATAATCTACACTATATTACAAAAATATAGTGTAATTATTTTCATACAACTTTAATCAGTCTTCAAGAAATGATACATTGGGATCTATTCAAAATAATAATTAATTTTACGTACTCAATATATTTGTTATATTAATTTAACACAACTACATTAAACATCAAAATATAGTATACGATACAATACTCAACAAATTATTGCAATATTTTGACACACTATGTTGACTGTCTATTCAGTGGACGGCAACCTTGTTTTTTTTATTATTGCCGAGGAACAGCAGATAGGTGACGGCCCACTTGACAGTAAGCAGTTACTGTCCCATAGGGGTACAGGAACCTGGGCCACTAATGCCGGAACACAACACAAGGTTATTATGGTGGCATACTTATAGAGCAGTGGTGGTCGCCATCCTGACGGGCTTGCCCTGCCACGTAGCTAAGGTTGTTCAGTCGCCTTCTACAACAGGCCGACCCGGCCGCAGAGTTCAGTATTCCCACTCCGCCCCTGCATTGAGAATGTTATCCAAAAGAGACAAATATACGAAATAAATAATTAAAATTTACTCAAAGAACCATGTTTTTAAACATATGGTATGCTTTGTTTTATTGGTACAACTTATAAATAATAAGTAATTTTCCGTGCCTGGACTAAACATTTCGAAGAAGAGCCGTAGCCGCGGAGTCACCGACCGACCTATACGATGGGACCACTATAGCAAGATACTTAAACCCAGGTACACGCTTATTTGGAAGAATGGAAAGATGATCTTCGCCTGACCCTGGGACCGTACTGGACAAGAGTCCCGGCAGACAGAGAGCAATGGAAGCAGTTGGAGGAGGCCTATGTCAAGCGACACACCGAGCTAAGAGACATTCTATAAACTATGGTTTTAATTTAAAGAGGAAATAGCTCGGAACAAAAGGCTATTAATAATAATAATAATAACACGCTTATTATAATTAAAAATAAAAATGAATACTTCATTATAACAAATAGTATTTTTCTTATTCCTCCTGCCCTTATCCCACATTATATAGGGTCGGCACAACATGTTACATGTAATAGTTGTGGCTTAGATTTTAGAACCGGCCGCCTGCCTGATGTTAACCCCTTTTTGGAGAAAAATCTGTCATCCTTTTTATTTAAATTATTTTTCTCGTTTCACATTGAAAGTAGGACACGAAATTTCGTTGTCAATCATCTAATATATCCTCAAGCGACACTTTTATTGGTTTCTTCTTGAGTAAACAACATCCGAGTGTCGGTTTGGGTGTGCAGGGTGGCACTTTTGGCCAGTCGCCGACTTTTCACTTGGACTTCTAAATAGGAAATTCGCAGTGCCGAACGTCTTCGAATGCTCTTGGTCCTTCCTGCATTCCGTTACGCTTGAATGCAGACACAGGCAGCTTGCGCACAATACGTCCTTCTTCATATATTTTGGTGCTGGCTCACAGCAATCTTCCTCTTGGCAAGTTAGAGGTCTTGAAACTCGCGACTTCTTTTCACATCATACATAACATAACATTCGGCGAAGGACATCGTGGCAAACAGGTATAGCACATAGGTGGATCATCACAGCACGTTGTTCGACAAGGGGCAACTAACATCGGACATATTGCAAATTGCTCGCAATCTTCAGGGTAAAAGCACGCCATTGTTATTTAGATTTTACTTCTTTTGTAAATTTTGTAACATAATAAATTTCCACTAGATTTTTTTGTTTAATAGATAAATATTATAACAAATAGTATCAGTTAGTTTATATAAATTACCTGAAAACATTAACTTTTGAAGTATAAATAATTAAAGTCTCACCAAATTTACATAATTAAAAGAAACATTATTATTACGCGTAAGGTAAAATTAAAAAGGAAATTATAATAAAATTACTTGGACAATTCACACAGCACCATCTAGTGCCAAAGTTAACAGCAAAGAGCTTGTGTTATGAGTACTAGACAACTGATATACTTTTTTTTTTGTGAATAAATACATTCATGAATACTTTCATTCCAAGGTATGAATGCCATTTGCACCACGGATCTTATTTTCATAACAAGTGAAAATAAATATCTATAAAAAATTTCATAACGAGGAAAAATAAACATATCAGTCACAACACAACGATTTAATTTCAAAATACTCTTACAAATCAAATGATTGCGTGATAAATATAAATCTTATCCACTAAAACAGTGATTCCCAACCATTTTTCGTTGCCGTACCCCTTTCCATAAAACTTTTCATTTGTGAACCCTCCCCGTGATATTCCATACCTACTCCTAAAATGTTTTGTTTAAAGTGTATCGTTAATCTTAACTGTGAAATATTTAACCAAATTTAAGATATAAATTAACCAAATTTTATTGCTATTTTATAATTTTATTATTCATACAGGGTGACTTTGACAAACCCGTCCAAATTCACACAGAAGAATCTTTAGTAAAAGTTATGAGAAACATGTATTTTAGTTTTGTATCACATAGTACAAAAATGTTGAGTAATCAGCATCACAAAGTCATTCAAAGAACTCGCAATTTACATAATACGGCGCGAGAGTGTCAATGACCTCTCCATCTGACCTAGTAAAAGGCCGAGGACGGCGGCATTGCACCGGGCGAGCGAATACGCACTACTCATTTACGCGGGAGAGACAGAGACAGGTAATAACAGGTTAACGTACGAAGGTTGCACCATAGGACTATTCTGTACGATTGAATTAATGATCATATATGAAATATTTTATGGTAAAAATTTGACATACAATTTTTTTTGCAAAAATGGGTTCCTTAAATGATGTTTAGTGCGTAAAAAAAATTTGGACGGTTTTGTCAAAGTCACCCTGTATATTGGAACGAAGTGCGACTTACAGTAAATCGTCACGTAACGAAAAAGCGTTAACCCAATCTTAAAGAGACCATCCCTTCCTTTCTCTTTTTTACTGTCTCTATTTTCTATGGTTGTATGAGTTTGTATGTGTGTGAGGCAAGATTTGACAGTAAGCATTGTGTATGGTGAATCACCATACACAATTTATATTTAACCTCAATTTTATAACATGTAAATATATGTATATGACGAATGTTCGGTGTTAATATTGTTTTTAAAGTTCGAGAGCGTATGCTCCTTGATGCGGAGCACTTGCTGGGGGCACGAAAACTAAATTGCTCGTCGGGGATCAGCTTATTTTCAGAAGTTAAGTCTTTTAGCAGACTAAAAGACGTTTGTACAGCTTTCCCAGCACGCGGAGCAAACTGATCGAACGGTAGCTGATGCTTCGCAGCGGGGTTGCCTGGTTTTCGGATGCCCATGACGTCGGCTTCCTTCAAGGGGGATGGAAAGGAGCAGTTTTCTATGGAGTCATTGAAGATGCTCACCAACCAGAATTAGCAAAAAGTGGATCGGAAGAAGCTTGAGTAGCCAGTTGGGAATGCCGTCTGCTCCGGGAGATTTCCGGGACTTGAGCCTTTGATTAGGTCCTGTACTTTTTTCACCGTGACGGGCTCGAGTGTGTCTTCCGCGGGAAGGGAGGATCTACGTTCGACCTCGGTGTCCACCTCGAGTAGGTGGGCCGGGTCGACGTTTGTGGTAATTGGGGAACATTGCTCTTCGAGACTCTCGGCGAGACATTCGGCCTTCTCTTCATCAGCGAAAGCAACGGAATCGTTGGGTCTCTCCAGAGGAAACATGGTCGAGAAAGATTCCTCCTTCACTTATCTCACCAAGCTCCAGTACGCCCGATGCGTTGGCGAGATCTCCGAAAGCAGATTTTCCCAGCGCTGGTTCCTGAATGAGGGATTTAACTTCTCGGTGAAGTGAGCAGAGGGTGACTCGGTTGTCTTCGGAGGGAAACCTATCGTAGGCTCAGGCAGGGGTAGTCTTCCTTCTCATCAGTTCCCTCACGTCCCTCGGGAGTACTAATCGGCCGTCCTCGTACGAGACTTGCCGAGTGGACTCTCGAAGGACAGTTTGGAGATGGCTGGTGAAAGCTTTGATCGCCCCTTCCGTGTCCTGAATGGTCCTAATGGAGTCTATGGGCCTGCTCAAGGTCAAACTCGATAACTAATTTGCTCCTAAATAAAGTAGATCGAAACAAATTATATTATAAATATTATATGCGAGACATTTGTTTCAATTATTACAACAAGAGTCAAATGAGAAATTTGATAAGTTCCTGGTCAGACTTACGCACCAGGCAGACAAATGTCAGTTTCAAAACGAGTACGATAATACTCGTATTATTCATCAAATAGTTGAAAAGTGCAATTCTAATGAGTTTAGAAGGAAGATTTTGCAAATTTGTGATGAAATAATAGTCGAGGCTAACGCTTTAGAAACTGTAAATAGACAAAATTAAATAAGGTTTGGAAATAAGAATCAGGATTTTTTTATTGTTGTAGGACAGCAGACAGGCTGACGGCCCGTGCAATGCAAGTGGCATCGTGAACAACTGTTGTCCCATAAGAGTACAGGAACTTGGGTCACTAATGTCGGAACAAGGTTATTATGGCGGTATACTTAAGACCAAAGGTGGTCGCCACCCAGACGGGATTTGAGGCCCTACCACGTAGCTAGGGTAGGTTGTTTTGTTGCCATTTACGACAAGCCGACCCCGGACGCAGAGGTTAGTTAGTATTCTATCTCCGCCGGGCTTTTTCAATGCCGATTTAAATATTGGACATGAAACGCAAGAATCAATTTTTATGTTATATTTATTTTATAAATTATATAGGCTTACATAGTTTTCGTTAATTTTCATACTAATTAAATAAAAATAAAACATTATTACTACTATTATATTTTTTTATTTGTTATTAGGGAGTTTTTTACCTATCCAGAAATATCATTCCAAGGGCTTGACGGAAGAACAGCGTCGGTTTTATAACCAGCACAATGCTGAGTTAGGTCTTATTTAGGACACAATAACTGTAATATATCAATTGTATTTGAATTCAAACTGTTTATTTATTTCTAATAAAAACAATAACACAAATCTACATTTTTATTTTCAGGGATAATCTTATAGCTATCTAATCATGTTGTTAATGTGGAACACCTACTGTGTACATACGATGCATTGGCCAGGAGGCGAATGACTCTTTTAGGGGTAGGATATCCGACACCGGAAGGCTACAGGCTCCTATCTCCATATCTCATTGTTAGGCTCCTGAAGCAAATCTTCAATGAGTTTGGAGAGGAGTGATTGCTATCTAGAGGAACACAAAAGATCCCATTGGGTCGAAGTGTCCGAGATATTTCTCGGCCCCGAAATAAGATAAGATAATCATGTTGTTGCTGAATACATTATAATGTTTAGATAAGTAAACGGTTTTAGCTTCTCAGTATTTCCCTGTTTACCCAATACATTTCACGGACCCCAGGGGTCTGCGTACCAAAGGTTGGGAATCGCTGCACTAATATATTATAAATAACAGAACATTTAACTAACACATTGCGAAACTCGGACTCGTGGGGAACGAGACCTTTGCAGTGGCACTCGGATCCGCGTATAACGGCTATTCATTTTGACTCCTAGTTTTTGGCTCCCACACATATTGCCTGCCGACCATTCTGTTACAAAATAAATTATTTTACAATAATGACAAGTATTATTTATTTATCTTATACTTTGTTCATAATTAAAGCGAACAACTGTTTTTATGTTATTTTTTTACGAAATCTTATAATTTTTTATTAATGTTATTTAATCTGTTATATACCTAGTCAGGTCATAAATTCTGTCACATGTTTAATGTAAAATAATTGTAACAAGTTTATTCATTATGTAACCATTCATATACCAAAATGAACTTAACAAAACATAGATTCTTATGACATTAAAGTTTATTCAAAATGACCTCCGTGATTTTGAATACAGACCTTCAATCTGCGCGGCCAGTCGTCTATCGCAGCACGAACGAGGTCCATGTCAATATCGGCGGCTGCCTTAATCAAGGATGTCTTGAGTGACTCCAAATTGGGATGAGGCTTTGAGCACGCCTTTTCCTCCAAGTGTTGCCATATCTTGTAATCTAACGGATTCAAATCTGGACTGGAGGAGGGCCAGTCTTCGTGCCGGATGAAGTCGATTTCACGCGCCGCCAGCCAGTCTTGTGTGCTCTTCGCTCTATGAGCTGGCGCCGAAGCTTGTTGGAATACCCAGTGCCTGTTATTGAACATGGTATGAGAAACAGGTTCCACAAGGTTCGTCAGGACTGTATTTTGATACACAACAGCATTCGTTTTTACACCTTTCTCACAAAAATGTACCTCTGTTAAGCCCCAATAAGAAACTCCCAACCATACCATGAGCGAGGATGGAAAATGACCTCGTTGGACACGCGGAATACGGTTGCTCGCTTCTTCACTACTGTGTGCGTACACCTTATCATTTTGTTTGTTGTAGCTCTCTTCTACGGTAAACATTTTTTCATCCGAAAAAAGAAGTTCCCGATATTTTTTTCCCGCGTACCGCTTCAACAAAGCGCGGCATCTCTTCAGTCTCACGTCCATTAGACGAGCATTCAAACGATGTCCTGTTTTTCTTCGATATGCCCGAAGCCCTAAGTCTTCATTTAACACCCTTTTCACCTTGGTTCTGCTTAACCCCATCTGAAGGGCCAACAGTTTCTGCTTACGTTTGGGATTTCTTTGAATTCGTGCCTTCACAGCTTTTATCACTGCTGGAGTCCTAACAGACCGAGGGCGACCACTTCTTGACCTGTCATCTACACTAGAGTCTTCATTGTATCGTTTGATGGTACGATAAACGAATCTTTTGGTTATATTCAAATTTTTCAGTATGTTAAAAATTTGAATTGGCGCGTAACTGCAACGATGCAATGCAATAACTGCAACACGGTCTTCTTTAAGCGGCCACTCCATATTTAAAAAATGAGTAAAATTCTAAAAGTATACATTTTTATTTTCATGAACAATTCGAAATTCGAATTCAATAAACTTTTTTGTGGCCAGCATTCTAAAAGAAAAGTTTTTACTGTGTGACAATACTTATGACCTGACTAGGTATATACCTAGTCAGGTCATAAATTCTGTCACATGTTTAATGTAAAATAATTGTAACAAGTTTATTAATTATGTAACCATTCATATACCAAAATGAACTTAACAAAACATAGATTATTATGACATTAAAGTTTATTCAAAATGACCTCCGTGATTTTGAATACAAGCCTTCAATCTGCGCGGCCAGTTGTCTATCGCAGCACGAACGAGGTCCATGTCAATATCGGCGGCTGCCTTAATCAAGGATGTCTTGAGTGACTCCAAATTGGGATGAGGCTTTGAACACGCCTTTTCCTCCAAGTGTTGCCATATCTTGTAATCTAACGGATTCAAATCTGGACTGGAGGAGGGCCAGTCTTCGTGCCGGATGAAGTCGATTTCACGCGCCGCCAGCCAGTCTTGTGTGCTCTTCGCTCTATGAGCTGGCGCCGAATCTTGTTGGAATACCCAGTGCCTGTTATTGAACATGGTATGAGAAACAGGTTCCACAAGGTTCGTCAGGACTGTATTTTGATACACAACAGCATTCGTTTTTACACCTTTCTCACAAAAATGTACCTCTGTTAAGCCCCAATAAGAAACTCCCAACCATACCATGAGCGAGGATGGAAAATGACCTCGTTGGACACGCGGAATACGGTTGCTCGCTTCTTCACTACTGTGTGCGTACACCTTATCATTTTGTTTGTTGTAGCTCTCTTCTACGGTAAACATTTTTTCATCCGAAAAAAGAATTTCCCGATATTTTTTTCCCGCGTACCGCTTCAACAAAGCGCGGCATCTCTTCAGTCTCAGGTCCATTAGACGAGCATTCAAACGATGTCCTGTTTTTCTTCGATATGCCCGAAGCCCTAAGTCTTCATTTAACACCCTTTTCACCGTGGTTCTGCTTAACCCCATCTGAAGGGCCAACAGTTTCTGCTTACGTTTGGGATTTCTTTGAATTCGTGCCTTCACAGCTTTTATCACTGCTGGAGTCCTAACAGACCGAGGGCGACCACTTCTTGACCTGTCATCTACACTAGAGTCTTCATTGTATCGTTTGATGGTACGATAAACGAATCTTTTGGTTATATTCAAATTTTTCAGTATGTTAAAAATTTGAATTGGCGCGTAACTGTAACGATGCAACGCAATAACTGCAACACGGTCTTCTTTAAGCGTCCACTCCATATTTAAAAATGAGTAAAATTCTAAAAGTTATACATTTTTATTTTCATGAACAATTCGAAATTCTAATTCAATAAACTTTTTTGTGGCCAGCATTCTAAAAGAAAAGTTTTTACTGTGTGACAATACTTATGACCTGACTAGGTATATATATATATATATATATATATATATATATATATATATATATATATATATATATATATATATATATATATATATATATATATATATATATATATATATATATAACTATAAAAAAACAACAGGACGCAGTAATAGAGTTGCAATACTTAAGTAGGTTTAGTTAGAATTAGTTTTTTTTTTTTACTGGTGCGGAACAGCAGATGGCCCACTTAGTACAATAGTAAGCAGTTACTATCGTCTATGTACGTTTGCGACGCTAGGGGCACTGTGAACACGCTACTGTCCCATAAACATACACAAGATTATTATGGCGGCATACTTATAAACCAAGGATAGTAGCCATCTAGAGGGGCTTGTGACCCTACCACGTAGCCAGAGTGGTTATGTAGCCTTTTACGATAGGTCGACCCACAGAGGTTATTCTTACTCCGCCTCTGCACGGAGAGTATAACAAGTTAGTTACAAATATTATTTAATAATAAGTATTTGAATATTAAAAAACAGGATGCTACTTAAAAACTATCCGGGATATCCCAGGACACCACAAAAACTAGGACATGTCCTGGGAAAACAGGACGGTTGGCAACCCTAACCTATAATATTATCTACGTGGTGGGTACCTGCGCGCGGTGCTGGTGCGGCGGAGGTGGCGCAGCGGTCACCCGTGCGCGGGGTCCTGCACGCCCACGTCGCAGTACTTCGTCAGAGGGACGATCACCACTTGGATCTGCAAGTTCATGCGCTGTACATCATTCAAATTTAAATATTTTCTAAAAGTAATTAATTACTTATTAATAATGATATGATTGAATAAAGTAAAACACTAATAAATAATAATATAAAAATGCATGTAATTAATAGTGATGTAAGACGAGCGCTTCTCCCGCTGACAAAAATGTAATTTTTTTTTTATTGTCCACTTAATAGTAAGCTGTTACCATCGCCTATGGATGTTTGCGACGCTAGAAAGCACCGCTAACACACTATTGTCCCATAAGAGTACAGGAACCTGGATCACTAATGCCGGAACCCAACACAAGGTTATTATGGCGTAATACTTATTCATAGACCCAGGGTGGTTGCCATCCAGGCGGGCTTTGGGCCCTATCACGTAGCTAGGGTTGTTGTGTCGCCTTTTACGACAGGCCGACCCCGGCCGCAGGGGTTAGTATTCTTACACCACCCCTGCACGCAGAAAATTATATAAATTTGTATCATTTAGAGATAAGGTACACCAAAAAAAAAGATGGATGGATTGTGTAAAAGATGATATGGTGAAAAAAGAGTGGCAGGAGACATGATTTGCCAACTCCACACAGTTCGGGATAAAGACAGTAGGACGCCGTGTTTGCGCAATTTATGAGCAATTATCATTTACATTAACAATTATGATTTTTTAATTAATCGTTTCAATTGCATATCTAAGTATGCTATACTGGGTCTTCACGTAGTGCAGGGCATGCAATTGGCCCACCCGATAGCAAGTGCTCAACGTCCGCTACGTTTGCAACATCAGGGGCATTTTCGTGTATTTTAAAACAAGAGTGAAACATCCGTATACATTGCAAGGATTTTAGTTTTCAGATTACAAAATGGGTAAATGAATACAAACCCGCAACTGATCCCGGTTCGGTCCCAACAAGTGGCACGGCTCGGGAACATCGTAGCTTTCCGTACACTTTGTACATCGCCTGTAAGTATACAAAGTGTAAGAGACAACAAATAAATCAATCAGGATTAATCGTATTACAAGAAATTTGTGTTTGTCGGTGTGGTCTTCATCACAATTAAATAACCAATAACTACAGCCTGCTGCTACTCCTCTAACGTTACATGTTTATAAAATTGAATTTCCCGCTTTAAATACTGATGTAAAATTGAGCTTTTTGCTGATGGGCAGAGCCGAGCGTCAAGTAGATTAGCCAATAAGCAAAAAGTTCTTCGAGATACATCGCCGGTGACCTGGACCTTATTGCAGCACTGGCGCAAAACGTCCTTGCACTGGAGTCTCAGCATCAGTTTCATCTGGAGCGGATGAATTATTCCACCGGTTTCTGTCCAGCGAATCTCCTACGACCGTATATAATTTGTTGGTGAATGACCGCGAAATCTTTTAACTACGGTGTCCCAATCCACAATCAATTTTTTTCTAAATTCGCGTCGCCTCTGCTCATTTAACGCACGCAAGCAAAACGTGCACTTGTGTCACTTTTTGATAACGTTTATAACAAACCCGTGTTCCTTAAGAGGTTCGATATTCATTGTAATTTTAATTAACATTTCGTGATTTTTGTTACTAACCATGTTAAACTCATTTTTTTTATATTTACTCGCAAAGACTTACACGTATTATTGAACAGCGTTTCAATATGTCCACTTCTCAAAGTAGGGAGTTTATCTAAGATGAACAATGATAGTTTAAAAACAAATAAAACAATAAACATTTGCTCGAATACTCTTACTTGTGCGTGACGTTACTCGCCGTGGTTCCCCCGCTCGAAGTGCTCGGCGTGTAGAACGGCGTGTTCAACTCGTCAAAGTCCAAAGTCCCATCGATGTTCAGCACCCTGGATAAAGATTTCTAATAAACTCTGGACACAAGGCAGTTGTTTCATTACTTTAATATTAGTTTCTCCTTCTTCCAGGCGTTTCATTCCTTATGCCTGGGTTAAAATAAGTGTTTCATCCCGTTTTGTTTATATATAACAGTTCGGGGGCAGGTTGAGTAAAGCACAAAACTCTTGCATTTTTTTACGAATCGGTTCCCTTAATTTTTTAGAGCGACCACAGTAAAATTCTTTATCTGTGCAGAAGCGGAGAAAGAATACTGACCTCTGCGGCCGGGGTCGGCCTGTCGTAAAAGGCGACAAAATAACCCACCTTAGCTACGTGGTCGCGCCCCAAGCCCGTCTGGATGGCGACCATCTTTGGTCTAAAGTATGCCGCCATAATAACCTTGTATTCCGGCATTAGTGACCCAAGTTCCTGTACCCTTATGGGACAGAAGCGTGTTCGCGATGTCACTGGCGTTGCAAACACCCGTAGGTAACTACAGTAACTGCTAAATTATTCTAAGCGGGCCGTCAGCCTGTTTGCTCTCCTACAGCAATAAAAAAAATATCCCTGGCTTCCGAGCTATGTAATGTTACAGAACCCATGTAGCTAATTTTGTTTTTTTTTTTATGGGAGCGACTACCTAGTCATCAAACCCTAGCGAAAATTGAAGTGCTTCGCTGCTTAAGATTAAACAATAGAACTTATGCATTAAACGTTTTCAACGACTCCTAAGATACGTTATACGGTAGCCCTATTAATTTATGAAAGGAGCTACTCGACAGAAATCTTAAGTGTTGGTGAGCGTAATGTCACCATGGCAAAGCTTGAAGAAGGGTTTACTGAATACTTCACCTTCACGATGAGTGGCCTACTAATACTCGGTATAAATTTTATTGTATTTATTTGTGCTAGCGACCGCGACGTATCGCTGCACATAGACCCCTGACTCATATAATGTTGGTTTTTCAATAATATTATATCCCTTATACAAGTATTTCTGTCATAAAAATTTAGTTTATCTCCAAAATTTCCGTGAAGTGTCACCATCATCATCTTAGCGTTGAATCCCGGTTGCATCCCAAACTATCGCTTTGGCGCCCGGGGTCCGATTTCCGACTTTTCCCTCTCCACTTCGCACGATCTTCAGCATCCCTGGTGGTCAGTCCATTGGCATGCATATCAACCCCTACGACGTCAAGCCAGCAATTTTTGGGTCTACCCCTTCTGCCGGGACCCGGCGGTGGCGGCATGGCCAGACATTTGTTCCCCACATAAGTAGCCGGTTGCCGTAAAACGTGGCCATACCAGCGAAGGCGACACTCCTGCAGTTTATCCGCAATGTCACGGACATGAAGGCTGCCGCGAATGCAAGAGTTCCGTGAATTGTAACCAGAATAAATAAAACCGAATGTTTATCGATACGCACCTATTTTGCGCCGAAAACCGGTGTACCCTCTCTACAACCGAGGCTACGTGTTCCACACCTTTCTGCACCCCCCACACCAGAATGCCAATCTGTATGACGTTTGATAAGTTAAGAAACACATGCCACAACGTTTGCATGTTCAAAAACTACAATTTTTTTTTTATTGCGTAGAACAGCAGACAGGCTGACAGCCCGCTTAAAATTTAGCAGTTACCGTCGCCTATAGGTGTTTGCTACGCCAGTGGCATCGCAAACACGCTGCTGTCCCATAAGGGTACAGGAACTTGGGTCACTAATGCCGGAACACAACACAGTTATTATGGCGGCATACATAAGACCAAAGGTGGTCGCCATCCAGACGGGCTTGAGGCCCTACCACGTAGCTAGGTTGGGTTGTTTTGTCGCCTTTTACGACAGGCCGACCCCGGCCACAGAGGTTAGTATTATTTCTCCGCCCCTGTACAGATAGAACATACAATGTCTAATAAAGAAATTTATATTTAATAGTGCGGGTTTTATGAAATTATTTACTTTTTTTACTGATGCTATAAAACATTTTTGAAGGTATTTTAAGAAATCAACCTTGTATAGGAATTAATTTTGGATCGATTTTTTCATTCAGTTTGATTGCGTTCATCGATCTCTTTCACTCAAAAACATGCAGCTAACCTTTAATTTGGCTGTTGGGTATTTTGCGTTGATTATAATGCATATATGAGACGTACATACTCTCGCCCGTGTTGGGCCACTCGATAATCGAGCGACAACATTAGCGAGAGGCGGAAGCCTCTCGCTAATGTTGTCACTCGCTAAAGGGAACTGCATCGGCCAGCTCCGATAGGAAGACATTACGCACACTCATTCATGGCGTCGCGTCGCACGCGCATACTTTTATTTAGTTTAGTAGATAAGTTATTTCAGTTTAGTTCATAAGATTTATATACACACACACACACGCACATAATCATGCCTCTTTCCAGTAGGGGTAGGCAGAGACCACTTCTTTCCACTTGCTACGATCCTTACACACTTGTTTCGCTTCGTCCACTTTCATTATTCCCTTCATACATGCCCTTCGGTTTAGGGTACTCTTGACCTGGCCTTTTTTCAAGACGTCCCTAATTTGGTGTCGAAACGTCCACCTAGGTCTACCCCTTCCAACACACCACCGCATACACCAAATCCCATATACACCACACTTCCTCAAACCATTTCCTTAGGGAAGTTTAAGGCCTGGAATTGGTACTCTTTACCCCGACATAAACTCAGGGGGGCAACGACCCTCCGGTGATGTCGCTCGAGTCGCGGGAGCGCACTTTCACATGATTTATATGGCTTCACACTACGTTGGCCCATCTTGTTGGGCCAATCTCGGCTCTTGTTGGCCATCAGTGGCTTCTGTTGGCCTGTCAGTGGCTTGATGGTTCTGCGGCCTCAGTTGCTCATCTCCCAGCTCCGACAAGCGTATAATTAAATCTCTGGGGGGTCGGTAGCCAAATGCCACGTTGATCTGTGGGCCAGGCGTAGCACTTCATCTATTAGTATCATAAAATATTTATAAGGACAATATGTGGCGTATCCATGTCGGAAAGAATAACCAAACTATAATTTTCCGTTTTTACCTGTGTGTTGCATAATAATAGTACCTACATTCCAAAAGATTCAACCACATTTCACACCATTTTTTTTTTCAATAATATCGTATATAACTGACTCGCGCGTCACTTACCTTAACTCTTACGTCTGGCTCCAGCTGCTCAGTTTCGCTGTATTGATCGACCACGTACCCCGGACAGTTCTGACAAGTGATCGATATCCTCACTGTACGAAGAACTACTTCAGGCACCTGGCAGAACAATTGCCGTTACATAGAAAATTAAATTAAAAAATAAAAACGTTTTCAATCTAAAGTGCGTTTGAACAGATGCTCAAGAATATTTGACGTTCACGGTGGCGTATAAGCATTCGGAGGTCGAAACTATTGCGAGAAATACGGATTAGACTCCTGTTTCAAAATTTGTGTTCATGTGTAATATGTACTTATTTATAAATAAGTTATCTAATACCCATAACAGAATCGCTTCACTGGTTACACTGGAATTAGATGGTCTGTATGTAATCCGTCGAGAAGTAGTTTTATTGAAAAAACTCACTGTAGACAGTGACCACATGGAAGTCCTAAGAAAAATAATTTGGAGATCATAAATCGTAAATAAATAAACAAGAAAACGAGAAGATACGGGCTAATAGTATCCGTGCAGGGGTACCGAGAAAGAATACTAACCTCTGCGGCCGGGATCGGCCTGTCGTGAAAGGCTACAAAACAACCCATCCTAGCTACGTGGTAGGGCCTCAAGCCCGTCTGGATAGCGACCACCTTTGGTCTTAATTATGCCGCCATAATCACCTTGTGTTGTGTTCCGGCATTAGTCACCCAAGTTCCTGTACCCTTATGGGACAGCAGCGTGTTCGCGATGCCACTGGCGTAACAAACACCCATAGGTGACGGTAACTGCTAAATTCTAAGCGGGCCGTCAGCCTGTCTGGTGTCCTACAGCATTAAAAAAATAAAGAAGATAGAGAATGAGAGAGACGAAATGAGTATAATAATAACAGCCTGGAGGGAACGGCAGTATACCCGCCACACTTGTCTAAGGAAATTGGCAGGTTACATATCATCAACATACTTATCAAATTGCGTAAGAAGTCGAATAAAGGCTTTTAAATTTAACCAGATGACCAGTGAAGTATTTTGCAGCCTATCTACTGGATTAATTCGTATGTTCTGGAAAAAATGGCTAATTTATTATGAATAAAATAATAAATAAATAAACTAGGACATTGCACACAACACCATCTAGTCCCAAACTAAGTTGCATAGCACTTATTACCGTGCATATAAAACAAAGGCTTCTACTTGCTCTTGTAAAGTTTATCCAAATAGAGTTACGCATTCTGATAACCAAGCCGACGATATACCGGTGATATCGGTATGCAGGTTTCCTTTACCGTCGGTACATGGCAATTATGCTATAACATGCACATTAGACGAGAAAAACTGTTTAAACGGTACACGCTATCGTGGAATTTGAACCCAAAACTTTCAGATTAATATCCGAATGTAATAAAACGGTTGAGACGAAATGAGTGATACATACATACATACATACATACATATAATCACGCCTCTTTCCCGTAGGGGTAGGCTGAGACCACTTCTTTCCACTTGCTACGATCCTTACATACTTGTTTCGCTTCGTCCACTATCATTATTCCCTTCTTTAGTTTAGGGTACTCTTGACCTGACCTTTTTTCAAGACGTCCCTGATCTGGTCTCGAAACGTCCGCCTAGGTCTACCCCTTCCAACACTTCCATTCACACTCGCCTTATACACTTTTTTCGTCAATCGTTCTTCATGCATTCTCTCGACATGGCCAAACCATCTCAGCATACCTTTCTCAATTTCACTCAAATTTACTCAACCAACAATACCTGACTAGTTTAATGTAAAAAAAAGATTAAAAGCACTACAAAGTTAAGCATGTCCTACTTACATCGTAAGTACCGTCCCATACAATAAGCAAGCTCTTCTTGAACCAGACTCCCTTCGGGTACAAGTCCACAGTCCACTCGGTCAACTTCTCCTGCGGCCCAACATCCGCTATCGAGGGCCTGGTCGAGAAGATGAAGGTCCTCGTGTGGTAAAACGGGAGCGAGTGGAAGTTGTCCACGGCGAGCACAGAGCCCCACGTGTCCTCGGTGTACAGCCGAGGTGTGAACAACATCCGTCCGGCTTCCGTCTGCTGCACTTCCGCTACTCGCTCGTATTGGCCTTAGATTGAAAAGCGAAAAACTTACAAAACAAATCGTAATAGGCATCGAATGGAATACATCTTCTGTTAGGGTACAGACAGCGCAGAAAATCACCACTCGGTTTCTCGACCCCACATACTTGGCCACTGGCCACGTTCCACTTAAGACACATTCTCCATGCAGAGGCGGAATAAGAATACTAACCTCGTAAAAGGCGACAAAATAAACCTAGTTAGGTTGTAGGGCCCCAGGTGCATCTCGCTGGCAACTACCCTTGGTCTATAAGTATGCTGCCATAACAACCTTGTGTTGTGTTCCGGCATTAGTGACCCAGGTCTCTATACCTCTATGGGACAGTAGTGTGTTCGTGCTTCTAACATCACCAACATTCATAGGCAAACGTCTGCTGTACCTAAGCGATAAAAAACAATCATAGCGACTGAAACTGTAGCAATACCCTAGTGCCTAAACATGTTACTAGGAAATGATTAAATATTTAAAGCGCTAGTTGTTGGAATTACTGATTTGTAGTCTCGTATATCGGCTGAGGCCAGATGAACGTCAAATCCTACAGTCGCGGCACCCAAAACGAACGAAAGAACACTTTACTGGATATAACAGCCTCAGACGTCCTTTAACCAAGAGACGGGAGCGCACGATCGCATTGCACGAGGGGTCGCACACTATCCTACCCAGTGGCGTAGCGAGGGGGGGGGGCAAGGGGTCATCATGCCCCGGGCGCTACTCACAAAGGGGCGCCAAATGAACCGCAAAACAAAAAATTGTTGAATAATGTTTACTATAACTGATTTCTGGAAAATATATTCATCAAACTGTAATAATATATTCATAATAGAAATGGCACGTCTTTTCTAATTTCTTTCTTCTTTGAACTAATTCTAGATGATCATATACATTTCAAAATCTAGCCTTGTTTTCTCAACTAGATTTACATTTTTTGTCTCATATTTAAAGCCTAGCTTGAGCCTATGACTTTATTTTACTTTATTTATTTGCGAGTATATTTTACATATATAATATTAAATGGTTTTCGAATTGGGGAGCTAAAAAAGTATAGTGCCCCGGGCGCGAGTTAAGCTCGCTATGCCACTGATCCTGCCACACGTTCCTACGCGATGAGGTTCTGCGTAGACATGTCTGAACAGGTTAGAACCTTTGGTTCTTACTCTTGTACCACATGATCAGAGGGCTGGCACACTAGGCACGCGTAAGTATTACCATTCACCGAGGCAATACATCCAGCCTTTTGGGTACACATTTTCAAACTGGCGACGCTTTGGCACTTATTTTTTTACTAGTTGACACCCGCGACCTCGTCCGTGTTGCATGATATATTAACAGAGTTTTCGTCATGAGGCAGAGGTAGAAAAGACTTCCCTTCCTACGCATGCGCGCTACACCGCTTGCCCCACTTCTCCACGGAAGCAAGAAAGCACACATCATTTAAAAACTGTTGTTTCTTAAAACTTTAATATCTTTATATTAAATGAAGATATCGCAATATTTTTTTAGACAAGGTACTTACAAGTGTCTTACTGCGGCTCCACATTAGTGCCGTGAAGCTACGTAAACGGGCGTGAACGTGAATGTGGATGGTTTTCACGCGCGTTCACGCCTGTTCCCCGATAAGAGTCGGTATTTTGTCCCGCGACAAAGGGTTCGCGCCCCCTTCGCGCGGCATTCACGCTTACATATAATATCCATATTCACGCCCCCGTGCCAGTTTACTCTGGACTACAAAAGGCGTACGGACGTGTACGCGCGTAAAATGGAGTCGAGCGTGAACGTTTGGAATAATGAAACTGAAATTCTATTTTTAGAGCATTATCATTCTGAAAATGACAGCAAACAAAGTTATTGCAGCAGTCCATTTCGCGGCGGGTTACGAACGATTGTGAGCATCCCGTGAATGTGGAGGTCACTACTTGCGCCGTGAATTGACGACACTAATGTGGAGCCGCCTTTAAAAATAAAACTGATAAATTTAGCGAGGTATTGTATTAGACAATTTAGCTGTTTTAATCGTACTTCAAATTTCATATACTAGCTAACAGGCCCATTAGCTCAGTTGGTTAGAGCGTCGTGCTAATAACGCGAAGGTCGCGGGTTCGATCCCCTCATGGGCCATATCATCATTTCAGCCGGAAGACGCCCACTGCTGGACAAAGGCCTCCCCCAAAGATCTCCACGATGATCGGTCCTGCGCTGCCCTCATCCAACCTATCCCGGCGATCTTGACCAGATCATCGGTCCATCTTGTGGGGGGCCATATATATTTTTACTTTTCTAATTACAAAATTCACATAACATTTCCATTAATTAATTGAATTAAAAAATCTCCGTAATTTTGATAATTTAATTCACTCCTCTTTATAGATGAAACAAGATTGTTTTCAATCGTCATCATCATTTTAGCGTTAAATCTTGGTTGCAGCTTAAACTTCCGCTTCGGTGCCCAGAGTCCGCTTACCGAACTTTTCTTCTCCACTTCCCACGGTCTTCGGCATCTCTTGTGGTCGATCCATTTACAAAAGGTATATTTAAATAAAAACCTACCCGACTGATAGCTCATGGCGATGGCCATGCGCTCCATAAAGAAGTCCTTGTGCTCTTGAGTCAACGGACAGAGAAGTAATTTGGCCAACTGTTTTGGACACATCATTGGAAACCTAAAATTTTCAATTATCTTTAATAATGAACAAACTAAGAAAATTAAGAAAATCAAAATGCAGATTGATAGTTCTATTCTTCTCGGCATTTCCTTCTGATTCTATCAATTTTTAATCCGGAGCCAAAAGAAACAATGTTAAGTATTGTCACTGAGAAGAAATTCAGCCATCAGTGTAGGTATCCTTTTTAAATAAAAAGGCACAGAGCATAAGGTGTGGTTGAGTGGGAAATTATAGGATTACTCCCCCGCCACTGGGAGCCCGTGCACTGGTTCGTATCGGAAGCGAGCACTACGGGATCTTGCTCCCCTTTTTTACTTTGGTCAAGGCCGGGGGGCAGCGGTTGCTTTCACGCGCGGTTCGAAGTAGACTGTGCCGCGGGGGGACGCTCGCCGCGAGAGCTGGGCCGCGCTCCTCGCCAGCGGCATGGTATCCGTCCCTTTCATAGCGGGTGTGTTGGTAAGGGATGGATAATATAGTAAGCGGGGCGTAGGAGCGGAAAGGAGAAGACCGCTGCATCCTCAACACCCGTCGCAAACAAGGTGAATAAATGCGGCATTTTTTTTAAATGAGCGACTACTATCACATAAATATCCTTTCCTAATAATGTTAGCAGAGTGGCAAAAGGAGTAGTTCAGTTCTCTCCTTTTACACTACAACTAGAAAGAGATGCGGTATGTGAACGTACTATATACTAAGTGATTTTTGTAAAATGTATACCCCTCTCTTTGGTGATCATCAGTAGCATAGAAGAAGTACCGCACTTCCCTTCTCATTCTTACTTTCACATAGTCATATTTTTTTTATTGCTGTAGAACAGCAGACAGGCTGACGGCCCGCTTAGAATTTAACAGTTACCATCGCCTATGGGTGTTTGCAAAGCCGGTGGTATCGCGAACACGTTGCTGTTCCATAAAGGTATAGGAATTTAGGTCACTAATGCCGGAACACAAGGTTATTATGGCGACATACTTAAGACCAAAGGGGGTCGCCAATGTCGCCATTCAGACGGACTTGGAGCCCTACCACCTAGCTAGATGAGTTGTTTTGTCGCCTTTTACAACAGACCGACCCCAGCCGCAGAGGTCAGTATTCTTTCTCCGTCCCTGCAGGGATAAGAGTCAATACATAATATAAATTAGTATGTATTCACTGACCTGACGTGGGAGAAGACGGCTGCAACCAATGACTCCCAATGAGCTTTCATCTCGCTCTCGGTTAAATCACTAGTGTTCAATCTTTCGCAATGTCTATTCAACCATCTCACAACAAAACTGTAAAATTTTAAGTACTATAATATTGTTTTTTATAGAGGCTATACCTAAGGCTGTAGAAGAATTCAAGAATAATACAAAACAAACGATAGTGTATATTATTTAGTATTTCTTTTTTTATAATATTTAGTTGTATCTGACGACTGACGACCTTCTGAACTAACGGCTAAAGCACGTTAGTACGCTTACAGGGTGCACGGGTTCGATTCCCGTCTAGCGTCTGGATGTTTATCTATAGTATGTATTTATTTACAAAAGAAAAGTATATATGTAGTATATAAGTTGTCTAGTACCCATAACACAAGTGCTATGCTACTTACTTTATGACTAGATGGCCTTATTATTTAAAAAGGAAAAAAAAAGATAACCTAAGATTAAAAACTCTCTTGAAAACTGTACTGGGGGACATTTGTGAAGCTAAGTACAACGCCATTTTCAAATAATATACATCTACTTACTGATATAAACTCATCTCATTGTGGAGTACCAGATCGCTCTGCTGCAGTAGAGCGAACAGTGTCTCTCCTTCCAGCTCACTCAAATCCGTATCCGACCAGACCCATTCAAGGTTCCATTTCACAAAATTCTGGCAAACCTGCATATTTTGTTTCCATATAAAACATGATCATCTAAAGACTCTAAACTTCACCAATTAGATAATAATTATATCAAAAATGAAAAAGTATTCATCTGAAAATTCATCAAACAATTTATAACTAATGGCCCGTCTCGCACTGGACATTTTTTTTTATTTTGGGATTAGCGTAGAGTAAATGTATAATTATGCAGGACATAAGCAGTTTCTTTTATTGGGATCTAGGATCTATCTAATACGGATCTAGGAAAAATTAGTAATTTTCTAGTAATAAATATGTTGAGGTTGTTCGAAAAGTAGTTTCGTTTTCCCCGACAGAGGGCACAAATTTACAATGGAGCTGCATGATTTTCATTTTTTTCAACAGCTGATATAGGAAAGCTTGCTTGTGAAAAAGACATGATGGAGTCCACGGAGTAGTTTTTGGTTGGTGCCCTTTCAAATATGCAGGGTGAAAAGCAGCATTTTTGGCATATTTTACTTTTTTACTACCGAAAAGGTATAGCAGTAGTAACAGCAGAATGCTGTTCAGGCCAAAAAAAAACTTGCCGATATGTATATAGAGAAGATGTATTAACAGCACGGCGAATAACAACTAGTGAGATTGCTGAGAGGTTGAATTTATCGAATTCAACCGTATATGGCCACTCGAAAGGCCTATGTTTAACATCAAACTTGACATATGGATTCCCCGTTTCTCACGGAGAGAAATCTGTATCATCGCGTTGACGTCTGTGATATGCTTGTCAAACGTCAACAACATTATCCATTTTCAAAGCGCATCATCACTACGCTAGCTACGTGGTAGGACCTCAAGCCCGCCTGGATGGCGACCACCTTCGGTCTTAAGTATGCCGCCATAATAACCTTGTGTTGTGTTCCGGCATTAGTGACCCAAGTTCCTGTACACTTATGGGACAGCAGCGTGTTCGCGATGCCACTGGTGTTGCAAACACCCATAGGCGACGATAACTGCTAAATTCTAAGCGGGCCGTCAGCCTGTCTGCTGTTCTACAGCAATAAAAAAAAAATCACTGGGGACGAGAAATGGGTTATCTATAACAATGTCAAACGCAAGAGATCATGAAGTAATAAAAACCAATCGACTCAAAGCACTTCCAAAACCAATATTCATCAAAAAAGGTGATGCTATCTTCTGTTTGGTGGGATTTCAAAGAAATCGTTTTTTTTTTCTTTCACCAAACAATACAACAATCAATTCTAAAGTGTACTGTGAACAACTGGAAAAACTGATTGATTCACTCAAACAGAAAAGGTGTAATGTTTTACCAAGTGCGAGACCTCATACAAGGGTGGTAACTCGCCAAAAGCTTTTACAACTTGAATAGGATGTACTGCCACACCCACCATATTCTCCAAATCTGGCACCTTCGGATTTTTATTTGTTCCAATCTCTATACAATTTTTAGACTGTGAAATCTTCAATTCTAACCCTTGCACTACCCCAAATGATAATAAAATAAAATTTACCTTAGCTACATCATCATGTCCACAAGCCATAGTGTACTGCATCCAGGCCATAAGCTTACTGTGTTTAGCCGCTTGTGCGATGTTCTGGGACATATAACTTAGGCATAATGCCACTAGGTCCTTAAAAAAATATTTAAAATTTATATATAGTATATCTATTTATTCGACGACCTCTGCGGCGGCTAACAGGCATCGGAGCGTCTGCAGATATTATAACATGTATTTATTTACAAAAGTAAATACGTAGTTTATCAGTTGTCTAGTACCCATAACACAAATGGTTTTCTACATGATAGGGCCCCAAGCCCGTCTGGATGGCGACCTTTGGTCTTAAGTATGCCACCATAACTTTGTGTTGTGTTCCGGCATTAGTGACCCAAGTTCCTGTACCCTTATGGGACAGCAGCGTGTTCGCGATGCCACTGGCGTTGTAAACACCCATAGGCGACGATAACTGCTAAATTCTAAGTGGGCGGTCAGCCTGTCCTCTATCCTACAGCAATAAAAAAATGGTATTCTAATTACTTTGGGACTAGATAGTGTTATGTGAATTGTACCTGTAAATTTTAAAAAAATATGTCATGTAAAACTTATTTAGACATAAATACATTAAGAGTAGTAAGAATATATGAAGTGAATGTATGAAGCGTCACGAAGAAGTGAAACGTTTTTTGCTCCAGTAATACTAACCTTATTAATAATACCTTAAGGCTTATTCTATAATGTAATTTTTATACATATCTATTCGAATTGCGACTTTATTACTATGAAATACAGTTGAATTTTTTGATCTAGTAATACCAATCTTATTAATAATGATTCAAGGATTATTGAAGTGTTCTTAATGTAATTTTAAAATGATTGCATTGCATTACTTATACATATTTATTCGAATTGCGACTTTATTGCAATAAAATACAGTTGAGTTTTGTTTAATAAGATATAAAATAATAATATTTCATAAATTCTCTTTCTAAATTTATTACAAAATTTAAAAATTAGTTTGCCAAAGAAGTTTCACATATGTGTACTTTGTACGCACGCACTTTTTTTATTTTAATAATGATGCTAAACTTTGGCCATAAGTCGTTTTAAGATATTACATTGTTTTATAAACATTAAACAGGCTATTTAAAGTAATTATCATATTCAATGAACAACTTCATACTAATATATATTACTTTGTAATTTATTTAATCAGCACTTACTTTAACATTGTACTTATCAGCTAGTGACAGCACTGGCAATACAGTTTCATGGGATATTTTAATTTGTCCTGTATAGAAATACCTGAAAAATAACAATAAATTGATAAATCACTTTTAGTACCCATAACACAAGTGTTGTGTTGCTCATTTAAAAGCTAGATGACGCTGTGCGAATTGTCAGAGTATAACTATTTATATTATTTTGCATTATATATATGCATATATTTTTAACTAGCCGTTCCCGCCCGTTACACTGGCCAAAAAAGAGAAAAAAGTAAATAGAAAAAATATGGGAAGTTTTCGTACGCATGAGCGCTACACCAATTGCCCCATTTCTCCGCGGCAAGAAAACATACATCACTGAATCTTGTTTCTTAAAACTTTAATAACTTTATATTAAATGAAGATATCGCAATTTTAGATAAGGGCCAAGTGTCTAAAAAATAAAACTTAGAAAATGTAATTGATCTATCCAGACCTCTATCATTTTATTTATATAGATAATAACATAACATTTATTTATTTAGAATGATTAAGTATGGTGCGAAGTAGAGAAGGAAAATTCGGAAAGTGGCCCTGACAACCGAAACAGAAGTTTGGGTTGCAACAGGGGTTTAATGCAGAGATGATGATGAGATACTCCTTTAGGTCTTTCACAAGACAAGTCCTATTCAAATTACTTTATACTATAAAAAATTATAAAAAATGGCTTTTTATTTATTTATTTGGGCTGGAGTAAGGTACTCCTCATTAAAAAAATATGTATTGTTATGAATATCGAACTTAAAATTATCTTATTGGCGATACTGACTAATATTTAAAACAACCAAAGAGAATCTCACTTCCGGAGTGTAACATTTTCGGAGTATAAATGACCAATAAGAATCTAATTTTTGGACAAACAATGAGAATCACTTCTGGAATATAAGCAACCAATAAAAGTCGCTTCCGGAGTGTGGAGTAGAGACGAGTGAGGGACAGGCCGACCGCTTCTATTTATATAAAGCGCCGCAAGTAGGTGCCAGAGAAACTTTTTCGTTAGATCGTCGTCACGTGCGGATGCTGTCGGTCTGCCTGCAATTTTTTTTTAAATCATCCACCACTGGTTCATAAAAGTATAATATTTTAGAGAATTGAAAATTTCTAGTTAGAGACTAGATTAGGATGCTCAAAAAATATATGATGTAGCTAGTTTAAAAAGATACTTAAGACCAGTAGTTAACCCACAAATGTAATTTTCTAACACTCACTTAAGAAAATGTGGAAAGACAGAAGCAGCTGACGGTGTCTCCTGCAGGACAATGCGACTCTCTCTCCACTCACTCCATTCTCTATTCATCAACATGACCTGGAAGTGTTCACATTTAATGTTACATTTGATATGTCAGTTAGCAACTCATCAGTTTCATAACCAAAAGTAAAATTAATTCCACAGAGAAAGCAAGCCTTAGCCACCATGGCCGGCTCAGCTCACTCAGGTCATAGGCACACATGAAAGGATATTCCTCTACAGACCGTCCTCAAAAAAAAGGAGGAGGGGTAATAAATATTCAAAAATAGGTCAGGGTACATTCTCTAGGCACAGCCAACTATTAGGCTACAATTTTTCACATGTACTTCTTTGTTTTGCATCCAAGTTATGTAATATGTTTGCAAGTGAAAAACATATATACTAAAATGTTTATATGTATGTAAATTTGAGATGTCAGACTATCTAAATTTTATGATAGTAGTCCACTTTATTGACTGACAATAGAGATTGTCTAAAATTTTTAACCATTCGATTTTAATTTATTTTTTGAAAATTTAGAGCATTTTGAGAAACTAATTTCAATATTTTGAAGATTGGATCAACAGTCATTTAAAAAAAAATTAAATATTTTCAATTTTAAAGGTAAGTGACGTCATCACATGGCACAATGGACTGTGCCGTTTCCTCACTAGAAATAATTAAAAAAATTGAAAGCTGTCAACACGATGTCATCCATCTCATATCTATAGTGTAAGTCGCAGGATAATATTATTATTGACATTTATAAATTTGACACATGACAGATTATCAATACTTGCCACTTACTTTTTATTTTCTGAGGCAACAATACAAACTATATGGTGAAATTTGAAAGGCAGAGAAGGTCAATCATATTTTATCAAAAATATCAATAAAATGTGAATATTTTTCATAATTAATTAGTCCATAATGATCAGTAACCTTATTCCTCTAAATGGTTTTTCAATTACAACATTAAAAAAAATGAACAATGCCCATTGTCATAACAAATATATAAAAACAGTCACCATAGTATGACTATTGGGGCTCACGTTTTTTTTTAAAATAAAACAAAGTGTCACATCTGAAGAAAAATTTTATGTACAAGCGATATTAACAATGTTATGGCTAAAACCAGTATATCCATAAATCAGACAGATCAGGTAAACAATTATAGAAAATTTAGTAAATACAAGAAGCTTCCTTTAACATTAAATCCCAGTTACATGCCAAACTAGTGTTTTGGTGCCTGGGATCTGATTTCCCACTTTTTCTCTTCCACTTCTTCTGGTCTTCAGCATCCCTGGCAGAGAGCATTTGCGTGCATATCACCTTGGACAACCTTTTACTTATTGACTCTAATAATAATAGTGTGTATGTAAATAAATATACATTGATAAAATTCTACCAGAATTATAACTAGGAAATATAATGATACTTGTTAAATTATCAAGAAATGAGTGATTAATTACTACCTGAAACACTTCACTGCTAGCACACAGAATGAGCCTGTGAGCAGGGTATCCCACACCCGCCACCTCTACAGTTAAGTCACTCATCAGTTGTTCTGCATATAGATTTGCAATTTTGAGTAAAACACTCTTTGAGTTATCCACCTGAAAATATTGAAATGCTTTAAACCAATTACGTCAACACAAGTTTTTCTGATAAGACTTTATTTATTTCCAAGGAACAGCAGACAGGCTGATGGCCCACTTAATAGTGAGTAAACGTCACGTATGAATGGTTGAGACGCCAGGTCCCTTACTAGGACACTGCCATATACATAGGAGAACTAGAATTTGCATCACACATGCCCGAAAACAATACAGGATTCAGCTCTACCAGGAGGAGAGCTTGGAGCTCTACCACCTTGCTAGGGATAATTTGTAGCCTTTTAAGACAGGCCGCTCGGGCCACAGGGATCAATATTGTTACTCTACCTCTGCACCGAGAGAACAGTGTAGTGTAGTACACCAAATTTCAAACTATTAGTTACATATATGATTTATATTAACTGAAATAAGTATAACACAGGCCCATCACTGTCCAAATATGTTCAAAAAGGTAACAAATAGAACACACTAGCAAAGAAGAACAACAACTCTAAGGTTGATTAAGTAATTGAATATTAGGACTCAGTAACACTTCACAGTAGATCTTGATCTCTAAAGTGTAAGAAGACAACCAGTATTATTAAAGAAACCAATTAAATGACTTAAATGACCTACTTGTAAATACTTCTAGAAACAGTAACGAAGTAAATAATACAAACACAATAGAGAAAATAATAATGTCTTTTCATAGTAAACTATATCTCAATTGCATACATTTGTTATGGTAAACAAAATTAGGGTTGTAAACAATATCTAATGAAATTTAGTGCTGAGAGCAGCATGAGTAAAGACTATATTCAAAGGTTACTACAATATTACCTGAAACTTTAATACGGGGTAGCAATATATAGGATTTATGAAATTACACTCACCTCCAAATCTTCATTTTTCTCATTTTCGGTATTCTTTACGCTAGAAGCTGCTTTATCATCCACATTTAAATAACTCATTTTTAAAACAATCTTGTTTTAAATTCACAATAAGAATTTAATTCTGAATTATTATAAATATCAGTATGTACGAATCAGATTTTTAATTCCATTTTTCAACAAAAATAATGTGTAAATTTTTTTATAACTTGTCAAATCTAATGGTCGCCATACACGATCCAGTCTACCGTCAAGTATGCAGTACGCTTGAAGCGGTGTCCGGTGAACTTGACGGTGTATGGCTATCAGTGTGCATGACAAGTCTACTTGAAGCAAAAATTGAATTTCGATTCTGCCGACTTGATCAAGTTTGCAGCATCATGTAAACTTGAACGTGTGTATAAGCGGTCAAGTATGCATGACTATAGTCAGCATCGGCAGGCGAAGACGTACGCACGCACCGCGCGTGATAAGCTCCATGTCGCAAAATACTGCACGATTTAGCCATGTTTGTGGCAAATAAAAAATATATCCTTACTTCATATTCATATCATTACCTATACCTACATATTTACTACGCAGCAAATTAAATCCTTTTTTTAACTTAGTTCACCAAAAGATATGGAAATTAATGCAAACGTGAACTAATTGGATTTTATTTTGAGACATAATAACGTATTATAAGTTGGTTTTTAATCGTCTTCGAAAAAGGAAGAGGTTATATAATTCTACTGTATATTTTGTATGTTGTTACGCGATATCTTCCCCGATTATTCACCTATTTTAATACTTATTTCTTTTTTATTGACTAGGCTAAAGAAAAATGCAGCTCTAGATAAACTAGCCGCGAAGTTTAAAGAAGCAGAAGACAACGAAGACCGTGAAATTGATTTTAAAAAATTAATTCGTTGAGTCTGTTTTCTTAATTGCTAGCATTAAGCTTAGGATGGCTAACGCGTCGTCGTCCACCACTGGCGATGTCATGGTTTCAACTGGTGCGTCATCATGCAAACTTGACCTCGAACTTGAACGTGAGTGGTCTTTAGGGATGCACTAGCTGCAAACTTGATACCGCTTCAAGCACGCTGCAAACTTGACGGTAAGCTGGATCGTGTATGGCGTTCATAAAGAGAATCTACAGTCTACACTTTAATAGAGTAAAATAATTCGCAAGAAGCGACATGCCAAAAAAAAAAAATAGAGTAAAATGTCAAAGTACTAGATAATAATCGATTCCAAAATTGAAACCACAATTTTAATGAAATAACCTAATGGAGGGTATGATTAGACAGGGAAGGAAAATATTAGATCAATACGATATTTTTGTTCGAGGATAATTCATATAAAATTACCTATATACTTTTCAAAATCCTAATATAAATAGCAGTAAAACGGTTCTAAAACTGTGTTGCACTTGCTATAAAGTAAGTGCAACACAGTTCGTTTTTATTTCGATTTGAATGCAAAAAAAGAATGTATGATCCGATTTAAATGCAAAAAAATGAATGAATTTATCCATACAGGGGCGGAGAAAGAATACTAAGTTACCAACCTCTGCGGCCGAGGTCGGTCTGTCTTAAAAGACGACAAAACAACTCATCCTAGTGCGTGGTAGGGCCTCAAGCCCGTCTGGATGGCGACCACCTTTGGTCTTAAGTATGCCGCCATATTAACCTTGTGTTATGTTCCGGCATTAGTGACCCAACTTGACCCAAGTTCCTGTACTCTTATTGGGGCAGCAGCGTGTTCGCGATGCCACTGCACATGTGTTGCAAACACACTTAAGCGATGGTAACTGCTAAATTCTAAGCGGGCCATCAGCCTGTCTGCAATGTCTGCTATCCTGTAGGATATACTAACTAGGATATACGAATACGTAGGATATACGAACTACATTTTTTTTAATGCTGTAGCATTAAAAAAAATGTAGTTTTAATTTATTTGCATTAAAATCGGCTTATTATGTTTAGATATGTAATGTGTAGGTCTCAGTAGCCATGTCAGAAATATTATGTACAAAAATTTAAAAAAGACTTCAGAACAGTGTGACCGTTTTTAGTATATTCAGTACCAAATTGGTATAATTTGGGCTCCATAAAACTAATTTAGTTTTTTTTTGGTATCCTTTCATATTTTGGTATTTTTTAGTACATTTTTAAACTCGCAACATTTTTAAACACATTATTGATATATTTTTGCGTTGACGGGCAACAATAATTTCCATTCGTTCGTATTTCGTTCACATAATTTTGTATTTGTCTGATGTTTACCGCAACTGTATCATTTTGTATCTTTCGAACGAAAAGGCTTTAGCTACATATCTACGTTACATGCTTTACGTCTCGGGGAATTACTGAAACTTAAAAAATGATTAATAACAATAAGTTAAGCAGTGTTTCCACTTTTAGGGAATTCTCCCTTTTTAGGGAAAAATAGCTGATATTTTGGATGGTTAAAGACAATTTGAAAAAGACAAGGATTTAGGGAATTTCGGGGTAAAATCAAATCCTATACTGGTAACATGAAAGATTATCATGGTAATTTCATTTACGAAAACCTTGAAGTTGTCATTTCACTTTTACTAGCAGTTCCTTCTTCAAATACTAAGGTGGAAAGATTATTCAGTGTTCTCATAAATGTAAAAAATTACAAAAGAAACAGGCTTTCTAATGAAACTCTGAACAGCTTGCTTCATACAAAGCTGGGAATGCTAGCAAACAATTGTTCAATTTTAGTGTTATGTTGTGTGCACCAAAAGAATATAAAAGCAATGCTTCGACTTCCAAAAATTCTAATCCTGTAGACCTATGATCTAGAAAATCTTCTGTGGGCGTTTTATTATTATATATACCTACATTAAATAATATGTTGAGGTTTATTTTCTGTATTTTATTTATGCTCCCTAAATAAAGGATTTATAAAAGTAGTTTAGGGAATTTTAGGGATTAATTAAAAAAAACTAGGGAAAAATGGAAAATGTAAGTGGAAACACTGAAGTTAAGGGACCACGGATTTTTTTGGTCTTTATTTATGTATCTGTGTTATCGTGCGTGTGTAGTGAAGATAATATCTAATATGCATACCCATTTCAAAAGCTGATTGCGAAAGAATTTTTTCAAAAGTTAATCATATAAAAATGAATACAGAAACAGGTTTATAGCTAAACATATTGCGTGCCTGTTGCATGTTTAGCAAGGTCTAAATGAAGGGAATGTAGGTTGTCTTATTTTTTTTTGGTCTCGGGGAAAAACCTCTCTTGACGGGTTCTCCCGGCTCGGGGGGACCGAGGGATATCTGGGACTCCGGGAAAGATGTTCAGCCTTACGACTACCCACTAAAAAACCCCGCTGTTCTCCTATCGCCTACGCCTGGGCCTACGGATATGTGGCCTGCCGATCTCGTGGCCCGGGCCGGAGTCTTATTTGACCCATCGAAAGATATGGTAAAATATAATCCGTCAAATACTGACTATTTGGAATAAAACTTATTTTAAATATTTATTATTATTTTAGTATGTCTGTATAATGAACGTGTGTGTTGGTAAAATTAAAAAGTAACTGATAATAAGATAATTCAAGTTTTTCTCTTCTATCTTTATACTATTTTTATTTTAGTATATTTTTAGTATAATTCAGCATGTGTTTTGGTATTATTTAGTACCGGCACCTTGTAGTTTTAGTAGATTACCATTTTTTAAAACGGTCACACTGCTTCAGAATAACATTTGTATTGTAATTTTTCAAATTCAAACCAAATTATATACCTACCTTTTGCACTTCTAAATTAATTTGAGAATCATAGTGAAAATGGGATTAAAGAAGAAGAAGAATATAATTGTTATTACATTTTGTGTGATAATTAGTTTTATATTGTATCAACTGTATTTCTTTTTAACAATCACTTCAGAAGCCGCAACTCGCAGTAAAGTTGTGGCAGTATTGGATCATTCGCAAGTAAAAAAGTTGATGCATTTGAAATCGGAGGATGATAAGTTTATAAACAATATAGGAGTGATACGCGGTGTGTTTTATGCACATATGCCAAAGTATCGGCCCGATAGCAAAAGTGAGTTCAAATGTTTAAAATCAGAACAGAGAATTGCGTTTGAACTCGTTAACGATGATTATTGTGACTGCGAAGATGGTACTGATGAACCAAGTACAAATGCATGTGTGAATGGTACATTTTATTGTGACACACAGTATCATAGTAAACCTGCACTTCTTCATCATGTTCCATCGAGTAAAGTGAATGATGGTATATGTGACTGTTGTGATGGTTCAGATGAATTTGACCATAAAACAAACAAATTATCTCAGAGTAATGAGAGGTACTATAGATACTATGTTACAAAGTGTCCAAACAATTGTAAATAGATTTATGTGATTTATTTTTATTTGTATTAAACTGTATCATATAAATATATAGAGTGAGCATATTTTTAAAACTATATAAATAGTTTTAATATAGATTTGTGAACAAAAATCACATTTATTTGTGAACTTTTGTCTAATTAATGATAAAGTTGTTTCAATGACCATAGTGAATTGTATGTACTTAATTATGTATTTATAGTTAAGATTTACAGTCGACTCTCATTAATGTGAAACTCGAGGGACTCTTAAAATGACTAAAGTTAAGAGTTTATTATTGTTGAGAGAGTACTCGGAGAAATCTTAAATTCTTTTGCAACATTACTTTTCTTTTCACCTCTCTCTACTTTTTTGATTAACTTTTTCTTTTCAGCAATCATCAAGCATTTATACTTTTTAGGACATAACTAACACAAACTTTTATTTAATCTGTATACATTACAAAAACAAAATCTTGTGTACAATGATACATAGCATTTTGTTACATAGCACAATGATTTTTTCATTCGAATTACCAAGTGCATAAAAATATATTGATTTAGTTCGAAATATAAAGAGATTTTCTGGGAACTCATGATAATTTTGAATTATAGAGAGATTTGAATTATCGCAGGTTTGAATTAACGAGAGTCGATTGTATATAGATTTACTTAAAACATTTGAAGACTGATATACTATAAAAATATCTGGTTTGTTATTTGATATTTTTTCCATATAAACAATTTCAAAACCTTGTTCAAACTACCACTGAAATGCAAGATTGCACACCAAACTTTCTTACAAATGCCTTACTGTTCAAATTTTCATGCACTGAAAGCCTTATTTAAAGATAAACTTATTAAACTAATAATAAAAGGCCTTTTGCTCTAGAGACAGAAATGACCTCACAGCCAGCTGCATAAGAATGTGCTGTATTGTTGTCTATGAATTCATCTGGTGAATCCAATAAAACCATCCTGATAATTTTTAGAATGGTTGTAGTCTGTGGTAGTTTTCAAGGAGATTCCATCTGTGAGGTAGGGTGAGTCAAGGTTGACCTTTCTGCTGCGTTGGGGAAAGCACCAGATTTCCATTGTGGCTAGTACTTAAAGAACTAATATATTTTTTTACATAATATCTCATAGATTTTTTTTATATTACATATTTTTTCATTTATGAGTATGTAGTTAAAAGGATTTAATTGCTTAATTCTGGTAATACTAGGGTAAGGTGAAAAGTTCTCAGCCTGATAATGAAAGACTACAATTTTCAGTTGAAAAATGAGTTTACTTTTCTACATATTCTCCCTTGACTTCAACACACTTGGTCCAGCGTTTCTCCAACATCAGTATTCCTTTCCGGAAGTGAGAGTCTGGAAAACTGAAAATATCCTTTCAACTTCTTTATTGGATATAAAGCGCTTCCCAGAAACAAATTTATTCAAATTTGGAAACAGAAGTCTGAAGGTTCCAAATCAGGAGAATAAGGGGGACGGCCGAATCATACCCCAAATCCCACAGTTTTCCCATTGCCAACGCACCTTTGTGTGCAGGTGCGTTGTCGTGGTGAAAAATGATTTTTCTTCTTCAAGCTAGGCCTCTTCTAGCTAGTTTTGGTATCCAGCTGGTCAAGAAGATTAGAGTAATATTCACCTGTAATTGTTTGGTTTTTTCATGATAGTCAATTAACAGGATCCCTTTCGCATCCCAAAACGTACTGGCCATGACCTTTCCGGCAGATACGATCAACTTAATTTTTTTTTGTGCTGAACCACCGGCTTCTACACACTGCTTCAACTGTTGTTTCGTTTCTGGCATGTAGTGGTGGACCCGTGTCTCATCCATAGTAACAAATCGCCGCACGAAATCGGTCCAAACATTACTGCGAATATCGTTTGCGCATTTGCTTTTGATCGGCATTCAGGAAATGCGGCACCCACCTTGCGCAGAGCTTTTTCATCCCTAATTCTTTGTGAATGATGTTTCGCACTCTCTTCCGATATTCCCATGGCCTCATTTATCACACACGCCTATCATCCAACACGGTGCATCTTTTCGATGGTTTCCGGTGTGAATGCGGTTTTTGACCGTCCTACACGTGGGACGTCGGTCATCTTTAAAGGACGTGCGACCGCGTTTAAATTCAGCTACCCACTTTTTAACGATTAACAGTCCCTGCATAAACTTGTCTACTTCGGATGAATTTCCTTAGGGGTTAATCCATCCAAAACGAAAAATTTTGTAACCGCACGCATACCTATTCAAGTTTATCCATTTTAACGAAAAACACGCACTGCGGAATTTGTGTAAACAAACTACTTGAGAGAACAAGTTGAAACTTTTTATACAACTTAGTGAGTAATACGCCTTTTCGTGTGCGTACCATAGTTTTATCAGATTAAGGGTCTCGTTACCAGGCCATGAAATCTTATAAAAAAAATTGCTTATCACCCGGTGTGCCAGTGCCATGCCACTTCATGCCATTATTGCCATTGCGAATTGCGACAAGAGTTTTCGAGAACTCGGGAGTTCTTCATTTCTGATTAAATTTTGCTTATTGTCTCGCTGTTGGCAATCATTATAAATTACATTCCACTTAGAACTGTTAATAATCTAAAATGACTGTTGACGAAGGAATTGATATTACGAAGACAGGTGATCGTGGTGTTCTGAAGAGGATCATCAAAGAAGGAGAAGGCACTGATACTCCAAATCCAGGTTGTCAGGTCACGGTTCACTATACTGGGACACTTCTCGATGGATCCAAGTTCGATTCCAGTAAAGATAGAAACGAACCCTTCGAATTCCAATTAGGCAAAGGTTAGTTTTTAATTTTGTAAATTTACTAGAATAAAATTTAGCTTAGCTAGATTGATGAAAACTATCAAATTTTACAATATTTTATTTATTAAAAATTTGACTTCATTTCAATTCAAATGTTTCTGGAAAGTTTTCTAAGTATTTTAGCATTGGCTGTAGTTTATAACCTTGGGATCCCACATTTTATGGGATCGGCACATGTTACTTGTTTTAATAGTTGTAGCTTAGTTTTTATAACTGGCCGCCTGCCTGATGTTAACCCCTTTTTAGGGAAAATCTTTCATCCTTTTTATTTAAATTATTTTTCTCATTTCACATTGAAAGTAGGACATGAAATTTTATTGTCAATCATCTAATATATCATCAAGCGACACTTTTATTGGTTTCTTCTTGAGTAAACAACATCAGAGTGTCAGTTTGGGTGTGCAGGGTGGCACTTTTGCCGGGTCGCCGACTTTTACGGGGTCCATGCACAATTCACATTCGAAAACCATGTCACGACTGCTTCTAGATAGGAAATTCGCAGTGCCGAGCGTCTTCGAATGCTCTTGGTCCTGCATTCCATTGTGTTTGAATGCAGACACTTGCGCACAATGCGTCCATCTTCATATATTTTGATGGTGGCTCACAGCATTCTTCCTCTTGGCAAGTTAGAGGCCTTAAAACTCGCAGCTTCTTTCACAACATTACATAACCTTCGTCGAAGGACATCTTGACAAGCAGGGATAACACATAGGTGTATTTTTACAGCACATTGTTGGACAAGGGGCCACTAACATTGGACATACTGCAAATTGCTTGCAGTCTTAAGGGTAAAAGCACACCATTTTTATTTAGATTTTACTTCTTTCTAATAGACGAAAAAATGGAGGAGGTCCTCAATTCGATGCATATATTTATTCTTTTGTAAATTTTATATCATAATAAATAAAATTTCACTAGAATTTTCATGGATTTGACATTTAAATATGAATTTTATTATAATCTCTGCGTTATTTTGATATGCTTTCATATGTCACTAGTTCAATTCCCGCCTCTCGCTTTATTATTTATAGTGTGTATTTATTTATAAACGAAAAGTATATGTAGTGTATCTAGTACATGGAACAAGTGCTAAACTGTTCACTTTGGGACTATATAGCTCTGTATGAATTGTCCCAATATATCATCATGATCATAGAATAATGTCGGATTTGAAAAAATTCCAAAATCCACTTTTTACCATATTTGGATACTACATTGTCTAAATATTATTGCTACATTAAAAAAAATTACATGTATTTTAGATTTCAAATTTCAAAGCAGTCGTAAAGTGATGATTTGATAGAAGCTCATAGTAAAATGACGCTTGTATATTTTTAAAATGGCTGTCCTGTAAAGTTTAATATATGTCAGATCCGTCACTATTCTAAGACTACGACAATATATTATTTAGTTGTTTTGCTTATTCATTTAAGTCTACTTTTATTTAACTTGATAAAAAAAAAGGATAACTAAGTGCCTAAGTGTTGCATGTCATTGTAACAATCAGACTACTTGGTTACAAATATCTTTTGACTGTATAATCAATGTTAATTCTACAGACAATACACTGACACAGGTCAAGACATAAATTCAAATTGTTATCACTGAATTAAATTCATTGCAACCTTGAATGGAATTATAAGACCTTAAATAAATTGGATCTATTTTATAGGAATAAACCTTTTATACTTTTCAAAGTTTGTTTAAAATATATTAATGTTATGATCATAATGTCATGGAAAAAATAGAATTTCACTTTTTACCATACTTAGATACTACATAGTCTAAATATAATTACTACATTAAAGGAAAACTTCTATGTATTTCGGATTTCAAATTAATCGTCATAAAATAAGGATTTGATAGGCATTCATAATAAAATGATGCTTGTGTATTTTTGAAATTGCCCTGTAAAGTTTAATGTACTATGTCACATCCATCACTATTCATAACTATAACGTTCACAAATATAGGATCACTTTGTATAATTTATCCAATATGTCACTTGGATTACATATTGGATAAATTGATAAATTGTCCTCTCATGCCATCCAAAAATTGATCCAATTTTAGAAGGGAAGTTCTGCTCGGCCAGGAATACACTATTAAATGGACTAAGTGATAATAAGTGAGCTGTGTATACCACATAACATATATTGCCATTATGTTAACTCATACTTTTTTATATCCTATGGAATAAAAAGGCAAATATAAAATAAGACTGAAAATTTTTTTACTGAGAAGCTTCACCACTTCATTTCTAGCCAGCTTTTTGTACAATTACCATTTCCAATAAGATATGGTAGTTGATTTTTGTCAATCAATATTTGTCTGTAAGATCTCTTATAGAAAGAAATAAATAATTTTGATTTGATTGGACATAATTTAAATTTAACATTGTACTGGTGTGAAATGTCACTCGTCAATAAAACTAATGGAGAAGATGGAGATGAGAAGATTATAATTTGATAATATTTGGTTAGATTAAATAAAAATTAATTAATTAATTTTTGTTGTTTTAGGAACTGTAATCAAGGCATGGGATATAGGCGTGGCCACTATGAAGAAGGGTGAGGTTTGTGTGCTCACATGTGCACCGGAATATGCGTATGGTGCTGCTGGCAGCCCCCCTAAGATACCACCAAATTCTACATTACAGTTTGAGGTAAGTAATATTCTCATAAGAGTTTTATTCTCATAAGAATTAATCATGCAAAAGGGCACCTGAAAATAGAAAAAGATGAGCAATCAGGTTGAATTCGGAATCACCTGTAGAAGACAAAGTCCCAAAATGAGAAACTTGATGTTAGAAAAAAGTGAGTCTTTTATACTATAAAAAAAATTTGAAGGAAATACATTTTTTTTATTGCAATTCACACACAGCAGAAGTGAAACATAAGAAAAGTAGGTAATATGAATGCCTGAACAATAAGGAGAAAAAGATTATAGGAAACACTGTATACGTGTATTCCATCTCATTCTCTCGCTTGCTAAATCCTATTTATGAATGTTTGTTTTTTTTTGGAGTTGATTTTTCATTTCATCAAATTTTCAAATCACAATGATGCTAAACAAGTTTCACTTCAAAAAGTTAAAATAAAATTTTTCAGATTGAAATGATCGACTGGAAAGTTGAGGACCTTAGTCCAACAAAGAACAAAGGAATATTACGCCACATCATCGAGCAAGGAGACGGATATGACAGCCCCAATGATGGAGCACTTGTGACAGGTAAACCTCCATTACTGTATAAAATCCCATTGTTCTTTTCTTTTATCGCTGTAGGACAGCAGACAAGCTGACCGCCTTTAGAATTTAGCAGTTACCGTCTCCTAAGTGTGTTTGCAACACCAATGGCATCGCTAATACACTGCGGTCCCATAAGGGCACAGGAACTTGGGTCACTAATGCCGGAACACAACACAAGGTTATTATGGCGGCATACTTAAGACCAAATGTCGCCATCCAGACGGCCTTGGGGCCCTACCACGTAACTAGGGTGGGTTATTTTGTCGCCTTTTATGACTGGCTGCAGAGGTTAGTATACTTTCTGCGCCCCTACACGGATAAAGTTCTACCAGACCTTAGCGCAAATTTGATTAGATTTTGTTCCTGTAATTTAATCCAGTTATGGATATTGAGAAAGTGAGGAGACTCTGAAGTTTAGAAGAGATTTTAGAAAACAAAGTACTGGACCTGCAAATAAGATTTAAAGCTACAAGATATTAAGTTACAAATTTTAGTTTCATTTTGTTTATAGTAGACAGAGCATGAAGAGAAACTACAATTTTCTTTAACATTAATGAAAACAAGTTTTATTGTTTTAATAAATAGTAGGACAAAGGATAGTAATTTTACTCGCTTGACAATTTGCTAAGTTAAGATATATAATTTGCAGAAAAGTTAATTTAACCATAAATATACCTTTCCTTAAGATTTATCTTGATATATTTCTTGAGCTTTATACAGAGTCCCAAATGTCCCTATTGATTGTTTTCAGTCACAAGTTTTAAAATATTGTAATATTAAAGAAGCTTACAAATTGGAAAAATGACAATTTAGATGAGCCATAGAGAAACAAAGTTTTGGTTGTGAAATTTCAACATTTGATTATAATTAATTACAAAAGGTATATATTTTTGTTTACAGTGGAACTAGAAGGAAAGTTACAAGCAACAAACCAAGTTTTTGACAAACGTACAGTGACATTCAACTTGGGAGAAGGTAGTGAAATCAATGTATGTGAAGGCATTGAACGGGCATTAGAGAAATTTCAAAAAGGCGAGAAATCAAGACTAACTATAGCGCCTAAGTATGCATTCAAATCTGAAGGAAATAAAGAGTTGGGGGTACCACCGAATTCTACTGTAGAATATATAGTTAAATTAACAAGTTTTGAAAAAGTTAAAGAAAGTTGGTCCATGGATGGTGCAGAGAAACTTGATCAAGCCAAAATATTCAAGGAAAAGGGTACAAGCTATTTTAAGGCAAACAAATTCCAACTGGCCATCAAAATGTACAAGAGAATTATTTCCTTATTAGATGGTAAGTTTAGAAATTGTTAGAAACTGATATTGTTTTCTTAAAGCAATTTTTAATGCATTAATAAGTAATTTCTTTCGTAATTTTTTTTTATTGCTTAGGACCAGCAGATAAGCTGAGGCCCACTTGTAGTCAGCAGTTACCGTCACCTATGGATGTCCGCGACTAGCGTCGCGTACACGCTGCTGTCCTATAGGGTTATTGGAACCAGTGTCATCGATGTCGGAACACAACATAAGGTTATTATGACGGTATACTTATAAATCAAGGGTGGTTGCCACCCAGACGGGCTTGGAGCCCTACCACGTGGCTGGGGTTGTTTCTCCGCAAAGGTTAGTATTCTTACTCCGCCCCTGCACAGAGAGAAATGAAAATAAGATGTAAAAGATATTAAATTGCAAAGAAAATCTGCCATCTGATTTTTTTTCTCGTCTACCTCATACATTACATTGAAATTATGGATTACATTTGATTACTAGTTATATTTTTTATAACATTTATTTATTACCGACGGAGAAAGAATGAGAGGCGAGAGACGGAGAACCTGAACCTGGGATCGGCCTGTCGTCAAAGGCGACTACGCTAGGTGTTAAAGCGCATAAATATTCCGTCCATAATAACCATGTGTTGCGTTCCGGCATAAGTAACCAGGTTCCGGCGTGTTAGCGGTGCCCTTGGTGTTACAAACACCCAGGCGACAGTAACTGCTAACTACTAAGTGGGCCGTCAGACTGTCTGCTGTCCTATAGTAATAACAAAACAAAGATTTTTTATTATTTGGCATTGGATGCATGTATGAAAGTTTGGGGGAGAGATCATTTTGCAGAATATGAATGGGTTCAGTTATGGAATTAATTTAAGATTAAACATTGTTTTATACACTGTAAATAAATATCATAATTTCAGATGTGCCGGAAGACACTAGCGAAACAGAAGAGAACAAAACGACAGCAAAAGAACTTCTTCTATCAGCCCACTTGAATCTATCCCTTGTATATCTAAAAGTGACTCCCGTACACCATTTTGAAGCCAAGGATCATGCAACGAAAGCATTGAAATTTGATGAAAACAATGTGAAGGCTTTGTTCAGACGTGGCCAAGCTCTGTTGGGATTGGGAGAGGCTGACGCGGCGTTGAAAGACTTCCAGAAGGTGGTGGAAACTGAACCACAGAATAAGGTAAGATTGCAAACTTGAAATTGTATGTAAAAATGGAATGAATTCGTTGTGGATTATAACCGTGCAGGGGTGGAGAAAGAATATTGACCTCTGCGACCAGGGCGGCCTGTCGTGAAAGGCGATAAAACAACCCATCCTAGCTAAGTGGTAGGGCCCAAGCCTCTCTAGATGGCGACTACCTTTGGTCTTAAGTATGCCACCATAATAACCTTGTGTTGTATTCGGCATTAATGACCTAAGTTCCTGTACCCTTATGGGACAGCAGCGTGTTCGCGATGCCACTGGCGTTGCAAACACCCATAGGCGATGGTAACTGCTAAATTCTAAGTGCGCCGTCAGCCTGTCTACTGACCTATTCTACTGATCATTTTTATAATGATTAAAATTAACAAAACAACATCATTAGAAATATCTGTTCAGATAATAATTTGCCCCTAAAACTTGTTATTCAAACAGGCATCCCTTATTTTTAGGCTGCTGCAAACCAAATAATAATGTGCCGCGCTACCATCCAGAAGCAAAAGGAGAAAGAGAAGAAATTATATGCCAACATGTTCGAGAAATTCGCCAAACATGACTCTGAGGTAACAGGTTCGACACATTTTACATGCACGTATATTCTGTTTTGTGATAATTGTAACTACCTATGTGATTTACAAAAAAAATATATTTTAGTGTGAAAAAGCGTGGGGTAAAAAAGCAAAAAAGCGTAAAAAAGCAATGAAAAACATTTTTTTGTTAATCACACTATCCTTAATTTAAATTAATTGAAAATCATTTTTACCTTTTAGTTTGATTTTCTATAAAAGATTGTTTTTAGATTTTTTTTCAACTATTATTTATTTGTTGTCAATTCTCATTCAGTAAATGTTTCTATTAATGTAACACCATCTTCCGGCAGTGTTATTAATTTAACACCATCTTCCGGCAGTGTGATTAATTTAACGCCATCTTCTGGCAGTGTTATTAATTGAACTCCAGATGACATTGCAGCAGAATTTTGAATTTTTTGGTTGTTCAAAGTGGAATTCACTTTGCATTTATTTTTAACACATAGTACTCTAAAGGAAATAATAACTTTACACCAAATTTATTATAAATGTCTGTTTGTTCTGGCTATTCTCCTAAACGACTGAACCGATTTCGACGGGAATCACAAAATCTAGTAATACACAACCTCAATGCGAGCTTAGTGGTAATCATCAAAAGAAAACTATAACATACTATTCTTCACTAGGTGGAGAAAGAGAGAGCTCGACGTGAAGTGGACATTATAGGGGAGAAAGTTGGAGAGTGGGGCACAGGCGAAGGGGAGTGGACTGATGAGCAGCGAGACCGAAAACCCACGGAATTTGAGAAGGAGAATCCCAACATCCTCTTGCTCGACAAGGACGGACAATTTGAAAATATGTGAAGCTCTTTTGACATCTCAATGTGGACTCTTGTTAGTAATTGATTTTTGGAAAATATGTGAGCACACCTTTGTATTTTTTTTTACTTTATGGTCCTTCCATAGACTATTGTGAAAGTTTTATAATACAGCACTAAGATGTTGCAATTTCTGATATTAATTGTGCACTATTAAAATGAAATAAAATAGACTGGACAAAAAGTATAGTATATATAAATGGAATAACAAGTCTATTTACGAAATGTTTACCATAAACTGTGTAGTCTATGAATGTTCATTATGAAATAGGCCATTAATTTTGGTTTTGTAATAGTATAAAATAATATTTGGTTTTAGATTTATACTTTATATAATTTAAATTCAATAATGTTTTCATTAATTCTGATTCAATTAATTACACATTAACGAAGAGTTCATATTGTTATCAGGTTATTTTCGATCATGTGTTAAACGTTTTTATATTTGAACCCAAAGCCAATTAATTATATATACTAAACGATTATAATAATCTAAAATGTATTTAATATCTGAGACATGATATTTTTTAGTTTCAACTTGCAATTATAATCAATTTTACATATTTTAACATTCTTTGTGAGGGTAGTTTGTGCTTTTTTTTTGTAAACAATTAGTATTTTTAAGTGATTTTTATCATTCCATTATTAATATCCTTACACAACTAAACAGCTTTGTTCATTAAAAAATATTTTATAGTTTTTATATCTTAATACAAAGAGAGATCTGAACATTTCAATATTTTATTAATTAAAAATAGCAGTTGAGTTCAAAGGTTATATTAATTTCGGCTATGCCTCACCTATAATTTTTATGATTTATATATTTGATGAACATAATAATGAGCATTGTATGAAGGTTTTTACCATGTTGTCGGTAAGTCGGTTTATTTGAATAAATTGTTTTTAAATAATTAAAGGGTTTGACTAAACTTGAATATAAATTTACGGAGTAATCTTCGGATCATCATCCTATAACAATCCCATGGGTAAAAGCCCGGTAAAAAATATTAGCATAGGCGAAGATAATCGCATAGGTCGTGATTGGGTGGATGCAGCTTTTGTAATGTGTGTTGCATTTCTAAAGGACATTTTATTTTACCTTATCGGCTGGAGGGGGCTGATCTGTCATTCTAACCGTCCTAATATATTTACGGAAATACAGGCCTTTATCTAGAGTTCTCTATAATATATTAAACTGTGCGGATAGATCAGTTTATACAATTTGCAGTAGTGTCATGTAGATAGATTTATAATGAAAATTATGTAACATCATAGCCTTCTGGCCAATTATACATAATTATAATCACCGATAATGAGGTTGTTTGGACATCGCTTCTCTTTCAGCTATGACACGTTGTAAAAGAGGGTTGTAAACCCCTCTGGGTTTAGCCCCAATATGTTTTCGAATTAACGAGATCCCTGTCGCTAAGAGAATAAATGTATTAATTTGACAATAAGTATTGCTGTGTGACAAATATATTCGTCTCGCTTTCTTATTAAATCTGAAGCGTAGCGGACTGCATTAGAGTATTTATGGCCAAATCTGCAGTAGCACCCTAAATAAGGGTTTCCCAGCGCAGCCTTTACACTATCCCTTACGTTTATTCACCAATCCATCGGTCGAGTCTAGGATGTGTTGATGGCAATTGCTGGTTAATGTGGTTTACATCCTATCCCACGATATCACGCGCCGATTAAATGGTTTTTTTTCCTGATAGGCATATTATAGCACCTTGGACCATCGTGGCGGGTATACTGTGGGGAGACCCGAACCCACTAGTAGAATGTTCTGGGCTATTATAGTAATATAATCACACTGAAGGCGTGAAATTAGGCACAGTTGTCTAAAAGTCTCGTCTTTCCAACATTTATCCTGTTGGCACCCAAATCTCGTTTTCACCCTACTTTGTGCTTTCATTTTAGTGCCATATCACTAGCAAAGTATTGTCATAGGACAACTGAGAGAGCGAGAAAATGAGCTAAGGAATTTCTCATTAATATTTTATTCAATTTAACGACACCATGTGGTATTATTTAAACGTAAGGTAAGAAATTGCAAGACAGATATTCGATAAAAAAAACCTACATAATTACCCGGTGTTTGAAGAATGTAGTTAAGTTTTCAGATTTTGTTTTCCAATTACAGCACTAGAGCGCATTAAGCGACATATACTCAACCAGTGCTGGATTAACCATAAAGCAAGAGTAGCAATTGCTACATGCACCGCGCAAAAGGGGGCCCCGCATATTTAAACCTGCTCATCTCGGCCTGAGCGTAATATTTAAATGAAACATATTAACACGTAGTGACCATAATAATAGGTCTTTACCTATGCCGTTCTGCAGTACTGGCCATTTCAAATCAAAATAATTTTTGTTTGGCTAAGAATTCTAATTTCAAATTAAATTTATTTTAAAAACATGGAATTTTTTTTTCCAAAAGTAGTCATTTGTTTATTGATTAGTGTTAAATTTTCATCGCAATTCAATCTTTTTCGTCATCATGGATACGTTAAAAATTTGAGCCACGGACCGACTCAAATTCTGTAGACTGGAGACACCACATCAGCAAAGTAGCCAACTGCAAATCATATCCGACGGGACTGTCACTGCACAACATCGTCTTCATGTCATGGACCTCTGCATGAAGCCCAAAGACAAACGTGTTGGGCGCTTCCATCACCGAATCAGGTGGTGGCTACTTGATGAAGTCACGTCCCAGGAGCTCGCTTGAGCCATCGGCGACAAGTGCATTGGTGATGTAGTTTTTACGTTGGTGCTGTGGTTTGAGGTATGGAAGCACACTTGCGCCCAGGTGCGGGGTCCTTTGAAAAGATTTGCTACAGGCCCCGCGCTTGCTTAATCCGGCACTGTGTTCAACGTTGATATTTCAATCACAGCAACGTTTCGCACAATCGAAATCGAATACCCACTCAGTGACAGAAAATCAACAAGTGTTTTTTCTTGTTGGCATTTATCGAAATTTTATTTATTTATTAACGTTATTATTATAGTAATATTGTTTAATGTTGAAAAAATTTTAATACTTTCGTTTCGTCGTAGTTTTTTTTGGAAATAATCTTAAAAAAATAAATATAAGTACCTAACCTAAACCTATATATATATAGGACGATGCACTCTGCTGGTGAATTTGAAAACTAATTCACGTTCCAATTACATAAGCATTAAGCATAATTCGGCATTGTGCGCCACTGAGTCACATTATTCTATGCTCTGTAATTGAAAAACAAGGATAAACTGTAAAGTACGTACGTGCTGAGCTAAGAACCTATTTTACCAGCTTACCTATGTATTTACATTAACTGCCTTGGCCTTGTGTCAAGTTGTGTCGTGTATTCCCAAGTTGGCCTCTATATTTATATATACTGTCAAGTAGTGTCAAGTGTCATTTTTGAATTGTATCACTGTCAGTCAGTATGCAGTCAGTACAGTGGCACTAAAAAATCTGGTTTCACTTTCACCATTTCACCATTCACAGTCCACAACAGTTGTCAAAGTGATTTCATGGGAGGTGTTTTTGGTCCACTTTAAATGGGAAGTATTGTAATATAAAAACATCGATCGTATTTCTTGTTTGGCCATCTTTGGGGCAACGTTCAAGGATACTTGACTACAGGTACTCTCACAATATTTGTTAATGTCGGATTAAAATGTTGTAATTACAAAGGGATCATCATTGATTTTTCTGATATTTCGCGATGTACTCTGCAGCTTCTCAAATCTTCAGTTCCTGTCTGTTATAAAGCCCATTTTATCTACTATAATATCCTTTTTAAGTTTCTCACCAATGGCCATGAGGATTACGATTGGATGGAGTGGCTTATTGAACTTCTTCTTTCATTTTCATAATAGTGATAAGTTTATATTCTCCTTAATACTCTCGAAACGTGTAAGATGATTATTATCATCTAAGTTTGAAGAAATAAAATGGAAAGCCTTAATTGCAGTTGTTGACACTCAGGTGTGGGACACCCACTATACTTGTGTATATCTAAATAACAGGAGAATAAAAAACAGAAATAAAAGATGAGTTATAAAATTGTTTATCATAATTTTTATAAAAATATATATATTTAAATAATATAATTAATATAACTTTAAATAATATTTTTACTAAAGAATATTTTATCTTTTATGTATATTATAGAATAGTATATGTTTTATTCTGGGTTCATACAAATATTTCATTTCATAAGAAGAGATGACAAAAGTGTCCCTTTTCATGCTCTGCCCTTTTGCCCATGTTCTGTGCTTTCGATGAGAAAGTAGATGGAATATGGCTAATTAAGGAATAGAAACTAGTAATGGTATTTTTGGTTTAAAACTCTTTAAGAACATAATAGAACAGCCTTAATTTCTGTATGGTTTGTAACATGTGTAACAAATATTTATTATTTATGAGCTTTTGGTTGAGATTTTCTCTTAGTATGATATGGGGTTCATCAAAAAAGGTGTATTAAAATTTCTTGGAGGCTGGCAGCGCATTTGTGATGCCTCTGGTTTTGCAGACGTCTATAGGTGATGGTGACTACCTACCAGGGTGGGATGTTTGCCTGTCTGCTGAACTCAAGCTATATAAAAAAGTTATTAAACTTACACAGCCAACATCATCATCCTGGATTAAATCCTTGTTGCAACTCAAACTTCAGCTTTTGGAGAGGGCATGACTGGGTAAACACATTGGAAACTTCATGAAATGTTAATGCAGTGTGTAAAGAATTATTGGTATATGTTATCTGTGTATTTGTATTAACTGCTTTCCTATTGGAAACTGACCTGAAGTAGAAATTTAGCACTTGATAGTTGATTTAAATCAGTGGTCGGCAAAGTGTGGCTCCAGAGCCACATGTGGCTCTTTGGCTCTTTAAGTGCGGCTCTGGCACAAATATCAATGAAGGTGCATTAAAAAAAACTTGGTAAGAAAAAAATTACATCTTATTTTGATAAATTAAAATTCTAATTAAAATTTTATATTATTTATCAAGAGTAACCTGAGAAGTCGTCTTATTGATGAGAACTTGGAATCATGCCTAAAATTAAAAACAACAACATACAAACCTGACTTACTCAGACTTTGCAAGGAGATGCAAGCACATTATGAAATTTAGTTTTATTTAGTGTACTACTTATTTAGTGTAGTAAAAGTTTACTAAACAAGCAGATTTGGCTCCCAATTTTTTTTTTTAGTTATTGTAATGTTCATATTTGGCTCTTTAGCTAATAAGTTTGCCGACCACTGATTTAAATAATGGTGAATAGGAGATGATGCAAGATCTATGCTTAACTACATATACCTGAAAATATAGGTATGATTTGCATGAATGAAATGAAAATTTTTTTTCTCCCATATACTGGTAGAGACTACAAATATATGTGTAACAGGTAGCAAGTATATTATAAAAAGTACTATCATTATCTCATTTAAGTAGATGAAGACAGGAGTCCAAACTGAGCTGAAGCCCATCCTGTGGAACTCTTGGGCTCTTCTCTCTTTCCCTTATGAAGTTCATAAAAAAATTAAATATTTATTTGTGTGTTTGACATAAGTATAACCAGAATACAATTGCAGATTGGTAAAATTTAAAAGCTAGGTCTCATAATTTGAGGGATATGTGGAGAATTTTAAATTAAGTTGTGATATTTGATGAAAAGAGTTTGAATACTTCATATTAATGATGACAAAATACTATGAGGGACCTACACTTTCTCTTGTAAGAGAGAAAAACATCTGTGAAAATGATTACCACGTTTGCAGTAATAAATTCATATTGTATCAAATTATTATTACAATATCAGCTATGTCTCTTATTTTAGTTCTCTATATATCTATAAGAGAAGCACTTAATACACCTCACTCAGTAGCACAAAGACAACTTAAACTCTGTGGATCAGCCTCACCGTTAATAATGTGTACATATTAAATCCATTTATCATTACTGCTGAGATATCATTGCTGGATAAATCTTCACTAATGCTTGAGTCTTATCAACAAAAAGAGTTAGAATCAGATCCTTTATATCCGCGGTCGTCAAACTGCGGGCCGCTACTAAACTACTAAATGGATTTTAATGAAACTTTACAATAATATAGCTTAAAGTTTGTAAAAATGTAGGTTTGTTACTCTTTCACGCAAAAACTACTGAATGGATTTTAATGAAACTTTACAATAATATAGCTTATACATCAGAATAACACATCTTACTAATATTATAAACGCGAAAGTTTTTAAGAATGTAGGTTTGTTACTCTTTCACGCAAAAATTACTGAATGGATTTTAATGAAACTCTACAATAATATAGCTTATATATCAGAATAACATATAGGCTATAATTTATAAAGATGTTGTGTGAATTGTCCAAAATATAACGATAAGTGTCAAATAAGTAGGAAAAAATTCTACCATCTGCGAGCTTTTCTGGCGTGCGCTGCAAAAACCGTTAGAGTTACAAGTATTTAATGTATAATGGAAATGTTTATCTTAATGTGCCGTGTGATCCCGGCCGAAGAAAGAATAGGGCCACCCCAAATCATATCAAGGGAGTCGTAAAAGCCGACTGATGGGTCACTCCCTCTGCCAGCTTGCATGCGGCGAGGGAAGGACACCTCTAGGTTTCCCTTTAGAGGTCGGGAGGTCGGACGGCAGTCGCTCCCGTAAAAACCAAAACAAGCCAAATAAAATATGGTTAGAACAAGGAAAGGATGTGTCACGGATAGGGCGTCGCCGCAAAACGACGCGCAGGAACTTCGCCCGACTCCTGTGACAAGTGGACTAGGGCTGCCGTGCCGTGGGCGAGCACGGCTAAAGACACTAGCCCCATCCAAAAGGAAACTCCGCTTCGCAACGTGGAATATTGGCACGCTAATCGGACGCGCGAGAGAGTTGGCCGATGTGCTCTCCAGGCGGAGGGTGGCCGTGGCGTTCCTGCAGGAAACTCGGTGACGATAATTCTGCGGCCCGCGACAGAGCAAACAATTTTAGTAGATAATGGGCTCAATTCCCAATAAAAACACGCTAAAGCTAACTAAGTTGTCTGTCACTTTCATTTATTCCAGCAAGAAAATGGACATAAGTGATTGGTGAAATTTTCATTTTTATTAAAATATGTCAATTGGTATGACTGGTGGTCAACTAAACAGTTCAAAAATGTGTGGCCCGCAGTGATACCTCACATTGTCCTATGTGGCCCTTGACCAGAAAAGTGTGACGACCACTACTTTATATTAATGACAACCATCATTCTCTGCATTTGGGATCAAGCAATACCAAGTTTTGTCAACTCAGCTATATTAAGCTTCAGACATCCCTTCTCTAGCGATTCCTGACACAGCTTCAAGCAGTACACCAACTTTCCCTTGTCCTTGTCTACCAACGTGATTCAGTCGTATTAAACTATTGGTAAACTAAAACAGACTATGGATGATTTCTGATGTATTTCAAATGTGATGTTTAAAGGTTTCGTGTCACCATCAATGGTCCAAATACAAAGATTACAGTCCTTAGGGCGAATATGGGGTTCATGGCGCCCTCTTGTCAGACTAGGTTTCAATGGAGATTCCATTATCACCGACAACTTTCCGTTTCGTCATGCAACCCAGGCAATTCTGGAATTCTGCAGTATTTATAGGTATAGGACAAGTCCCTGGCTCGTAAGAGTAAGAGCGCTAATCCTCCTTCACCAGGAAGTCCTCGTATGTCAGGTTGCCTTGTATTCTTCTCAGTGCTAGGATACATCTATTCTACCTCCGTTAAAAATAATTCTATTAGCAATTATTCTATTGTAAATTGTTTAATCTTGATTTTCATTTCCTTGTGAAGCCTTACTATGGGAATCCCATTAAAACTTTGGAAACCAAGTATCATATGTCTTGGCTTAATTTTACAGTAACTTAATTAACTTCAACCTTGGATCCCAATTTGAAATTGTTATTACTTGAGACCCATCTACATGACACATATTTAATGTCGAAGTTTTACGAGCACATGCTAACTGTACTGTAAATGGCTGTAAATTGATTATTTGCATTAGTTGTAAGTGACAACACATTATAAGGTAGTAATTTTCACGCAAAATTGTATAAGAATAAATTTAATGTATTTGATTTTGAATCTTATGTGTTTGCGCGCTTTGATAGCAAGCTAATTAGATTATGACAATAACGATATGTATGCTAATTTTTGTGCTTGTTATTTGTTGTGCTATTCAACAAACAAATAAATAAATGATTATCACTCTTTTTGGTATATAATGTAACACCGATAATTGATATATACAAGGATTTCGTCCAATTAATCCTGTTTTACAAGTTTCCCTCATCACACTGCTAATCTATGAAAACACGAGTTCCGTTGTTGGCCGCGATTTAGTTCTAGCATGTATAAATGCATTTGTTTCCCGTCGTTAAGATATGTTAAGTGTTAAGTTCTCTCTCTCTCTTCAGTCGCTCCCTCATAGCTGAGGATTGTGACTCCATTGCCACAACCTCTCGACCGTAATGCCACGGATACCTATCCGAACACCTAAAAATCCCTGCCAGAGGTCCAGTCACCTTTTTAGACTGCGTCCTCTTGGACGCAGGTTACCGGGATTCATTCTAGCAATATGTCAGAAGTAGATACTTGAGTATTTGGTGCAGGCAGATACCGGAAAGTCGCTGGCACTCTGTGCGAGCGTTACATCTTAATAAAAAATTAAAGAAGAAATGTACTTACAAATCCTAGTTTATTTTGCCGTTTTGAAATCTTCAATTTGAAACAGTTATATTTAACATGTATAAGCAACGCATTGCTTTGAAAATGTGTATGTTATAAAATAAACCTTAACTTTTGAAGTGAAACTTCTTTAACACCGTTGTAATTTGATAATTCAATGAAACGAAAAAGCGACACCAAAAAGAGAAACATACATATAGGATTTAGCCTGCGAGAGAATGAGATAGAATACAAGTTTTTTTTATTTATTGCTGTAGGACAGCAGATAGGCTGACGGTCCGATTAGAATTTAGCAGTTACCGTCGCCTATAGGTGTTTGCAACGCCAGTGGCATCGCGAACACGCTGTTGTCCCATAAGGGTACAGGAACTTGGGTCACTAATGCCGGAACCCAACACAAGGTTATTATGGCGGCATACTTAAAACCAAAGATGGTCGCCATCCAGACGGGCTTGGGCCCTACCACATAGCTAGGGTGGGCTGTTTAGTCGCCTTTTACGACAGGCTGACCCCGGCCGCAGAGGTTAGTATTATTTCTCCAACCCTGCATGGATAGAATATAGTATGTATACTATATAGTTTTTCGTATACAATCGTCTCTTACATTCATATATGAAATGTAATATATTATAATTTTCTGAAGATACATTTCTTCCGTACGTGAATTGCACACACACTTTTGATAATGTCCGAAAATGGGACAACTAAATACTTAAAGCCGACAACAGAAATATTTTTACCTCGTCACCTGCAGTAGATATTAACTATCAAATGCTGTCGTTACAGAATCTAGTGGTATTTGGTGGCAATGGCGAGCAGTTCCTGGGAGGAGTTCTTTGCAGTGCATCTCCCTCCACCAGATTACGAGGACAACAGATCCCTGTTGAAAGAGTTTTGCGAACGACACGAACAATATGGCAACAAAATTGTGCTTGTTACTGTTAGTATGTTAAAAATACACTATAGTTGACTATAATTGGTGGGGTCTTATGGACCCTGCACAAAAACTGAAAAAATATCAGTAAGTGAATTTAATATTGACCTCATGCTGCTATCATTACCTTTTTTTTAATTGCTGTAGGACAGTAGACAGGCTGACGGTCCACTTAGAATTTAGCATTTACCGTCGCTTATGGGTGTTTGCAAAGCCAGTGGCATCCCGAACATGCTGCTGTCTCATAAGAGTACAGGAACTTGGGTCACTAATACCGGAACACAACACAAAGTTCTTATGGCGGCATATTTAAGACCAAAGGTGGTCGCCGTCCAGATCGGGCTTGGCTACCACGTAGCTACGGTATGTTTTGTCGCTTTTTACGACAGGCCGACCCCAGCCGCAGTGGTTAGTATTCTTACTGTATACTTACCCTGCACGGATTACCTTTAACAATCTCAAAATATAAATATTATATAGGTGGTTGTAGATTAGCTTCCTGGTTATTTTACTGGTCAGCTTTCGGATTATTTATTTCCTGCTTAAATACGACCTCTAACGTAGTGTAGGATACCTCACAGCTTGTTGAGCGCAATTTGCGCAAGGTTAATTGCCAGTCAGGATTGGATCGCAAAAGTACACACGACACCCGGGGAGACTTACGTCCAGCCGTGGACGACTAATGGCTACAAATTACTATTTTGATTGCTCTTATTAAAAATTTAATAGGCGTAACATTTATATTTTTTTCTGAAACCGATATCGTTTCTGATGAAAGGCTTAGTGCGCATATGTATGCTATCATCAAAAATATACTTCTGGCGATCACTTCGAACTAACCCACGTATTCCTTTCCAGTCTGGGGGCACCACAGTCCCATTGGAACACAACACAGTACGTTTCGTGGACAACTTCAGCGCCGGCACACGTGGCTCGGCGTCCGCGGAATATTTCCTTGAACACGGCTACGCCGTGATCTTCATGCACCGCCAGAAGTCTTTGGAGCCCTTCACGAGGCACTTCAGTGGTCAAAAGTTGTTGGACATGCTTGACATTCAGGAGCGGGGGCCCAATACTACAATTACAGGTATATTTTAACATCTTCAGTGCGAAACAAGCACCTATGAGTGTGCCGCGGTACTTACGGTTGGTACGCACGAAGAAACCATATCTCGTTCGCTAGTGTGAGTGCGACTGTCTAATGCAGTTCAGGTCGTTATCGGCCCACCGATTCCTTTGGGTTATTTCTCATTTTCTGATTTGCAGGTCAAGGGGCGGAACGAACGTAAAAAATCGGTTCAAGGTCATTCTGGCAGTACAAAAAATGTTATACACCATGTTTTTTTATACCTAGTATTGGTGGGTCGAAAAAGACTTTCCACGCACTGGCGGAAAGATCGTTGAGGGTGCATTTTGATCTGCCACCGCTCCATGAAACTTTATGATTTATTTGCCGCAGCTAAATTAACACTTTAACATTGTTAACACAACACATACATGGTCTGCAATAATTTAATTGCGTAACACTAATACTGTTACTGTACTGTACTGTACTTTATATTACATAACTGATGTAGTCAGCGACCTCTGTTGTACGTAGACCGGTTCCGCGACTTTCCAATCCAGCTCCGACCGACAAACTTGTGCAGGTCACCAAATCATCGGGCTCCATGGAGACGATATGAACTCCAAGACTCGTTTGACTTAACCGGCTCATTGCCACTTCAGTCTATTTTCAGAGTTATATCGGTCACTTTGTTTCTCATACGGATGTCTTCCTTTTAAATCTTGTCCTTAAGAAATGATCCTCATATATACAAGATATAGGTATATATAAGATATGGTTTATGTATATGACTTTAATAACAAGCTTTGATCTTATTATATCTCTATGCAATATACCTACCCCTCAATTTACACTGAAGATAGGTTCCCGACAAAATCATGTAAAATTAAATCTCTGATTTTGTTATGTTAAACCATTCAAAACGAAATAAGCTCCCAATATGTGCTCAATTCAGTCGCTTATTTAAGTAAAGCCAATTTTTTTTATTTACATACAGTGTAAAAGCTGAATCGTGTAAAACAGGTACCGTTTAAATCGAGAGATAGATTTATGTTGTAGGGTATTTAATGTGTATTTAATGTTTTTTTACATTTCCAGTGAAACCGGACAGTGTCGACGTGCTAGCCCCAATGTTGCTCCGATACAAGGCGGCTCACGCGGCCGGCGCCATTTTGCACGTCTCCTTCACTACTGTGTCCGACTATTTCTGGCTGTTGCGCGCGGCCTGCGAGTGTTTGGCCCACTTGGGCCCACGAGCTATGCTATACCTCGCAGCCGCCGTGTCCGACTTCTACATACCTAAGGATAAAGTGGTAAGAATATTTCACATCCTTGAGGAATTTTTTTTGGAGATATTTATTGCCGGAGTACATTCGAAAAACTCAGCGTTTGTTTTCAATTAGCTCTTTCACCAATGTTATTTTTTAAATACTCTGAATGTACATGTTGCATAGGCAATGGCCTATGGTTGTTTGCGATGTTTGGGGCACAGCGAATAAGCTACCATCCGCATAGGGGAAACGTAACCCATGTTAGTTATGCCTGAATACAACACAATGTTATTATGGCGGCAGATTTAAAGCCAGGGGGGGGGGGGTTGCCATCCAAATGGGCTTGCAGCCCTACCATCTAACTAGGGACGTTTTTTCCCCTTTTACGGCAGGCCGCTCCCAAGCGCAGGGGTCAGTATTCTTGCCCCTGTACAGACAAAATGTCTATATTTGGTAAAAAAACATGTATTGCAAAGGTCTCATTAACATACATCTGACACTAAGAAAAGAAATAGATTTCACTTGGCTAAGAAGCCACACCCATCGTACATACATACATATAATCACTCCTCTTTCCCGTAGGGGTAGGCAGAGACCACTTCTTTCCACTTGCTACTATCCTAACATACTTGTTTCGCTTCGTCCACTTTCATTGTTCCCTTCGTACATGGCCTTCGGTTTAGTGTACTCTTGACCTGGCCTTTTTTCAAGACGTCCCGGATCTGGTCTCAGAACGTCCGCCTAGGTCTACCCCTTCCAACACTTCCATTCACACTCGCCTTATACACTTTTTTCGTCAATCGTTCTTCATTCATTCTCTCGGCATGGCCAAACCATCTCAGCATACATTTCTCAATTTTTGTCACTACATCTTCTTTCAGACCACAACGTTTTTCTTTCACATCCATCGTGGGCGCCAAAATTTCATTTCATTTTCTTACAAAAAAAAAAAATAAAAGTATTATCTAGTTTACACTTGAGTCAATAATAGCGAGAGTATTATGTCCAAGCTTGTTGCATGGTCATTTAAATTTTTGTCCCCAGCAGGGTTGGCTGGAACATGGTCCTTAAGAACTCTTTATCTATTTTTCTGTCGAATATTCCAAATGAAAAGGATTATTTTCACATTATATAGATTGTTGATGAAAGTTTGCCCAGTTACACACCGTGGCTATTAAAATGTTATCTCCTATGTAGCCCACGCATAAAATGCAGTCAGCAAGCGGTCCCCCAGTCATTCAATTACACCTGGTGCCCAAAATGTTAGCCCCTCTGGTAAACATATGGGTGCCCGAGGCTTACGTCGTCTCCTTCAAGCTAGAAACCGATGAAAACCTACTGATACCCAAGGCACGATTGGCCTTAGAAAAGTATAAACATAAGGTAAGTTAATTTTAATAATACAAGGAAACGCATGCTATAGGACATCGCTCTATTATTAATTTCGGTTGTTGTTTTGGGGAAAAGACGGGGATAAACATGACACCTAAAAAACTGTAATCGGATCGATCTATATTTTAGTCTTAATATATATTTTAGTCTTAATCATTTTTCTCTGTATGTAAAAGAAATTCTTTTGATGAAATGAAACCTAAACCTACCTGAAAGTTACTTGATCAAAACGCCTAATATTTGCACGCACTTTGGTAGATAGGAACATATACATAATTATATGTTTGGATGTTTGAATGTTTATCCCGAATCGGGACGGGAATAGAATCCATGACCCCCATAGGCTTTCCGATATACGAAAGCCGTTACGAGCCACGTCTATTGACGAGCGGAAGACATTTAATTTTTTTTTTCCAATAGCAAATATATAAAATAAAATCCCTTATTAAAATAAATTCAGTTTGTTTTATTGGAATATGACATGATGAATGATAGTTGATAAATCTCTTGTAGATGGTAGTGGCGAATCTATTACAAAGCCGACATCACAGGGTCATTCTGGTCTCTCCAGAGAGCAATCAAGAGTTAGTGTTGACCAGGGAAGAAGTGCACGCTGGTAAGTGATCATTTTAACACGCTGAACGACATTACGGGCACCGTGTGAATGACGAGTAAAAATCGTTGGGTGTTTTTGTCATACATGTCAGAAAAAGTCCTTGCCGTATTAATAATTTTAAAGAAATTAAGGGGCTAAATAATTAATTAGCCCCAAGCTCGCTTGGATCGCTTAAGTATATTTGGAGGATTAACCGTACCTCCTATTGGGTAGATTCTCTAAGCGAGAGATTTAATCAAACACATATAATTCACTGACTCACTATTTTTAATCATGTTGGTGTATCATGTTATTGTGTGATAACTAATTAATATTTACAAAACGTATCTAATAATTATAAAAATAATTTAGTGACCGACTCCAATAATATTACATTTTGTATTGAATTATCATAACTTCTCGAAAAGTCTCTAAAAAGTATACATATATCTGGAAAGAAGAATATAAGAAAGTATACAATTCTTAGATATTATCAGTGTTACAAATCAGGTGGCGAGTGAAGCGCCACATATATCGCCATAATAACCCCGTGTTCCGGCATTAGTGATCCAGGTTCCCGTACCCCTATTAGGACAGTAGCGTGTTCGCGGTGCCCCTAGCGTCGCAAACATCCATAGGCGATGGTAATTGCTTACTATTAAGTGGGTGTCAGCCTGTCATGGTTTCAAATCTGGTGTCTAACGTGTTAAATATATACTGTATATTTGGCCATGTGGTCCCGTCCATCCAGCATTTTATTAGGGAGTCGCTTTTTTATTGCTGTAAGACAGCAGACAGCCGGACGGTCCACTTAGAATTTACCAGTTACCGTCACCCATACCGTGTGTGTTATGCCTTATGTAAATTGTTTCACTTGTGTATATTATTGTATTTTGTAGCTGATCTTAAGATTAAATTCGAAGCTTTAAATTAGGAACACTACTCAATCAGTGCTTATTTATGTAAAATATTGTTCTTTTTCTCTTCTCCCGTTCATTAACGTCCACATTTTATTGCAGGCGTAGATATTGAATCGGCAATAGTGGCCGAGATAGTCCGCCTACATTCCGAGCACCTGTCCCTAATGGGCGAGTCGTTCTCCCCCCCGCGTTCGCCGCGCTGATTGTCGCGCGTCCGCCGACGAGTGTACCTCACCACGGATTAGGCGGATCGCGTTCCAAAACTATATTTTTACGTGCTTGTGCGATTTTCATTTTAGTCTTCAATGATTCTACTAGATTTTCAGTGTGGATATACTCTATCCTAAGATATTAAAGAGTATATTATCTTGTATATATATGTATGTACAAGATTTTAAAAAAATACAGTTTATTGACCGTATATGAAAATATGTACTAGGTCATTGACTCTTATAATCGACTATACTAGCGGCACGCTATGATGGCCGTTTTGACATATTACAATAGTGATGTGAATGTGTCTTATAATAATACATTCGATAAATTTTATGACTAACTGCACGTCACTATTGACAATAAAGAACAGCAATTTCCTCCTTCAAATGTAATTAATACGAAACTTCATGAGTGGACAAAGGTCAAAACGGCTATCATAGCGTGCCGGTAGTATAATTTGGGTAAAAACATATAAGGGTGTATATCGTGGTTAAAAAAACTAGTTTTAAACTAGTGTATTTATTTTTTATTATCTTATGTTAAAATCGCACGAGGGTAAAATGTTTATTTCAATGGAAAATGGACCTTATAATTATGTGTGTGATATTATTGATGTGTAAAATGATTTGTCCCTCTTACATCTTCTACGGACAGTTTTGTATGTCTTTATCGTGTTGTGTAATTGGTGAATTGTAGCTTGGGCTATAAAGTTACAAGATTTTATTAACTTGAACTGTATGTATCTATGTAACGGAATTTTCGGACTCTTGTTACCCACTATGGACGATCAAAAATTAAAAAATTTTGCACACTTGTCAAGACCTGATGACCGATGACAGCAATAATAATAAATTAACCTTGTGTTGTTTTCCGGCATTAGTGACCCCAGATTCCAGTACTACTATGGGACAGTAGAGTGTTTGCGATGCCTCTAGCGTCGCAAATATCCATAGGCGACGGTAAGTGCTTATTATTAAGTGGGCCGTTTGCCTGTCAGCTGTTCTTCGGCAATAAAAAAAAGATAATAATGTAATTTCCCAGAATAATTGACTAATTGCGACTTTAATTCGTGTTGTAATAAAATTTATAATATGTGTTGAATAGATTTCTAAGGTTGCACTGGATTTGCATTATCATTTACAAAATATTTTGAAGCATTTGGACCTATTTAAAAAGTTTCGATAGTAGAAATGTTACATATTTAACGTTTATATCAATATATGTATATAGAGCCATCTATGGTCTCTACGTGTAAATATACCAACAGAATGTTCATATATCTATCACACATACTTCCAATAGAGTTATATATATCTTAATCGTATAAAATGTTATATGATATATTTATATCAATAATTTTAAGTCTTAATGTATACTAAGATATCATGTAAATTTTTAAATTATGTAACCTTTTCTTGTATTTCTAGTCATAATATTTACATATTTATTCCTGGTTTTGACAAGTAATTTAAGATTATTTTAACATAATTATGCAAAGTTACATTTAGCATAAAACTTTTAAATTCGATATGTCGCGGATATGATTTATAAATAAAATAAATAGTATAATCGGGGAACTTTATTTAAAAACAAATCTTGAATTGAATTTATTGAGGGTAGATGTAGGAGAATCTTTTTATATGGGGGAAAAAAAGAGTCCAGCTGCACGCTGGAAATTCTAGTTCAAAAATTCGCCACAGTGCGGCGCTAGTGCAGCTACAGATTAGATGACGAATCGAAGTATATTGAGATAAAAAAAAATATTGCTGTAGGACAGCAGAAAGACGACCCACTTAGAATTTAGCAGTTACCGTCGCCTATGGGTGTTTGCAACGCCAGTGGCATCGCGAACACGCTGCAACAGCTGCCAGAACACAAGGTTATTATGGCGGCACACTCAACACGGACCAGTTTAGCACACCCAGCTTTTTGATGCTAAGCTTAGATTGCTCTTTAGTTGTCCCCTAAACTGACCAAAGGTGGTCGCTATCTACACGGGCTTGGGGCCCTACCACGTAGCTGGATGGGTTGTTTTGTCGCTTTTTACTACAGCGATTGTGGCGCCTTTTTTTTACAAACACAGAGATGATTCTCCTTACCTACCCTCTACAATTGATTTAAATCGTTAATTAATGTTATTTATAGAAATTAAAAGTATGTTAATAATAGAATTCAAACCTCAATTAACATTTAGGTTTAAATTCCATCATTGACTAACTTCACATTTAAAATATTAGTAGCATTCAAATTTAAGAGATTAGTGCTATACCATAAAATTTGTCACTATAATCATTTGAAAAAGTATCATAGTGAATATTTTAAGATTTATTTTAAGCCTAAATAGTAGATATTTTTTACCTATTTATTTCACTAGGATATGACTTAATTAAATTTTAATATTTTAGTTACTGGTTTTAAATTTATGAGCAAAACATATCATTGTATACTTAAAAATAAAACTTCGCGTCTGTTTTTATTTTGATAATATTGTAACAAAACTTAAACAAAAATGTGACTAGGCCAGTGGTCGGCAACCTTGGCATCCAAAAGAGCCATTTTGTTTTAACATATGCTTTGCTCTACTAGTAGGAGACATTAAGAAATAATTATAGATAATATTTTTTTTATTGCTGTAGGACAGCAGACAGGCTGACGGCCCACTTAGAATTTAACACTTACCGTCGCCTATGGGTGTTAGCAACGCCAGTGGTATCGCAAACGCGCTGCTGTCCCATAAGGGTACAGGAACTTGGGTCACTAATGCCGGAACACAATACAATGTTATTATGGCGGCATACTTAAGACCAAAAGTCGCCATCCAGACGGGCTTGGGGCGCTACCACGTAGCTAGGGTTGTTTTGTCGTCTTACGACAGGCCGACCCGGCCGTAGAGGTCAGTATTCTTTCTCCGCCCCTGCACGGATACAATATTATTATAATAAGGAGGAGTGAATGAGCCGCATGCGGCTTGGAGCCGTGGGTTGCGGATCACTGGACTAGGCTATATAAGTAAAATTGTTTTCGATTTCACGGACATCGTGTTTAAATAGTTTTTTGTAATGTCTATGGATGTTTATCTACTCACATATTAAAATATAGTTAAGAGTTAATATTAAGTTATAAATCGTTGTTTGGTATGGACAAGCCGTCGGCTAAATTCGCAAACTTGTGGCTTTATTATGATTAAATACAGAAATGTTACTTAGATCCCAAGAGATTGTACTGTGCCGGTCAAAGGCCCGTATAATTGACCGATCTCTTTTGTAGAAAAATATGTAACAAGGCTCTTTGTCTATTATTTTATTAAATTTACAACAGCAGAAAATTACTGAAACTATAATATACAGTCGACTCTCGTTAATTCAACTAGACTCATAAACTCGAAGGACTTAGAATATGAATGTTCGAATTATTGAGTAATATTATCTCATATTATTATTATTTTGTAACATCACTTTTCTTCCTATCTTTCTCTACTTTTTTGTTCAACTCATAACTAACACAAACTTTTAATCTTTATACCAAAGAAAGAGTAATTTAAACTTAACTAATCATACTAATTAGTACCGAAAGGTGTATGAAACTAATCATTACAATATCAAACAGTCATGTAACGACGATACAAGTTTGAATTTGTCTCAAAAAGCACCTCTATTTAAACAGATAACTTTGGATTGTTGTCGTCTATGAATTCGAATTAACGCGTCGTTTTGTTACGTAACGATTTTTATTACCTAGTAGTATTTTTTTATTAGATAGGATTTTTTTTGTTCTAATTTTAAAGTGCTTAAAAATGTATAGATTTTTTTCGAAATATAAAGAGATATTCAAGAGAACTCGTGACGAATTGGAATTATAAAGAGGTTCGAATTAACGAGAGTAGACTGTATTATTAAAATTTTAAAACCCGTAGTTTGAATTAAACATAGAGTTTCAAATTTTCGAGCTTAGCCAACGATTTGGAGATTTTGCATATGTAACAATTATTTATATACGTGTATCTACTGGATGGGTAAATTAAAGAATGTCGGATTCTCAACTTATCCGATTTGCTGCAAAACTATGGTTAACTTACGTAAGTATGCCTTACTTTTGGAATATTAAATAACTGTTGTGTATGATTGTAAGCTACTTAGGGGTCATCAATAAATTACGCCACACGTTTAAGGGGAGAGGGAGGGTATCACTGGAATGTGACATTGTATGACAAGGTGTAGGGGGTCAAAAGAGCTTTGTAACTTCACATGTGTTAAGATTTAAAAACCTAAAACGCGAACGATTATAAATTCGCGATATAACTTTAAAAGTTTACGAACTCGATCTATATTTGTTAATACTTTAACACTCTCGCTATAAAATTATCTCTTTTTTGTCTCTAAAAAAACCATATTCTTAACGAGTTACCCCGGCCCGGGGGGACCGAGGGATATGTGGGACTCCGGGAATTATGTTTGACCATCCGACTACCCACTAAAAACCCAGCTGTTCTATTGCCTACGCCCGGACCCACGGATATGGAGCTTGCCGATCTCATGGCCCCCCGCCCTTTGTGTCGGGGTGGGCCTCTTCTGAGTTTGTAGCGCCAGGGGGTCAGGGCTTCGTCCCCCCGGCGCTCTCCTTTATCTGCCCTAAGGAGTTGTTGGGGGCCGCGGAAAAACACGCAGCCCTCATCCTCGCGGCAATGAAATTATCTCTCACGCAACAACATTCAACTTTAAGAGCGGCGTTGTAATGTTGATTTTATTAAAGATTATTTAATAAAAAGAAGAAAAAATAAAAAATAGCTTTTTTCTTTTAATTTTTATAAATACCTGCATAAAATTGAAAAATGTGTGACTTCACATCAGGGGGACAGAGTTCTAAAAATGTGACAAGGACGAGAGGAGAGGTTAAAAATCCTAAAATTCGCGTGGCGTAATTTATAGATGACCACTTACTGTTCTTGTTTAGAAAATTTGACTGTTGTGTGTTCGTCTGTAATATTATATAAATCTATATACTTCGTGTGTCGTTGAATATGTATATACATTGGATCTACATTATGATATTTGGATAATAGTTATCACGGATGTTATCATTAGAAATATTTTTATCGGATTTTTAAGCTTGGCTACTTTTAGTGGCCATTTTTAAACAACTAAGCAAAGACAACCGTCAGTAAATATATTTTTATCTACCTTCAATGTAGTAAATATTTTTAAAATTAAATACTGATGTTGGTAATAAGTTTTTTCTCTTTTGATATTAATTTAAATGCTTATTCAATTGTGGTAATATTGATATGTTTCTTCGATTGTTAGTTATTGACAATTTTTTTAATTATAAATATAATTAATGCACCTGTATCATTTAATTATTTATGGTTCTGAGTGGAACCACAAATAATAAAGAATAGCTTGATATATAAAATGTTATTTTATCAACATTTCATAACTTTATTATATAAATATTTGTATGTCGTCTTGTATTTCGATGTGAGATTAATTTTCTTTTCTCTTTGCATATCTTGTGTATAACGCGTGTTAGAGTGCGGTAGATATTTTTATATCTAAATGGTACAGGAATCATGGAATTTAAATACATCGGGCCGTTAGGGCGTCATCTTGTGGAAAACTGACAAACTACACGAATCTATTAGTGGTAACCAGAACAATCTTGCGCAGTTAATTGGCATAGACAATCATTTTTTTATTTCTGTGGAGCGGAAGACAGATTAAACAGCCCACTTAACAGTAAACAGTTATCGTCGTCTATGGATGTCTGCGACACCAAGGGCGCCTAAGGGCCTGGCCACAGTTTCTGGCGGTGCGTTGCGCGGTGCGTTGGGAGGCGCGGCGAGCGGCGTGATTTGCGGTGGTATGCCACAGCTAGACTAGTTGCGACCGCGGCAGCATCAGCGGTGCACGTATTTAGAGAACGGTTAAACCATTAAAATGCCCCTATCAAAAGTGGCACGATATTCCCTTGAAACAAGAGCATTCTTAGCTGAAGATATTATTCAGTCAAAAATAGGAGCGCACCCAGTTAACCAGAAAAGGAGCGAACTTGGCGAATTTCACACTCTTTATTATGAATATAGGAACTATCCCGATAAATTTTTTGAATATACGCGGGCAAGCATAGAAACTTGATTATTATTCGGCCACATACACGAAGACTAAAGCTAAAGTTAATTTCAAGAAAATTGTTTCACAATTTCAGTTTGAAATTGTTGTTTTATTTCGTCCCAATTTTTTTATAACATGCCTATATTTATGATGTGGATGTTTTGACATCCATATTGCTGGTCTACTCAGTATTTCACTAATGAATTGTTCCATATCCATTATTTATTGGCTCAACGCGCGATAAAAACAAAATTATTTGTTTCGGTCGCGCGATGCCTGAATGCGTCCACCGATGCCGCCGCGCGTGCCGCTCTGAGCTGTGGCCGCCTCGATATTGACTAGTACATTTGTTTCACTTGCACATCGCGCAGCTCGTCGCCGCCGCGTGCACCGCGCCTCTTGCCGCACCGCAAGTCGCGCCGCCGTGCGCGTCGCCAGTAGCTGTGGCATACTTTATAGGTTGTCTACCATTTGTTTTCGCCGCTCACCGCTTGCCGCGCCTCACAACGCGCCGCAATCAGCACCGCTCTTGGCTGTGGCCAGGAGGTAACACGCTTCCGCCCGCATGAACGGGCACTAGAGCCTATTCACTGATGCTGGAACACGACACGAGGTCATTGTGGCGGCATGTTTTAGAGTCAGGGGTGGTGCCACCAAAGTAACCTTACCACTAGTTTCACTTACATCGTAGTGGTTTCCCGTTCAACTTACCTTACTCCAGCTATTCAACAGAAAGCAAAGTTAATTTTTCTTAAATTAATCGGTTATTAATTGTACTGTTAAAATTGGACATATTATGTGAAGGGGGGAAAGCCACTGAGAGTTGTTACAGGAAAAGTTCATAGATTATACTTAAGGAGGTTAAGACCATTGGAAATATGAATACAGTTACGTCACCTGTAAAGATGACATGACTCGGAAGAGGAAGTATAGATTGTGCTGATTCCGCATGGTGTGCCATAGAGCAGAAAGAAAGTTAAGTTGTATATCAATGCTTTGGGTAAAAAGTTTGTTGCCAAATCATAAGTTGTACTGTTTGTCTATGCCAATTTTAATATAATTTAACGGCGAACAAATTCCACTCGTCTCGGAGTCCGTAGTGCCCCGACGTAAGCATAGAAGTCAATAATGTGCTATTATATCAACCTTATGCGTATGACAATAAGGTACATTGGCATTTATGTATAATATGTATGGTAAGAATTTGACTGTTATCTAAACACTGTGTTTGTTGAAAATTAAGGGACAGCTGAGAGCATTTTACACTTTAAACTACTCTATTTTACACGTCTAATTGAAATATATAAATATTTGTTTCTGTTTGGCTGGTGACACTCGCGTCTTTATTTTAGGCGTTCAAGTATGACGTAACATATTTTGTGTAGGGGGGTTTCGAACAACGCGTTACGTTTTTATTTAAATAAAAAACTAGCCAAAATAAAATCTCCCATGTTGGCAAGCCTAGGTAAAAATTGTTATTTGTGTTATATAACTTTTAGGAGGTTTTTTATACATTCAAAAATTGCTTTACATAATACTTGAACGTACCCATTGATGATTAATCGAAAATTGATTGTCAAAAGTGGCCTCTGCTGTCCACAAAATATAACTGTTTCAATATTCTCTTTAGACTATGTATACTCAATGCGTGTGAATTGCAACAGACATGGGTATATCGTTGTGATATTTGTATTGTACTGTATGTGGAAACGGGACCGCCGGCTGTAGCCGAGTGCGGACTTATCAAACGTTGATTAAATAGTTTGACATATTTTAATGTAATTATCTCGTTTTATTTCATACTTATACTCGTATCTACACGATGGATTACGTGAATGTTGAGATGAAGCTGAGAGGAGGGAGAGAACCTGTGGCTAACCCTACATGACGGGATAAGGGCAGAAAGAAGATCAATGTATTCTTATTATGATGTAAATTAGTAGAAGTATTATGCTTCAGAGCAAGATGTCACGGGTTCGAATATAGATCATTTAACTACTACAGAAAATGTATCATATGGAGAAGTTATATTTATCATTTATCAATAATTTATATGTAATTCTTTCTGCAACCAGTTGACTTAAATGTTATGGACCTAAAATTGTGACTCCATTTCTTCATCAGCCTTCCTACCTTCTTTAATTGGTATTAGTTTCCAACTCATTTCAATTTCATAGACTGTAAGGTAGTACTGACACTTCTCTACTTTAAAATGTCATTCTTTGTCAGAATCGTCAAAATTGTAGTGTAAATATAAGAATACGTGTTTTGGTTAGCCAAAACGTCCATTGGTGTTATTATTATTAAATTTGTTCTAAATTTTTTAATATGGTAAGTCCCTTTAACGGCTTTAAATTTGAAATTTACAGATCTTTTAACTTAATGTAAATATAATAGTTACATCTTAAAAATTTTTTTACTCAGCTTTGTTGTGATTCTTCTAAGGAATTCTGTTCCAGGAAGATGAATATGAAGACATAATAGGCGACTTAAGATTAACAGGTTCACAGAAAAGTGTAGCCACGTCCAACGCGTATTCACCGGACTTTACAGACAGCAGTCCAGATCGGAACAACTCATCAGGCAAAAACACTTATACTATAGAACGAGACGACAGTGAAACTGAGCCATTTGAACTTCGCAGCAGTAGAAGTGTGGTCAATTTATCCATACACAAAAATGATAAGCAGTGTAATGTGAGGAAAGAGACAAACAAAATAGTAGCAGCAGGAATATACAATTATTCGTTTGTTTCTCAAGAAATATTTACACAAACTAGTAAAACTATATTTGAATTGGCTGAAATGGAACGTAAAAAACTAGAAAATAAAACTTTAGAAACTCAAACTTCATTAATGTCCGTTAAAAGCAAGATTGTGGAATACAGCATAAAAGTTTCAAACAATTTTATATCAGATAGTTCACTGCAGGAACAGAAAATCATTTGTAATAGTGATGATTCTTTAGCTATTGGTCAAATCTTGAGTAGTTCTTTGGATGATGACTCCTCAAAGTTTCCTATCTCTAGAACGGAAAATAGTAGAACCGATGATGATATAAGTAGCGGACCAGATGAAAAAGCATTTAATATGTTAGATGGAGAGAAAGAAATCATAACTAGTGAAGAGCCTACCGAAAACCAATATGAAACTACTAGCGAATTTACTTCATCGAATTCAGATATTGAAGAGGATTCTTTGGTGGAATGTAGTAAACGAAAAGAGGAAAATGATAGTCATAGTAATACAAGTGAAGTTCCTAAATCAGTTGACAATGATGTCGAAGAGTTGTATAACAAACTATCTGAAAGTATAGACTTACGTAATTTAGAAAGATTTAACCAATCGGAGAGAAATAAGTTTGGTTTGTTGACCCCTTTAACCGAAGAATCTACAAACAAGGACTATCTTATGGATATAACGCCAAATCTTACAAATATAGTTCGTAGCATAGAAAAAGATGAAGATGTCCTCTTTACAAGTAATACAGGCACGAAAGTTAAAATACTTCCAAAAGAAGAATTGAAAATGGAAAAACCTGCGTTCAAATTACCACCGCTGCCTAACCGCTCTTGTCCAAGTAGTCCTTATTTAAATTTTCTGTTTAGTGATCCAAGACCTTTGGTTAAGACTGAAACTCTGCCGTCAGTTTTTGAAGGACAAAATGAAAACAATTTACAGCGATGGGAGGAATTGGCTTCAGGGGAAAGTACACATATCGGGCGGATGAATGGTAAGTAATCATTTATTTTTTACCGAAATTGCTTAGCACATATTATCGTGATAAATGTATTTTAAGGATTTCGATGTCAGAATGGAGAAAATATTTCGAAAATCCGATTAGATATTATTAATCCTATTGATAAGATATATCGTAAATGAATGCAACTTTCTAATTGAGAGAATGCGATTCCCTCATATATTTTGATTTATTTTATTTATAGATCCATCGCAGAATACAAACGTATTGTATCTTCCACCGATACATATTGAAGGAGGTATCAACGTCAAAATCGATTCACGCGAGAGGAGAGATATTTCACCAGAACCGAAGCGAGACCCGATTAGCGTGAAGCAAAAGATAAGAGAATTGAAAATGAATCGAATCGCAACGAACTCTTGGATGCAAGGAAAACGTAATCCGTTAGTTATGACAGTATTCCTATATAGCATAAATTCTACATAAAAAGAGATACTGAGTCAGAATTCGTGAGATCGTTATCGTCCATCAATTCTCGTTCAGTGCTAAATTCTTCCCACATCCACACACGTCACAAATCCCAGTCTTGCTCATCCATCCTTGACCTGACACCTTATTTACGTCGTCGTTTCATTAGGTTGCCAAGATTTGTCCACTTTTGTCCCATCACCTAACAGTCCTACAACGTCCTTAATCTGTGATATGTATGTTATTTCCAAAATAAAATTTAATCATCTTTACATTAGAACAATTTTTTTATCTTACCGTGTGTAAAAATCTAAATTTATTTCATATATTATCGTTTTTTTTTAAACGGGAAAATAAATGTTACTTTTTGTCTTAAGACAGTAATCTAAAGGGCTAACAGAATCTATAGGTACAGGTAAAAATGTCTGATGTAACCTGTCCAAGATGAATCTGTTTCAGACACTTGAATGTAATACAACAATCTGTAACGTCTACTTTCTAATAAACAGATCCTTGACAAGTAGGAACGCATCACCGAGCAGCGGTTCACCCAACAGATCCCCGGACGATTCATCGTTCTGTGAGGCTGCGGCGCGCGGGTGTGAAGCGCTCTGTGTCGAGCTTTTGAGAAGATTACGACTAGATTCATGGTAAGCAAGGCAAACGCTTATGTCCCATTCTATAATGTATATGTAGGAGTATAAACGGACAGTATTGTCCGTTGACCAAAACCGAGTGATGGGTTATACACAAAGGTGACCCCAGTGACCAGTTTTTTCGGGATATTTTCCTCCATCATAGTTAAAACCCCAAGTCAGAGTAAGGATTCGATTCCTGCGATGGCATGCTCCTCTAGGCAGCATTTTCTCGGCTAATGCACATATACTTGTCACGTACGGTGAATTAAAACATCGTTAGAAAACCTGACCGCTGCGTGTAACCCGGCGTTCTCTCAAGGGTGAGGCCCCAGCCCAGTAGTGGGGCGTTATGGGTTATTTTTATTAGTGTATTTATGCAGTATACAAGATGATATAAGTTATGTAATTAAATCCAATGGTCGTTTCATTACGCAAAAAAAATACCAAATGAAAGAAGTTTTCAACGTGATTGAATGAGATTGCTCCTACATTTATTCACAGTTTTTTAAGTTATTACAAAAATAGTAATTTAAAAAACCAATACTCTAGTTTATCATAATAATTAGTAAAGTTTATTAATTTATTTGTGATGGTATTGTTAGTAGCATTAACGTGGATTTTAAGTGGAATATGTAATAGGACGGAAATAGTCAATATATTGGAAGAACTCCCAAGGGCCTTGGAAAAATTTTGGGGAGTCATCACGGAGCAGAGAATCGCTGATCTCATTAGACATGTAAGTTACGTAAGTTAGTTTGCTTGGTGGCAGGGCTCCATGTCCTGGACTGGATGGCAACCACCCCTGGTAGAGACCAGCAGACCTTAGAGAAGCATGCCGCCATAATTACCTTATGTTGTGTTTCTGTGTAACCGGCCCAGGTTCCTTACGCAGACGGCAGCATGTTAGCGGTGCTCAACTGCTTACGTCAGCCTGTCACCGTTCTACAACAATAGTATGCGGCCGTTTCAGTAGCTACTTAAATACGTTTACGTTTGTTTGGGGGTTCGTGCCCACGGAGAAAGAAATGTTTGTATGATTTGTAAGTAGTTCCTGCCCGTAGGTATTTGAAAATTGTATTTTTAAAATGCCCTGTCATACAGGTTTCACGTAGTGATGGAACTGTCTAAAAAAAAAGATTACTCGATTGTCACGAGTGTGGAATAGGACAGGAATAAGAATAATTACACATTACTTTTTTAGGATGTTGTAAAGGCTACCAGTGGGTTTTATTTTTATTTAATTGAAACGTATCAAAGGAATCTTCATTTAATTCATGCGTGTGACGATACTTAGCTTCCTTCAGACTTCAAATTGTAAGTTTCAGATCCAACCTAGGTGAATAGTCCATAACACTCCACCGATGGACCTTAACCACCTAGAGTGAACTGATAGTAAACATACATAAACGTGTTGGACGTTCGTACTAGGCGGATCGGCGAGTTACACATACTGGTGATCTCATTATGCAGGTTTTCACACGATTTTTTCTTCACTACGCACAACATACATAAATTAGATAATAATGTGCGACAGTTCACACAGCACCAAACTAATGCGCTTGTGTTATGGGTCCTAGGCAACTGATACACTATTAATAAATACATATTATAAACACTTAACAGATTTAGGAGAAGAATTGAAACTGTCTGAGCGGCACATGCTGTGGTGGGGTTCGAACCTGTGACCTCTAGATTGGTCCCCGAGTGTGACAATACCATTTGGCTAAAGTTTTATTTATATCATACAAACGTTTGCATGCTCTCCTTCATCATACTTTGCACATAGGTGTGTACGCACGTCGAATCTCCAAGAACGCAAGTTGCCAGAACTGCTTGCGACACTCTAGCTTCTATATTGAAGGCAACAAACTATACTAAGAAGCCGGTAAGAGCTTGCATATATATATCATTAGGTACATGAATTAATTTTTCAACATCAAAAGGGACAGGAGAATTTGACATGTGATACAAGTATTTTATAATTGGGTAACAAAAGTAGGTAAATATATAATTTTAATTATATAACAGGTATTTAATTTAGGTATGAAGTGCAGCAAAAAGAAATTGCTCAATATGTCATGTCCTTCTTGTAGGCCTTTGCGGATGACTAGCGCTAGTTTCTTATAAAGAACAATTCTGAGCAGTGGACCTTTTTAGTGCATTTATAACGCTATTTTAATATATTTTTTTGCTTCAAATAAACATTTTTCTTTCTTTCAATTATATTATAAATGTACAACAGCTTGTTTACGAGTATATAATACATCTAAATTAATGTTTTTATGCGTAAGAATTCTTGTAAGGAATGGTTTAAAAAGGTCTACAAATACCATAGCATTGGTGCTACTTAGTTCGAGCGCTTGTCTTTAGCACTCGTTATTTTATGATAGTCTTCCACACCTAAAATATGTAAAAAATAAAATATCTAAAAATCCTAAAATATCAGCCCAGGAAAAATAATATTATGAACAATTCGAACTCCCTTAGGGCCACATCAATATATCTAGAATCATCCAAAAGTCGTTGGGGTGGTTTCTTGCAAATATTTTCAGGAAATAACTCAATAATAGTGGATAACTTATGGAGACAGCTATGTACTCATTATTTTCCGAGATGTCAAATACGAGTAGCAGAAATTTTTGGAAATAACTTGTTGAATAGGCCTTTCGAGTTTTTTTTTGTGCCAAGTGGCCAGGCTGTACTGTGGGGCTGCGTGAATCTCTCGCTTCGGTAAAAAGAGTCGAAACGGTGTCCGTCGGCTGCCTAGATATTTTTGTAGTAATCAAGGGCTTGCGGATATACGGCGTCTTCTAGTTTGGCGTTCAACTTGCAAGATGAACCCCAGATTGTCATGGACGCCTCAAGGCGAGATTTTATGCTCATTGAGAGAAAATCTTTCTCCATGGAGGGGCGGAGTAAGAATACTAACTCCTGCAGTCGGGGTCGGACTGTCGTAAAAGGCGACAAAACAACCCACCCTAGCTACGTGGTAGGGCCTCAAGCCCGTCTGGATGGCACCCCCCTTGGCCTTAAGTATGCCGCCATAATAACCTTGTGTTGTGTTCCGGCATTAGTGACCCAGGTTCCTGTACACCTATGGGACAGCAGTGTATTCGTGGTGCCCTTAGCGTCGAAAACATCCGTAGGCGACGGTAACTGCTTACTGTTGAATGGGTCGTCAGTCTGTCTGCAGTAATAAAAAAATTCTGGGAGCGTGCTGGGTCCTTAGCTAGATAGGGAATAGATTAGGAATTTCGAATAAAAACTTACGTTTGGATATAAACGTGAAATTATTCTCGGAGTTGAGTGGTTGACACATATTTCAGGATTTTTATGAAGCAGTATCAATTTTGCTGATGAAGACCGGCAGCTTCAGCCGCCCCGTCCGGCGGGCGGCCAATGTCGCCCTGGATAGCATTGTCTGTGGGGTCGAGCTCAACCACGCCGTTACGGCGATATGCGTTCATGGCATCGAGTTAGTAAATCGGAATAATTCAGTTAATATTTAAAACACTGCATCCGTCGCTATGAATTCTACAGAGCTTTATTTATTCTATTGTATTGAGGTACTTGGCCAAAAAACACCCAATCACATTAGCACAACGAACTCCATGAAGCAATGGCTTTCACACGTGAAGACGCTACGGGTATCACAAGTTCAATTCCCGTCCGTAATCTTGTTGTTTGAGAAAATAAGATATATATTTATTTACAAAATAAAACTATATAAGTATTCTTCTATATTACTCTTGTCAATCCCAAATCTCCTTATTATCTAAAATAGCGTTTTGAGTTTCTTCAGAAAAGTAGCTCAAGGTTGTTGAGATCATCAGCGAACCTGCGATTCACCACTCCAACGCATACCACTCAAATTTATGGCATATCCTGCAGAACTGTAAACAGTTATGGCTGTGAAACTGTGGAATGCATTGCAATTTAACATCAGAAGTGCCAAATCACTTACCTCCTTCAAAACACTGGTAAAATAACATTATCTTCATTTATAATTTATCTTGTTATATGTATGTACATATATGTAATTTTATTTTATTTTTCTCTTATATATTTCCCCTTTTATGTAGTTTACTTTCTCTTTATTTATTCAATTGTATATTATTTTATATGATACTGATGCACACAGTGACCGATTGATTGTTAATAAGACGGTTTTTTTTTTTATTGCTGTAGGACAGCAGACAGGCTGACAGCCCGCTTAGAATTTAACAGTTACCGACGCCTGTGGGTGTTTGCAACGCCAGTAGCATCGCGAACACGCTGCTGTCTCATAAGGTTACAGGAACTTGGGCACTAATGCCGGAACACAACAGAAGGTTATTATGGCGGTATACTTAAGACCAAAGGTGGTCGCCATCCAGACGGACTTGAGGCCCTACCACGTAGCTAGGGTGGGTTGTTTACGACAGACTGACCCCGGCTGCAGAAGTTAGTATTCTTTCTCCGCCCCTGCACGATTAAACATATTAGTTATCTAATATGAATTTGGTTCCATGCACCATACCCTTCTAATCTAAAGATTTTGAAAACTGTATTTGTATCGATACGAATGTAAACAATGTTTTTAGCTTAATAAGTAAGTTTAGGTCTCTTTTTGAATCAGCCACAAAAGCCCCCTAGTGCGGTGTGCTACATCGCGCCTTCTGGTGGTAAGCTGCGCCCTCGCCGGCGGTGGACGACAACTCCTACGCGCTCGTCCCCAAAGCGCCGTTTCAACTAGAAAACATGTCCTGCAAGCTCTCGCTACGTTTCTGTGTGACAAGAATACGGAGACTAGGTGAAATCCGTTCTCCATGACATTCAGTAATCATTTCTTCCTTAATCAGTATAAAGGACCACCATATTTTGAATTTGAAATTACGAATTTGGTCCTTTTTATATATTCTACAACATTTTGCACACAATTTGTGTGCACATAGATTATTTGCACAATAGAAGGAAGGTAAAAGCAGTTACCGTCGGCTATAGATATTTTGCGACGCGGAGCACCGCTAACACACTGACGTCCACGAAGGGGGACTGGAACATGGGTAACATATGCCGGAACACAACGCAAGGTTCTGGGGCTACAAGATTATGTGCGACTTATTTAGAGATCTGGGGTGGTTACCATCCAGTCGGGCTTGGAGCCCTACCACCAATTTGGGTTGTTTTGTCATTTTCTACAATAGCCCGCCCCTGCATGGAGAAAAAATACCTTTTTGAAACTATGTGTTGATATTTAAGGAACATTGTTGCACCAACGTGTAGAATAACAGCCTATTCTATATGACTTGTGTAACAAATTATATGACGCTATAAACCGTTTCATCTGTGCAGGGGCGGAGAGAGAATACTAACCTCTGCGGCCCAGGTCGGCTTGTCATAAAAGGCGACTAAACAACCCACCCTAATTACGTGATCGGTGGCCTCAAGCCCGCCTGGATGGCGACCACCTTTGGTCTTAAGTATGCCGCCATAATAAATCTGGGTTGTGTTCCGGCATTATTCAAGTTCCTGTACCCTTATGGGACAGCAGCGTGTTCTCAATGTTACTGGCGTTGCAAACACGGCGACAGTAAATGCTAAATTCTAAGTGGGCCGTCAGCCTGTCTGCTGTCCTACAGCAATAAAAAAAACAGTCGTAACTTATTGATTTATCGTAATAGATATCTTACTCTTTGCCATCGTACTACTTGGACTACTACATACTGTAGAATCCCGAGTTTAAGGAATTTGTTCGATCGTATGTATACGGAAGTGAAAGTTGGGTATGGCAGAAGAAACATGAAAGCAGAACAAATGCAGTTGAGATGAGAGCGTTAAGAAGTATGATAGGAGTTAAACTGAGTGACAGGATAAGAAATAGTGAGATAAGGAAACGTTGTGGTCTGAAAGAAGATGTAGTGACAAAAATTGAGAAAGGTATGCTGAGATGGTTTGGCCATGTTGAGAGAATGAATGAAGAACGATTGACGAAAAAAGTGTATGAGGCGAGTGTGAATGGAAGTGTTGGAAGGGGTAGACCTAGGCGGACGTTTCGAGACCAGATCAGGGACGTCTTGAAAAAAGGTCAGGTCAAGAGTACCCTAAACCGAAGGGCATGTATGAAGGGAATAATGAAAGTGGACGAAGCGAAACAAGTATGTAAGGATCGTAGCAAGTGGAAAGAAGTGGTGTCTGCCTACCCCTACGGGAAAAAGGCGTGATTTATATGTATGTATGTATAAAACATGAAATATAAGACAATCAGACACGGTCATCAGTATTTAGGGTTCGGGTGGGGTTCTAGCTGGTAGAGCTGTCAATCAGCCTTTGAGAACTTCACCTCCGTTGTGAGGAGATGCCTAATCCGTTTGACCCTGTAGCTCTTTATACTTTAAATACCGACCTGTGTGAATGATGACGTATGAATGACGACCTCTGCGGCGTAACGGATAACGCACGTCGGTACGCTTGCGGAGGTCACGGGTTCGATTCCCGTCTCGCGTCTGGGTGTTTATGGATAATATGTATTTATTTACAAAAAAAAGTATATACTATGTATTATGTAGTATATTAGTTGTCTAGTACCCATAACACAAGTGCTACTCTACTTACTTTGGGACTAGATGACGCTGTGTGAATTGTCACAAAATATTTATATTCATACTGTAGTTACTGAATGTTTCAATAATAGGATGGTTTAAATTGTAATGAAATAATATGTAATTCAGGAAGTATGCCGAGCGTCTGTATTCTATGCTCCGGCCGCTGTCCAATTTCGAAGCCTATTACTTGACCGATGTGGACGTAGAGGTGGCCACCCGCCAAATGAAGAAGTACGACCAACTTCTACTCTGTGGACCTTCCAAAAACAATAGATGATCATGAAATATGATTAAATTGTAGAAAAATGTAAATATTTCCGAATCATTTATAGGAATACACCAAGTAAAAGTGAGGAATGATTTTTTATTTATATTTTTGGGATGGTTATCGAAGTCATGAAGTATATTGTATTAGTTTTTGAAGTTCTTGATTTTGAACCGTAATGCAATGCAAATAGATAATTTTATAATGAAAAAGTTCGATAATAATAAAATGAATAATAACGTGTAAAGGCATGGTACCCCTCGAGGCGTTCTCCCTTCTGGTCGGAATCCCACCACGGTACCTCCAGGCTCCTTTCCCTAACTTTTGCGTGATTAGGGGATTTTCAATATGAATTTTTCTCGAATAAAAATAACTTCGCATCAGTTTTTACGTGGCTAATATACATAAAAATAATACACAAAGGTAAAGTAAGTAAAGAAAGTACTTTTTGTTATAAATATAGCAGATTAACGAAAATCTAATTATGAGTTAATTTTTTTCAATAATAAACTTCAATTCTGCCGTGTTAGTAAAGTAGTAACAGCGAATTACTACCGTTGCTAGTTCAGGCAGCAAACGAAGGTTGCTGTCCGGTCCCAAGGTTGGGACCTTCATACAACAGTTGCACACGTAGAGTTATAAAACTAAAAGTTATTAAAAGCAAAAAAGCCCGCTGAAGTTTTGTACTGTAAATGTATTTCATAACAGACCCCAGGCCCCGATGATGATGACACTAAACTTCAATTGGAGCTCTTGCGGAAGATACGGGTTCCATTCCTACTTGTCTAGGTCTCAAACAAAAAAAAACTTAAATAAATATAGCAGTTGTCTAGTAGCTATAAAAAAGTCAGATGGACAGAAGTACATACCAACGAAATGAAAAAGCTCAGGTGGGCGGGAGGTGTGACTCGGCTAGACCGTATTAAAAATGAATTCATACGAGGCAGCTTTAAAGTCGCAACAATTGCAGACAAAATCACCGAAAACCGTCTTCATTGGTAATGTCATATCAAAAGGCGTGCCAATGATCATGTGGTAGATATTGCTCTAAATCTACTAGAGAATAAGAAAAATAGAGACCGCCCTTCATCGACCTGGTGGTTAACTATACAGAGAGACCTAGAAAGGTTCCAGTTGTCTGAATTGACAACCCAAGATCGCGAGACTTGACGCAAAAGTGTTAGGAGACCCGGTCCCAAATATTGGGATAAGGTGAGGTTAAAGAAGAGTTGTATAGTACAGCCATAACAAAAGCGCTCTGCTGCTTACCTTGGGATTAGGTGGCGCTATGTTAATCGTCTCAGTATATTTATTTATACTTTATTTTTCACAAAAAACAACAGAATCTAAGTCGTATTCCGGTCGAATTTGATATCATATATCTTTTCAATTTTTCTGTGGCTACAAGTCGATCGGCTACGCAGATGTATTTACGTCAGCTTACGTTAGGGTTGCCAACCGTCCTGTTTTCCCAGGACATGTCCTAGTTTTTGTGGTGTCCTGGGATGCCCTGGATAGTTTTTAAGTAGCATCCTGTTTTTCAATGTTCAAATACTTATTATTAAATAATATTTGTAACTAACTTGTTATACTCTCCGTGCAGAGGCGGAGTAAGAATAACCTCTGTGGCTGGGGTTGACCTATCGTAAAAAGCCCCTCTAGATGGCTACTATCCTTGGTTTATAAGTATGCCGCCATAATAATCTTGTGTATGTCTATGGGACAGCAGCGTGTTCGCGGTGCCCCTAGCGTCACAAACATACATAGACGATAGTAACTGCTTACTATTAAGTCGGCCGTCTGCTGTTCCGCAGCAGTAAAAAAAACTAATTCTAACTAAACCTACATAAGTATTGCAACTCTATTACCGCGTCCTGTTTTTAAACTAAATTGTCCTGGTTTTTCCAACATCATAAACCTAGTTTTTTAAATTTGGGGTTGGCAACATGGCAACCCTAGCTTACGTAGTTAATTATACTGAGTGCAGATGCACTTCAGGATTACAACAGACGCACTTAGATGAGCATCTTTTATTTATAAATATTATCAATGACCTAACATTGACTCTATATTTCAGATAAAGAACATTGATTATTAATTTTCTAGACCTCCAATAAAGTCCTGCTTAATTACCTACTTATTTGTAAAATCAATGCGAATAATTCGGTAACAGGAGTAGGACTTATTTTGGCAACAAACCAGGTGACGATCGTTGTTAGCTCGTTTATTGTACTTACAATTTAGACCACAATAATAATCCATACTAAATAACTTTAGTAAGAATAAGAACTAAGAATAAATATTTGTTACTTTATTTCATATCTTCAGTTCTATATGTACTACAGAGCTTAAGTTATTCAATTAATAAACATCTAAATTAATGTCCTGACCCACTCAAACAAACAAACATTTATTTAGGACAAATTAACAAACGTTCTGATACAAAAATAAACATAAAAGCATCATTGTTCCAAACTGGATCTAGACTCAACATGATGTCAGGAGGATGTGTATAATAAATAAATATAAATAATAATGCAAAAATAACTCTGTAAGTGTGTATGTCTGACTCTCTGTTATGTTTTCACGCCCAAACCGCTGAATCAATTGTGATGAATTGTATAGACATAGATTGGATCTTGGAGAATGACATAGACTACTTTTGTTTAATGGTTGAACGTTTGACGGATCAGCTAGTAATCCATAAATGAGCTCATACAGAGCTCCAGTCTCTCTTATGATGGAACTGACACGTTCGCCCCGTTTGTCAACGGCCAATTACAAATACCAATGACCCCGGTATTTAGGGTTCCTCACAACGCTTTCCTTCACCGCCACGGCCGGTATGTGCATTAATATGCATGACAAGCACAAAACTGCCTAAGCTGTACGTACTATGGTGTAATTCGAACCTGGAACTACTAGGTTCCAACCACTCGACCAATTAATATTCATAAGAATTTTGTTATTAATTGTCCGTTTAAATAAACGTAGAGATTTTAATTTTACGATAAATTATATTTTGGCGCGCAGGACGTTTACACAGACGCTTAATCAAAAATAGATTAAGAGATCCGGGTAGATAGATATACAGGGAAAGAGTTCCTGAAAGCGTAACGAATATATATATATATATATATATATATATATATATATATATATATATATATATATATATATATATAATGCCATGAAATTCATTGAATATATTTTAACAATAACACATTACATCAATGACGCGCGGTCTCTAATTTAATATGTCTATATAACCATCGTACCACGTATTTATCACCAGTTTTGAAATTGTGATTTTGAACTCTATGCTCATGAAAATACAGTTGTTGCAGGGATTAAAAGATACTGATATCTTATCATATGACCGGCGACCTGCGGCTTTCTCTGTCATTGATATGTACCATAATATGGGCCTGCGTGGGTGGGTCGGGGATACTAGTACACAGAGAGCATATAACAATCCATAATCTATACAAATAAATGAAATTGGAGTGTCTGTTTGTAATATTAAAATTACCACTTTTTACTAAGTGCATTCGGACGTATACACGGTACATATACCAAAACAACATTTTTGGCCATTTTGACAGGACATTCACTGGCAGATAGCTGATGTAACAAGGAGTAACTTAGGCTATTTTTATTTTATAAAAAAAAATGGTTTTTGTTAAAAATGATGTTTCGTAAATTTTATATTCCAGTTTAAGTGAACCTCAGATTTATATCATCAATCATATGAAATAGTGTAAACACTAAAGCTTAGGCTGGACTGTGTAGGTTCGAACGCACGTATTCCGGAGGCACATGGCGTAACAGTTGCATTCGTTAACATTGACTGTTTGCATATTGCAGTTATTTATATTTTAGGGTTTACAGGGTTTGTAATCTAAAATAAACCATAAGATTTATCCAAAAAATATTGCCCAAAGTCACTATTCCACGCGGACGGAGTCGCGGGCACAGCTAGTAATATTATAAATGTGAAAGTTTGATGAATTTCGGTTTAGATAGATCGGACCTTGGAGAAAGCCACAGGCTACGATATCGGCAGGCCATATATCCGTAGGCCCGGGCGTAGGCGATAGGAGAACAGCGGGGTTTTTTAGTGGGTAGTCGGATGTTCGAACATCTTTCCCGGAGTCCCACATATCCGTCGACCCCCCGGGCCGGGGGAACCCGTCAAGAGTGGTTTTCCCCGAGACCAAAAAAAGGGAATTGGCTTATTGTCGCGAAAAAAATACTTGAAGGGGTGATACATAATTAGGTTCTGTTTTTTTAATTTTATATTTATACTAGCTGTGCCTGCGACTCCGTCCGCGTGGAATAGTGACTTTTGGCAGCATTTTTTGGATATATGAGGTAAACTTAAATTGGAAATTCAACCTACTAAGTCCAGCCTAAGCTGAACTCTATTTCATATGATTGATAATATAAATCTGAGGTCAACTTAAATTGAATTGTAAAATTTCTGAAACTTATCATTTTTAACAAAAACTATTTTTTTTCTAAAATAAAAATAGCCTAAGTTACTCTTTGTTACACCAGCTATCTGCCAGTGAAAGTCCCGTCAAAATCGGTGCAGCCATTTCAGAGATTAGCCGGAACAAACAGACAGACAAAAATTGTAAAAAAAGTTGTTTTGGTATATATACCATGTATACGTCCGAATGCACTTAGTAAAAAGCGGTTATTTTAATATTACAAACAGACCCTCCAATTTTATTTATTTGTATAGATGGCACACAACATTTGCCGAGTCAGCTAGTACTATAATATATTACTTAAGACGACACTAAGTGCTAGCGACCTTGAGCGAGTGGGAGGAGTTTGAGCTAGTGAGAGTAGCACGCGCGGGGCCCCCCCGCAACCCGCATTGAAAATTCGCAGGCGACGTAATTGTATATTTTAGAGAAGTTCGTTGGGTAACCATACGTTACAGATTATGAAGACTATCTAATAATCATGAAATTTTTAACCGCTTATTTAATATTAGTTAGGATTATTGTTTCATGTTCTGTATCTTATATCATTCCCTGTGGTAGGATATAATATAATATAGGTATTTCAATAAACGGAAAATATAATTATATCAAACGAACACAGGTTTTCTGTCTACAGGTTTTGTAACTATAAATAAAAAAGTGAATTAGGTATTTATAGGATTTTATTTAAAACTCCTCGAAATTTAATACTTTCACAGCAACTATACTGTCTTCTTTTTCAGCCGTCACTGCTCGTTTTTTTATTAGTTTGTTTTTATTTTCTTTTTCCTCTTCCTTTTTCCTTTTGCGTCCGTGTATGGCACTAACTATATAAGAGGGGTCCCTAATTACCATATTCCTCGTATATCTAGGATCAACCAGTTCGGGAAGCATACAATCTGTATAAAACTTAATTAAATTATTTTTCATTTTAGTGTCCCAAAAAGCGTCATCCTTGTAAATTAGTTCAATTTTTACAGGAAAGTTTTCACCAGACCAAATACCAAGCATACATTTATCTTTTCCTGTTATATGCAGCTGTCCCTGTATTTGATACCACCAATTATGTTCTTTGTTTATTATGTAATTACCGTTTACCAGTTTTTTATAAAACAATTTTTTTTTTTCATGGATGGCTTTATCTAGTCCTAGTTTGTAAGCTGTGAGTGGACATTTTATTTCTAAAATGGTGTTTTTATTAATAATACCGTCTGGTGATGCGCCGAGGAAGGGTATTTCTTCATCAAGAAAAAGTCCACACGGTTCTATTTTAATATTTTCTTGTTTCGACAATTGTTCTTTCGCAAAATTTTCGTTGTCTTGTCCATGTTTTATAGACTTAATGTGTCCTATAGACTCTTTATATAAAAGATCTTTAACTAAATTGCAGCAACTTATGTCATTGCGTCTTTTTATAACACGTCCAAAGTTGGAAGCGGTCAAAATCCGTCTTCGTAGTTCTAGCCACTCACTAGAACCACTTTGTAATATAGTCTTCCTTTCTATTTGTTTTCTTTGTTTGGCAGTTTCCGCCAAATTTGCTAAAAATATTTTTTTTGATTCCTCTAATATATCATCATCCATATCCGGTCTTGAACATTGCTCACCATAGTTTTTATTATTTTCTGTGTAGTGTTCATGTAATCTCTTCTTTATTCTATGATAATTTTTTGTTAAATGTAGGCGTTTTTGTTTACGTATTTCCATCTTTTTTAATTCACCATTTAGACTCCTGCCCGTGATTGATTTTTGCAACAACGATAAAGGTTTATGGGTATTAAATGATAAAGCAGCTGCATTACAACGCATATGGTATTGGTTCTTCTGGGAAAAATTTACCCGCTTACCCCCTACAAATTTTGCAACAATACTATGGAAGCGCTCCACAGTGTTGCTGTCAACGTCTTCAATCAAGCTTCTTGCATGAGCAGCTATATGTGTCAATACAAATTTTATTCTATGCCACAAACTGTTTGTGAAACTATCTCTGTCTATGTTGTCATCTTCTCCCATTTTCGAGCAAAAATATGTCTTACAATTAGTATGAACTCCAAATGCATGTTCTGCGGCTAACATGATATCATTATGTAAACTAGTGACATTGCCAGAATTTTTATAATTTCTTATAGCGGTTACTATTACCTTTCTTATTGACAGTATTCTTTGTTTTGTTATATATTTTCTGTATTTAATTAAATATTTCGTGTCAGTGATAAGAGCTTGTAACTTATTGCAAAGGTTTCTTAACAGGTGGTTGCGGCATTCGATTTTTTCAATTGTTATATTTTCATACGGTCTTGACTGTAACAATTTTGCATAAGTATTTGCATCACCATCTGATATTAACCTTGAATATATTAAATTATGCATTTCTATGCTGTTCTTGAATCCTTCTACCAAGATCGTGGATTCCATTCCAGTTGAAGGACCTGAAAATAAAGTAATAATTATTCCAACCATAAAATTTTAGTTTCTTTATTATTATTACAACATATTTAATATTATGAATTTACCAGAATAATTTTTATAGCAAGCATGCTCCTTAGGTGTGACATTTTTCTTGGCAGCTTGGGCGCATATGCAGCAGTATTTATTTTTCACTGCCATATAAATAATTTTTCCAGTTCTTTTCCCAATTATCGCAGCTGCGCCTGATAGGGATGAGTAATTTTTTTTATAAGATCTTTTTCCCCAACATCCATCTGCAATAACGTCAATATATGGAATGCCATTTTCAGTAACTCTACCGTCTTCCAAAGCCATTTGACGTTCTTCATTAGCGGCTTCATTCATAGAATTCAAAGCTTCTTTTTCCCAAACTTTGTTAATTGTTCCCATTCTTTTATTAAATAACTCATAGGATATATGAGGCAAGTCCATTGCTGCCAATAATTCATTAAGCTGTGTATAGCCACAACCTATTGCCACTGCACCCGCAACTGTATTAATATTTAAGTCAATTTCAGGATCATTGCAACAAATGACAAAAGTTTCGTTACACATGTTGCATTTTAGTTTTAGTTTAGAAACAAGGCCCAGTTTTCGTTCAGATATAATTTCTACAGATTTCAAACCACAGTCTATATTACCATGTGAAGATATTTCTTGAAGCTCTTTAAAAAAATGTTTAATATTTAATATTCGCATTCCATTCACTATTTCTTGATTATTTCTGAAAAGGAAATATACATAATAAGAATTTTGCAATATTAAACAGAATAAGGCCTTTAACATTTGTTTTGTAATATCTTTTATTGTTCACATTCTTTGCTATCACTCACGGGTTCTGCAATATTATATTGAAAAATTTTCCCCTTTTTTATTAATTTTATTTATCGAGAGTTTTACTATATAAAACTTTATATTGACAGACTATCCTGACATCATAGAAATAATAATACGTTTACCTGACCGAATTTGACTTCTCGTTTTCAATATCCATTTGAAAGCTTTCTTCCTGCTCAGCAAATATCGTTTCGGTTACTTGAGAACTGTAACAGTTATAGTAATTAATATAAGTTAATAGAATTAGGTTTCAAATATGCTAAAATCAGAATATTGAATTAGATATGCATTTACTTGTCAACAATCTTGTTCTCATTTTCATTGTCAATATGGGAAGATCCTTTAATCACTCCAAGCGTTTCCGTAAATTCAGACCTACAATATAAATGTATTTATATTTAGTTATACAGTGACAATAGTAATAGCATTCAAATATTTTTAAAACTCGAATCCGGACTGTCCCGACTACGATGTAGTATTGTCATACTACACTACAATACACACCTCGTCTCTGTCTCCTCATTTACGTCGCGATTATCTTTGTTATTATGTAATCTCCTAAAAAGAAAATATTGTCACTTAGTAAAATAAAAAATAATAATATATGTAACAATTAAATGTTATGATTAATTTATCTGGTCCAATTTACATCAATGTGCTAAAATACACAAATGATAATTATGATTGAGAACACGTTACTTACCTTAGTAATCTATTTTTTGCGAGCGTTTGGCGTTTCTTTTTTAGTAATCTAGATTTACCAGCCATTTTAGCGCGAAACTTATAATAGAGTTAAATCGTTTAGTGATTGCTCCGAGCGTCAACGTCTACCCGTGACAGTGGTCAGCGATGCACTGCCGCCCGTCGCCCGCAAGGGCCCTGCTAACCCGAGCATAAAGATTATTCGAAAAAGCATAATTGTATATTATCCTTTTACTTTGAAATAAAAAGTCGTATATTAAAAGATGGGTAATTAAATTGTGTTTAAGATGGTGAAGGTTTCATAAAAATACGCTTGATAGTTTTTACGTGATTCTCAGATTTTTATCTGCGTTAGACCTAACTTTACAAATTAATTACACTATGTAATATAAACATAATCTAAAATATTCACATATTAAGTTATTGAGAAAATGCTCAAATTTAACATATATTTTTTCCAGTTCATTAACATCACTCGTTTAGATGTGATCTTCAGAATAAAATCATTAAAAGTCTCTTGTCGTCGCCTTAAAACTTATGGATTGCGAATATTTCAATATTGTTTGTTCTCTAATCGACTGACAGATACATGTATTATACCTAGTCAGGTCATAAATTCTGTCACATGTTTAATGTAAAATAATTGTAACAAGTTTATTAATTATGTAACCATTCATATACCAAAATGAACTTAACAAAACATAGATTCTTATGACATTAAAGTTTATTCAAAATGACCTCCGTGAATTTGAATACAAGTCTTCAATCTGCGCGGCCAGTCGTCTATCGCAGCACGAACGAGGTCCATGTCAATATCGGCGGCTGCCTTAATCAAGGATGTCTTGAGTGACTCCAAATTGGGATGAGGCTTTGAGCACGCCTTTTCCTCCAAGTGTTGCCATATCTTGTAATCTAACGGATTCAAATCTGGACTGGAGGAGGGCCAGTCTTCGTGCCGGATGAAGTCGATTTCACGCGCCGCCAGCCAGTCTTGTGTGCTCTTCGCTCTATGAGCTGGCGCCGAATCTTGTTGGAATACCCAGTGCCTGTTATTGAACATGGTATGAGAAACAGGTTCCACAAGGTTCGTCAGGACTGTATTTTGATACACAACAGCATTCGTTTTTACACCTTTCTCACAAAAATGTACCTCTGTTAAGCCCCAATAAGAAACTCCCAACCATACCATGAGCGAGGATGGAAAATGACCTCGTTGGACACGCGGAATACGGTTGCTCGCTTCTTCACTACTGTGTGCGTACACCTTATCATTTTGTTTGTTGTAGCTCTCTTCTACGGTAAACATTTTTTCATCCGAAAAAAGAATTTCCCGATATTTTTTTCCCGCGTACCGCTTCAACAAAGCGCGGCATCTCTTCAGTCTCAGGTCCATTAGACGAGCATTCAAACGATGTCCTGTTTTTCTTCGATATGCCCGAAGCCCTAAGTCTTCATTTAACACCCTTTTCACCGTGGTTCTGCTTAACCCCATCTGAAGGGCCAACAGTTTCTGCTTACGTTTGGGATTTCTTTGAATTCGTGCCTTCACAGCTTTTATCACTGCTGGAGTCCTAACAGACCGAGGGCGACCACTTCTTGACCTGTCATCTACACTAGAGTCTTCATTGTATCGTTTGATGGTACGATAAACGAATCTTTTGGTAATATTCAAATTTTTCAGTATGTTAAAAATTTGAATTGGCGCGTAACCGCAACGATGCAACGCAATAACTGCAACACGGTCTTCTTTAAGCGTCCACTCCATATTTAAAAATGAGTAAAATTCTAAAAGTTATACATTTTTATTTTCATGAACAATTCGAAATTCTAATTCAATAAATTTTTTTGTGGCCAGCATTCTAAAAGAAAAGTTTTTACTGTGTGACAATACTTATGACCTGACTAGGTATATATATCGTCGGCGTAGGTGGAGAACTCTCCCTCTGAGATTGGACCCTCATCTCAGATGATCGTGGTCAGCATCAAAGTTACACCTGGAGCGGTTATTTGTCTCCAGCGGTTTCTCTACAGCGCGTCTCCTACCACCATGTAGAATTTAGATGACAACGAGTCTTTCGTGTGGCCGAAATATGAAAGAATGCATTCTGGCATATGGTGGGTATTTATTCGGAGCTGGGTCAGGATCGATGCATTGATGCGTTTTGGAGATAGAGACCTAACTAACTCAAATTTTATAATTTTAAGAAAATTGAGAATATTTTTTTATTCTTAGAAATTTTTCAAAAGTTTATAAGAAAGACAATTTTTTGTCGCTAATATACTTTAGCGAAGATTAGGTTTTATCGTGTGTTACACAATAGATGAAGGTTTCTGCTCTAACTCTGACGCGTTGAATAAAACAAGGCCTGAGGCCCGACTTTTTTATCGATATTCAGCATAAAATATGCCTATAATCTGTACGCACTATTAATTATGGCATAACAAATTCCTCTTGTAAATTGACACGAGGGTGAGAGGAATCGAAAAAGTTGCATTATTATGCAGTTACAAACCCCCAGATCCGCTCCCTAGTGTGCTGGTAGACCTAGAAACCAGTTCATCTAATTGTAGATAATTAATGTATTCTACGGACAAATAAAACACTGTGGGGGCTGGTTCAAATTTACCTAAAGCTCAACCTGCAGCCCGCCGAGCTTTTGTGGTTAGCTCATCTTGTGTTACTCTACTTCAAAACATTTTAAATATCGCGCCCTTTAGAAAAATTGAGAGTACAGTTGAGTAAATGTACATCATCATCATCATCTCAGCGATGAATCCCGGTTGCAGCCCAAACTCTCGCTTCGGCGCCCGGGGTCCGCTTTCCGACTTTTTCTTCTCCACTTCGCACGGTCTTCAGCATACCTGGTAGTGAGACCATTGGCACGCATATCACCCTTTACGACGTCAAGCCAGCACTTTTTGGGTCTACCCCTCCTGCCGGGGCCCGGCGGAGGCGGCATGGCCAGACATTTGTTTCCCACGTAAGCATCCGGTTGCCGTAAAATGTGGCCGTACCATCGGAGCCGACACTCCTGCAATTTATCCGCAATGTCACGGACATGAAGGCTGCCGCGAATGCGGGAGTTCCTAACGCGGTCCTTCCGCGTCACTCCACACATCCACCGCAGCATATTGAGTAAATGTACATATGTATGTATAATGCGCTGGTTCCACATAATATTACTGCATCGCGATACGTTACTCGTATTTACCTAAATCATTACCTATTTTTTCATTTATTTGCGGCCCACGATACGGAGAGAAGATTAAATTACGCTGACCTAAAGAGATTGTGTACATTCTAAGTACTTTTTAAAGAATATCCTATTTAAATTCTATAAAATGTGTCACTGAATCTTTAACAATTTAACAACAGTTTGAGATCGGCGGTTGTTCCACGGTCAAGATCTTGATGAATACTTCTCATCAATTCTAGACGACTGACCATAACTAATATTTTTTAACAATGATCTCAGCTGTGGAACAGGCTAGAGATAACAGAGGTCAAAGAAGAGATCTTCAGTGGTCCTTGCTGTCACTCACGATCTCGGACACACTTGTCTTCGTCACGTTGTTTAAAAGTGTGAAGTCTTTACCGAGGGTCTGCGCCTTACTATAGCAGCTGGAGTTCCATCAAAAATTTTTAGACGTATTTGTAAACGATCTATTATATTTTTTTATTTTATCTTAAGATATAAACCCTAAATTTATATAAATCTTATCTAAAAACTAGTTTATCGGTACAGGGACGGAGAAAGAGTACTGACCTCTGCGGCCGGGGTCGGCCTGTTGTAAAAGGTGACAAAATAACCCACTCTAGCTGACTAAAGATGGTCTTAAGTATGTCACCATAATAACTTTGTGTTGTGGACCCTTATGGAATAGCAGCATGTTCACGGTACCACTGGCGTTGCAAACACCCATAGGCGACGTTAACTGCTAAATTCTAAGGTGGCCATCAGCCTGTCTGCTGACGTACAACAATAAAAAAAATCTTTGTGAAAATTTGTAATTGGTCTTCAGCAATTAAAACTTTGTATACACATCAACTTAGCTGTTAGTTTTTCTAGCATTTTAAAATAAAACAAATCAGTCTATTTTTGCCCTGAACAGTACCAGTGGGCTAGCTTTAGCTAGTAGCAGTTAGTGGAGGGAGCGGGTTCAAATCTCGTCCCGTTCTAAGTTTATGTATTTATTTACAAAATAGGAGTATATAAGTATATCATTTGTCTAGTACCCACAACACAAGTGCTCCGTTGCTTACTTGGGAACTAGATAGTGCTGGATGTTGACACATATTCATTTACTTTTTCCTCTTGTTCTAAATCTTTGTTTGTACGACTAGTATTCTTCTAGTTGTTATTTCCATTTGGCGAAAGTAATTTTTACCTTCTGCATAAAAAAATGACTGTCCATTTGGCTATCACAAAAAAACGTATATTTATAAAAGTATTCATTTAAAAAATTACATTTTAATTTGTACTTTATGAATTTATTGGATGACGCAATTAAAGCGTTTTGACAATTATGAATTAATTTGGCGAATTCTACGCACCAAATACATTCGCCTTCTTCGATCAATAGTAGGTACTATTTGTGATCGAAGTTTGCCTTGAACTCACAAGTGCTAGCCATTGACCATCTTAAAAATATTCCCCGTTATGCGTCATTTTGTACTTATCATAATATTTACTTTTTTATCATATTGCATCATAATTTTTAATTATGTGCACGATAATTTTGACTATATCACTCAAATAACACGTTTTTATCTGATTCAAATACTGTTTGCAAGCTAGATATGACAGCCACGCCCCCTTTCGGCTAATAATCTGAATAGTTAATAATGATTTTGGTTTTACTATTACTTACTTACTTAATTTTACTAATAAATTTATAATTATATTTTAAGTATTTAATTGCATACAAATAAATATTAGTACAGTTTTAAATAACTTGAAATAAATTCAATATAGTACGAATGATTTGAAAATAAATAAAACAATAAGTAGTATCAAAACATCTATTTTAAAATAAAACTATTTAATATAAAATTAAGAATATGAAACTTATAACTAATTATAATCTAAACAAAACTAGTTGTAATCTAATCTACACATCTATATTTTGGGGCATTCAACACAACAAAACAAGGAGGAACAAAACAAATTTATAATTTACCCACTAGGATAAAATAAATACCCCGATTACATAAAACATTCTAAATACAGAATACTTCTGGTAGGCGGTAGCCTAATATAGGCTAAAAAAACGAGGTATGTTTGATAATCGTAATAATAAACATTAATTTCCTCAAATCAGTTTTCGACGACCTTTTCAGAAGAGCTTAGGTTCGCCTATCGCTGCCCCCGGTGCGACATCGGATTGTAACTGCAGATTTTGAAGAGGCAGAATGACGCCCTTCTCCGGACATGCGTCCTGTTGTGATGAGGCCTCGCGTCCACCACCAAAGACAGCAAGCAAAGAGCGGCAAAAAGCACCACGAGAATGTTGAAGAAACGCATTTTAATCAACAATATCAAACTTGTGAGATTGCTCGTAATATTCCAAAATCAAGGCACTGCTTGTCAAGATGTTGCTTTATCTTGAGCTAGTCTCGTAATGAGGATTGTGGTCCGGTCCTCGTGTTATATAGGGGCTGGGGTTATCTGGCGCGTGCTTGATAACCTACCGAATTGTGATAGGAGGTTCGATGACTGCCTTTCAATGTCAATTGCTCGATATTGTAGTAAAATTATCGTAATTAACTAAGAGCTGGCACCACGCGTTTTAATCTTTTCATCAATAACTACATATACAAGCAAATTATTTGCCGGTTTGCTATTAAGGCGGAATGAACTTTATTAAAAACATTTTTTACAATATGACGATAATAAAAAATATCATATTATTGCTTTGATTGATAAGTGATTCTGAACCTTTTATAAATAATAAAAAAAATTAATTTATACAATATCGAGATAATAACCCCTCTTTAATTGGTATACTACAATAAACTGTATGAAGCAAGTACTAATAAACTGCTTTCCCGGAGTCCCACACATCCCTTGGTCCCCCCGGGCCGGGGGAACCCGTCAAGAGAGGTTTTTCCCCACGACCAAAAAAAAGTACTAATAAACTGAATAGAATTTTATGTGGGTATAAAATATACTGCACTTTCTGGTGATCAGGGTTCCAACTACTTTACCAAATAACATGTTCATTGATATAATTAATTGGAATATTCCATTGAAGAAATAATATTTGTTAGACATTTTGGGATTTTCTTATCATTGACGATACGATTGGCAAGTGCTTTGTTACGGTCGTGAATTTGACCCCCATGGAAAATAAATATATTTAAGACGCAATTTTTCCGTTTTGGATATGTTCAATTATATGTTTATGATATAACCCTGTGATATTGCTTTCCTCATAGCCCGAATTGAGATCGATTAATTAGACCGTATAATCGCTAGGCAGTCCTAAAAAAATCCTAGTTCACAACTTCAACAGAATACTATTACGTAATTACTGTATGATTTTTGCGATCAGACTAACGTGAAAACCTGAGGCCCCTGCTTTTCCCGAGACATTAGTCAACAGAGGACGTCAGCCTTCGTGAGTTTAGATCCACCAGTTATGAAACCGCTGCCTTCGAGCCCTTCGAGTGTGTTTTTAATTATATTTATAATAAAATAATTATTTACACCAAGCCAGAGATTTATAAATATCATATATAAAAAAAAACTGGCGTCTAAACTATGCGGTCTAACTAGTCCATCACCCCCCCGGCACTCAAAGCGATCGAAGGGTGCTTTTAGTGGGTATACCAGGTGCAGGGGTATTACACTGAGTCGCTGCACACTCATTTCCACCTTGAAAACATTTTACTGTATAGCTTATCCATCAAGATTGGAGAATAAAATCGCTCCTTTTGAAACCATTTTTTTTTATTGCTGAGGTACAGCAGATAAGCTGACAGCCCACTTGATAGTAAACAGTTACCGTCGCCTATGCATGTTAGGGTCCCATAGGGGACAGGAATTAGGGTCACCCATGCAGGAACACAACACAAGGTTATTATGACGGCATACTTAAGACCAAGGGTGGTTGCCATCTAGACGGGCTTGAGGCTCGGATTCGGCTAATCACGGAGAAAAATTTCACCACATATATTCAAGAAGTTTATGGGTTGACAAGACTGTAGATTCGAAGGTTCATATATTGAAACCGCACTGAAAATATGTAAGACAACTAGCTGTGCCCACGACTCCGTCCGCGTGGATTAATGACTTTGGGCAGAATTTTGTGGATATATCTTATGGTTTATTTTGGATTACAAACCCTTTAAACCCTAAAATATAAATGGAATATGCAAACAGTCAGTATTATCGAATGCAACTGATACGCCATGCGTCTCCGGAATACGTACGTTCGAACCTACAAAGTCCAGCTTAAGCTAAATCCTATTTCATATGATTGATGACATAAATCTGAGGTTAACTTAAATTGGATTATAAAATTTCCGAAACTTATCATCTTTAACAAAAACTATTTTTTTGTCTAGAATAAAAATAGCCTAAGTTACTCCTTGTTACATCAGCTATCTGCCAGTGAAAGTCCCGTCAACATCGGTGCAGCCATTTCAAAGATTATCCGGAACAAACAGACAGACAGACGGACAAAATTGTAAAAAATGTTGTTTTGGTATATGTACCGTATATAGTCCGAATACACTCAGTAAAAAGCGGTTATTTTAATATTAAAAACAGACCCTCCAATTTTATTTATTTGTATAGATTATTTTATTAAGAAAATGTTGTATAATTGATTCCAGCTTGCGCGTATGAATAGCATTCTGACGCTGATTTCATATTAGTTATGAACACGAGTGTTACGTATTGTATTACGTATGCAAAATGTACGACGAGGCCCTTGCAGACGCAACTCATTAAATATGTTCTAGGAAACTAAGTTATGGTAGTTAATATTTCAATAAAACAAATGATTTATTATCGCTTAACCTAAAGTAATATTGCGTCACTTTCAGAGAAGAAACCGGTTTATATTCGTAAGACTTGACTATTGAATTACATTTGACAAACATTTGCATGTTCAGCTTTTTCCATTACAAGAAAGACGTAAAATTGCAGATTTGTACAATTAGTTAAATTAGCACAATATTAATTTAAATGTACCTACCAACAAGGTCATTCAAATGCCCACAATACTTCGCTGTTCCCCACTGTTCCACCAACTATAGGCAGAACTCATTCTTTGTAAGATCCTCTTTAATATGTAGTTATCAATTTAGTAGCCACTTAGATTTATTTCATACATCTTCACGATCGTTTCTGTCTTTTATGTCCAAAAGTTGGTCTGCAAATAATCATAATATAAACTTTCCTTTACATAATATATTAATTTCCTATAGTTATTATTTTTAATAATATTGTCTCTTTTTACTTATATATTTTTTATTATTTATGTTTATTATTATATAATTTACTTAACTAAGATATGTGTTTGTTTCATATATGTATAATGATAGTTATTAATGATAATATTAATAGTGTTTTAGATTTATATTAATTCATCACTGTTTGTTATTCAAATAAAATAAAAATAGATATATTAGCTTTGGGGTTAATGTTATTATTTTTCATTTGTATTTCTTTAATATAAACAGCCTAATATAGAATAGTTAAAGGTATCATACAAATTATTATTTTTCTTAAAGCTTTCCAAGCAAATATTTAAGAAAGCCGAGGTACGATCAAAAATTGAATTCTTATTTTTTAAAATTACTCGTACGTTTTACAGTTACAGTTCTTTTGGAAATGGCTCCATTGCTTTTGACATTTTGTCACAATAAGGGTTGTGGCACAGCACCGATGTCCACATCCAGCGATGACCACAATCCTCCGCCATGAGGGAGCGACTGCAGAGAGAGAAGAGAGGTGGTGGAATAGTAAAAACTTCTTTAGTATTATTGGTTGGTTTATAAATATTTTATGACATATTACTCGAGTTGTTGTTATGCCCCGCTACTCATGTGAGTGGCGGGGTGACTACGCAGTTGCAATGTAGCATGGTGTCAAAATGTAATTTTTTTAAATTTTTATTATTGCTATAGGACAGCAGACAGGCTGACGGCTCGCTTAGAATTTAGCAGTTACCGTCGCCTGTGGGTGTTCGCAACGCCAGTGACATCGCGAACACGCTACTGTCCCATAAGGGTACAGGAACTTGGGTCACCAATGCCGGAACACAACACAAAGTTATTATGGCGGCATACTTAAAACCAAAGGTGGTCGCCATCCAAACGGGCTTGGGGCCCTTCCATGTAGCTAGGGTTGTTTTGTCGTCTTTTACAACAGGCCGACCCCGGCCGCAGAGGTTAATATTCTTTCTCCGCCCCTGCTCGGATAAATAAAATAATATTATAATATCGTGGATTTAGGAATGACCCAGAGAGTAGATTTGTCAATTCTTAGATTTTTTTAATGCTTCGTAATATTCATATTTGTTCAATTATTTATTCGCTTATGTTTGTAAGGGGAATGACGGATAAATAGGTTTTAGAAGGATTAAAACCTACCTCAATATCAGGTGTTCTTATCTATTTTTCGATAACTTGCTTTTAATCGAGAGGTGCCTGTCGGGTGCACTTGCACAAATTGTTTATCATAGACATAATAAAGATAACAAAGTAATTAGTTCTGCAATTTTGTTATTTTAGCTTTTAATTGGATTACAGTTTGTTACGTGTGTCTTTTAATTACTTTCAACGAAAGGCATAAATGGCTTAACACTACTAAAAAAAAAGCAACGAATCGAGATTCTCGTTGTTTTTCTGATTGAACTGAAATAAATAACGTTTTAAAATGTAATTTTATAGTTAAAGTAGGCTTGAACTCTATGGGAATCGTGCGGTCCATGGCCCTGTACGGGGCCCCTGTTTGGGCGTTGGACATGTCGGCCAGCACTCTCGCCATTCTGCGTAAACCGCAGAGGGCGATGGCCGTCAGAGTCGTCCGCGGGTATCGCACGATTTCCTACGAGGCGGCTTGCGTCCTGGCCGGATCCCCGCCCTGGGACCTAGAGGCGAAAGTACTCGCGTCATTATATCGATGGCGCGAGGAAGAGCGGGCACGGGGCTCGAGGCCGGCGCAGCGGCAGATCGCGCTGCGCCGAGAGGAGCTCCGTCAGGTCTTGGTGGCGGAATGGCGGCAAAGGCTTCTGCGCCCTACCGCCGGCCTCGCTACCGTCGAGGCGATCCGACCAGTACTCGACGACTGGCTCGGGAGAAGGCACGGCTCCCTGTCGTTTAGGGTGACGCAGGTGCTGTCGGGGCACGGCTGCTTCGGCAAGTACCTGTGCCGCATAGACAGGGAGCCGGACGCTCGGTGCCACCACTGCGTCCATTGCGGGGAGGATACGGCGCAACACACGCTCGCCGAGTGTGTAGCTTGGGAGGAGCAGCGCCGTGTCCTCATAAATGAAGTGGGAGGCGATCTGTCGCTGCCGGCCGTAGTGCGGAGGATGGTCGGTAGCGCAGAGTCGTGGGACGCAGTGGTGTCCTTCTGTGAGGACGTGATGTCGCAGAAGGAAACTGCGGAACGGGAGAGGGAGATCTCGACTCCCTTCCCCGGCCGCAGAAGGCGCACCGGGCGCAGGAGAAGGGCGGACAACGCCCTTTTCCAGCCCCCATGAATAGGTCCAGGGGCGAGGGACTTGGGGAAGTTCCCGCCCCCTATTCGATGGACCCGAGGTGGAGGCGCGCGCGGGTGTCCGCGCGCGCCTCTGAGGCGATGCACGGGGTAGTTAAACACCTCACTACCCCGTGCAGGAGACGAGGCCCGGACACACCGGGCCAGCACTAGTGTGGGGCTGCGGAAGAATTTGGATTCCCGCGGCCCCGCGCGCACGTGTGAGGAGACACCGGGGTGGTGGTTTTAGCCGGTAAGAATCCGGCACGCCCCTCCGCCTTTCCCCAGGCGGAGGTAGTCCATGAGGATTTCCCCACCCCGTAAAAAAAAAAAAAAAAAAAAAAGGCTTGAACTCTATAGGTTATGTAGGAGTCGCCATGTGTTCCCATCGTAGGTATATTCACGTGTAGGCATCGTGTAGGTATACTTTGCGCCTTTGATTATATACACGTCGCATTTATTGTATTTTGATAAAATTTTATTTAATAATTTCTTCAACGGATCTGTTCCAAATTGAAGCTGTTATCAGTATCATGTAAATTTAGATATATTTGCCCGCAAATTGTTATCAATTTGCGGGCAAATATATCTAAATTTACATGATACTGACTTCGGTTCACTTACTGAATAAATTTTATGCGCCTTTTTCCACATCCGGTCCACAAAAAAGATTAAACTTAGTTCTAAATTAGCTGTGCCCGCGACTCCGTCCGCGTGGAATAGTGACTTTGGGCAGCATTTTTTGGATAAATCTTATGGTTTATTTTGGATTACAAACCCTATAAACCCTAAAATATAAATAAATGAAATATGCAAACAGTCAGTGTTATCGAATGTAACTGTTATGCCATGCGCCTCCGGAATACGTGTGTTCGAACCTACAAAGTCCAGCCTAAGCTAAACCCTATTTCATATGATTGATGATATAAATCTGAGGTCAACTTAAATTAGAAATAAAACCTAAAACTCCGAAACTGATCATTTTTAACAAAAACTATTTTTTTTTCTAAAATAAAAATGTCGTAAGTTACTCCTTGTTACATCAGCTATCTGCCAGTGAAGTCCCGTCAAAATCGGTGCAACCATTTCAGAGATTAGCCGGAACAAACAGACAGACAGACAAAAATTGTACAAAATGTTGTTTTGGTATATGTACCGTGTATACGTCCGAATGCACTTAGTAAAAAGCGGTTATTTTAATATTACAAACAGACACTCCAATTTTATTTATTTGTATAGAGTGTTTTATTTATTTAAGTCCGTCACATATACGTTATTCTGTACTGTCTTTAAATATAAATAATTCATACTTTTTTTTATCTTAATATTAATTAAAAAGATTCAGTTTTAACTGGATTCGTTTAGAGATATTTCACTATCGCACTTTTGCTCGACGTACAACCTATGCTGGACGAATCATCGTTTGATGTATTATTCATCAAATATAAACACGACTCTTAAAACTCAACATCTTTGCTGTTTTAGAGTTACATCATTTTTACCTTAGTTGCATGTTATATTCTACTTTTAAGTTTGCTTTCCTGCTTTAAAACTATTATTATTTTTAATTAATACCCTTCCCCCTTCTGCCCTTATTCCACATTATATGGGGTCGGCACAACGTGTTTTCTTCTACTCTCCTCTGTTAGCAGTCATCCCAACATTCACACCCTTTTTTGCCATATCATCTTTTACGCAATCCATCCATCGTTTTTAGTCTATCTCTACTCCTGTATCCGACCACTCGCATTTCTATCATTTTCCTTGTTATATGGCATTCTTCCTGCGCATTACATGGCCAAACCACGCTAGTCTATTACTTTTAAGTTTTTCAATAACTGGCGCTACTTTCACACTTCCTTTAATATACAAATTTCTAATTTTATCCATTTTCGTAACTCCACACATCCATCTCAACATTCTCATCTCCGCAGCATGTAACAAACATCCTTTCGTCCCTCTCAGTGAAAATATTTAAGAGACAATCATACTCGTATATATACATCACACGCATCCTGCCCACACGGCCCATACTCACAGAACAGACGGTTTAGACACGCTTGGCCTTCGGAGAGATTTTGTGTCTGCGTATTCTATCGTCTGTACAACGGGGAGTTTTCTGAGGAACTGCTTGGAACAGGATGATATTCCGCACGATGATAATATTCACGCTGGTGTATCATTTATTGACAGTGACAGTGATTAGGACGATTGCCATTTTTTTACTTACAATTATTATCTCATAATAGAATGTTATTATCCGTGCAGGGGCGGAGAAAGAATACTAACCTCTGTGGCCGGGGTCGGCCTGTCGTAAAAGGCGACAAAACAACCCACCCTAGCTACGTGGTAGGGCCTCAAGCCCGTCTGGATGGCGACCACCTTTGGTCTTAAGTATGCCACCTTTGGTCTTATGTGTTCCGGCATTAGTGACCCAAGTTCCTGTACTCTTATGGGACAACAGCGTGTTCGCGATGCCACTGGCGTTGCAAACACCTATAGGCGACGGTAACTGCTAAATTCTAAGCAGGCTGTCAGCCTGTCTGCTGTCCTACGCAATAAAAAAAAAATATAGTATTACTATATAGTTAATTCCGAATGTGATTTAAAAATCCTTTAATAAATATACAAATTATAGATAACTAATTCGTACACGATTGTACCTGCGCAGGCACCCCACTACTGAAGCTCGTCAAATCTCATCTTTCGTGGCGCGTGTTACACTATCTTGTAAGCAGTAAAAAAATATACACACATAAATTGCTATCTAGTTTCAATGTAAAACATTCTACAGACGTCACAAGGGGAACAATAAAAACAGCGCATTTCACTAACAGTACCTAACAGTTGATTCTAGATTTTGGTGTGAAATCTTCACCAGTAGGGGACAATGTTTTTTTTATACAGCCCAGATGATGTTTTATCTTCTATATTTATAGGAGTTCGATAGAGACAAATATAGACAAACAATTTCCGGTTGGCAGATCCAGAGGCAAAACGTACCTAAAGAAATAGTTCAGGGCCATTCTAACGGTATACACCATGTATTTGCAAAAAAGCCTCGCCAAGCCGCCTCCGCCGGGCCTCGGCAGTAGGGGTAGACCCAAAACGAGTTGGCTTGACGACGTAAAGGGTAATATGCGTGCCAATGGACTGACTACCAAGTATGTTGAAGACCGTGCGAACTGGAGTAAAAAAAGTCGGAAAGCGGAAACACCGAAGCGGAAGTTTGGGTTGCAACCGGGATTTAACGCTAGGATGATGATGATGATAACATTATGTATTTGCAAAGGTGTAGCGGATTAATTTATCGTAGTGTCAGGTTAAACAGGCCATAGATACTGATAGATGACGGTTTTTACCGCGCAGATATAGATGTAGTTTACTATTTAACTAGTTACAATCCTCTATTAAATATATTATTGAACTGTTATAACCCAGATAGATAATCTGACACGGGGTCTGCACCACGTTATTTACAGAACCAAGGATTTCTCATCCTATTGACCCAATTGGAGGTGTGATAATCTATTAATCAGTCGCCAAGTCGCATACTCGCTCAATGAAATGCGGTGGGGGATATAATGAGACTGACTAATAATAATGAATAGACCACACTAAAAGTACTCCAACTGAAGATTGGTGCTGCGTACTGTGTTATACCACAAATTGGACATAATATAGGAATACGTACGTACGTACGTACGTACTTATTAATTTATGTTATCAATCAATATTTAATAACAATATTTTGTACTAAAATATTTTTTTAAAACTCCGAGGACACGCTGTAGTATTTCAAGATGGCGTTTTTTTACATTTTCAGGAATTCGCTGAGACTGTGTCACTTTCAAATCGTCAGTCTAAGAAATGGGGGCATCGTAGGGTTCATTGAACACCCACTGTGAACTCCCGCGCAAATCGTCAGATTGTTATATATTTCATATCAGAGACATGTTGGAGCATATAAAATATCAATATCTTACACACTTGAGTATTTCCATGTCATTATTTTATTTTACAATTTTGAAAATCTGTAGATGCTTCCCCTACCGCTGAAAGTAGAAACATTTCTGGACCTGGACCATTTCTTATTATCATCTAATCTACCAAATTTAATAGGTTTCCGCGACGCTCGAGTTAATCCACATTTATCATGGGATCAACAAGATATATTCTTTCTTCTCCTTATTTTTTTTATAACCCTTGTTTTTGTTTTGTGACTACGTATCATGGCCTGTTTTACAGATATCTAAGATGGGATTGTAATCCAAAATAATTAACACTTCCTTGTCAACCAATACCAAGTTGCTGGAAGACTTTCTTAATTTCGCGCTTCGCATTCCGATCGTGCACCAGCATATTCATCTTCTGTCCAAACCAACTTTGGAAGCGTCCTACACTTCGTTTGCCGAGACGGAGTCTCCGTTCCAGCACACTTTTACCCCAACGCTTCTACAACAAACGTGACCAACCGCCAATATAGTCAATACTAATGAATACACCGGATACAACTACAACGATAGTATACTACGACTGTATGTATGTACATGTGTATGTATGTTTTCTATTCTCTCCGTGCAGGAGCGGGGTAAGAATACTAACCCCTGCAGCCGGGGTCGGCCTCTCGTAAAAAGCGACAAAAAACCCATCCAGTTTCGTGGTAGGGCCCCAAGCCCGTCTGGATGGCCACCTTTGGTCTTAAGTATGCCGACATAATAACCTTGTGTTCCTGTTCCAGGTTCCTGTACAGGTCTATGGAACAGCAGCGTGTTCGCGGTGCTCCTAGCGTCGCAAACATTCATAGTCGACGGTAACTACTTCCTGTAAAGGGGGCTCTCAGCCTGTCTGCTGTTTCACAGCAATAAATAAATCTCGCTTTTGAAAAATATTTCGAATATTTTGCTCTACCTGTAGTTGGTGCTCATAATTGTCAGTTGTTTTTTTTTTTCTTTGGAAAAGTTTTGTTATCCTTATATTATATAAGTTTGTTATACTGTCTTACAAAGATATCACTCAGAAAATAATCGAGCTGCAAAAGATTTACCTTAGGTTTGAGCTAAAAATATAAATTATTAATCACGATGTCAATTGATGATTATAAACTTACAGTTTACAGAGTTAATTATTAAAAAAATCAATCAATTATATTCGGTTGACATTAGATAAGTCTTAAAATAAACTTCGCATTTTAAGACGTAGTTTATATAAAAATGCCTCAATAGTTCAAATCGTATGATGTAATTTTAACACGTTTTGTATAATTCAGAAAATCAACGCGAAATGTGATCGAGCGCGTGTTCATGGCGACATTCAATAATATTAAGTAAAAGTATACAATATTTTTCAGCATTTAAAAACCTAATAAAAAACGAGGGCGTGATGAAATATAAAATTTACTCCAGATCTTCGTCCGTGTTTATCAATACATACCCAAGTAGTAAGTAAAATTTATATATATCGTTATGAAAAATAAAAATAGATATTAACAGAAGATGTTGTAACCATATTGACCATATTGAATAATGCCAAGAGAGCGTTGCAACAATTTTTCTTGTTGCAGGACGACAAAATTGTAGCAAGGGTTCATTGTGCGTTAGTCATGCGCTAGTCAATTGATTACAATGACGCCCCCTACTTGCTACATCGTAGATTGATTATACTCTGTCAGCATTGAACTAAGGGCACCTTTTCAGGACGATAGCTATTAGGGGAACGTTACCTTTATAACTATCACCGAACCCTTCCCTGTCGGTGTATCCGCAATGGATTTTCCCAGAAAAAAGAACGTTTGTAATACCCATGGCGTTGTAAACTTCAAGAGGTGACTGTGGACCAACTTTCCATTCAGCGAATCATCAAAATGCAAATTATGTAAAATGCAAGCGTCGATCAACAGGCGGGACAATCTCGCACAATACTAATCAAAGGGCACTGTGCTTCTCTGATCACTGCAATATAAAATCAAAAAATATCATTACTCCTATTTATTTTAAAATGTGGTTATATAGACGTTAAATTAACGAACAGCAATACATATGTTACGGGTATACCTATAGATTCGGCCCGGGCCACGAGATCGGCAGGCCATATATCCGTGGGCCCGGGCGTAGGCGATAGGAGAACAGCGGGGTTTTTTAGTGGGTAGTCGGATGGCCAAACATTTTTCCCGGAGTCCCACATATCCCTCGGTCCCCCTGGGCCGGGGGAACCCGTCAAGAGAGGTTTTTTCCCCGAGACCAAAAAAAAATACCTATAGATTAGGACCTTGGATAGGTTCTTGCTATTCCTTCAAGAATGGTAGTAGTAACTCTGTGCATGGAATTTGGAATATTATACATTAACATATAATGTGTATGTGGGGAATTTCATCATACTAGATTTTTCAATGGAAATTAGCAGCTGAAGCAAACAGAATTCTCGTTGAGACTTAAGGCGGCAATGCTCTGTCGTGTCCGTCGCTTCAAAATAATTAATTTGAACTAGAAGGTAAATAACATTCTGGCGCACCGAAAAATATTTAAAAGAAAGAAAGAACGAAAAATATTTTATTCAAGACAATTTACAATGCCACTGTAATATCTAGTTTACAATATACAAATAGTTATGGATGCCTTGAATTGGACCTAACTCAGTATATTTACTGGTTAAATAAAACCAGCGCTATTCTTCCGTCAGGCCCGTCGAGCAGCATCACGGACAGAGACTCAGAACTAGAATATAAACTTAAACATTTGAAAAACTAGATTATATTACTGATCAACACGTATAATTTAAATCTAAATGACAAAGAAATCAATGTACCATTATATTTTATACATAAAACAGTTTATCATAAGTTTAAAAAAAGGAAGAATTGGAGGAATTACTTAACCAAGACCGATGTCGAGCGCTAGCAAAATTTCGATAAACATAGCAAGTAGATGAGTCAACAGTTTCAAACCCTCAAAAGAGTTGGAAATGATCCAGAAGTAAGGGCACTGGGTGCCATAGAATTGAAACCGAGAAAGGATAATTCAAAGCGTAGAATATGGGGTAAGGTCGGCCATGTATCAAGTTTGTCCGCTAAACCAAATATCCATGGTTCGGACCTTCTCCTCTGCATTAATAGATCAGTAAGGTATGTAGTGATCTGTGATCATGTCAACTGTATATGTCATCTGTCAAACACACTGTAATGTCTTTGGAATGAGACACTTCCGGCGCGAAAGAATTCGAATACAATGGTCGACACGTAACATGAGTTTATCATTTATTATCTCGCCCATCCCGCTCTGCCAATCCTGAAATACAACGTAAATTAATAGAGGGTATAATTAATTATGTAATTATTATCTCGTTCAAATCTAATGAGAATATCACGAGAGATCGCTATCGACTTCAACTGGTGCGTTTAAGTTGAGCCATAAAAGCGGACGCTACAAAAAGAGAGACATATCAAAGTCATTTTGTTACATGATAACGCTCGGCTTCATATAACAAAACCAGGAAAAATCGACATAGAAATAGTAGAAGTTTTACCCCATCCATCGTATTTACCTGACATAGCCCCTTCTGATTTTCACTCCGTTCGATAAAACAAGGCCTGACTGAGCAGCGCTTCCATTCTAACGAAGATACTGAAAAAGTGTTTATTTCATTGATAACCTCAAAGATACAAGACATCATTATTCCAACACGACATCATTATTACATTTACTGCCAAAAATTTTGGAGAAATGGATGGGTTTTTATTCCATACATTTCAGCTTAGATTCATGGAATTAAATAAATTATAATACATATATAAATTAAAATTACATAATGCGTTTTAAATACACATAACTTCAAAATAATGCGAAGAAAGCGATTTTTTTAACCTATACTCATTAAATTTATCATAGGTCATGTGACTTATGAATGATTTGATTTTCGTAATCTCGTTTTGCGTAAAACGAGTCGGAGCGTGCCTTTTTATTGAATGAGTTCGTCTGAGATTATTTTCTTTTAATTAATAAAAATAACAGAAACAATGAGCAATATAAATTGATATAATAGGAAAATTCATGTCAATTTAATTTCGATTCATCTAAAAATAAATGTAATGATGTAAATATAATGTTGTAATATAATAATTAAAGTTGTATAGATCGTTGAAGTCAAGAATCCACTCGAAGGGAATTATACCATAACAATACATCTTCTTAACAGTAATAATAAAATCATAATGTCAAAATGTTATGATTCGATCGATTGAAGTAATACAATATTTATTTGTCTTTTCCTCTCTCTTGTTTAGTGAACATTTTAATATTATTGGACAAATGTTTATTTAATACATTCTTACGTTACGGACCAACTGTTTTAATAAAATTGGAAAAGTCGAGAAAGACTTTTAACTATAATAATTTACTTAAAACAAATATTAATATGATGAAATATCATTATCAAACTTTATAAAGCTTATGCAATATTGCGTTATAATACATAATATGTTTTAAAAGCGTACTTAATAATCAATAATATTTCATCAGAAAACTGGTTCTCACCTCCCAGCCGGTGCAAACACTTGCATGGCGGCGGAGGAGGTTCTGGTATAAGGGCTCCTTTTCTCGGCTGAAGGTCACACGACAATTGATCACCGACATTCATCATTTTCGTTTGATGTCTGTTTTTTGAACAGAATAGACTTTTTCTCTTATCTTTTCGAACTGAGAACTTAGCCAAGTGTTTTTCATATACAGAAGGCTCTTAATATTTTATTTATTCATTTATATATATATATATATATATATATATATATATATATATATATATATATATATATATATATATATATATATATATATATATATATATATATATATATATATATATATATATATATATATATATATATATCGAATATATACATATCAGTTTAAGCAACATGCATAACATTACAAATTTACCATTTAAGTATACTAATTAATTTCTAAGTCTTTACTCACTCAAACTGCGTAGGTATGTAAACTTTTTTGTTATTGATGACATACTGGCTGGTTGTAAAAAAAAATCGATTATGTTTTGTTTTTTTCATAAAATTAAATGAAAGGGAATTTGTTTGAATTTAAGTGCGTTTTTATTGCTACGTTTAGTCTTGATTTTATAATTTTACCAACCATTTAAATAAAGCTAGCGACAAAATTGAATCATATATATAAAATTCTTGTGTCACAATGTTCGTTCCCGTACTCCTCCGAAACGGCTTGACCTATTCTCATGAAATTTTGTGAGTATTTTGAGTAGGTCTGAGAATCGGCCAACATCTATTTTTCATACCCCTTAGTGATAAGGTCACTATTCCACGCGGACTGAGTTGCGGGCACAGCTAGTTGTTAGATAAGTATATCGAAGAATAGAAATTCGTCGTATGTCGTCATGGAGCGACGTCATTTGACGACAAATGAAATGCAAAGAGCTGTAAGGATGTTGCAAGCGGGAAGTAATCAATCTCAGGTATCTCGGCATTTTGGCATTCATAGAAGTGTCATTTGTCGTCTTTGGCAGCGCTACAATAATACAAGGGAACCCGCTGAACAGCATCCAGGCTGTAAAAGGAGTACAACCACTCGGCAAGACCGGTACATACAACTGACTGCAAGACGCCAGCCAATGTTAACCGCTCGAAAGATAAGTTTGAGGCTACAAAATTCAAGTGGTGTTGATGTAAGTCCCCTAACTGTGCGAAATCGACTGCAAGAGTACGGCCTACGAGCTCGACGCCTAATTAAGTGCCAACCGATACGTCACGGGAATCGCGCTCGTCGAAATGAATGGTGTAGAGAACGCAGAACATGGACCCAGGAACAATGGGATAAAATTATGTTTTCCGATGAGTCGCGATTCGGGTTTAGGCCTGATATAAGAAGGGTGCGAGTGTACCGTCGGCCCGGAAATACTGAAAGGCTCAGGTGCATTCAGGAAGTTCATCTATACACAACACAAGGTTATTATGGCGGCATACTTAAGACCAAAGGTGGCTCCATCCAGACGGGCTTGGGGCCCTACCACGTAGCTAGGGTGGGTTGTTTTGTCGCCTTTTACGACAGGCCGACCCCAGCCGCAGAGGTTAGTATTCTTTCTCCGACCCTACATGGATAAAAATAAATTATATATCAAAATTTGAGTCATTTAGCATTATTGCCTTGCGTTTGCAATAGTGATTAATTGTAAATATATTTACCGCTGCTTAGTCTTCTACTTTTAAAGCCTAATCATAGTTAAATTTGATATTTGATTATGTTTTATATAACAGCGTTCTTGCTATCTGAAAAATATCCATTAGCTTCAGAATCGTCATATACGAATTTCGTGAAGCACAGACGATAATCATTTCAAACATTTTCAGTAGTGAAAAATTCACGAGTGAACGAAAAATTGTCGTGAAAAAGATAAACCGTTATCGGCTAGACGTGTCCATTTGCTTGTTCTTCTGAGTCTCAACTAGTGAAGTAATCAGGTTTAATATTACTATCATTATTATTACATTAATAATATTATTATCATTGGTCTTAAGTTTTAAATATTGCAACAAATTGGGGTATTGCGTTATTATTTAAGTATGTTATGGTAGATTCTATTTATGTATATATTTGCTATTTAATAAATAATATTTATTATTATTATATAAGTAGTTATATGTATGTAAATGAAGGGTATGCCCTTATGTGATAAAGAAGTATCGTTTTTTTTTTCATTACATTCCATTTTATAAATTTTTGATTTTGCACCTTTGACTTATTTTGAAATAAGATAAAAAACATGATAATTCAAAAATGGTTCACTTTTGCATAATGCATATGGGGGTTAAAATTATCGCAAATAGTCTATCACCACAATGACATGAGTAGCAAACGTACAGAGACCAAGCTTCTAAAGAGCGAGTAAAATTGTTACGTATTCTGATAGGGTTGGTGGCACAGGAGGATTAAAATAAATACACAAAAATTTGTCAGTTTTATTATGTACTACCCGTTCGCGCTAAGTTTGCCGTTGGCGATATGACATCACTTGAAAGGTAGCGTCAGCAAAAAAAGAAACTATATTTAAAATATTTTTAAAAATTTAGTTTAAAAAAAATAGATACAATGATTTTATATACAAGATATGTTACCTTCATAGTAACTGACTCTTCAAATCTGATCGCGCCTTACCGATACCGATATAATGCACACATGTTGACAAGTAGCAACATTAATGAAAAGTACAAAAGATGGGCTAAGCACGTGAGTAAAAAAGATAGCTATAATTGGAACGAATTGAATTGAAGGATATTTCAATTCAATTTCGGTCAATTTAGACATCCAAGGTTACAAAAATTCCGACTAGGCTGAAAATTGGTAGGATCGTTCAATACACTATTATAAAGGAAATGTAAAAAGTTCTCATCGATCCGGCACGTGCAAAAAAAAATTTACTCGGGGTCAAAGGTCACAAAAACGGGGTTTTCACGCTTTTAAGCAAAACGGTAAGTTTTATCATAAAATTTGCTCAGACAAAAATTGTAGATTAGATAATTATCTATAAAAAATGTCTGAATACTTTTTTTCTTAGAGCCACCGTTTTTTAGATATATGCTGACGAAGAGACATGCGATGTTTTTTTTTTTTTTTTTCTTAAAGGTAAGGCTGTCATCGTCTCAGACGACCAACGACAGCGACACCGGGCGGAAAAGGCATTCCGACCCCGTGGGAGCGGGGTCGATCAGCCGTGGCAGCGTGCTCGGTCACGCGCCTCCTGTGAGGCGCGCTCCCGGCTCGAACGCTGCATGGGGATAATTGATAGAAGCCACGAATGGCAAGAATACTATTAATTGGGGACTATCGACTTCACCGGTGAAGCCGATCCTATTCTAATCTACTACCGTTTCGGAGTGCTTATAGCTGGGGGAGAAGAAACGGCGAAAGAAACTCCCCCGCAACACATCTATTCTACATGTATTTATGTACTGTGTGGGTTGTGTACGTCTACAGGCTATGGGGGCGGAAGGCATCCCTAAACCTGTTTCGTCGGGCTGGTCCATGCCGGACTGAAGGGGATTGCGTCCGCGAGAGCATTCGCTTTAGCGTCCTAGAAATGGGGTCGCGTCTATCCGTGAGCACGTTACGCGGGCGACGACGTGCGTGGGGTGCTCGGCGGTTGGGCGTGTAATTGACTGTCTCCACCACCAGTGGATTGGGATGGTGGGGAGCGAGACCGAAGAAGGATCGCGAAAGGGATACCATGTACTCCTTCACGGGAAGGAGCTCCAGGTCGCGGTGAAGGTCCGCGTTGCGCATGTAAAGTGGCGCTTGGACTGCCATGCGCAAGAACTTATTCTGCAGCCGCTGCATCGAGTTGATGTAGCATTTGCCGGCATGGGCGAAGACTACGCTCGAGTACGTCATGATCGGTCGGATGCAGGTTTTGTAAAGTGTCACCTTATTCCTAAGGGACATCTTACTCTTCCCGCATATCATTGGGTAGAGGCGACCGAGCACAAAGTGTGCTCTGTTCCTTACCGTCCTGATGTGTTTGCTGAAGTACAGGCCTCTATCTAAAGTGACTCCTAGGTATTTGACCTCGTCAACCCAAGGGATGACGCGGTCAAATAGCTGTATGGGGAAGAGAGACTGCCGCCTCGTGTGAGTCGGCCGACTCTCATTTTGAGAACGGGGGCCGCGAGCGAACATGATCGCTGCGCTCTTGTCCGGATTCAACTCAATCCGCCAAGTGCGGAACCAGTTGCCCAGCGTCTCAACCGCCGTGTTGAGACGACTGCAGATCCGATATTGGCTGATATCGGAAGTGAAGAGGGCGGTATCATCTGCGTATAAGGCGAGATGTACCTGTGGGGTACGGGGCATGTCGCTGGTGTACAGCGTGAAAAGTAGGGGGGACAGAGCCGAGCCCTGGGGGACTCCGGCTCTGATGGGGTGGAGAGATGAGCGCGTGCCCCTCCACTTTGAAGCGGAAGCTCCGATCAAGGAGAAAGTCTCGTAAGATGAGCACGAGTCTATCTGGCACTCCTAGTTTGTACAGCTTGTAAATCAAGCCGTTGTGCCAGACCTTGTCGAAGGCTTTCGCCACATCGAAGAAGACAGCGCCCGTCTTCCAGGGTTTGGAGGCGCGATTGAAGTTCGCGAGCACGTGCTCCGTGATGCGGAGCACTTGCTGGGGGCACGAGTGTAGGGCTCGAAAGCCGAACTGCTCGTCGAGGATCAGCTTATTTTCATAAGCGAAGTCTCTGAGTCTGCTCAAGAGGAGGCGTTCGTACAGCTTGCCCAGCGCGCTGAGCAAGCTGATCGGACGGTAGCTGCAGGGTTTCACAGCGGGCTTTCCTGGTTTTCGGATGCCGATGACGTCGGCTTCCTTCCAGGTGGAGGGAAAGGAGCAGTTATCCATGGCGGCATTGAAGATGCTCACCAGAATCATCAACAGATGTATAGGGAGTAGCTTGAGCAGCTTGTTGGAGATGCCGTCGGCTCCGGGAGCTTTCCGGGGCCTGAGGCCTTTTATTAGGTCCTGTACCTCTTTTACCGTGACAGGTTCGAGTGAGTCTTCCGCGGGAAGAGAGGATCTCCGTTCGACCTCGGCGTCCACCTCACGCAGGTGGGCCGGGTCGACGTGCGCGGTGTTGGGGGAGCATTGCTCCCTGAGACTCTCGGCGAGACACTCCGCCTTTTCGTCATCGTCAAACGCGACAGTGTTGTCGGGTTTTTCGAGAGGCGGCATGGACGAGAGGGATTCCGCTTTCAGCGATCTCGCCAACCTCCAGTATGCCTGGTGCGTTGGGGAGATCTCCGAGAGCAGGCTCTCCCAGCGTTGGTTCCTGAGCTCCTGAATGCGGGCTTTCACTTCCCGATGAAGTGAACGAAAGGCGACTCGGTTTTCCTCTGATGGGAAGCTGTCATAGGCTCGGGCGGCGGCTCTCTTCCTCCTCAGCAGCTCCCTCGCGTCCCTCGGGAGCACAAATCGGCCGTCCCCGCACGGGACTTGCCGAGTCGACTCCCGAACGACGTTTTGGAGGTGGCCGGTGAGGGCTTCGATCGCCCCTTCCGTGTCCTGAAGGGTCCTAATGGGGGCTGGGGCCTGCTCAGGGTCAGCGAGTCCTCCGCGTTGGAGTGAGTCCCTGACCCTGGACCAGTCGGTGATTGACTTGGTCTGAGGCGTCTGATCTGGCGAAGGGCCTAGTTTAAGGACGACCGGGCGGTGATCCGAGTCGATGTCGTCTAGGGATTCGATTGAGCGGAACTGGAGGGACACGCCCTTCAGTAGCGCCAAATCGAGAACGTTGGGCGAGCCTCCGGTGGCCCGATTATACGGGTACCGGGTGGGCGCAATGGGGGCTAGGATGCCGAAAAGCAACTCGTCAGAGTGACGAAGGAGGGTCCTGCCGTTAGGGTTGGAGCTGGAGCAGTTCCAGCTAGTATGTTTACAGTTTAGGTCGCCGGCGATGATAACCGACGGGCCTAGACTGAAGAGGGATGCAAGCTCCGCTTGAAGTAGCGGTCGATTGCAAGAGAGATACGCGCAGACGATGACTATGGGCTGATGGCCTGTCATCGCTAGTCTGCAGGCAGAAACTTCGAGATTGTCTAACGGAGGCACATTTACTGGGGAGCAGTGCAGTGACCTCTTGTAGTAGATGAGCGTGCCTCCCCGAGGGGCGGTACGCCTGTCGTTCCTAATGATCTTGTAGTTGGCGATCCTAGGATCGCCAATGCTGGGTTTGAGAAGGGTCTCCTGCACGAGAAGAATGTCTATGTTTTCTTCTTTCAGGAACTCATGAACCAACTCCCGTTGGTCACGCAGGCCGTCAGCGTTGTACGTAGCCAGAGTCAGTGAGCGGGGTTTTTCCCTACTTGCGCAATCCATTGGGAATTAATGGGTTGCGGGACTGGCGAGGATCTGAAGCAGCTCCCCATGCTCTATGGCGATGAGGAGCTGGTCCTGTACAGACCTGGCCTGTCTTAGCTTATTCGCTAAGATCCTGACCTCCTGGAGGTCGAATGGGAGCGACTTTGCGAACTTGGTCGCAAGTGCAAGGTCCTCTAGAAGCCTGCTATAGCCTGTCGAGGGGGTGGAAGGGTGGGGAGTCCTGTCCAGGCGTTGAACGCCGGGGCGGGTGCCGACACATAGACCGGTTTGGGGGCGGCCGCTTTGCCGGCGGCTGGGCGTTTGCCCTATGGGGTTTTTCCCTTGGGCTTGGGTTTGGGGGCGGCCGGGCACCCGCGGTAGTTCGTGGGATGCCCGGTCTTCCCGCAGAGGACGCAGGCCGGTGGGTCAGGGGATTCTCGGGTGCGGTTGCACTCCGAGGTGCTGTGGTCACCGAGGCACTTGACGCACCTCGGCCGGGACTGGCAGTTCCGTGCCGAGTGCCCGTATAGCTGGCAGCGATGACACTGCCTTAATGAGGACTTTTTATGAGGGTTCTCGAAGATAAGCTTCGAGAGCCCGCACACCGATTTGGTGTTGAAAATTTCCTTGCCCTCTTTGGAGAGGTCAAGGACCGCGAGTACCATGTTGTATGGTTCCCGTGTCTTGCCGCGGTGCATTCGGTGCACCTCGTGGATCGGCAGGCCTTGTGCGCGGAGATCCTCCAGGATTTCGGAGGTTTCGACCTCCTTGGGGAGTCCGCGGATGACTACGCGGAGTCGTTTCTCTTCTTCTAGAGCATACGTATAGTAGCCTATACGGTGCTCCAGTAGGTATCGCGTGAGAGCGCGGTGGTCCTCAGGTGACTTCACGGTCACCCTGATACCGTGGTGAATGTCTCGTGCTTCCACGAGACGGATAGAATTACGCGGGAGGGCCGCATGAACATCCCTCCAGAGATGTTTATCTCTGATAATGAGGGGAGGAGGGGGGCGTACGCGACGCGGTGTTGGGGCCGTCGGCTCCGCTTGACGCGGCTCCTTGCTGGCCGGCGCAGCATCGGAGCCTGAGGTTGACGAGGGGGCCTTGCGCCTCCTTTTGTTGGTGTGGACTCGGAAGCCCTCCGAGTCCACTTTCGGGTCGACCTCCATGTCGGAGGACGACTCGGACGAGTCCGTGTCGCTCTCCGACACGGATGCCGTTTTTGGGGCGCGCGTTATATGGGCCACGGGGCCCTTTTTCACCGGAGAAGCCGGAGAATTTGGCGAGAACGGGCTCACTAGAGCCGCAAGGGAGTGTGCCGTTCCGTTGAGGACGGAGTCGGCGGGGCGAAGAGACGCGGTGATTTCGGGTCCGCGGGAGGTGGAGGGGACAGCAACGGCAGCGCGCGGTTGCTTGCGGGGCGCGGGCGCGGCGGGTGTTGGCGGCGCGGCGGCTTTTCGGAGCGCGGACGCGAGGGAAGGGGGGGGCGCGGTTACGGCTGGGGTAAGCGGCTCTCGCGGGGGCGCAGGTCGGGGCTGCGTTGCGTCGCAACGCTCCGTGATGTGCTGCTGGAGCACCAAAAGGGTTTGGGGGTCGCTTCCCTGGACGAATTTGATGATTTCGGCCAGGGAGTATGGCGACGGATGGTCCCTATTCCCGTCCATCCTCGGGTGGGACAGCCCGGGGATGTGCGCGAATGTGTTCAGTCCCTCTGCCGGGGTAGGCAGAGGGGTGAGTACTAGGGTGAGCAGACATGCGATGTGTCATTATTGGGGCAATTTACTTGCACCCAGAATGAAGAAGACAATCAAAGAGAAGAAGAAGAAGAACAAGGAGAAGAGGAAGCAGAAGTTTCTGATAATTTAGATTTTGGTGGATAAATTTTCCTATTTCGTGCAACTTACTAAAATTTAAATCATTTATGATCAATACCAAAACGTTTTTTGCACCACCGCACCCATATGAGTTTCTTTCGAAATTAAGGCAGATACATATTAAATGAGGTATCTAAAAATAAATTATAGTTACTACTTACCTAGTGGTCTTTAGGATAATTAAAAAAATATATGTTTTTATTTTTTCGATTGTTGTTCATGCACACAGTACAATAAACCATATTTACAGTCTTTCTAATTAATTAAAATTTCAAATTTAAACAAACACGCACGACGCGGTGAGTGAGCCCTTTGTTTGAGCACTGGCCGAACCAGTATAAACAGGTTTCGTTCCGTACGTGACGAGCCGCCAGTGCTTACGCACACACGCGCATCATACTTGTAGTGATGTACCTACCGTGGCGCGGTTGTTGAATCTTTGTCTCTGTACGTTTACTACTCATGTGCTATCACCTCCTAACCGTAATACGTCAAATCACCGATAACCCTGTATACATATACATACCATGTATATATGTATGTACTAATAATATTACTCATGTCAAATTCTTATGGTGTGTGATAAGAATTTTTGAATCTGATATAAATCAATTAATACCAGTGCTGTAATTTGTATTAAATTACGGCTCAATGTTTTTTACAGTCATGATTTAAAGCTCTAAACGAAGATATTAGTGTTTGGAGAGGAAGCTATTACAAACGGGCCCTAAACAATTACGTATTTCCGTTATTTCCGGACCTTCTAGGACGGGCCACGGAGATCTACATTTTTGCTTGAATTTTCTGTTTGCCGCATTAGGGTTTTCTTTTAGATACATTGCTATTTTTATTGATATCTTTTTATTAGTTATATTACTATCTACATGTTGATTTTACGTAGTTTTAATTTTAGCAAATATTTCTAGACAATTTGAAATCCATCAAAATGGTAAGCATCAAAGAACTTCTGCGGAAGATGAGGTAATTTATATGGAATAAACTTATCTGCACGTAATGTGTTGAGTTTAAGAACTTTAATGAAAAAAGTGAAGTTTCAAGTGACGACACGGTTTTACAGCATATATAAGATATTATAACAATTATAATTGATTTAATTAAACAACTACACTTGAAATCCATACATTTCTCTAAAAATGCCCGGAAACTAGAAAGGAGAGAGCATATTCGATCCGTCCAATAAATGTCAACAAGAAACTTGGAAAGTTTGGATTTTTATGGTGTTTACTCACTACGAAGCGATTTATTTAAACTGATCGCCAAGAAATTCAAAAGAGATTGCAAGAAGCCTTGAAATAAAGAAAAAAGCTATTATTAATAAAATAGGTTTTGTGCTTATAATTATTTCAAAGTACGCCCCTGACCGTAGTGTTATGGTGAACGCACACTTGTCCGAGCCGAACGCGTCGAACAAATCGAAGTCAAGGAGACCTTGCACACATATCCGCACCAGAAGAATCGACCGCGCCGAAAGAATCGACCGCGTCGAAGAAATCGTTTCTATTTCCTTTACGCCTGCAATGCAGAAAGTGTCTGAACACACTATGCCGAAATTACGCGACCGAAGTTCCGCGGCTGATTTTACGTTCCGATGTATTCGGCTGATATGAAACACATATAGCGCCGAACTTACGTGGCAGGAATTCAGTTGCGCAACTTTTTGTGTGTATTCAGTGTCATCCCGCGAACTACCGCGGGTGCTCGGCCGCCCCTAAAACCAAGCCCAAGGGCAAACCCACAAAGGGCAAACGCCCAGCCGCCGTCAAAGCGGCCGTCCCCAAACCGGTCTATGTACCGGCACCTGCCCCGGCGTTCAACGCCTGGACAGGGCTCCCCACCCTTCCGCCCCCTCGACAGGCCATTGTTGGTTTCACAGCAACGCCTGCGCCCAAACCGGCACCAGCTGCGACCTCCGCGGCATTGGTCACGGCGTCCCCCTCTGCTGCAGAGGACCTTGCACTTGTGACCAGGTTCGCAAAGTCCCTCCCTTTTGACCTCCAGGAGGTTCGTACCTTAGCGCATAAGCTAAGGCAGGCCACATCTATTCAGGACCAGCTACTCATTACCATAGAGCATGGGGAGCTGCTACAGGTCCTCGCCAGTCCCGCAACCCATTAATTCCCAATAGATAGCACAACTAGGGAAAAACCGCGCGCGTTGACTCTGGCGACATATAACGCCAACGGTCTTCGGAACCAGCGGGAGTTGGTTCATGACTTCCTGACAGAAGAAAACATTGATATCTTTCTTGTGCAGGGGACCTTCCTGAAACCCAGTATTGGCAACCCTAGGATCGCCAATTACAAGATCATCAGACACGACAGGCGAACCGCCCCTCGGGGAGGCACGCTTATATATTACATGCGGGGGGCCATTACTGCCTCCCTGCTGCTCCCCGCCGCCCCGCCCCCGGATCTTCGTCGGAAATCGAACCAAACTTTGGTCGTGTATAATGTGTGCTCTACAGAATAATTTGCCGCTGAATTTACGTACAACCAAAGTTACGTTGTACGCTTTATTGCAACGTAATTTCGGCATAGTGTGTCGTCAGTAATTTAAATAGCATTGCAGGCGTAATCATGCCGAACTTCGGTCGCGTACTTTCGGCATAGTGTGTTTAGACACAAATAGTACTCGCTCGTTGCTCTGTTATACGCAACTGATAGAATGCGAGTGCATCGGTCGAATCGACCGCATAAGCCGCGCCGAATCTGATGACGTCATCCGAATTCATCTAGGATTTCTGGGGTTCTTCCAGATTCAGACGATTTGACGCGGGGAAGTGTACGAGGTTTCATGAGATTTCATATACAGAATTCTAAAATTCGTTTCGTTCGACTCGTTCGACGCGTTCGGCTCGGACAAGTGTGCGTTCACCATTAAACTATACTCGAGAGCAATGAATAGGGGTCACCTAAAGATAAGATAAGATAAATCTTGGAAACAGAATGCTAGCTTAATAAAATAAACGGTGTTTAATAGACAATATAATACCCATTAAATGAAAGTAATAAAATTTATGTCACTACATTTTTAACCGACTTCAAAAAAGGAGGAGGTTATCAATTCGTCTGTATTTTTTTTTATGTTTGTTACCTCAAAACTTTCGACTGGGTGAACCGATTTTGATGATTCTTTTTTTATATGAAAGCTGGTGCTTGCCGTGTGGTCCCATTTTTTGGTCCAGTTCTGACAATGGCATCCATGAAAAAACCATATAAGTTTTAAACTTGCATTAAGTATGTGCGCGACAAATGGACGAATAACAATATCACGCGAACCGATTTCGAAGATTCATTTTTTACTGGAAAGGATGTATTTCAAAGGTAGTTTGATGAGAATTTGGTTAGGTTCTGATTATGGGATCCATGATAAAGTAACGGAACTCTTCAATTCTTAGGAGCAAATTAACGATACTCGGCCGAATCTTTTATAGGCTATCCGGATATTTGAGTCACCTACCGTAACGTCCTTATGGTCAAGTAATTTTCGTAGTCGAATATGATGATCAATGGAACTCCTCAACGGCTTACAGTAAGGGTGCGATCTGTGGCAAAATTTCTAATTGTCTGTAATCAAATTGTAATGCGCGTACGTTCGTTGCTGCATTGCAACATGACGCAAGCGTTCTAATTACATTACCTAAGGTGGATTATGTGTGAAACGGTGGTAGCCGAGTGGGTGGTAGAAACTTTTGCGTATTATAGATGAGCTTTATTACCATATAAAAGACTGGTGGAAGCGGAATGGCAAAGTAACCGACCTGCAACGCATGAGGTTGCGGGTTCGATTCCGGGTGTGGGGGTACCGATGTAAAAAAATCTGAGTCGGTGGACATGTTGCTCCTCCGTCTCTTTAGATAGACGTTCGTGGATTAATCTGAGACGGTGGGCACGTTGCTCCTCTGTCTCATTAGTTAGACGATCGTGGACGATAGGCACATTGCTCCTCCGTTTCTTTGGATAGACGATCATTGACCAAGACGAGACGGTGACTAAGTTTTTCGATATTTTCCCTGTTCAAAACTTTTTTCATGTAAAGCCGAATTTTCGAAAGTCTATTGTTGCGTTCTTCGCAAGTCTCTTTTGAAATTGTCCTCGAAGTAGATTTCCTCTGTTGAGATAGATGTTTCTCCCTGACTTCGTTTGTTTCATTTAAACGGCGCTGTCTCATATGAGCAACACATTTAGTAGGCCTTACCCATATTCACATAAACAAAAATTTTAACAAAAAGAAAAACCGCCTTCAAAGAAAAAAAACGATTCCAAAATAAATTAATATGCACTAAAAAGTAAAAAAATAATTGCATATTCTTCTATAACTTAATAATCAACTTACTTTTTCTACTCATCAATATGTAGTTACGATCTATATTACGATAATATAATGTAGTTACAATTATTGTTATTTTTGTAGTCAGTGTCAGCCAAGGAAACACTAAAATATACCTAGCAATAATAATACACAAGCACATCTCACCTATAACTATGTATGTAGTTACAAACCTTTTTTTTTTTTTTTTTTTTTTTTTTTTTTTTATACCGAGGACAGCCTCCGGGGGAAGGCCGGTGGGGTATGTGGGATTACCTCCCGAGGGGGCTGCCTACTCCCCTCGGGCGGACCGGGAGCTAAGGCCGCCGGTCCTACCCACTAAAAACCCCGGTCGCCACTCTTGGCCTTAGAGGGGGCTTCGCAGGATCGCCTTTTGGCATTACTCTGCTAGGCCCCCAGCCAGACGTCTCCAATGAGGGTACCCCGAGTGACAGTTCCCGCTGCCGGCGGTCACACTAGACCTGCCGGTGACCAGACACAGAGTGTCCAGTCGGGGTAGGGCACCCTCCGTCTCATTGCCTTCGCCGGGAGCTTCCCCCGGAACTCCCGGCTGGCCGCTCTTACAAGAGAGCGACCGGCAACCCCTTCTCAGGGTGGGATGAGGTGCGCATAGCGTCTCCTTCCCCGATTCGTCCTACGCCGACGAATCGGTGGAGCCGCCGCGTCCTCCTCCCTCGCACGCTCGATGGCCTCCTTCTGCCGCATGACACTTTCGGCGAAGGAGACCACCGCGTTCCAGTTCCTCTCGCTGCGGAGCATTTGACCTACGATTGCCCGCAGCGAGAGGTCACCTCCTACCACGCTCTGCATATTGAAACGCTGGGGCCCCCAGGCGGCGCACTCCGACACCGTATGTTCCACGGTGTCTACTGGCGCGCCGCATTCCCAACAGGCCGGGTTCGGCTCCCGCCCCGCAATCTGGTGCAAGTACTTGCCGAAACAACCGTGGCCGGTCAGTACCTGCACCAGCCTGTATGTCAGGGTCCCGCTTGACCGCGAGACCCATTCCGACAAGTAGGGGCGGATTGCCTCAACCGTAACCCGGCCCGGCTCGGGTGGCCCCAGGATCCTCAACCAGGACTGGGTCAAGGCCTCCTGGGCGAGATCCCTGACCCGTCGCGACTCTTCCGGGCACAGCCGGAGTCCCCTCTCCCTGGCATCGCGGCGCAGGCGGTATGTCTCCGCGAGGACAACCGCCCGCAGCTCCCAGGGCGGGTCGGCTGCCAGGAGTGCAGCCGCCCGCCAGGACACTGTACGGTACGCCCGAATGGCCCTCACATCTATGACCCTCTGAGATCTTCTCAAGAGGGCCCTGCTACGAGATGTGAGGTGGTCTGCCCAGACAGGCGCACCATACACCGCCATGCTCCGCACGACGCCAGTGTACAGTCTTCTCACGGCTGTGCCCGGCCCCCCCACATTGGGCAGGAGTCTGCCCAGGGCGGCAGCGGCCGAGACCAGCCTCGGGCACAATTGGGCAAAATGTGGCCCGAAGCTCCACCTAGGGTCTAGTGTGAGCCCCAGGTATTTCATCTGGGGCTTCACTTCGACCGCTGCACCCCGGAGCACGATGCGCGCGTCTCGGGGTGGTCTCCTTCTTCGTCCATGCATAAAGAGGGCCTCCGTCTTTTCTACGGAGACCCTCAGACCGCACGACTCAATTCGGTCCACCACCAGCGAGGTGCTGATGGTGGCCCGCCGGACGGCATCTTCATATGACTCACCCCGAGTTGCGACGAGGGTGTCGTCCGCATAACACAACACCCTCGTATCGGGCGTGACTGGGCATCGTAGGACCCAGTCATACCCGATATTCCACAGAAGTGGTCCCAGTACCGACCCCTGCGGAACGCCGCACGCAACGCGCCTCCTTCGGACCCGACCGTGGCCGTCCTCCCAGACTATGAAACGGTCCCGGAGGTATGCCCCCAACAACCTCCGCAGATACAGAGGCACTCCATGGAACCGGAGTGCCTCCAGTATCGTCTCGAACGGGAGGCTGTTGAAGGCGTTCGCTATATCGAGCGATACCGCCAGGACCACTTCTCCCTGACTCACCGCCTCTTGCGATATGCCCTTCAGGGCGGTTAGCGCATCCAGCGTGGAGCGCCCCGCCCTGAATCCGTACTGGGCGGCGGAGAGTCCCGGCTCTGCCGTGTCCAAGTGCTGGACGAGACGGCTCGCAACCACCCTTTCAAAGGTCTTCGCCGTCTCGTCCAACAGGACGATCGGGCGGTAACCGGAGGGATCATCTGGGGAACGGCCCAATGTAGTTACAAACCTACCTTATCTGACACCGACTCCAAAAATAACAATAATTGTAACTACATTATACTATTATCGTAATAAATCCCTGTTTGTACTTATGTTAACACATGGCCAAGTGCAAATACGTATGTTGACTATATTATGCAATAGAATCAGCTGACTTATGTTATACAGACGTCAAACGCTTTCCAAAACAATAATCAATGCAGAGCACAAGACACGCGTTGTCAGTTGATAGCCTAATCCTTTTGCAAGTACAAAACATTTATCAACATGTAAAGGATTGGAAGTAATCTATTTTTCTACATCGCGATGCGACGGTTAAATTTGGACGTACAAGTTTATTAAGTTGCTACAATACGCACATACAAGGGCGTCGGCAAGGGGGGGCAGCTTCTCCCCCCCTAGAAATCAAAGTTTGATTTAGTTATTGTGCTGTCGAGGGCTTGTGAAGTTTTATACATTGATATTAGAACCGTTCTTGCTACAATCGTCATCGAGGCAAAGACTTCCAACGTGTAATGCTTCATGCTTTCGACTGTACCAGGCGTTCATATTTTTTATCCTCCATAATATTGCCCCATTGCCCCCCCCCCCCCCCCCCTCTTAGTCATAAGCTAGCGACGCCCTTGCGCACTTAAGATGCTAAAAACTGCCTAAGCTGTACATGCTATCGTGACATTTGAACCAAGGATCTCGGGGATCTTATTCTTAATTATATAAAAGTAATTAATATTTACAAACCTAAAGCATAATATTATTCCTTTTTTCCCCGGGTTAAGCGTGCACCCAAAAGTTGGCAACATCCTACATCGGTTATTGGCGGGATTCACCCGTTTAAGTGAATGACTTATTTTTAACCGATGTTTGTTTCTAGAAGGAAGTGATTACATATAACCAATAAATACTTATTTTAATTTAATGCAAGCATTTTTGTTTCTTTTGTGAGAAATTTTTACCCTTCATTTGAACCCCCCAACTAATTTTACCCCTCCAAGGCATGCTACGCCACTGGATATATGCACAGGTGGTTAATAATAAATTGTTATCTGTATCGCCAATATTTTAGTTATATTCATGCTATTAAGGAAACAAAATAGAGGTAAATCCATTTCGTGTTGTCCAACGCCCCTCCCCCATTTGACGTAAATAGAGATTATTAATCTTCTATACTTAATAAGGAAAATGGGGTTCCTTTGACGCACCATCACAACAAAATTACTGAACATATCGGAATGGGACTACTACCATTCGACGCGGAATTTTTCGTGGAATAATTAAATTATTTATTTTTTGGATTCCATCAACCCTTTTGCATTGTTTTCGATTTACTTTTGCCTGTTATTCGCCCAGAGGAGCGAGCGTGATCGTTACAAATAAATGAAAGTGCATTCGGACGTATACACGGTACATATACCAAAAGAACATTTTTTACAATTTTTATCTGTCTCGTCTGTTTGTTTCGAATAATCTCTGAAATGGTTGCACCGACTGACGGGACTTTCACTGTTTTTTGGTCTCGGGGAAAAACCTCTCTTGACGGGTTCCCCCGGCCCGGGGGGACCGAGGGATATGTGGGACTCCGGGATTTTTCCGACTACCCACTAAAAAACCCCGCTGTTCTCCTATCGCCTACGCCCGGGCCCACGGATATATGGCCTGCCGATCTCGTGGCCCGGGCCGGCGCCGGCCCGCCCTTTGTCTTGAGGCGGGCCCCTTCTAAAGTGTTGGCGCCAGGGGGTCAGGGTTTCGTCCCCCCGGCGCTCTCCTAACAACTCTAGGAGTTGAGGGGGCCGCGGAACAGCACGCAGCCCTCACCCTCGCGGCAATAGTGCGGGCGGCGGGTCCTCCCCCGAGGGGCCGCTTTTTACGGCGGCCGGAGGTCGTTACTGGCCCTCCGGCGCCGCCGGCGTGGCCTGCGTTGGCGGGAGGGGAGTGTGGTGGTCGACTCCCGCTCCCGCTCCGCCGCCTCCTTTGCGGACATGACTGCCTCGCAGAAGGAGGCGACGGCCGTCCATCCAAGATCGCCCCCGACCATGGACAGAACCAGGGCCGGGAGCGACAGGTCCACGCCGATTTGGGCGACGAGGGCGCGGCGCTCCTCGCGCCACGCAGGGCACACGGCGACTGTGTGGTTCACCGTGTCCTCCTCGTCGCCCGCGCCACAGTGGTGGCACCCTGACGTCATCTCCCGCCCTATGCGACACAGGTACCTCCCGAAGCAACCGTGCCCCGAGAGGACCTGCGTCAGGCGGAAGGTCAGGGCGCCGTGGCGCCTTTCCAACCATTCAGCCAGGACGGGCCTCACCGCTTCGATGGTGGCGAGGCCCGCGCTGGGGTGCGCGAGGCGCTCCTTCCACTCCACCATGAGCACCTCGTCGCGCAGCTCCGCGCGCTTCACCTCAGTTTCACGAGGCGTGGGGCGAGAGCCACGCTCGGCCGCGCCCCGGCGCCACTGGTACAACAGCGCCAGGACCCGGGCCTCGAGGTCCCATGGTGGTGTCACTGGCAGATAGCTTTTTTTTTTTTTTTTTTTTTTTTTTTTTTTGGTCTCGGGGAAAAACCTCTCTTGACGGGTTCCCCCGGCCCGGGGGGACCGAGGGATATGTGGGACTCCGGGAAAGATGATTGGCCATCCGACTACCCACTAAAAAACCCCGCTGTTCTCCTATCGCCTACGCCCGGGCCCACGGATATATGGCCTGCCGATCTCGTGGCCCGGGCCGGCGCCGGCCCGCCTTTTGTCTTGAGGCGGGCCCCTTCTAAGGTGTTGGCGCCAGGGGGTCAGGGTTTCGTCCCCCCGGCGCTCTCCTAACAACTCTAGGAGTTGAGGGGGGCCGCGGAACAGCACGCAGCCCTCACCCTCGCGGTAATAGTGCGGGCGGCGGGTCCTCCCCCGAGGGGCCGCCCGCGGCCGCTTTTTACGGCGGCCGGAGGTCATTACTGGCCCTCCGGCGCCGCCGGCGTGGCCTGCGTTGGCGGGAGGGGAGTGTGGTGGTCGACTCCCGCTCCCGCTCCGCCGCCTCCTTTGCGGACATGACTGCCTCGCAGAAGGAGGCGACGGCCGTCCATCCAGGATCGCCCCCGACCATGGACAGAACCAGGGCCGGGAGCGACAGGTCCACGCCGATTTGGGCGACGAGGGCGCGGCGCTCCTCGCGCCACGCAGGGCACACGGCGACAGTGTGGTTCACCGTGTCCTCCTCGTCGCCCACGCCACAGTGGTGGCACCCTGACGTCATCTCCCGCCCTATGCGACACAGGTACCTCCCGAAGCAACCGTGCCCCGAGAGGACCTGCGTCAGGCGGAAGGTCAGGGCGCCGTGGCGCCTTTCCAACCATTCGGCCAGGACGGGCCTCACCGCTTCGATGGTGGCGAGGCCCGCGCTGGGGTGCGCGAGGCGCTCCTTCCACTCCACCATGAGCACCACGTCGCGCAGCTCCGCCCGCTTTGCCTCAACTTCGCGAGGCGCGGGGCGAGAGCCACGCTCGGCCGCGTCCCGGCGCCACTGGTACAACAGCGCCAGGACCCGGGCCTCGAGGTCCCATGGTGGGGAACTGGCAGATAGCTGATGTAACAAGGAGTAACTTAGGCTATTTTTATTTTAAAAAATAAAAAATTTTTTTGTTAAAAAGGATGTTTTGAAAATTTTATAATCCAATTTAAGTTGACCTCAGATTTATATCATCAATCATATGAAATAGCGTTTAGCTTAGACTGGACTTTGTAGGTTCGAACGCACGTATTCCGCAGGTGCATGGCGTAACAGTTGCATTCGATAACACTGGCTGTTTGCTTATATCATTTATTTATATTTTAGGGATTATAGGGTTTGTAATCCAAAATAAACCATAAGATTTATCCAAAAAATGCTGCCCAGTCACTATTCCACGCGGACGGAGTCGCGGGCACAGCTAGTAATTGAATATAACTCGAAAACGCGCGAGATTTCCTATAAAGGATATTGAATACGTGACGAAATCTTAAGCCACACCCCCTGCTCCCCGTAACCAAGCGTGGTATTTTGAAGAAATGTGGTATTTTTTAAAACAAAGTCCAAAATCAGAATTCTTCATTATTAAAACCACTCTTCATTAAAACTGTGATGTAGTTTTAATGACCAGCATGATTCTTACAAATATGTGTTTTAGATTATCGGTTACCAATATTTGGCGCACACGATGAGTGCGAAACGAGGCCTAAAACACCTCGTACGTGTCTCGTCGTTATAGCGGTAAGGAAAAACTTAAACTTCTCTGTCGTGCGAGAGGCATAACTTCCGTCTGGTTCAGTCTAGGAAAGAGATAACTATATATCTGAGATGTGCTATTGATACCGAGTTTTTTGGTATACCTACCTTAATACCGGGTTTTTTAGGTCTCGTACCGCACTGAATAAATAAAAGTTTAATACAGTGCGTTACGAGGTTGCGAAGACCTCGTACCCCGCACACCTCGTACCGCACCCTTTTTTTTTTTTTTTTTTTTTTTTTTTTTTTTACGGGGTGGGGAAATCCTCATGGACTACCTCCGCCTGGGGAAAGGCGGAGGGGCGTGCCGGATTCTTACCGGCTAAAACCACCACCCCGGTGTCTCCTCACACGTGCGCGCGGGGCCGCGGGAATCCAAATTCTTCCGCAGCCTCACACTAGTGCTGGCCCGGTGTGTCCGGGCCTCGTCTCCTGCACGGGGTAGTGAGGTGTTTAACTACCCCGTGCATCGCCTCAGAGGCGCGCGCCGACACCCGCGCGCGCCTCCACCTCGGGTCCATCGAATAGGGGGCGGGAACTTCCCCAAGTCCCTCGCCCCTGGACCTATTCATGGGGGCTGGAAAAGGGCGTTGTCCGCCCTTCTCCTGCGCCCGGTGCGCCTTCTGCGGCCGGGGAAGGGAGTCGAGATCTCCCTCTCCCGTTCCGCAGTTTCCTTCTGCGACATCACGTCCTCACAGAAGGACACCACTGCGTCCCACGACTCTGCGCTACCGACCATCCTCCGCACTACGGCCGGCAGCGACAGATCGTCTCCCACTTCATTTATGAGGACACGGCGCTGCTCCTCCCAAGCTACACACTCGGCGAGCGTGTGTTGCGCCGTATCCTCCCCGCAATGGACGCAGTGGTGGCACCGAGCGTCCGGCTCCCTGTCTATGCGGCACAGGTACTTGCCGAAGCAGCCGTGCCCCGACAGCACCTGCGTCACCCTAAACGACAGGGAGCCGTGCCTTCTCCCGAGCCAGTCGTCGAGTACTGGCCGGATCGCCTCGACGGTAGCGAGGCCGGCGGTAGGGCGCAGAAGCCTTTGCCGCCATTCCGCCACCAAGACCTGACGGAGCTCCTCTCGGCGCAGCGCGATCTGCCGCTGCGCCGGCTTCGAGCCCCGTGCCCGCTCTTCCTCGCGCCATCGATATAATGACGCGAGTACTTTCGCCTCTAGGTCCCAGGGCGGGGATCCGGCCAGGACGCAAGCCGCCTCGTAGGAAATCGTGCGATACCCGCGGACGACTCTGACGGCCATCGCCCTCTGCGGTTTACGCAGAATGGCGAGAGTGCTGGCCGTCATGTCCAACGCCCAAACAGGGGCCCCGTACAGGGCCATGGACCGCACGATTCCCACGTACAACCGCCTACAGGCGGCGCTCGGGCCCCCCAAGTTGGGAAGCAACGTCGAAAGCGCGCCCGCTGCACCCATCAGCTTGGGCGCCAGCCGCCGGAAGTGGGGCCCGAATTCCCATCGGCTGTCGAGCACCAGTCCCAGATACTTCATGGTGGACTCGACAGCTATCCGGGCCCCGCTGACCACGATGTGTGATCCCGGCGCCGGCGCACGTCGGGGGCCATGAAACACCATGGCCTCCGACTTGTTTAGGGCCACCTCCAGGCCCAGGTCGTACCGCACCCTACGCTAGCTTCACGCGGTTAGTGTGTTGTACAAAACGTTGAACGCTGCGCCCGCGACGATAATATATTAAGATGTCGAAACGTTTCCGAAGAAAGCTAATTAATAATATTGATGATGAAGAGGTATTTATTTATTAGGAATTGGGTGGTAAATCTAATTCAAAATTACCGATATTTGAAAAACAGGTAAGTTTCCAATCGATATTTACAAAATAAACTCAGTCTCGCTACACCTAATCAACCCATTTCAAAAATACACAATCAGTTTTTTTTTTATTTTCAGAACCCACTCCAAACAATCCACATCATCTCGAAAAAGGATCAAAGAAGAGGAGATGTGTAGGATGCTATGAAAAACTTCGCACCTTCTTATCAAGTCGTGAGGCTGACAAAAAAGCAAAGAAAATTCTCACAGAATGTATCGGTTGCAAAAAATATTATTGTTTGACCTGTTTTAATAAAAAGCATCCATAAGTACAATTAAATAAAATCGATATTTTTAGTCCCATCACTAAACAATATGAAAAACTGCCCTTTTTCAGTGCGGTATGGGGTACATAAGACACCACATTTTATTTTACCTATAGAATCTAAACTAAATAATCTGCCCACAGGCGGCGGCAGATTTAGGTTAATCAACTCATTGTTAATAATAATCGCGACAAAAACCGTACAATTCGCCTTATTTGGCGCCAAAAAAAGGATTTTTGTCTCCCGTGGGCGGTGGGGTCTATTAGGCCTCGTGCCGCTACAACATCTGGTTCAGAACGAGATTTCAAACGCCTCGTAACGCAGTAATGGAAAGTACAGAAACAGATAAATCAGTGCCGCTGGGAACGTATTAAATCAATGCAACATCAAGTTTTCCTTGTTTTGTTGTGTTGCTCATTTTATTGACTACAATGGCATTATAAATAATTGTAGCGAATCGAAACACAATTCAAACATTCTCGAAACTTTACTGTGTTCAATCACAATATTTGATTATAAATTACAATATTAAGGTAAGTGTTTTGTTATATTCTATTATTGGAACCATCGCCCACAGAATTAGGAGTTTTGGATTTTACCTCAGCAAATTTGTGGAAACAATTATACTGAGGTAGTTATCACTCCAGAAACTTGTCTATTCCATTGCGTATCTCCCCTGCTGCTGGTGAGGACGTGTATATTATTATAGCTATGTTATGTACGTGGTATCGCTCTTGATAACCAAACTAGAGAATATGGGCTCGAATCCCTCGGCGGCATGGTCCACTTGATCAGTTTTTTCGCCAAATGTATACAATAACATAATCACATGTACTGACGGTGAAATGACATCGCGAGGAAATCTGCATCCGCCTTGGACTAAAGCAAGGCTCGAGCCCATCATTGGGACGTTGTGGGATTTTATTTTATGTCAGCTGTAACGGTTGTCTAACATTATTGCTTTGTGTAATTTCTTCAGACTTACATTCAGAAAAGGTAGTCGTATAAGGGCACCGATGAAAATAGGTACCTTTGGGTCCGAATCGCTTCGGATGCGACAGAGGTGAATACTTGAAGAAAAAGACAAGAACAGAGATCTATTGAGATAATAAGTGAACGCTAGAACGTTATAACAACGTCTGCAATTTTCTTTCATTTTACTATATCACTACGGAAATTCCTCTTGTAAGAGTTGAGCACGCAGTGGAAGCTATAAAACCCTTGTGTTGAGCAATACTCTCAGTTTATTCTGGACGATGTATCTACATTTCCTGACGTGTTTATTCATCACTAGCTAAAGCCTAAATTACTTTTTGGGTAGGATTTCCTTAAAATCTGTTCTTGGTGAGCGTGTAGATCGCAAAACGATAACTACAGTATACTAAATTTCAAGCCAATGGAGTGTTTAATTTTAGAGATATCAAGATTAGTGGTATTTCACTTATACATATATGACACTCGTGTTATATTGATATTCTAAGGTCTCAGGTTCCCAAACTGGATGAAGCGAGCGTAGGCCAGGGGTACCACGGCAATTAGAAATAGTCTTTGTGAGTCTCCATTAACGTGAGCAAACATAAAAACATATAGAAGAGAAAAATTTCTGGAGAACTTTGAGAAAATTAACAAAATTTCCCATAAACTAAACATAAAAGAAATAATGAAAAATTCATCCAATCAGTTTCGTTCGCCACATTAAAAACAACTGAGTACCTATTAAATTTTCACTGTTTTTCTTATTTTCTTCAAACCGCTTTAACCTGTACGGAAAAATGTTTTTCATCGGTAAGGATACCGCGACCAAAAAAGTTTGAGAGCCAATGTCCTAGGTAAGGTAATAAAAATATCATAGGTAAAGGAATAATTTGAATGCCTATCAAAGAGCGAAGACAACTCCTCCCACTAAAACCTCTAACATAAGTGACTTAACACAAGTATGCCGCCATAATAACTTCCTGTACCCATATGGGAGAGCAACGTGTTCGCGATGCCACTGGCGTTGCTAACACCCATAGGCAACAGTAACTACTAAATTCTAAATGGGCCGTCATGCGTCAGCCTGTCTGCTGTTCTACAACAATAATAAAAAAGCAATGGTTACATCACTACTACTGTAGTCTATGGAACAAATCTCCTTATACAATTTTATTATCAAAAAATGGTTTCTTGCGTGCATTTTGTTTATAATTAGGGTTCTTTTATTTCTTTACTTTGTTAGCTTCGTAGTTTGTTAGTAAAATAACCATCAACAATATTAGTGAAGCGCAATTTATTTCAACATAATATAAACTTTGTTCGTTTCAGGTCTAAAAATGGCGTGGATTTCCAAAATATCTTCAATAGCCATTATTTTAACGGTTCTAATCTTTGGTATAATTATAAATGGAAATAAGGCATTGTATCTTCAGATATTTGACACATTATCAAAATGTACCCGTGACAAAATACTATTCTACGTGAATGGTACAATACGATGTGTGAAACGCAATCTTACAAAATGGGAATGAAATGGGAGATTGTAGAATTTATTATTAATATTAAATTCAAATCTAAAAATAATTACTGTTTTTAATTCAAATTACTCTTACAAGATGTGCGAACGGGCTAATTTATTCCCGGCGGGGAGGAAGTTATCTCCTCGCCTCGCCGTAAAGCCTGGCCGCGAGCGGCTCCTCGGTGGTGGATCCGCCGACCGCACCATTACCGTGAGAGTGAGGGCACGCGTGCCCCCCTCATTCCAGGATTGACGCAAGAGAGCGCCCGGAGAACAAATCCTTGACGCCCAACGCCAACCGTGGAAGTCCGCCCCGTGAGCCCAGCTAATTTATATCCGTGCCTGCGGCACTTTCCGACACAGGAAAGCTACGCCATGGATATAGTCGATAATATTATACATATACATTCATACATTCGATCACTTCGACTTTATATCCGCCAATCTTATTTGTGATTTTGTAATGCACACTTCGTGAGCAATGTTAAAATAAAACAAGAAGTACAAGATCTTAATATTATTTATTGCAGACACAAACAGTTCAGTTCCGTCACCCTGCCAACTGAATTTGGTGTACGTCCCACATTTCATTACATACAAAATACTAACTAACTATTTACATTTAGCGCTGGATTCGTCATTTTAAAATAATAATAAATAATGAATTTACCTAATAACCTTTAAGGATACCGTTACTCACTAATTATAAAGTTCATGTTGGTATCGAAACGCATTACAACGCGGTAGCATTTTCAATTAATAATGACCTCTATTTAACAACTGCTAGATCATATTATTCACTAGTATAATCATGAGAAACGAGCGAAGTTGGGAATAAAGCATCAAACAAACTATATTTAGCAATTGTACCATTTGTAGTAGTTACACGGCGTTGAGCAATGAAAAAATTATAGTCCTTCTTTTTTACTAGTACTGCACTTGTGTCAGCTGGAAATTGAAAAGCCAACTTCGCGTGAAATGCATCTCGACTCACAAGTGAAGGCATAGAATAGAGAAATGCACGTCAACAATTATTTTCGGCACATGACAAAATTTATTGCCAACAACTTGTTCAACAAAAAAATGTCTAATAATAGTAAAAACATAAAAAACCATTTTTATATAGTGCTATTTAGAATACGAGATCATTACTTTTTTTATTTACGCGTCTGTTGTGCAGTTTATTTTTTTTATTAACTAAAATTAAAACATAATGATTATGCGTTTATAAAATATACAGTAATACTTAAATTATTATTAATTTAACTAAATACATGCACGGATGAAGGTTATATAAGCAAAATCATTTATGTGCAAATAATTTGTATATAAAAATTTACTTCATTTCATATATCACTTTAAATTATAACCCTTTGCCACCTTGGTCTGTCTCTTTCGAGCTAGTAGCTTGTTGTCAGCACCCCTGGGGTACTAAGTTAGCAACACACGGGTCCAATTATACTTCGCTATAATATAATCTCTCTCAATTTACACGGAAGATAGATTCCCGATGTCCCCTATGTAAAACGAAATATGTCCCAACATGTGCTCAATTCAGTAATTTATTTAAGTAAAACATCTTAAAAACCTACCTATTGAATTCACTATAGATTAGGAACAAAAATAAAACAAAGAATTCGTCAAGAAACTGAATATGTTGCATTGGAATTTGATTCCAGCCGCTACATTTTTTCTAATGGAATCCAATTTATTTCATTCATGGAAAAAAATTAGCAACATACGTTACTCTTTCTCTATTGTAAACTAATATTTAAATTTTTAGCTCTATAGAATTTTGTTTCAAAATTCGTTAGTTTATAAAACACGTAAAAGCGGAATCATGTAAATCAAGGGATACGTGTGTTATTATTCGGCACAGTAACGGTACTTCAATGCCGGCATCGCTATAAAACTGCGCTTGACTAAAAAACATATCCACAATTTCTACTAAAACACCACTTTAATCCTAATAGTTGGTTTCACGAGACATTTTTTATTATAAACAAGTTCAGCCTTATTACGTTCAACAAAGTCTAAAAAGTCCTGCTTCCATCAGTAATTAAACCATGGTTAATCAAATCATTAAACGTCTGGTTAATTAAAACATATACATACTCAATTACTCATAGTAATATTCCCTTCATCCATCCATTTATTGCCATAAGATGCGAAAATGTACATATTTAAAATAAGCACTGGCTTTATAGATCTTTACGAGTCAAAGTAAATACACAACAGACTGTTTTTATAAACATATATATTAAAATGATAACTTCTATGAATTAGCATGAACACAGCTGGTGTGATTCATTTAAGTTTATATTTAAAAAAAAATAAACGGAATTTAAAAGATCCTAAACAACAAACATTTGTGTTAATGAAAGTAAATTATTATAATCCACACAATATATTACGTAGGACTTGCAGATTTTCATGAACGTTACACTCTTAAATAAAATTTAAATTCTCCATGCAGGGATGGAGTAAGAATAGCCGGGGTCGCCCTGTCGTAAAAGGCGACAAAACATCCTTAACTACGTGGTAGGACCCCAAGCCCGTTTGTGATGTGTTACGGCATTAGTGACCCAGGTACCTGTACCCCTATGGGGTCACAGCGTGTTTCACGGTGCACTTGGCGTCGCAAACTAACTATTAAACTAACTGCTAACAATTAAAGGGCCGTATGCCTATCTGCTGTTCCTCAGTAATAAAAAAAATGTAAATTCAGGGTTATCGACACGGTGTAAGTTAAATAAAGCCTATACTTTTAACAATATGCGTTTTTAACCAAAATTGTTGTACAGCCATATTATTTTTTCAAGAGTCTCAAACCATAGCTAATGGCCTGACATCGTATTGTTATATCCCCATTTGCCGAGACTTGCTGGCTTCGCTGCAACGTTAGCGTCAACAGATTCTGATGTGCGTCTGCCGATCGCCTACGAAACGCCCAGTTTTCTTTCAAAGTCGCGTCGGGAACACTCGCTCGATCATATATAATTAAGCGCTATATCTTTCCAAATCTTCTTTTAAATATAATAAACTGTTTTTTTTTAAACAATACATCCAGAATCCCGTATCGGAGTAGGAATGACCCTATAAAATTACATGAACACGTTAGGACCTCATTGCACCGGGACATTGCGGCGCTACTACTCGCAGCCACTAACTCGTCACAGTCGATGGCAACTTATCACGTCAGGGGTGCATTATTTCGTTAATAGAGGTCCTTAAAGCCATATATGCCAGCTTCAACAATATGATACGTTTCCTAAACTACTATAGATTATAAAAGTGCTACCACCTCACTAATATCACCAAGAATACAACCTTTTACTATTTATTATAAAAGCCCTATAGGTAAACGTGAAAATAATAGCAACAAAATAATAAATATTTAAAATTATAATATAACAAATAAATAACTACGTATAACTGTACGGACAAACGCTGTGTGAATATTGCATATATACAAATTTATATTTTAACCTTTGAATAATATAATACAGAATGCATTTTTATAAGAATTGCTTTTTTTAAATTTGGTTGGCCGATTAGAATAATTTGTGATTTATACTTGAATTACTAGTGTTCGCAAACAACAAACAACAGTTGCGCCATTTTCGACGGGGGACGATTGCAGTCTCACCGCCCAACGTCTACTCTTTAAAAATTTATTTTAAAATATGAAGAACATTCTTAAGATTTTTAAAAATTTTAACAAATTTATTTTTTTAAAGTTTCTCTACGCATAAATAAGCAATTTTCATTTGTACTAATAAAATACGAGAATAGAAACAATATGATAAACATAAATAGTACCTATATTTCTCAATCGTTGTATAATTAATTTTAATTCTCAGTACATTATTAAAGGCGAAAAAATTTAATATGTAAAAATGCGTTCATCATAACAACGCATAACAATCGAGTTCCATAACTTAGTATTGTATCAACTTGTGATGTAGAGACGAAGAAGTAAAATAATATTACCCTCCAAATAATAATACATATCGAGACAATATTAAATTTCATGTATATCACAGTTAAGGAAGTTCGCGAGTTTAATATTGCTTTAACTGATTGACAAATATTACTTTCGTACATAATAATAAAGTTTCTAATAGAAATGTACGTTTGATACGCTGTTTGCTTCAATAATGTGTTCAGTGCAGCCGGATCGTGGGTAAAATGTAGGTAAAACCCCCTTTCGAGAAGGCGAAAGTAGCCACCAATTACATGAAGAATTAGAATTTAATTACATAAATTCCCCTCTAATTGGCGGCTAAATTCGAATTCCCTCGGCTGCTTTCGGCTTCTCGATACAGCGACATGATCGCTTATGTTGCGTGCGACGCGCGCGCGATTCTAGAGTGGGGGGGGGATCATTTTACCCACACTCTGGCTGCACTGAACGTGTTACGTTATTCTTAAATTAAGGTAAAAAATATACAATCCCTTAAGGTAATAAAAATTAGCCTACTGTATTATGTTTTTCAAGATAACAAAGCGTCATTGAAGCAAAGAAACGACGTATACGAGTATGTATATCAAACAATTCAAACATTTCGTGGAATATCGTTATGGATGTGATATAATAAATTATGATAAATGAATCAATTTCTAATAGTTTTTAAACCAAAATAATAAATAAATAATGAAGTAAGTACCCTTGCTACATATAACTAAAAGTGAAATGCCCCATCGGCAAAAATAAATACGTACATTTAAGTTTTTACGAATGGTATTTATCATTGCAACTACTTTTTTAAGAAATAAAATATGTATTTAGGACAAATATTTACAAATCATTACTATATTACAATTTCACAATGACACTACTACCGAAAATATCCGAAGCTTTAAGAACAATCAAAATTCTCGCACTTAAAATCTTCAAAAAATTTGTTTTAATGACATACATAATGACATATAATACTTAAATAAAAAAAACTAAATCCAAATATATATTTTTTACTAACTGTATACATTTAAGGTTCGACCGACCATATGCGAATTGTGATGGTTTCAAAAGAAATAAATATTTTCGAGCCAGACGGGAAATTGTTGAAACTATAATTCTAGGTAGTTGCGCGCGCACAAGTTATTAACTGGTTTTATTTAACTTAACCTCTTCGGGTGCCAGACCTGCTTTCAACTGAAATTTAACAAGAAATATCTTGAAATAAATTTGCTCCAGTGTGGACGTACCTCTATGTAAAATTGAAAAGAAAAAATATACAAGTAATCTCGAGAATATTTCAGTTTTACCGTCATTCGTTACACTTTTGACGCAAATAAGCACTTATATAGGTATATTAAAATCATAAAAGGACAATTCACATAGCACAACCAGCTTTCAACAACTTCTTCTGGCTTTACTTTCTTATTTATATCACCTTTAAGCACTAATATTATCAATTTATACTATTGTCATTGTGATGACACGTCATTCGATTCAGGGTGTGATATAAGAACATGCATTTATTTATAATACAAATATATTTGAAGCATTTATCAGTTGTCTAGTATTCATAATACAAGCGCTCCACTGTTTACTTTGAGACTAGATGGTGTTGTGTGAATTATCATTTATCACAGTATCATATTTATTTATTTAAAAGGTGTAGGAATAAGTTTCCGCCGTTTTATTTTAAATCAAAACAAGGAATTTATTGTAAAAGACTACATTACGTTTCATTCAAAATATTCTTCATCCATAGGCCACTACTTTTCCCGACTTTTCTGGTAAAATACGGATACCACGTAAGAAAAATTTCAACTTTTGAGGCTATCAACGAATCAACCCAATTTTTGGTATCTTGATATGATGCAGAGGACTGCTCCGGCAGACCGTGTGCCATCGATCGCAACAAGTGGTAATCCGAAGGGGCTATGTCGGGTGAATACGCCAGGTGCGGTAGGCAAGACTTCCCAATTAAATGTTTCCAAGTTTTTGTTCGGCGCTGATTGCAGCGCCCAATACTCGTCCCAATATTGATTGGGACGAGTATTGTCACGTAGAAAAAGAAACTATTCAGTAATTAAAAATTGTATATTTCACTATAATGTATCTAATAGATAATAAACATTGGTGATCCCGACGTGATACATTGGCGGAACACAGCGTAGTGAAGGGCCGCTTTATTGGTGATGTGCCTGCGATTTAATCGGTAACACTCAGTAGAGTTCCAGTAATAGTTTCATATTTAGTTTAAGCAACTCAATACACGAAACCAAGCTGATCCCACCAAATACACAGCATTAGTTTTCCCGGTTCCTGCGATTTTCTCTTCTTTAGGATATCTTATGATTCAATTTTCATTACCAGTCACGATGTAAAAAAAAAAACACCTATTGCAAGCAGCGTTTCACACATGTATAATAAGCGTTCAATATTTCTCGGCTTTCGACCATTTCCTGATTTCCTTACTTTTGAATCATTATCATTGATTTTTAACGATATAAAATTCCTTGTGGACTCTCTTCTAATGTAAATGCAAGTTCTTTTTGCGTTTGCGACGAATCTTCTTCGAATAATGCTTCCAAATTCTTCGTCTTCGTACACTTTCCATCTTCTACTGCGTTCTTCGTCTTCCAAGCCAAATTAATCATTTTAAATCTTTTGAAACCACTCACGACATTTTGTCCACTTAAAGCAGCCTCACCTTATTCTTCTACAAACAATCGACGCGCCTCAGCTGTAGTAGATTTCTTCAAATTTCAAAAGTAAATCGAAAATTCCCGCAAATAACTCTTATTTGGCACAAAACGACATTTTCGGATGATAGATATTATGTGTTACTTTTACAGAGTCACTATTATCAGGCTATGTTTGTTACCAGATGACTAAATTTATATCACATACTGCATATTTTAACTTTAATGGATATTTCTGGTGGGAGCATCTTTTATCAAACGGCGGAAACTCGTACACCATATAATTATCATTTTTAAAAGGAATTCCTTAAAGCTGTAGTACTTAGAAATTTCGATGACGTTAACAATTGATTAAGTTTGCTAAACCATTTGGCAACTGATATTACAGACTGACCTATACGTATGTCTAAAGTAAGTACATCTGAGGGCTAGTAATTAAAAAACAATTCCGATTGTTTTCTAAAATATCATTCTTTTTTGACAGCATAAATAGAAAAAGACTAACTAGTTTTAAACTGACTTACCGAAGTAAACGTTTAATGGCAGTGACAATTATATCTATATTATACACATATTGGAAACTTACTATATTTAAGCTATCAAAAAAAGACATTTGTCAAAAGTATGGTAACATATTACTCACAAAACAAATAATAGACCAACGCGTTCATAACTTTAAAAATAGACACACACACATGTTGTCCCTGTCTATCTTATAAAAAAGGCAATAAAGGCGGAACGATCATCACTCTAGAAGTAATTTTGTACACGATCTATGTGTAGGAACAAACTTACGACTGCGCTATGTGGATTGCCCTTATTGCAAAATTTACCTATCAATGTACTATATATATTCCCGCCACGTATTTACAAATTTATTTAATTTAACTACTATTTACAAATGCGTGAGCATTTAACGCGTCTTGCGGTTTCGTGTTCATTAAAACATTACATGCGGTGCTTTTATGAAATCAATTATGAGCAACAGGTATTTAATTTTAAATCTGAAATGAAGTCATTATATATTGTGATGTGGATAAATTCTTACGTATAATTACGCAAAATAATATGCAAGTAATGATTTCAACAAATTTGTCCCCAATTATTCACAAGTATTTTCACTAAGTGAAAAATTAAGTGTCACAAAATGCAAGATCATGTTTCGCTGCGAGCGTCTGCGTGACACCGCTTGACTGTCTATATAATCGCGACATACTATCTGTGGGCGTACTGAACATCGAAGGCTTTTAGTTTTAAAAAAGTGTGGAATTGTCGAGCATATTATTCGGAGGTGTCATTCAGAGCACACTGCCGCAGCGAAACTGTTGACGTGATCTTAATATGGGGCAGAAACCGCAACGAGGACGCGAGCCAACTACTACGCCTCAGTGGCGACCGGTTCTCTCGCGTGATGTATCTTCACATGTTTATTATGATTGGATTTATTGCTAGACGTCTTTCCGCATATGTTACACGCGAACGGCCGCGCCCCACTGTGCACCTTCATGTGTTCAGACAGATAATAACTGCGGTGGAACGACTTCCCGCACTCGGGTACTTTGCACACGTACTTCTTGGCCATCTCGTGCTCCCTCACGTGTCGCTGGCAATTGTATTTCCTAATGAACTGACAGCCGCAGTAGTTGCACGTGTACGGCCGGACGGATTTGTGGGCGTTCATGTGCGACACGTACTCCGCGTGCCTGATGAACGCCCCCTTGCACAGGTTGCACTTGTACGGTTTAGTGGAGCGCGACATGTGCGTCCATCTGTGCAGTTTCAGATTGCCTTTACTCGAGAACGATTTGTTGCAAACTATACACAGGAATGGGCGTTTCCCGGTGTGCGTCAGCAGGTGGGCGCGAAGGTTTGATCTTAGGTATATCTATAAATAAGAGGAAAAAAGTACCTTTATACCACATCAATAAACGTATATTCCTCCTAAACAGCCGGTGGTGAGGCTCACAACCTGTCTGGGTGGCAACCTTACTGTAAAATATGCCGCCATAGTGAGCAATCAAATTCCGGCATCAGTGACAAGATCCCATTTTCCTCTACGAAGACGGCAGCACGTTAGCGGTGCCCCTGGAGTTACAAACATCCATAGGCGACGGTCATTGCTTACTATTATGGTGAACGCACACTGTCCGAGCCGAACGCGTCGAACGAGTCGAACGAAACGAATTTTAGAATTCTGTATATGAAATCTCATGAAACCTCGCACACTTGCCCGCGTCGAATCGTCCGAATCTGGAAAAACCCCAGAAATCCTAGATGAATTCGGATGATGTCATCAGATTCGGCGCGGCTTATGCGGGCGACTCGACCGATGCGCTCGCATTCTATCAGTTGCGTATAACAGAGCAACGAGCGAGTACTATTTATTTTTGCATTGCAGGCGTAAAGGAAAGAGAAAGGATTTCTTCGACGCGGTCGATTCTTCTGGGCCGGATATGTGTGCGAGGCCTCCTTGACTTCGATTCGTTCGACGCATTCGGCTTGGACAAGTGTGCGTTCACCATAATGGTGTGTCGGCCTGTCTGCCGTTCCCCAGCAATAAAAAAATATATGTCAAACATGCCAATAGATGTATTAGAGAGATGATGCAGGTATGAGATACATATACGAGTATTAGAGAGCTACCTCAAAAATTATATTAGAAGACAGTCTAAAAAAGAATTTTATGTAGCTATTAATTCTCTTGAGAGTCATAAGTTTTACTAGTACTTTATAGCCGGACAAGGAAAACATTAAATAAATTCCTAAGGATTTTCTTCGGAGTTGGAGAGGAGGGGTAAGTGCAAATGGGTAAAAACAAATACTATAAAATATATATTACACCTTTCTATCCATGCAGGGGCGAAGGAAGAATACTAACCTCTGCGGTCGGGGTCGGCCTGTCGTAAAAGGCGACAAAACAACCCACCCTAGCTACGTGGTAGGGCCCCAAGCCCGTCTGGATGGCAACCACCTTTGGTCTTAAGTATGGCGCCATAATAATCTTGTGTTGTGTTCCGGCATTAGTGACCCAAGTTCCTGTACCCTTATGGGACAGCAGCGTGTTCACGATACCACTGGCGACGGTAACTGTTAAATTCTAAGTGGGCCGTCGGCCTGACTGTTGTCCTACAGCAATAAAAAAAATACTATAAAATATACAGGGTGACTTTGACAAACCCGTCCAAATTCACACAGAAGAATCTTTAGTAAAAGTTATGAGAAACATGTATTTTAGTATTGTATCACATAGTACAAGAATGTTGAGTAATCAGCATCACAGTCATACAAAGAACTCGCAATTTACAAAATAAAATATGGCGCTAGAGTGTCAATGACCTCTCCATCTGACCTAGTAAAAGGCCGAGGACGGCGGCATTGAACCGGGCGAGCGAATACGCACTACTCATTTACGCGGGTGTGACAGAGACAGGTAATAACAGGTTAACGTACGCTGTTTGCACCATATGATTATTCTGTACGATTGAATTAATGATCCTATATGAAATATTTTATGGTGAAAATTTGACATCCAATTTTTTTGAAAAAATGGGTTCCTTAAATGATGTTTAGTGCGTAAAAAAAATTTGGACGGGTTTGTCAGTCAACCTGTATATTACACTTACTATATTATGCTTCTGGAAAGTGTCACAGAGTAGAAATTTAAAGACTAAATCCGGAGCAATATATTCGCACGGCTGCGTCTGGACAACCAGCTTGGAGAGATGGCGTTGAGCTAGAAAGCAGTGCAGCCGGATCGTGGGTATAATAACCCCTAACACGGCGCGCGCGTTTCTAGAGTGGGGTCATTTTACCTAAGACATAACTGCGCTGCAAACAAGAGCAAGGCATCAGTACCTGTTTGCAGACGGGACAGGGCACGTTGTCAGTCTTGCCCTTGATGGTGTCGGCTATGAAGTACTCGTTGTGGGTGCGGCGCACGTGGCGCGTGAGCGATGCGGCGTGCACAAACTTGTCGCTGCAGTAGAGGCACGACTTGGGCCGCTCTTCGTGCGTCTCTTTGTGCCACCGCAGCTTCGCCTTCGTGTGAAACACCGCGCCGCAGTCGCATATGTAATCTTTTACCTTCGAACGCCTTTGTTGGTGATGGCGCGCTCTGCAACACCACGACATTAGCAAAACACTGTCACAACTTACATACTGATTAACACTTTAGCTGAGGCAAATAAATCATAAACTTTCATCTGGTGCGGCGGTGGGCAGAAATGCGCCCTCAACGACCTTTCCGACCAGTGAGTGGCGGGCCATTTTCAACCCGCCAATACTAGGTTAAATTAAAGTGCTCTAACTTTACGAAAACATGGTGTATAATTTTTTATACTGTTAGAATGACCTTGAACTCAATTTTTTTAAGTTCGTTTCGTCCCTGGACTTGCCAAATAGGAAATGAGAAATAAACCAAGGAAAGCGGCCAGCCGATAACGACCTGAACCGCACTAGAAAGTCGCATTAGCGAAAGAGATATAGTTTTCTCCGTGCGCAATGAAGATGTTAATTCTGACCTTTTCTTTGCTACAAACACTCTAGCTGAAAGAGACGACATCCTACGAACGGAGACCCTATTCTTGTAGGATGAGACCCCACAATCAGATGCCAGCGATATCCCACAAATTTGTGGGACGGAACAATAAAGTATGTTTATACCCACCTGATATTTATTTCACACTGATTTGGGTTATATTATATATGTACACTTATTATATTCAATATTATTCACGATCACGAGTAATATGGCTGTGAAACGTGGCCGGTGCTAGAGCGACACAAGCAGGAACTGCGTGTCACGGAGATGAATATGCTGCGGTGGATGTGTGGACTGACGCGGAAGGACCGCGTTAGGAACTCCCGCATTCGCGGCAGCCATCATGTCTGACATCACAGATAAATTGCACGACTGTCACTTCACGTATGGCCACGTGTTGCGGCAACCGGCTTCTTATGAAGGAAACAATGTCTGGCCATGCCGCGTCGGGTTGACCCAAAGTGTTGGCTTGATGTCCTAAAGGGTGATGATATGCTTGCCAATGGACTGACTACCAAGGATGCTGAAGACCGTCTGAAATGGAGTAGAAAAAGTAGGAAAGCGGACCCCGGGCATCGAAGCGGAAGTTCAGGTTGCCACCGGGATTAATAACGCTAGCAAGATGATGATGATGTTTAAAATTTGTATAATGTGTAAAGTTATATAAAAATAAGAATTTTGAGTTTTACGTGTGTATAAGTATGTTTGCATGTGAGTACTTATTAGTTTACGCGATATAACCATAAAATTTACCAATAATTTGAATTTCACGAACTGATTGCATCTAGGTAGCAAAGATTATCAATTTTTTTAATTTTTTATGAAAGCAGAGTTGTTCGGGCGATAGTAGTATTCAAAACCGAGCTTTATTGATGATGATTCCCATCAAAGCGAAATTTTCGAGTTTGGTTCGGAATTTCCTTTAATATAAACAAGCGTAATTTCCTTATGGCAATTCGAAAATATACAATACAGTGTCAACATGGACTGATTATAGTTAGTAATGTATGTGGGTATACCTGTGTTGCACCATGTTAGAGTACCGGCGGAAGGTGTCATCGCAGAGGGTGCATTTGATCGGCGCGCGACCTGTGTGCACGTTCTGGTGCTCCGTCAACTTCTGTCGCGTCACGAAACTCTTCTCACACACCTCGCACCTATTCGAGATTATACGCGTTTAACATTAATAAGATAACGCAATTTTTTTAAGATAAGGGCCACATGTCTATTAAATAAAAAATAGAACAACTAACATCACACACATCTAAAATTGTATTTATATTATACTTCTTCATTTACTAATTAATTTACATTTTATATCGTTGAGGAAAATTTGATAGGAAAATTGTAATAATAATTAGTCAGTAAATTTTGTTTGTTTTATTTGTTGTAAATTATTGTACTTATTGTGTATTGTTCTAATATAAACATATTTCCTTTGTTCTTTCTAAATACATACTTGGTAAAGGAAAAAAATATCCTATCGTAAAAGGCGACAAAACAACCTTAGCTATGTGGTACGGCCCCAAGCCCGTCTGGATGGCAAACACCCTTGGTCTATAAATATGCCGCCATAACAACCGTGTGTTGTTTCAGCGTTAGTGACCCAGGTTTCTGTCCCCCTATGTGACAGCAGGGTATTCGCGATACCCCTAGCGTCGCGAATATCCATAGGCGACGGTAACTACTTACTAGTAAGTGGGCCGCCAGCCTGTCCACTGTTCCTCAGCAATAAAATTGCACTAACTTGTATTCTTTGATGCCGAGATGTGTCTTCACGTGCAGCGCGAGGTTGGCGCGCCGGAAGAAACACTTCCCGCACGTCAAGCACTCCAGCGGGTGCACCTTAAGGTGCTGGTGAAACGCCGAATTCGAACCCTGGTCCACCTGATCAGACAAATCAATGTAAAAAGTAATAGGCCTTGCCTAAAATTGTGGAGGCGAATAATAGGTGCCTCCTTTAGCTGATGTCCAAACAGCGACAGAAGGACATTCGTTTGCCTTCCGCGGTTGGCAGGGGACTCTGCAAAAACCAAACTTAACCAACTATTTCATATAATTATTTTGTTGTGGATTTTTGGTGAGGAAAAAGTAATGTCACGAAGAGTCGACGCATACGAGCGCACTGAAATTTAGCTCTTAACTGCGTACAACATCCCGATATAGCCTAAAATATATGCTCAACACTTTCAGCTCCTTTTTTTAAGGCGGATACTACATTGCGCGCACCCCTCCACGTGGAAACTTGTGACAGAGTTCTGTGTCGACCGCCGTTATTGGTTAGGGAACGCACATAGCGATATGCGTAAACCCACTAAAACCACCCCAGTGTTTGTTGACAGACGGCGCGGAACTTGACAATTACTGGACGCGACCCCGGCTGGCATGGCACCTGGCGCTCAAGGGGACACATGTCGCTGGAATGCCCACTAAAACCACCTTAAGCAGCTCTACTTCCCGACGCCCAGGGGGAGGGTTCTTGGAGTGGATTTGCGCCAATCATTGGCTAGCCAAGATTCGTAGACTAAATTCCTTCTTACAAGAAAATTATTACAGTTTCTTCGAGAGCTTAAATTACGTTAACGTCTTTACGTGACAGAACGCTAGTGTTTAGATTTTTAAGGCGACTGTCTTGAAATTTAACTTTCTTTGATTTCTAAGCTCCTTTGATTTGTACTAGAATATGGAGATATCAACGCCATCTATTATTGAATATAGCCTTGAACAGAAATTCGTGTGATAACAATGCTAACCTTGCAAGTAGGGCATACATAGTCGTGCTTCCTCTTCTTGGGCTCTTTCTTGATGAGCTTCTCTAACTTGGTCTTGGTGTCAACGGAGTCGTACACATGCAGTATTGAACTCGTTATTGATTCCTTCGAATCAATTGTTAGCAGATTACCTGTAATTATAAATAAATAAATATACTATTACACACAGCGCCAACGCGTTTTCGCGCCACAGCGTATCAACAAATCAGCAGAACGCTTAACACTATCGACCGCTAGCCTGTTAATCGGCTTTTAGCTAACGACGGTTTACTATTACCTTGAATTTATGTTATGAATAATAATATTCATAACGGCCCTTTTATATAAAATAAATGCAAAATAAAGTATAAATATCAATTTTTTTTTTTTTTTTTTTGGGAAACAAACAATTACAATACATCACAATATAAAGAAAACATAAAAATTAACAAATCAGTAAAGTTTCCACTTATAGGTAATACACATAACTGCATCATCCAATAGAATAATAGTGATGTCATAAAATTAAAATTACAAAATACATTAAAAAATAATTGAGAGATCTAAACATAATACTTAATACTTTAGTCATTTATATAATTCGAATATTTTCAATTTATAATTTATAATGTTAGAGCAAAAAATGTCTACACTGGTGTAAGATTTATTATAATCAAGACAAAATCTTAGACAATAAAATTACTGTTGCGGACCTCTTTGCTATTTTGATAGCTGATGTAGTTTTTTATTCTTGTCTTTTTTGACGTTGTCTGTTCTGTTACCTACTCATTTCTTTCCGTTTGCTTGATTTTCTGTTTTTATTAAAAAATAATAATTTTTCAATTTGTTTTATCGTTTTATTATTTGAAGACATTAATTTGGTTTGTTCATTTCAATAACATTCGTTCGAAATAAAAGGAAAAGGACAACATAATGACCGGTACTGGGAGTAAATGCGTGCGCGACTAAGCCGGTACTTGGAAAGGGGCGGAGTCAAAAACGACCGGTCGATAAAGTTAATAGTACTAAACAACTGATATGCTACTTATTTACTATTTTTTTGTAAATATATTATTATGCATAAATGTCAAGACAATGGATGGGAAACGATCCCGTAATCCCTGAAAACGTACCGACGACGCATGAAAATCGTTCAGCACAGGGGTTTTACTTAAAACCTTAAAACTTTTCTAGGGGCGTTGTAAGGATACTAACCCTTGCGGCCGCGGTCGGCCTGTCGTAAAAGAAGACACAACCACCCTAGCTAGGGCAAAAGCCCTTGGCCCTTAATCTTAAGTATGCCGCCATAATAAACATGTGTTGTGTTCCGGCACAAGTGACCTAGGTTCCTATACCGTTATGGGAACATCAGCGTGTTCGCGGTGCCTCTGAATTCGCAAACATTCATAGGCGACGGTAACTGTTTACTATTCTTAATGATAGGCTATTCTTAATAAGGCCCTCTTAGAGCCACCAGCCTGCATGATGTTCTTCAGTTCTCATCACATACCTATGAAAACGTCTGTCAATTGCAGAAATTCAGAAAGCTAATATTTTTTTATAATAATAACCTCTAATTAAAACAACAAAGTGAGCAAATAAGTTTCCAATGCTCCATAAATGATGGCCCCACCAGTTCCAGTTATCAGATTTAAAATATAACGTAATAAGTTTCGTAATCTAGTAACAACATAACCTTTTAATATTAATAACTCCTAACAGCATCAAATAATATTTTTCAATCGAAAATATCATGTTTTGTGGGAACCCATAGACGTAACCTATTTTTGTCAATTTTTACCCCCTTTTTTAAATTTAATAGGCCTAATCACAAACACCTATTTTTCAGTTTTTTTTGGAGTCTATATGTGTCATAATTTATGTCAATTCATCATTCCTATAGGATGCCAAAAATATCGATAAAAAATTAAGATATTTTTACTTAAAAAAAATCTTTTCTTTGGGAACACAAATTAAAATATTGAAACGTTTATGTTTCTTTGCTTTATCTTTGTTCTTAATCTATATTGAATGCAGGTGGGTAGATTAGGTAGGTTTTTAAGATGTTTTACTTAAATAAGTGACTGAATCGAGTGGGAACTTATCTTCCGTGTAAATCGGCGGATAGGTGTGTAGTGCTACAACTCCTTACCAGTAAGTAGGGTAGTTGTTTCTTCAACTTTCTCCTCTTTTTTAATGGTTCTCGCTGTCATCATGCGGCTATATGATGTCTTTGTACTAGAACATGTAGGCAAAGCGTGGACGAGTGCTTTGTGAGCCCTTAACTCCTTCAACGAGGGCAATTTAGCATCACATTCTACACACGAGTGAACTCGGCTCTTTGGATACTGTATCTCTTCTTCCCTGCAAGTTATGTATATCAAATAAATAAAAAATTACATGGCCCAAATAAAAAAAAACACGCTTTATTATACACCAATTACATAATTATAATAAGCATTATTCTGAATTATGTAGTTTCTTCGTTCTATTACTTAGATTACATACGTCTGTAATTTCGGCTATCAAGCATACCGAGTGGTTAATAATAGTATAGCAAGTATTAAGTGTAAAAAGTGGTTAATTCCGGTTGGACTAGAATATTACATCTAAAAAAAACACACTAATACATGATTTACAATATCATTTTTTTAGGGTGTAAACCCTTTATCGCCCTACTGTTTTTACCCGCTAATATTTGGCTACAATATTGTCCCACTTGTCATTTGCGTACCTCTTCTCGCAGGTGTAGGGTCACCATGGACTTATTATACTAACAGGACTGAGCACTAGACCCGAAAAAACGAGCCGAGAGAGATGCATAGAACGGAGGCTGTGTGTCCCCTTCTAATAGGGTGACCATGTATTTTAAAATAGTGAGACTAGTCACGGAATTCGGTCCGGTCTTGGGCATTAGAAAACCCGTAAAATTCATGAAGTTACAATTAACATTTATTACAATTAAATTTTTGTACATATTTAACTTGCAATCGGTAAAATATTTATTACTACCGCAAACAATTTTGTTGAGGGGCAAGTGCGAAAAAGGGACAGAGGGCTCCGTCCTGGCTATCTCTCTCGGCTCGTTTTGCCTCTGTTGTAATTTGTTTTCTAAAGTAAACCTTATGCCGTACGCATATGGTTTGTTTTACTATAACACTAATTTGGGAGTGCTCAGTCCCTATAAGTCCATGAGGGGCACTCGATAACCCATTGACAACACTAGCGAGAGGTTTCCCTGCATCGACAAGCTTCGACATGAGGACAGTACGCACACGCCTTCAGGCGTCGCTTCGCACGCGATTATTATTTTAGTTAATGAGATTTATGTAACACACATAATATCATAAGAAAGAAGTATCCCGTATTAATATGTAGGTACTAACTTTTATTTACACCAAATCGCATAAACATATTTTTATCAGTATGCTAGGAAATGCACAGTGCATCGTTTTATAATATGGGAACATCCATATGGGAGACAGGATGGGATAGGAGGGGTGGCTAGAGAGACGCGATACCTTGCAGTGGGCAAAGATATTCGCACTGACCTTGATTCCACCCCTTCCCGGTTTGGTTCAAGTCACGGAGGAACTGTTGCACAGTACCAGCTAAAGTCACAACACTGAACACACAGATTTAATAGCACAGCCTATTAAGAGTTTGGAATAACCAGGGAGGTCGAACGTCGACCATCCCATCCGTTTAGAAGCTTGCTATCACCGAAATGTGACATTGTATGGACAAGTTCAAAAGCTTTGTGACGTCACGATATGAATATGAAGGAGTGGGTCCAAAAGTCCATGGACACAAGATGATTAAGTTTCCTCGGTGGCGTAACGGATAACGCACGTCGGTACGCTCGCCGAGGTGACGGGTTCGATTCCCGTCTCGCGTCTGGGTGTTTATGTATAATATGTATTTATTTACAAAAAAAAGTATTTAAGTAGTATATCAGTTGTTTAGGGCCCAAAACACAAGTGCTACTTAGTTTGGGACTAGATGACGCTGTGTGAATTGTCACAAAATATTATTAAATATATTATTATGATTGTATCTTTAATTAACATAATTAGTCGTTTATTGTTTCCTAACTAGTCGTTTGCTTTCTCTGTTATCTAAAATATTTTAAATACTTTATGTTTATTTTATTAAAGATCATTTAATAAAAATAAGAAAAAATGAAAATAGCTTTTTTCTTTTGATTATTTTTAAATACATGCATAAAATTGAAAAATGTGTGACGTCACATCGGGAGATTCTAAAAAGGTGATAACCTGTGACAAGGACGGGAGGAGGGGTTAAAAAGTCCTAAAATTTGTGTGACGTGATTTATGGATGGCCCTTATCATGACTATAATGAACAATGTTGTTGTTTAAGTATTGTTATTTTAAGATTTTTGAACATTTCAATGAAAAAATAAAAACTAAGTGAAAATGTGTACAGTAGTACACGTATACATTGTAACAACGAACCATGAGATCTAAAATAGAATCCTAGGACTTAATTTCGTGTTGTAAATATAATATACTTACAAATTTTCCCCTTTCTCTGCAACATCGACATCCGAGCCATCGGAGACCCAACTCTCACGGGCAATCAAGTCGTACGGCTCTGACTGTGTCACCTCCGAATACATCTGCACATTTTAAAAGTAAACTAAATACGCCATTTATATATATATATATATATATATATATATATATATATATATATATATATATATATATATATATATAGACTAAGGATACTAAACTTTCCATTACAAGGAAATTGTCTTAACAGAAAAAAAGAGGGTATTTTCACTTTTATAGCGATGACTGCTGCTTATACTGCATACATACAATCTACATTTGTTCATTAACTGACATATTATCTTTACGATCAATTGAGTTCAGATTGCTCATTGAATTTAAACAAAGCATAAGCAACAAGATTTGGTCGATTCACGGAATAATATCATATTGTACATTATCACCCAATGCCTAGTAAGGTCATGTCCGTGTGATCAATCCCCACTGTGAGCAATTATTTATATGAAATTTGTGAATAGACAACATCGACAATATCGATTTCTCAAAAATCGATTTTCCTTAGTCTGTATTTACAATGAAAATTTAGACAATAACACAATTTATAGAAAACAAGATAGGTACTTAAATAATAAAAACCAACCTAATAACCAATCTCTTATCGTTAAAATTAGACAAAGGTTACCTTTTTTTTATTAAATAAAAGTAAAAGAAACTAAGCACATAGCTCTATCTTTCGATTTTTTGATAATCTATACAAATAAATAAAATTGGAGGGTCTGTTTGTAATATTAAAATAACCGCTTTTTACTAAGTGCATTAGGATGTATACACGGTACATATACCAAAACAACATTTTTTACAATTTTTGTCTGTCTGTCTATCTGTCGGTCTGTCTGTCTGTTTGTTCCGGCTAATCTCTGAAATGGCTGCACCGATTTTGACGGGACTTTCACTGGCAGATAGCTGATGTATCAAGGAGTAACTTAGGCTATTTTTATTTTAGAAAAATAATTAGTTTTTGTTAAAAATGATAAGTTTCGGAAATTTTACATACCAATTTAAGTTGACCTCAGATTTATATCATCGATCATATGAAATAGGGTTCAGCTTAGGCTGGACCTCGATCTCATATATCCAAAAAATGCTGCCTAAAGTCACTATTCCACGCGGACGGAGTCGCGGGCACAGTTAGTTTAAAAATATTTTTCTTTAGAAGCATCGAGTACCATGGAAATTAAAGATGAATATGCAAAAACCACATTGACGGGGAACTTGGTTGATATTAACTCATGTGATGAAAATGGCGTTTGCATGTAAGGCTAGCTCTCGATTCAGTTCAAGCTCTTCTATTCTACATATACTACATGCTGAGTACATTTAACTAACTATAATGCCGACAAGTTTGGCCATTTTGAAGTTCAGTAAATTTTTACAGCTATTTTGCTTAGAAGGACGTGTTTTGGGTTGTCTATGATTTTATTCTATTTATGTCATGGAGTTAGTATCATAACTGGAGTGCTTACTTCGTTTGACATAAAAACTAAAAATATACTTTATGTCTGTAATTTAAAGTTTATTTTTAAATATCAATAGATGTGAGGAAAAACGGTCTGCAAAGAAAATGACTATTAAGTGGTGGTGTCCCTCTCGCACATATTAATAGTGGTGAAATAAACGAATATAATTTCATTTTACTACCCATTGTGTTTTATTTCCTAAAATGTAACTAGTAGACCTACCTAATGTACATGTGTCATGAAAATACCACAGAAGTAACAATACAACCAATTTTAAATCAATTGAACATGTGAATGTAGGAAATGAGCGCCCGATACGCGCAGACCATGTGTGTTGCAGTGTCTCACAGCCGAATACTCAAACGCTATTCAAATATTAATTTGCTTTTAACTGTGCACGGCCGATTTAGCCAGTACATTTACGCGGGATTTGCGCAGTTAAGTGCAACATAATATTTAAGTCGCGTTTGAGTATTCGGGCGTTAGACATGAGTTTGAGGAAGTTTAAGTAATAGAACTGAGGTAATGACGTTTGTAACAAAACTCAATGCTAGATTTTCGACAACGAAGTAATTCCCAAAAGAACCGTCTTACCTACGAAAGTATTAAACGAAGCAATGTTTGGAACTTAATTTATATAAATAAACAGTCGCAAGCACGTGTGTTGTATTTACATAAGGCTACACAGAAATACTTGAAGTAAAATTCAAAATTGATGTACATCTATGTATAATTTTGTCCTATAAATAAATTTTATATGGTCACCACATTAGACAAGGACAGCGCGACCAAAATGTTTTCTCTTTCGAGACCGGTTTCTCGGCATTAGACAGCACTCCAGTTGTACTTAATAACGCCATGTCTTTAAATTAATATGTGAAGAGAAAACTTTGTACGAAAATTGCGCGGACAGATGAGCATGAAATTTGGCTCAGTAAAAGTTTACATATAGAGAAGTGCTAGTTACCAGGCCATAAACTCTCATAAAAAAATCAAAAGAGCAAGTAGGTAAAGTATGTGTGTAAGCTGTGTATCATTCAAACAGTAATGTGCGTAATGTTTATTTGATTTAATGGATTTCAGGCAAATAAAATAGCTTTCTGCACTTCTCCTCCATATAAACTTTAACTGTGCCAAATTTTATACTATTGCGTCGGCGCGATTTTCGTAAAAAGAGATACAAAGTTTTCGCTTCACGTATTAATATATAGATTACTAGCTGACCTGGCAGACGTTGTTCTGCCATACAAATTTTAAAAAAACAGCGCCATCTATTGGATACTTACTCAATCCAGTCAACTAATTACCTTATATCGCCATCTGTTAGAATCTTATTGAACTAACAGATAATTATGACTCTTTGTCAGTTAATAAACAAATAAATCGCAATAAAATAAAACTGCGATTATAAATTGAGATATAAACTATCCTATCTTTCAAGTTGGATAAAACTGCACACAGTGTGCAAAATTTTATTAAAATCGGTTCAGTATTTTAGGAGTCTATAGCGGACAACAACGTGACACATAATTCATACACATATATTAAGACTTTATACATATTATAAAAAATAAATAATATTACTCAATTCAAAAATTACATGTAATTATTTGAAAATATTTATTACTTAATTTGAACTGAATTGTATTTTTCTTTATTTAAGTATATACTATTTAAATTTATACTATTAAGTATATAAATAAATACTTTCAAATCGCTTTGATATGTTAAAGTGACAATCTGCATTGATAATCAGCAGCTTTACGAAATCATTTATTGACTATTATAATTATCTCAAAATTATGAAATAAAATTAAAACCAACTGATTTTTTGATATTTCTATGCTATAGGGTACCAAATTAATTTTTTCATTATTTTTTCTACATATGACTTCTCTTACCCCAGTCCAGGGTGGCTCCGTGTCGCCGTTGCTCTCCTGACCACTGAGTTCCCCACGTGGCGGCATACGCTCGTCAGAGCAGATGTTCAAGGCCGGCTCTCCTTCGCTCAACACATCTTTACTATCCCCCTCCTGCGTCCCACCTAACTCCGAATAATTAGTTTCGCTCTCAGCTATCTTGTAACTCTCATGGATAAAACTAGGTAACACAAAATTATTTTCCTTCTGCGAGGTTTCACCCCATATGCCATAGGTGCCCTCCTTTGGTGTAGCCTCTCTTTCACTGTGGAAGGACTCATCCCGATCAGGGGTGAAATAATCGGCATACATATTATTATCACCAAAATAATTATCATTCATCATGCTAACAAACTGTTTATTTTTTGATGCTGATTCCAGATCCAAGAGCTCCTTGTGGTTGGACTCTTCATCAAATTCCCCAGGAGGAATATTGCCATATGTGATTACATTAATAGGCCTCAATGGAGTGATATTCTGCTCAGAGTTTGTAGTCCGGGTACTAAAACTTCCTTCATTGATGGAAACAATCTCTTCTTTTACCTCGACTGAGTTACCAAACTCTTCAGATTGTTCCACATTTGATGGCACAATTGGCTCCAGTTCCATTGACTGCTCCTTTGTATCGGCATCATACTTTTGTTCATCATTACCATCATTTTGCTTGATTTCCTCAATAGATATGGTTTGAAGAGTAGATTTTGAACTTGTCTTCTCTTCGTCAAATTTATTTAAATTTCCTGAATTTATAATATTCGATGAAGATGAAGGCAGGGTTTCTTCTGACTTGGTTACAGTAATAGTTGAAGTATACTTGGCATTCTTTATTTTTAACACTTTTTTGTGTTTTTTAACAAATATATTGTTAAGCCTCAATGGATTTGTTTTAAATGACTTTACTGGTTCCCGAAACTTATTTTCTACGGGACTTCGGCACTCCTCAGGTTTGGGGGACAAAAGAGAATGGTCAGTTGAGCTGTCTCCATGGTCTGATAATTCACTACAAGGAGATATTGATGGTTTCTCATTGCAAATAAGGTCAGGCACAGGACAGCTGTCTGTGTCTATATCCATCTTAGTATCCACATTTAACTTGCTTATTGGATCTTTATGTAAAGATGGGTTGCCAACATTTTTTATTACAGAAAATGTATTTGAAACTACACTATCACTACTGGATATTGAAGGTTGAGCATCATTTATTAAATTAAGACTATCTTTCTCTTCCATCTCTAACAGTGTTTTGTCAGACAAATCTGTTTTAATAGAATAATCCAAATCACTGGATCCAGTTAAGTCCATTATTGTATTTATCATGTTTTTATTATGCTGTACAGGAACTTCCACTTTAATGTTACTAAGAATTTTGAGGCCTTTATTCACCCCATCATTCTTAGTATCTACTTTTTCCGTAATAGTTATATCTGGCTTACTAATATCAGGCAATGGCTGTGAGTTTGGTGTAGAACAAGAGCTCAATGAAATACTGGGGGCTATGGGACTAACTTCAATAATCAATGTCTTGGGATCATTAAAATTTTCAAGACACTTATCTGAACTGTTTATGGACATGCTGTCTGTCTCGTACATAGATGTTGTGGTTGTCTTTGGAAATAAGTGCTGAGGAGGAGGGTACATACATGAAGCATCACCAAACTGGTCCACTACCATCACATTTTGGTACATAGATGTGCTTTGAGCAACATTTGTGATACTATTGGCTCCTGCACCTAACATAGAAGGCATATTTGGCATAAATGGTTTCCCATCAATATTGTGCACCATTTCACGATAAATTAAAGAGTTTTGAGTCACTACTGTAGTTCCAGGAGTGAACGATCCATTTGGTAGTTGGCTGAATTGATTTGTGGATAGTGAAGGTGAAGCTACTGTTTTTGTTTCTATCTGAACCCGAGAGGTTGGTGCAGTGCCTGTAATTATTGTATTATTTTTCTGTACAAAAGCCGGTGCTGTCACCATAAGGTGCATAGGTTTTGCTGCCGGAGGCATGTATTGCATTCCACCTATATTTGTATTTCCTACTATATTGTTAGTTTTGGAAAATATCTTAACATGTTCAGGTCTATTGTTAGGTATAGGCATCATGTTAGGTAGCATCCTCATAGCTGGAGGAGGTATATTATATGCAAACATGTTATTTGTGTTTTCCATAGCATATTCAGCACTACGGGAATATTTTATTTCCCTGTCTTCTTGCTGGTCTTGATAACACCCATATGGCTGTTCAAAATCTGGAATAGATCTAGCTGGGAAAGGTTGTGGCATTTTGTCACCTTTCATCGAATACACATTCGCACTGGAATGATGTTGACTTAATGAATCATTTTCAAAAGTTATGTCCACCGTTCTTATATCTGGAGTCCCGCTATTTGATAAGTGGGTTAATGGATTTGACTTAGGTGTCCTACTTGGTGCTCTGCGCCAGTATCGGTCATGTTCAGAAGATCGGTGAGAGCTACCTCCCCATCTACTTCCGTCATCTAAGGGTGTCCTTGAACGGCTTCTGTATGATCGTTCTGAGTGTGACGGAGTGGTTGTTCTACTTCCATAACTACTGCTCTTCGAAGCAAGACTACATAATGCTCTAATTACTTGATCTTTGGGGTGCGTGTCCAAATGGGATTCTAAAGACATCCCATTGTGGAGATAGAGTGTGCATACGGGACACTGGACTTGATCCATGGTCACGTCTTTTGAACTGACGAAAATGGAGCACAGGTTACTCGAGTAACCAGTTTGTAGCGTTATTACTAGCGCAGTGTCGTCACAACACGCGCACTCAGTCCACACGGCCTCTTCTCATAATGTCCGTGACGCGCATATTTACTGTTTATACATAAAGGCCCTCTCACGATCTACGATACATAACTTCGTTGCAACTTGTATCCTTATCGATCTGTCGGACAAAATTCATGATTACATTATATAATTTAAATTACAAATGAATTTATTTAACTTGTTTCACGTTCAAACAGAGGACAAAAGAAAACAAAACTTACGAGATAAAGGCCATTCAGACATAAAAAGTCGAGCATTATGTACAAAGAGCGACATGTACGTATACCCATTACCAGGTCGCAACTGTTTGCGTGCTTACCTATAATAATGTTTGTCATGTATAATCCATGGCACCAATAACTTATGATATATATTTAAATTATTTACGACGGAACTAAATCTAAAAATATTTCCAAACAGTCAGACATATTGCAGACGTCTTGTTCACTAAACTATAATATTCCGATATACGTACTCAAATGTCGATACTTAAACCACTCGTGGCGTACGACAGTACCGAAACTATAGCCAATGTTCCACATACAATCAAATATAAAGAAGTTTATAGAACAATTCATGCGTATAACGAAACATAACCATAGACATCAAATTAATCTTTATTTTACTCTATTAGTTCTTAGGGATGCAACAGGCTATAGTTTTAATTGCATAAATAGATTAAACTTATTTATAGACACTCAATATTTATTTTAAGTATTTAATTTATTCTCAGATTCATTAACAAATATCATACCCAGAACAGAAGACAAACATCATATAATGTATGACGACTCAAACTCTGTAATGAAACATGAAGTACCTACAAAGAAATCTCGTTTAGGAAAAAAAAGCAACTGAATTAATATATAATAATTTCAAGAAATTGAACTTCTGCATCCACCGGGGAATTTTTTAGATGGAAGATGTTGGAGTAATGAGGTTAATTAATCTCCTTGGACCATTCGAGGTCACTCACGCGAGGATTCACGCTAATGTGAGTGAGCCATTGAAACTCACATACCTAAATATAGGAGCAGTGGGGCAACACGGCGGCCCTTTGTTGACTGGTTTTTAGCTTGGAGGGCCAATCTTTTGGGTTAGTTAGCTATCTGAATCCTAACCTACTAAGGCAACTTTGTATGGTTACAAGATTGGCTTCAATACTTGCTCTCCGAGTTGGTAGCCAAAATCCATTGCCATAGCCATTGATCCGGCGATCGCGTATGTAACAAGGTAATTCCACGAAGGGTGAACTTTTGCTAAGGTAACATTAAATAGCCTCAAAGACAATCCAACTTGAGGTATGGGCTCTGTTGGACGCAATGCTAGAGATATTATTTTAGCAGCTTATTGCTTCAGCATCTGATGGCGGCTTATATTAACAATTGGCTCTTATGGTACAAGCCGATATAATGAGATTTTTTTAAATCATGGAATTCAATCGGATTCCTATGGGAACTTGGGAACTCATTGGACGTCTATAGGTGCTTACAGAATTCAAAACTAAACTTATACTTACCTACTACTAATGTTGATCTCATTTCAAGCGAGCTGTAAAGTTCTTGTGAGAAATAAAGTTCTTTAAACCTAAACCCATTATTGTATTGATATAATGTATGTACATATGACGAGACTATTTAGTCTATGTATACTTTTGTCTATGCCTCATAAAATATTTACATATTTGATATTTAGAATTTTAGACAAATTAAATTAGCAGTATTGTACATGATAAATACTATTAATTTAAACTAATATTTAGGTTTCTTATTCAGTTCCTTGTAAAAACCAAACATCAGAGCAATGTTACATTATTATGAAGATATGACTACAAATGGTTGGTATAGATATAATGTTTTCTCAAGTTACTAAGATTCAGGATTTCAAACTATTTCCATCTTTAGTGTTATTTTGTTCATTTTACAGTCATTCTTTTGAGAATATGCACATATTTAAGTGCATAATCCTATGGCAGAAATCGCCACCATCGTTTAGTAGACACGTAGATCACCATCACTTAATAAAGTGGGCCGTCAGCTTGACTGCGGTTCATCAGCAATAAAAAAATCCAAAGATTTTTAACAATTTGAATATTCCAGAGCTAAAAGACTTGCTTCGTAAAGTTTTAAAAGGAGACTAGTGCTTATAACCTTTTCAGCAGTTTTTATGAACTAATTTATATTTATCACATAATAGAGAATATATAATCCTAGAAATACCGTTAGGGCTTATTTTCTCATCTACTTAGGCCGCAAAGCTTACTGTATTAGGGCATTCACTCAACAGTGAACAAATCTTTCATGGCTGAAGGGTTAACTCCCTTGACAATTGGTTGTTTTTCACTTTCATTATCGTAAAGACAAATCAATTAGTAGGTAGTGCACATTAGACTAACAGAATTAAAGTTGACAATACAACTAGAGTCTTGTTGGATCCTAAGTTATAGAATTTGAAATCCATAACAATATGAGCGAACTTGCTTCTTTAAGCCTCTTTAGGTATTGTTGAGTACAGTGATCCTGTTATGTAACTTGTGTATTAACATGCACATTTATGTGTAAAATTTGAGTTAAATGAGTTTTTATATAGTGTTAATGCTTTATACTCTTTTATAACTTGATAACCCCTGCCATATGTGTTTTCAATAAATAATCTCATTGTATAATACTTAGGTATACTTTGTCACTTACATTAAAATCCATTTATTCATCCCTACAGGGGTGGAGGAAGAATACTAACCTCTGGGGTCGGCCTGTCCTAAAGGGTGATAAAACAACCTTAGCTATATGGTAGGACCCCAAACCCGTCTAGATGGCAACTCCCCCTGGTGTATAAGTATGCAACCATATTAATCTTGTGTTCCAGCATAAATGACTGAAGTTCCTGTACCCCTATGGGACAGCAGCGTGTTCCTACAACCTTGCAAACATTCATAGGCGATGGTAACTCCTTACTGTTAAGTAGACCATCAGCCTGTTTGCTGTTTCTCAGCAATAAAAAATTCAAAGATTTTCATTAATAAATCACCACCTTAACAATTTGAATATTCCAGAGTTAAAAGACCTGCTTCGTAAATGGAGAGAAAATAATGAGAGAAAGAGTATTGATATTATGGAGTTTTGGAAAACAATTATAGATGATATTGATAAACTTGGTAATGAACGTAAGTATATTTTACGTACTTACATATAATCATGCCTCTTTCCCGTAGGGGTAGGCAGAGACCACTTCTTTCCACTTGCTACGATCCTTACATACTTGTTTTACTTCGTCCACTTTCATTATTCCCTTCATACATGCCCTTCGGTTTAGGGTACTCTTGACCTGGCCTTTTTTCAACACTTCCCTGATCTGGTCTCGAAATGTCCGCCTAAGTCTACCCCTTCCGACACTTCCATTCACACTCGCCTTATACACTTTTTTCGTCAAAGTATATTTTACATAATTATTATGGCAGGATATAAGTAATTTTGTTATTTAATTTTTGTTTTCATTTGATTGTTGGCTGGTAATTATTATTTAGCATTAGTAAAATCCATCTCTTATGAGAATTATTCTTTAATATTTCAAAAATTCATGTTTGTGGGATGACTTCTTTCTTCAATATGAATTTAATCTTTTCAATGTATTCTAATTCTTCAATATTATCTATCATTTTGTACTTATGTACATTTCTACGTGGTAGGGCCCCAACCCCGTCTGGATGGTGACCACCTTTGGTCTTAAGTATGCCGCCATAATAACCTTGTGTTGTGTTCCGGCATTAGTACCCAAGTTCCTGTACCCTTATGGGACAGCAGCATTTTAACGATGCCACTGGCATTGCAAACACCTATAGGTGACGGTAACTGCTAAATTATAAGTGGGCCAGCAGCCTGTCTGCTGTCCTACAGCAATAAAAAAACTTAGATTCCCTGCTGTTTTTCCTAAGTGGATTTTATTTTCCTTTTGTTTATTTCACTGCATATTTAAATGACATAATATGTTTGCTCCCGTATCTCTGTTCAACATTCCCACTGCTTGACTGGTAGCATCTATACTTTTCACACAGAAGCCCATCATGAAGAGAAATTAAATAAAATTGACAAAAATAGGTCACCTAGTTGCCTAATGTATTTAATACAACAAAATGATCTTATTGAGATTAAAATCTTTCATAACCTGCAGGGTTTTTTAATTGATATTTTCAATTTTACTCTAGGAATAATGAATATCCCAGAAGAAATTAATATACAATTAAACATTCCAGAATATGTTATACTGGAACAAATTCTTCATGCAGCGCTGGACACACACGAACACACAGTGGCCTGTAGGTGTATTGTCATGCTGTATAAAAAGTTTCCTGGTAGTTTGCGTGTGGCCAAGCTCAGAGTCATGTTACGTGAGGCTGAAGAAAAGTATGTATGAGATATTAATTTTTGTTTTCATGTTGAACACAACAATGTTACAATTGACACAGTGACATCTTGTCCCAAAGTAAGCAGGGTTGTGTTATGAGTAATAGACAACTGAAACACTAGTTACTTCATTGTTCTTTTGTAAATTAATATATATTATACATATTCAGGATGGGATCTCAGGTATTTCAACATGCAGAAGCCAATGCTTCATTATAGTCCGGCCGCTCAAAGAATGCGTTTCTGACACCTGTCAATTTGTCAGGACTAGTGATGTACAATAAATAACATTAATAATATTTAGTATCGTTATTTATTGCATTCATTATGCATATTTATTCAATTTAATTTATATGTTGTTATTATTATAGTAATTATATTTCAACATATTCAATAAATATTCACAATGTAAATAAATTTTTAATGAATCAATTAATTGAATTGAATCCTAATTTCTGAATGTAACGAAGGGGAAAAAATAAAAATGCTTTAAAATACATACTTTTAAGCCTTAAACAATGAAGATTATATAAAAAAATTTAATCTTCCAATTCGCTTGAGGAGTCACTGTCATCTTCACTAACTTGTATAATCATATTATTGTCAATCATTGTGTCTATACTCTATACGGATATCGCGGTCAAAGTCATCAAATATAATCATTTTAGTTTTTTTCTTTTGTCCTTTTTTATATTGAAATCCAATATCTTTTAAAATTTTAGATAAAGCAGTTTTGCCTCCCCTAAATAAATCAGCTGCTTTCAAAAATGCTAGAAGCATCGACCTATTAAAGTACTCATTCCTGGAATAATAACCATATATATGATTCCATATTGCATCTGCGTCAAAACTATCAATGTCTGATATAGGTTTAGTTCTGCGTTTCTTTTTTTGGTGTTCGTAAAATATTTTCTTCGATGCCAGATGAGCCGAACTTTTCTTTATTAATATTTGTTATCGTCCGTTTGCTTACTCCAAGTGCCTGAGAGATGCGTTCTTGGACCTTGTCGACAGGAATTAAAGGTCCGCAATTTTGTCTTTCACTCTCAAAGTAATATTGTAGCTTGATAATTAGTTCACGAGTTTCACTTTTCAATGTTTGACCGCGTTTTGGCATTGTTATTATGCACTACAAGTCCAGATTAGCACAGAGGTCAGTATATCGAACAGTCAAAATAACAATAATAACAGTCACTAAAAAATACACAACAAGAAACACTGGAGAACGTTGTCTATGCGTGCGAGACGACAAGAGACGACTGTTTATAAATTTCACAAAATGGCGGTCCCCAGAGAGAGAGAGAGAGACGCCTGTGGACGATGGCGGTCCCCATGTTTAATGAGTAATTTTATTTTCAATGTTTTTTTTTTAATTAATCTGATATTATGACACTAATTTTCTTAAGTTTCGTTTGGGCGTACCCTTATTATATTATTAACTTTATTAAATACTAAGTACATTATATATTATAAAATTATAACGTTTTGTTTTACATTATACCGACAGATTATATTAGGATTACAAAAATATTCAAGTACAATTGCCTCGTTATTTTGTCTCATCACTACAAAAACAAACAGTTGACATAACCTTGAAACAGCGCTGTTTGACGTGGTTTGACTTTTAAAAGCTATTGTTTTTATATTTGTTAATTAAGTAATTATAATTATTTTAGCCCAAAATTAATACATTTATTGTATGTTGGCATAATTATTCGAATTTTAATGTTACCACTCGTTAATAAGGTAAATAAAAGATATTTAAAATTTTGCCATAAATTGTACGCCAGTTCAAAGTTACATCGCCCAGTCGATCACGATCTGTCAGAAACGCATTCTTTGAGCGGCCGGACTATAGTCTTAATTTTTTCTTTTCTTATAACCTTCAATCAGTCTCGTCTATACCAGTGGTCGACAATTTTGTCGTCCAAAAGGGCCAAATATATATAATACACAATTAAAATTAATTCAGAGCCATTTTTTTTAAATATAATATATCCTTGCTTTAGTTGCAGATATTATTGCGGAAATAATTATAGATAGTAATTTTAATGAAGTAACTGAGTGTAGCTCAAATATATACTATATGTATATATTTATTTCAATAAGAACGACATATTCAGAAATACAACTTTTTATTTTTTGATAACTATCTGACAATGTGAAATTCCATTGTCATATAAAGAAGAAAAAACATTAGGTGTCACATCGTAAAGAGGTTTCACCTTAACAAATTTTTCTCTGTCAAATCTGTTCAGCCTTTCCTAATTTCGGGCATTTTAAGAAAATGTATGGAGTTCAAGTGTAGTCCTCCGTTTTATTAAATCAATTACATTTCTTCAAATATTTTATAATGGCAAATAATAAAATATTTAGTATTTTTTAAGTATGTGACATGCTGTAATCTAATACGTACACTGTCATCACTGGCACTTCACTTTCTTCATTGAGGTTCTGATTTTCAACCTCACTTCCACAGAAAACTTAGCTGCTTGCCATTTTTATAATAAAATTGTTTAGATATTTTTTTTTAATCAAAACTACGTTGGATCATCAGGCAGATAGTACACTATGATTAATAGTATCAAGAAAAACTTACAATGTGCATAAAAGTTAGAAGAAAAACGTATATTTCGTCGTGTGATTGTTAGGACGCACACTTAAAATTTAGGGTTCAAAGCCGTGATTGTATTCCCTTCCCGGCAAGGTACTCCCCTGACGTAATCGCTGCAGGAGGCCAGACGACGCGACAGGAGTCAAGCCGAAGAGCTAGCATACGGTGATAAGCGCTATGGGTTATATGCCAATTCACTTTGGACAAGCTTGGCGGGTATACAGTCCTTAAGCTAATGGGGTGGCTCGAGATCAGTGGTGAGATGGGCTGTTTCCTCAGCATTATATCAATAATCATAATCATAATCTTTATTAGCATAAAACACGGTTAATTGATTTTACATAATTATTATAAGGAACTGCATGTTTTGCCAATAAAATTGGCATGCTAATATTTAATCATACACCTACACTTTAATATACAAAAAAAGTCTAGTAGTTCAAAGTAAAATAGCTCTTAAGGCAAAATCAATGCTTAAAATTATAATATGGTAGCAGGAAATGTATAGAACACCCAATAATATAATAATAATAAATGTCAATTTTATAATAATAATAAATGTCAGAAAAATTATGTTGTCATATTACTGAAGAAATAATGGTCATTGGTGTAAAAGATAGTCAATTTTTGAGGCCACTGGATCTAATTATTATTATTTCTTTCAATTATTCTAATTTATCATTTAAATATTGCTGTATTGAGTAGTAACATTTACTTAATAATAATTTCTTAAGTTGATTTTTAAATATATTTGTTTTTAATTCCTTTATTTGTTTTGGCACTTTATTGTAAACATTAGTCGAATGAATCATTTGTTGGTCATATATTATTATAAAACCCATATGTTCATTGTTACTTATCAATTTGCAACAGTTCAGATTATTTACTGTGTTTTGACTATTGATATCCTTCACTTTGTAATCTGCTCACATTGCATGTATGTGATTGCAGAGTATATACAGGGTGACTTTGACAAAACCATCCAAATTCACACAGAAGAATCTTTAGTAAAAGTTATGAGAAACATGTATTTTAGTTTAGTATCACATAGTACAAAAATGTTGAGTAATCAGCATCACAAAGTCATCCGAAGAACTCGTAATTTACATAATACGGTGCGCAAGTGTCAATGCAATGCAATACCTCTCCATCGGTACCACAATAAACTGTTAATGACCTAGTACGAGGCCGAGGATGGCGGTCATTGCATCTGTGTGAGCGAATACGCACTACTCACTTACGATATTTACTCGGGAGTGATAGAGACAGGTAATAACAGGTTAACGTATGAAATTTGCACCATATGACTATTTTGTACGATCGAATTAGTGACCATATTTTCCTTCGGATGAAATATTTTATGGTGAAAATTAGACATACTTTTTTTTGCAAAAAGAGGTTCCTTAAATGATGTTTAGTGCGTAAAAAAAATTTGGACGGTTTTGTCAGTCACCCTGTATATACAGGGTGACTTTACCTCACCCGTCCAAATTTTTTTTGCGCACTAAGCATCATTTATGGAACCCATTTTTGCAAAAAAAATTGTATGTAAAATTTTCAAAATAAAATATTTCATCCCAAGGAAAATGTTTAGTAACTTGGTTGCTCATTCAATCGTGCAAATAATCATATGTTCCAAGGTTCGTACATTGACCTTTATTATATAACTCCTCCTCGGTATTGTAAACGAGAAGAAATGTACCTTAAGTACGCGTACAAAGAGTCGAGACTGTGTTGCCCGCCGTGCGGGACACGTGTCAACACGTCTTCGTAAGAATGCGCTAGGGTTGTACCTATGATGATTATTGTAATAAAACGAATGTTGCGATTCAACCATATTTTTTATTATTCAATCAAATGTTTAAGTTTTATCCGTGCAGGGGTGCGGAAAGAATACTAACCTCTGTGGCCGGGGGCGGCCTGTCGTAAAAGGCGACAAAACAACCCACCCTAGCTACGTGGTAGGGTCTCAAGCCTATCTGGATGGTGACCACCTTTGGTCTTAAGTATGCCGCCATAATAACCTTGTGTTGTGTTCCGGCATTAGTGACCCAAGTTTTTTAGTGGGTACATCTTTCCCGGAGTCCCACATATCCCTCGGTCACCCCGGGCCGGGGAACCCGTCAAGAGAGGTTTTTCCCTGAGACCAAAAAAAAAGAAAATGGTGCTACCAGGCCGATTCATTAAGACGTTGTCAAAATTATTTAAAAATACTTTTTCTAAACGTTTCAGGTGGGACTTTTAGCTCACCATAAAAAGATGAATCTTTATTATAGGCTTTAAAATGAGTGTACAGTGTAGTTTCGTCAACATTCGGTTTCTACTGTAACAAATCATTGAAGCTAGTGAAGTTATGTTTTTTACTATGTACATTTATAAATAAATACCCTGATTTATTTTTTAGTTTGGTAGCCCTATGTCGGTTGCAGCGTAGCGGTGTGTGTGTGCG